>OX371225.1:268046996-269246996 GCA_947310385.1 Nephrotoma appendiculata | reverse complement strand
AAATTCACATATGAGTTTATTGAATTGGACCCAAACCCCCGGTACCTTGCTCTGTACGATCACCAAATATAGTGATTACGATTATTACGTAGAAATTACATAGAAATATCGACAATTTTCTACTCTTTCAGTTAACGCTAAAGTCGAATTTATATTCCGTGCGTCAGAATTCTACAGAAAAGTTTGTCGCAATTTGAAGTGAAGTTGGCTGACATTTTTCCTAATAATCACAAAGAATGTACAATTTTATTGTGAATAGGCATCCCTGCGTCAAAATTTGTCGAAAGAAACATATTTTAATTCAAAGGGGAACATGTTTCGTTTGAAGGTCAAGTTTGATTCCAAACAAAACGTTTTGTTTAGCTAGTTTCAATCTCTTTCAATGCCCTCAGTCAGTGCTTTGTCGGGAAAAATTAGACACACTTAGAAATGAAGTAAGCTGATAATCGTTATGTTTTTTATTTCTCTAAAATGAACTAACAAAAGAAAATTTCAGTTTTTGTAAAAAATAGTTAATATTAAAAAAATAATAAGCAAAATTTTCCTTATCTCTGCGTCAAAATTTAAAGCGAATAAACATTTTTTTTATTGCACAGGGGAACACGAAACGTGTGAACGGGTAGGTTTGTTTCCACGATAGGGTATTTTGGTCCGCCTTCAAGCTATCCCAGACTTTCATCCCACGATTCAAAAAAAAAATACTCTATCAGCACCAGCGTTAAAAAAATAATCCAAGACTCTATACATTTTATACATACATCATACGTATTTCTTATCTCACGAGTTCCCCTCATCCCATACTCCCTTGACTTTCTCATTTCACACTTCCTATTCCCGTTCAAAGCAAAATTTTGGAGAGTAAGATTGTGTGCTGCATCCTTTTGGCTGTCTTGAGTGCTGGCCACCAGGATTATTAAATATATAGCCCCATTATCTCATCAGTTGGATAGCTGGTTCATAGAGATGGGCAGTTTTTAAAGACGATCAAAATAAGGGGGCTCTATATAAATCAACAAATTAGCGAAACGTTTCAACCCTTAGGCAGTAGAATTTTGCTATTTTTCGACGGGACAAATACATTTCCCGTGTCACGTATATTCGAATAGTGAGAATTTTTACGATTAGTCGAACTTCATGTTCCGTCATAAATTGGCTAACAGAGTACAGAGTACTACTATAGTGGAACTGTCACTCATTTACATAGCGGGAATTCCCACGATTAGCAGAGCCTCACACTTTTACGGTGAATGGCCATAGGAGTCTAGAAATTATAAAAACAAATCTGCAGATTCTTTAATTCCTTTCTCACATTTGAATTATTGCTAGTTCTACGACAAACGGAACCCATCACTTGGACTCAAGAGAAAAAAAAATCATAGAATGAGAAATATTTATTATAATTATAAAAGTGAAAAATTTGGAATGAGCTTTTTAACACTTACGCTGCTAGTGGTATTATTTTTCAAATCGCGGGATGAAAGCCTGTGTTAACTTCAAGATGGAGAATATTGAAGGAGAGTGGAACCAACCACACAAATCGTTCCTTTTGGTAAACAAAACTCATATTTATATTTTTTGTGCCCATTTTTCATCTTTGACTGAAAGTTTCTTGTGCCCAAAATACAGTAAACGCTCGATTTAACGGACCCCAATTTAACGGACGCTCGATTTAACGGACGCTCGATTTAACGGACGCTCGATTTAACGGACGCTCGATTTAACAGACGATTTTTGGAAGAAATTCTAGAATTGGTCATTTGGGATGGAACTCGATCAATTCTTAACTGGTTATGATGGGATTTTGTTTGTTAGATGGAAATGGGATTATTTAATGATTTTCGGAAGAAGTTCTGGAATATGGCCATCTGGGACGGAACTCGACCAATTCTTAACTGATTAAGATGGGATTGGGTATGTTGGATGGAAATGGGATTATTGAACGATTTTTGGTAGAAGTTCTGGAATATGGCCACCTGGGACGGAACTCGACCAATTCTTAACTGATTATAATGGGATTGGGTATGTTGGATGGAAATGGGATTATTGAACGATTTTTGGAAGAAGTTCTGGAATATGGCCATCTGGGATGGAACTCGACCAATTCTTAACTGATTATGATGGGATTTGGTATGTTGGATGGAAATGAGATTATTGAACGATTTTTGGAAGAAGTTCTGGAATATGGCCATCTAGGACTAGATTAGGTCATTTTTTAACCGATTACGATGGGAATGAGTATGTCGTATGGAAAAGGAACTCTGTTTAAACTCGGTAATTTAAACTAGGGCGGAACTCGATAGTAAGCAACTGTTTTTCTTACAGCAAGAGTTTTGTGATGCGAACATGTTTCTGGTAAAGCAGGATGCCTTAACATCTATCACAAGTATGCACCCCACTCATGGGATTAGTAGGTTGAGCGGTAGGTCAACTACTACTCTCACAAAAATTCAAGTTATGAAACCTACACAAAAGGCTCGGATAAATTTATATTATTCTTATCAACAACGACCTCGAAAACTATTAACGGGAACATGGAATATGATGTCTTCTAAGATCATGAGATCTTCAGAAACTTTAGAACCAAGCGACAATTTACATTTATGTGATAATTGCAATACAAGAGCGCATAATCCAATGGCCATATTCCAGGACTTTTTCCAAAAATTATTATTTGATAATCTCATTTCATCCACAATGCCCAATTTCTGTCCTAGAAGGTCATATTCCAGAACTTTTTCCAAAATACATTTGAGAATCCCATTTCAATCCAATATACCCAATCCCATCATAATCGGTTAAGAGATAAACGAGTTCTGTCCTAGGTGACCATATTCCAGAACAAGTGCAAAATCTTTAGTTGATTAAATTTAAAAATTTTCCATTCAGATTTAACGGACATTCGGATTTAACAGACACCCCCAATTAGTCCGTTAAATCGAGCGTTTACTGTAATCAAATAGTTACGTTGAACTTAAACAACCTCTTTCCACTCCAAAGTTCCAGGCTTAGAAATATTAGTGATGCTAATTAGTGATGACAAACTACTTAATTTTAATTACTCTATCTAATAAACAGATGTAGTTCAATTTCTCAAATAAAATCGAGCCTCAGGATTGGTGCTGTTTTAACGCTCTTGTTGAAACTAATTAATTCCATGAGAGGCACTCAGCCACTAATATCCCACTATAAGTATGTCCTGGTTAATTACTACTTTTCAAAATAGGTTACTCGTAATAAATAAATAGTTTTCTGTGAAAACGAATCATTTTAATCTTTCAGTATATAAAAACTTGGACGAGCCTATCTTTATATTGAAATAAAACAGTAGAAATCAAATCACCCGCAAATTGAAAGAATAGAATTGCATGAATTTTTTCTTTCAGCTCCATGCTATTTTGATGTGCGTCAAAACAGACAATTGAATTTGTATTGGAATTTGCTTGTTTAGGCTGTGTGCCAAACTTATAAGGTATACTTCTATGGATGTCTTGCTTGGGCGATTTGATAATGAGTAATCCACTTTATAACTCCCAATAAGTTGCGTTTAATTAAAACTAATATTTCAATTCTATACTATGGCTGTGGGCCAATAGTCGGGTAAAAGTCAATTTTAAGTTAATTTTTCGGTAAATTCATTTTTTACCTTAAGTTTGGCACACTGCAGTCTTAAGCACGATTTAGATGATGAAAAAATGTTGGCCCGCAAAATATTTGCTGTGTTTAGAGCTGCACACGATATAAATTTTTCGCATTAGTTGGATTGCGGATCCGCTTGAAACGAGATATTTCAAAACGCGATATTTCGAAATGCGATATTTCAAAACGCGATATGGTACAAAACGCGATATGGTACAAAACGCGATATTTCAAAACGCGTTATGGTATAGAATGTGCATTGCGAAGCGACGGGAGTACAGCGATCCAATTGATACCGATCCTTTATACTCTCGCTCCTATCGATTTTTAAATTCCTATAAACTGAAATTAAATTTCCCCTTCACCCGCCTGATATAACCCGATCCTAAACTCCAGTTTTGTACCATATCGTGTTTTGAAATATCGCGTTTCAAATGGGACCCGTTGATTTAAGAAAGCAATATTATAAACTGCCATAAATAATATTTGTTGCTATAAAATATACTCGGGTCGATTACATTTTAAGGCAGTATTTTTATTTTATGGCAGCATTTGGTCAAAAAAAGACCAAAACGCACAGCAAAATTTTTGCACGATGTTATGCATTTCTTCTCATACACACGAAAATTTTAATATACCAAACTCTTCTTTTTTTGCTGGCCCAACATTTTTTCATCATCTAAATCGCGCTTTAGCAGTCAATTATTGGTGAAGTAGGTAAATGTGAGGAAAGTACTTTCAAATTAGATGCAGTACTCCGTTTCTTAAAAATTCAGTTCTTTTAATATCATAGCAATATCATCCCTGTCCAATTGAACTATGCTGTATAAGATAGCGGAAAATTAAGAGATTGCGCTGCTCGCCGCAAGTAGCAGCACTATCACCAAAGAGAATTTATTTTGTTATGTAATTACCAGCGGGAATTTTTTATTCATAATGTATCTCTTTCTTCACTAAATAAAACATCTCAGCTGAATAAAATATTAAAAGTGATCCTTAAAATGGCAAATTGTTTGATCACCGAAGTAAAGGAAGCCGTTAAATGAATTCTTGAAATTTAACAATATTCCGTCTTTCCGCCATTTCTTAATGAATTACGATGAAATTTGGATGTAGTATTGATCAGGGATTTTAAAGTAAGTTTCAATCAATTTGCCATTTTAAGCATCACTTTTAATAATTTAATCTGATGAGATGTTTTATTTAGTGAAAAAAGTGATACATAATGAATAAAAGATTTCCGCTGCTACTTACATAACAAAATAAATTCTCTTTAGTGATAGTGCTGCCACTTGCAGCGAGTAGCGTAATCTCTTGTTTTCCGCTGTTAAATTAATACCATAGACACATATGTGGTTTCGTAACTAGGATTAGGAAACTAATACCCTAGACAGACACAAAAGTTATCGTGATTTCTTCCAATCGCGATTATATGTCAAACAAATAAAATCGCGATTTTATAATTATGGTGACAGACACAAACCCGATTTTGTAACTCTGCAAACGTTCAAATTCATATTTAATTAATGAAATAAAGCAATTTCAATGCGTATTTGATGATTTTGAATTACATCGAATCAGTTACAATAAATTAATAAAAACTAAATGTATAAATAATTTTTGTGACAGTTTAAAAATTTTAAAATTTAATTTACAATCTAATAATTTTTCTGTATACATTCAATGAAAATGACTTATGTTCCCCAGCCCCATACAATCCTACTGAGTTTTTTCTTATATTTCACATTTATCTTCTTCCGACAACCAGATTGTAGTAATCTTGTTCTACAAACGCAATAATCCTGTTTTGCCAAAATCGTGTGCTGACAGACTGAAAAAAATAACTACGTAATCTTGAATTCCCAATTAGCTAGTTTGTGTCTGTCTATGGTATAAGGTTTGCGAGATGAAAACTCAAGACACACTACAATTTTTTTTGTCTTCTCGTTTGGTTTTAAATATAGTAATGGAGTAGGCATTGACAAAAATGCCAAGATTGACATTTAATTGACTTTTAAATTGTCATAAATGACTTTTCTCAGAAAACAATTTGTTCCCGCCAACCAAATATCTCAATGACAAATAGAAAACTCAAAGGAAAGTAGATTTGCTTGGTAAACTATTAGTGTCCGGAATCTCCATTTTTGATGTATTCGGCGTTGGGAGCACAAAATTGCCTCGGGATTAGAAAAAATATCTCATTCCGAAACTATGTTTAAACCGAGTTGCTGTTATTGTTAGGGGTGACACATTACAACGAAACCATGGTTAACTCGAAACCATAGTTATGAAACCAGTAATGTGTCTATAGCATTACACTATCTTATACAGCATAAGTATTTCGCCTTATTCATCTTGCAATCATTTCTAATGACTGGAATCGAGTTTCTAGGAATCCAATGAAATTATTCCGCCAACTGTTTTGGATCTTTCAATTTTTGCTCATATAATTTGTGAGTTTCGTCAATAATAATGGATCCCATGATGTGACATCGTCGTATAGATTAGCGATGTCGGCTATATTCTCTGTTTCATACGCTGATATGTTTAGTAGCTTTTTGATGTTTGTTGAGAGTAGAATATGTTTATCGTTGTAGCGTCGTTAAAAAATGTATTCCATGCTGCCATACAGTTGTCCTCTGTGATATTAAAGGAGTTTAGTAGACCAGCTGCTTGCTCTGTTACATATTTAGTAAAATAAACCTTAGCTTCACTTTTTTGCATAATAGAACGTATTAGTCGCGCAACCCAAAATTACAACCCACCCAGTCACCCACATTTCCGCTTGTCCAATAAAATTAATATCGTAAATGTCCAGCATCTGATAAGCTCATTTTTGTATGCGTTTTTATAACGAGCACTTAATCAATCAGCGTATATTTGAAACGTGTGACATACTTAGCCGAGTAGAAATACAACAACAATTTGGTTTATCCGCTTTCAAAATTCCCATAATAAAACTAATAGGAAAAGCAGAGATTTTCAAAAAAGTATCGATTTAAAATGTTTTGATAATAAAAGCTTAAATATAAATCAATAAATTTTCTATGATGAATGAAATAAAAATTTAAATTGTAGTCAAATGTTTAACTGGAATCCAGCACACACAATCTCCCAATCGGTGTCTTCGTCGATATGAAATCTTAATTTTTGTTTGAGTGCTGCTTTTAAGTGATTTGCCGATTCACAGAATTTACGATTTGTGCTGCTTTATGAGTTGTCATTTTAATTTATCATAATAAAAATGAATTTATTAGCGTTTTGTCTTTTGCTGCCTTTTGTTGTTGTATCGCGACGTTTTTATTTTTTACTTTTGGATTAACACTACGCATAGAATTGTTTCGAGGTGAAAGTTATGTTTAGTTTTAGGTTCGCACCGCATTTTCTTCACCATTGTGTTTTCTGCTTGCTTTTAGTTATTAAATATTATCATTTATCACATATCACCTTTTATATACAAATGTTTAGTTTTCAATTTATTATACTCGTATTATTGTACGTAAATTAGTTTGGCGTGTATGCGTTTTTATAACACGTGTATGATACGTCAAGACTTTTTATTAGGATGAGATTTTGGGAACATTTCTGAGATTTGATCAATATCCAATACAGCGCGAATTTCTAAATTAAGTAAATTAGCGGATAAGACTTTGTGAACATGTTTTCGATGAACCTTCGAAATTACAAAAATTCACAAAAATATTTCTCAATCATAATCAATAACGAGAGTTCCTTTCTCTAGCTCCACTTCCGTGTTTTGGTCGATTTCGTACTGTGAACGCCAAAGCTCGCTGCAATTATAGAAATACTGAAATGGACCTTTACAGTATTTAACACTTCCATATCATGACTTGAAAACTTACCATTATATTTTCTAGAAACAAAATATTGGGGAGAATTATTATTTTTATTTTGGCGATAGTCGGAAAAGATTGCCAGGTAGTATTTTATTTGGTGATTAAAATACAAATGTGAAGGTAAACACTAAACTTTCTAACATTAACAAAAACTGTAGCTACACAAATTTACATAAAAAATGAATGTAAAATAAATTTGTAAGATCAGTCTCCTGGTAATAAAGGAGTATAATACCGGTGGGTGTAAGACTCAGTGCACTCATTCCAGTGTAGCTGCACTACTCAGTGGTAGAAATGGCTGTGTTGCGAAAACTCTAGAATAAGCTTTTAAATTTGAGCTTTGTACAATTTGTGAAATTTTATAGCTAGCCGCTGGTTGGGCTCTTAATTGGGGACGTAAAAGCATGGTTCTTGTATAAAATTTCTAAAATATAAATAACTAATTAAAAATTAATAAGTCATAATTTCGTAATTTAGACGTTAAAAATAAATTATTTGTTTACATTTTGTGTAGCCACACTTTTGTTAATGTCAGAAACTTCATTTAGGAAAAATCCGGTTTAAAATTTAAAACTGATATTTTCAAGATCAGAAGATCCTGATTTAAACTTACGAACAAACTTACTTAAATCATAAATGAAATAGTCGAAAAAGAAAATGAAATTCAACTGACATGAGCTCGATATTTAAATTTGTATTTGGATTAAAAAAGAAGAATAAAGGGTAAACACATTATCCCCAGGAAAAAGGATTTATCAAAACTAAAATCTTTTAGCAACCAAAGAATTTTCTTAATCCCCATCAAATCAGTACTAAACACATTTTCTGCGTGATTTAACTATGGCGACCGCGCAAAAAATAAAAAATCGAAGAAAATGTCGACGCAATTTTTTTATTTGTCATAATTTTGGAAATTTGTGAAAAAATGGAATATCTACTCGAAACTGGTGCAAAAAACAGTCTGATCCGAGAATATTTGTTCGGAAAGAAAATTTTTATCTAATAGTCCTCAACTTACGACGAGCCATCGTTCCAGAATGTCCATTCTAAGTTGAAACAGTCGTAAGTCGGGGGATATATTTATTTTATGGAATAATGAGTGATGTGACTACTCATCTTCTTGGTTACTAGATCATTAAATCGAAACTTACAAAATAATCATTCAATAAAATCGTTCTGCCTGTTTTTTAAATCTTATCTTCTATCACTTAAAATGGCAATTTCTATCATTTGAAATTTTGACATGACAAATGAATAAAAAAAATTCAAACTAAGCAGCCAACTATGTTATAACATCACATTTTCGATATTTTATCAAAGTTTATTTCTCGTTTTCCTAGACTAAAATAAGCAACTATTTCATTTATGCAATATTTCGTTTCTATTGCTATCACAACCTACTAGTACAAATGCGTACAAGTTGTCTTTCTCTAATTTCGTTCAAGTATCGAACAAAAAATTATTTGGTGATAGAAACGGAGTAGAATATCACAATTTTTCAATCTAGCAACTTGGCAAATGATATGAAATGTGAAATAGTGTCACATTTTGTTCTAAGGAAGCGAGACATAAATTGCGATAAAGTATCGAAAATGTGATGTTATAACATCTCACCCCTGCAGGAAGATTCATAGTGACGTCGCATGAAGTGAAACGTCTAAGGAAATTGAGTATTTAACCATTTTATTAAGTCAACTACTTAAGTATTAACTATTAATCCAGAAAATTGAAAATAAGAATTCATTTTAGTAATAAGTATAACATAATACATAATTTCATAATAAAAAAAAACAAAAATTCGAAAATTACTTATTTAATTTAAATTTATAATAATAAAAAAACATATATACATTATATTATTGTTTTTTAAATTTGCGTTGAATCTAATTTTAAATAAAATACTTTTAATTGGCAGTTTTAAATTAATTGTCAATTTGTGTGATTGCTTTTCTTTCAAAATTTCTTGGTAATACACAAGAGAATCATTAACTGATCGTTTTATTTTTGCAAGACGTACTGCATCAGGAGCCATATTTTCAAACATGTTTAATGCATCATCAATATTTTTAAATCATCATCGCACTCAGAAAAAAAACCGTTTTTCATTCAATAGCTTTGACTTATTAAATCGTATTTTTCGAGAATCAGCAATAAAATTGTTGATCCAATCCAACTCTATTTTAAGTTGAATAAAAACATATATTCTTTCAATAAAATAAAATAGTTTTGATCGTATAATGTTCGTTCTAATTTAATAACTAAATAGTTATTATATTTACAACGTGACTGTGCTCGTTATTCCGTTAATAACTTTATTTATTGAATTTACATAAAAATTTTTGGATTTGGTGATATAATTCGCTAAACCGATAAGTTCTTCTTTTGTATTATAGGTATAAAGCAAGAGTTGAATTTTTACGACAGTTTGGCGTTTGCAACCTGATGAGTAGAGCTACTTTTTATCAGTACGAAGCCAACCTGCCAAGAAAGAAACTTGAGGAAGTTCTCATTTTTGTAAGGGGTTGTGTATGTGTATCTTTACACAAGTACCCTGATGTAAAATGGGGGAGGAGTGAATTTTCTTTGTTTTATAACAATCTTTGTACAAATTAAAAATTTGATTTTTTGGAATAATAACTAAAGAACTTCAAATTTAAAACGTCAAGTTATTGAACAGAGCTAAATACTTATTGGTATTACAATTATTGTGTAGATTCAAAGGTAATAAAATCAATACATAAAAAATTGTTACGGCGAAAACTTCATTTATTGACCAAAAACAACTTATGTTTTTTATAGATTTTGCATCTGAAAATTGTTATTTCAACAACTTTTTTCTGGGTGCGCTAGAATTTTCAACAATTCCTTCTTGAATTTCCAATAGCTCATTTAAATCTTCCGTAACAGCATCAATAACTTCCAAAATATGTTCATTTCCTATTTCTAGATTAAGAGGGTCCTTTACTAAAATAAATTTTAATTTTGAAGCTAAAAAAAAGATGTTTCTTACAGATAATGTCAATTTCCAGACTAAAATTGTCTGATAGCTGTGATGATGATGTTGTCATTAACAAGTATACAGGCGGTTTTTTTTAATGTAGGTGATATCAATTTTCGCTCGAGTTAGCTCAGGATTAGATTTGCCCCAGAGATTCACCAACTGATTATCAACCGACGTTTGTGTTTCCTGGTCCTTTTTAAATGGAGTTATCTTTCTTGAAATTGGGGGCGAGTGGCATAGATAGATAAAACAATAAAAACTTCATCACTAAAGTCAAGCAACCATTGATTGGATTATTACAAGGTCTCCGGGCGACCACTTGGG
The DNA here is from genome assembly GCA_947310385.1 of Nephrotoma appendiculata. Taxonomy (NCBI): domain Eukaryota; kingdom Metazoa; phylum Arthropoda; class Insecta; order Diptera; family Tipulidae; genus Nephrotoma; species Nephrotoma appendiculata. Next base: position 269,236,178 of record OX371225.1, on the reverse strand, counting down.
AGGAACATAAGAGAAAAAGGTGAATAATGAAATGGAATAAAGCCTCCTCCCAATTTCCCTCCTGCAGCCATGTTGTTAGATATTGTCAAATCTGTTGTGAATTGTTCAGTAGTATATGGTAAATTGCCGCAAACATGCAGCAAGTTCCTGCACCTCCCTTCCACCATTTAATCCTCCCTGGATAAGCCCTGTTTAAAACCGATTTCAACATTCAACGATTTCGTACTTTAACCGTAACCTAAACCGCACTTTAAACGTAACATTACCATATCATATTTTTCAATGTGACGAAAGAATGAATTTCATCTTGAAATGGTTTGTTTGATTACAAAGAAATAATAGAATTTTGATAATTTTTTTTTACTTTGGTTTTCGATTGTAATAGTGTTATTGTGATTGTTCTGTATATTAATCGCGACCTGATGCGAGAGAAGGTTGATTTTTTCAAATCAATAATCTCATCCGTTCGAAACGGATTGTTGTGATTCTTACACATTTTCTATCTATAAGTTAAAATTTAAATTTTGATAATTGCTAACAGAAATATAATTTTGACATTATCTACATGCTCTACATTGTCAACGCCATTTTCTTAATTTTCTACATACATTGTCTACACGTGTAGAATATAAATGATCTACGCGGTGTAGACAATACGGCACAACACGGAGTTCATTGGAGTTCATGCTAAAGGGTAGCAGAGGTGAGGCCCCAAAGGAGCTCAAAATTATTCATTTGGAGATTTCAGAAGCTCATAAATAGTTCATGCCTTGTTTTGTTTCTTGCATGGTTCCCAGGCTAAGTAACTCAACAAACTTAAAAATTCCCATGTCCTTTTAAAATCTATTTCTCTTATAGGTATATATGTACATACATAGGCTTTACATATATAAATAATAATGCCTTGTAAAATATTAAATTAGTGCACAACAAATATTTTATAGCAATCTTAAATATGGTTTTTCAGATTAAATGAAACCATTTCCAAATTGAACGAAACTTTTTACAAATTATAGAAACCTTTTTCAAATAAAACGAAACCATTTCCAAATTTAATGAAACCTTATTCAAATGGAATGAAACTTTTTATAATTACTTGATCGCCTTTGAATTTAATACTGAGATTTATGAAGAATAATCTATAATAACTGTTTTCAATAATTTAAAATTCAACAATATTTTTTTTTATCCGGCATTCGAATAATATGGTAACGGAAGTGTAAAGTAAAAATTACTTGTCCGTAACTGTACGAATGCCGAAATTTGAAACCTAATTATTACTATATTGTCTAGAATCCGGTTTACGCCAAAGACACGCTCGTTCGAAGATAAAATACACCTGCTCGAATTATCCTTCCTACAATAAGAGAACGAAATGTTGCCTTGATAGCAGGGTTGACGAATCGGGGCATTATCCATTACAAAATAATTTCAAACTCTACATGCAATTCAAGCAAATTTTGCGAATTTCAAGAATATGCGCAGGTCAAGAATATAATAGAAAACTCAGGAAATCATTTAAGGTTTCTACCATTGTACTCCCCCATGTTGAACCCAATTAAACAGGCATTTTCAAAAATAAAAGCAAATGTTAGAAATTTATTGAGTTCAACGAGGGAAAAGAATATGGTGGAAGTTATAAGAGACAGTGTGAGTTCAATAACAATTGCGGACTCTACGAACTTAATAATGGATATGATGATGACACTTCCTGCTGCGGCAGCAGGGGAAATATTGCCGTAAATTTTTTGCTAATACCAAATAAAACTAAATTTTGTTCAATTTATAATATATATATATAATTTTAAATTTTAAATTGAAAACACCGAAATTAGTATTTATTATCAAAAGGTTTCATTCCAATTGAAAAAAGTTTCATTCCAATTGAATAACGTTCCATTAAATTTTGAAATGGTTTCGTTTTATTTGAAAAAGGTTTCTGTTAATTTGTAAAAAGTTTCATTCAATTTGGAAATGGTTTCATTTAATGCGAAAAACCTAAAGCATGTACATATTATATAATAAATAAAAACATACATAATGTGTATAAAAAATTACATCGTTATCGTCTTTGAATGTGTGTCTTCATTGATTCGATTTTTTTTTTAAATCGAATCTAAATACAAATCACACAACACAACATAAAATATCTAATATATTCTGCATGTAGATGTACATTTATATTCTATGTAGAATAAATTAGTATTGGTTTGGTTGCGATTGCATAATCCAGAATCTACTTAAATATAAGTCGTGCTAACTCCACACATATAAAATAAACAATAACTAAGTAAAGATGTATTGGATTTTTTTTTCCATAGTAATTTCTTTTTAAATAACTACGTATAAATGTGTTGGTGCAGTAACAAAAAAAATGAGAAAAAAAAAATCAAATTTACATTGCATTGTTAGTGTAACCAATGCCACCTAAACTACAGGCCTCTTACTACTCTCGTCTAAACCGAGACTGCGCAATAATAATATTAAGATATTTACACTAACAAAACAACTAGAGAAAGCAACAACAACGTAGACATAGCGTGTCGTTATCATTTGGTGTATGCGGCCTGTTGTTTAGGAGGCATTGGTGTAACCAACACACTCTTTGTTAGTTTGTTTTAAATAAGTATCTGTCAATGAGAAGAGTAAGCAGGACTTATATTTAAGTAGATTCTGCATAATCATAAATCTAGAACACTACCAAATTCATTCGTTTACGTTTTTTTCTCCATTGTTATTATCCATTCATTGTGTAAAATTATTTACACATACACAAACATTTGTTTCCCTTCATGTGCGCGCGAACTAAACGAGTAATAGCCACCAATCGGAAATTTGCTGAACTTATTTTTATGAAAAATTTTGATAAACTATTTTTATTTTTATAATTTATATATTAAAATTGAAAAATATTTAGAAAAGAAGAAAACTAGGCACGAGATTAAGAATTCTAGTTAATTCTTGTGAAAGAATTTTTTGTCTACTGTAGTTGTACATTCCAATCGAACCTGCACAACTGGCCCAAGTTTGAGAGCTAATAACAAAAAATTAAAAGAAAATTTGGAAAAACTAGAAAAACTAGGCACGAGTTTTACATGTCATCTAATGAATATAAAAAAATTCTAGAAGAAAATGTTCACACAAGTGCTTATTGAACCTGCACAAGATACTATTACCTTAGACAAGCAAATTAGATTTTTCATTTGAACTAAAAACTGAAATCAAAACAAACTTCTGATAATTCCAATGTCATCGTTGTATCTGTGATTTTTCGATAAACTGCGTATACGTATACGCAAAAAACAAAATATTTTTGATTGTGTGCGGCTATTTACAGAAAATGAAATCGCAGTTTAAATTTTTACGTTTACATAGGATGAAATATCTGTTTTAGGTTGTCTCAGCTATTACTTTGGTGCAAGACCCTCTTAAGATGCTGGACTATTTCAATGATTCCACTATTGCCTTCGCCCAATTTCTCATCTGTCGATGATGAATCTCCCACACAACGATTTAACAAGTTTCGCCAAACGCCTTTCATACACTTTGCTGACATTTCACTCCAGGCTGCTCCTATGTTTTTTATTGCACTATAAACATTGTAGTTTTTGACGCTTTTCCCAACCCTTTAATTATATAAATTTGTTTCTTTCCTTTTACTCTTTTTTGTTTTATTGTAGTAGTCGAGTAAAAAACCTAATACAAGAAGTATCGAATTATACGAAATAACGAGAAAAAAATGACGAGAATAAAGTTTTTAACGAAACGGAAACATTATTATCGAAACAAGACGGCTGATACAATAAAAAATATACAACAATTCATAATATAGTCCACATCGCAACAGTAGTTTTTGCAAAATTGTAGTAAAGTCAAACTTTTTTTCTTTGTCTATCGCTGCAACAGCAATTGAAAGCGTTTTTCGCAGATAGTGTGCCTTCAAAGTGGAAATGGCATCTTGATCCATTGGCTGAATAATTGAGGTAGTGTTGAGAGGCAAATAAACTACTTTTACGTTATCGTCCAACTCTGTAATACCAGGTGAGTGAGTGAGTGACTTAACGTATTATCCAAAAGTAAGAGTATCTTGAACGGAACTTTTTTGTGATCACAATATGCTTTTGTTTCTAGTATGAAGAGTTTTCTGAACCATTCGTCAAAAATTATTCATGTCATCCACGCTTTACTATTTGAAAAATAGTGCAACGGAAGCATATGCTTGTTTACTTCTTTCACAGCTCGAGGATTTTTCGAATTATGAATTAATAGGGGTTTCAACTTATGCCACATTACCACCCTATAAAAGAGTCGCGTGCTCCTTAGACACCTTGAAACTTGTCACAGTACAAGATTCAGTATTGACATAGCTGCGTTGTGGCATCCGTTTCCAATAAAGACTGGTTTCATCCACATTAAATATTTGTTCAGGCAAATAATTGACTTGTTGGATTATTTGGTTTAAATTCTCTATAAATATTTTAGCAGATTGGTCATCGGCACCGGCTATTTCTTCACTTATTTTAACATTATGGAACTCAGACTTACACTTAAAATTCTGGAACCAACCATTGCTGGTAAAAAATGAATTTTCTGCATATGGGCTGTTACCTTTCTTTATGCCACCAAAAAGGCTAAGCGCTTAAGCGCCTAAGTGGCTGAATAAGATCATCCATCCAGATTAATAGTTTTTCTATTTTGTTAATGGGCCCTTTTCTTTTCTTGGATATTATTGTTACATTTATTGATGTGCATTTTTTGACTGCTGGTCGAATTTTATCCTTTTTTAATAAAATTATTGAAATCGTCGAAAGGCTGAATCCAAAATCTCGGGCTATTGAAGTTACTGTTTTTCCTTTTTCCTTATCTTTTATTATTTTTAATTTGGTTTCTAAATTGATGGCACTTCTCGACCGTTGGTGTATGGTTTTATTCGGCCCAGGTTTATTTACCATATTCGATTTAAAGGATTGGCGGTATTTATTGCTTATAAAAAATTTAACGTGTTTTTTCACCGTTCGTAACTTGGAATTGTCGTAAAGCGAACCGTCGTAAGTCGAAGGCATAAAGTGTACTGCATCATCGGCTAAGGCTTAATTTGCCCAACAAAGCTTAGTAGTATGGGAGAGGGTTTTTGTTAAGGACACCAAACGCAAGAATAATTTGGTTTCTTTGTTTCTGTTTTGAATGACTACCCTTATTGGTGTTCCAAAATGAAAACTGATAGTGAACTCAATAGAAGTTAAGTTGGAGAATATAAAAGTAATAACAAATATGAATGAACATGAGAGATTCCATAAATCAGTGGTCGCTATACATACGAAATTCTAAGTTCCCATAGTGGTTGTAACCCCAATCGATTATGCTCCCTAAATCGATCCAGCTTACCATACAATTAAACAATTAAACACATGATCTTCTGTCTCTCGAAGAACGGATCATGGAATTTCAAATTTGGCATAAACATACACGATCTCCCCATTAATAGTGTTCTGTTCATATTAAAAACTTTGGTGCCAACAATCAATTTTACCTTTAAAAATCTGACTAACCGGTAATATTTTAACTTTTAACGAGACCAATGCCACAGCCCCACATAGAATCAGATAAAATATGATCTCATTGAATGGTGCATTCTATTCAATTCAGAACAATAAAAAATCAAAGAAAATTTGAACACCCTCTCTCTATAGCTTTCACATCCCATGAAGAGATTTTGTCGCCTGGTATAAACACGAAGGAGAGAGACCGCTATCTGCATGCAGTAAGTAGTAACGACATCTGAATTTTAGACGGCCGGACAACTCTGCTGGAACATTTTTTTGAACAGCTAGGAATAACTCATATTTATTTATGCTAGTACAACTATGTTGGTTTTTTTGTATGTTAATTTTGTGAAATTGCGTACTGTATAGTGATTGCGAATATCCGAACTACGTTTTCTATACTATTATTCGAAGTTCACAGTAATGAAGAGGTCTAGTTTCTCAAACTTTCTTATAATTCTTACAATTGTTAGCTTTCTTTTTCAAAATGGTGTAGCTGGTGTAATAGACCGGAGTAATTATCAACTTTTAGGCATGAACAATAAATTGTTGAGTTAATTTCCCTGCAGAAAGGAAATGGTTAAATTCATTTCTTACAGCCAATAAATTACTGTAATATTGCATTTGGGTAATTGTTTTCCCAGTAGTGACATCTTTTAAATCAAGATGCCATCCTCCAACTCCCGTGGGAAATAGTAGTGGATATACCAATGGATCACACTTTTAATCAAGAAATGAAAGTTGTTTAGTCTCACTCGATCTTTTGTTGTAGACTCTTAGGTCTCTATTATACAATGGATTATCGTGCCCATCTCTTTTTCTAATTTCCTTATCATTTTATATGACTCGGCGAGGATATTTCTCTGGCCCATGTGTAAGTAGATAAATCTACCACGGTGTCTTTATTGCACTTTTCATTGAACGAATTACTCATTCGTGCATCTGCTTTACCATTTGCAGGATGGACAGCTGAAAAAGTCATGCGGTGTATTGCACCTTGGACTCTAAAGCAATAAGGAGCTCTAGGGCCAGGCTGAGCATTATTGCTAGATGTATATTTGCCTCTCACAGAGACAAATGCTAAAGCGCAATTGTAATTATGAATATAGCCCTTGAAGTTCTTTTTAACTTCTGGGGTGACGGGGGCAACATCATCGCCAACATCGATGATGTACTTCTTTATTGCATTGAGGAATTCAGTGCGTTCGAAATTAACTTTGCCTTTATGAAAACAGTAAGTAAGAAAATTGTCATAAGACTTCCTTTTCTTTTGTGGAATTTCACATTTGAAATTCAAAGAAAGACATGACCCACATTCGAAAGTATAAAAAAAAAAAAAAAAACATTTTCTGTACTTTGTAGGTCAAGAATTTTTTTTTATCATTCGTTAGCATAAGTGTACTCGCATAATATAAACTACTTTATAGAGATTATAGAGATTCAAATATTTATGAAATATCTGAAGGATTCAGAAAAAAAAATACTACACTAAATAATAATTAGGGTATCGAAGTGTCAGGTAAGATAGTTAAATAAAACTTTGAAATACATTAAGGCAAATCGCAAATATAAACAAAACCCATCCAAGCAAGCTACTCCAGTAAATGGTAATCTAGACGATCCTCAGCTGAACTAGTTGTCCTAGATAACATTATACGGTAATGAAGTATTTCATTACCGAGAATTTCCTTAGGTAGCTTCTTGGCAGCTTGTATTCGTACTGATAAAAAGTTGGTTTATTCATCATGTTGCGAACGCCAAAATGCAAAAATTCAACTCTTGCTTTATACCGATGGTACAAAACAAGAACCTATTGATTTAGCGAATTATATCACCAATTCAGAAGAACGCTAGAATGGTAGAAATATTGCGAGTAAAAGGGCCCCTTTGTTTTCTGCGACTGAAAAAGTCGTAAACATTTTCGGGTACCATTAAAAATAATGTTTTGTCCGATAAAGCCGAAAAAAAAATCTTTAATTAAACGGTAATGCTATCTAGGATAGTTAGTTTAGCTGACAAATAAACGCAGCATTTTTTAGCTTCAGGTCTTGTTCTTTAAATTTCTATGGCCATCTCATTCTTGTCTTGAATGAATCTTGTCTGCGTCTGACGAAAATCCAAATACCAATAATTAGTACTACCAGTACTACACAAGACAAATTCGTTTTCACCCTTTGAGGCAAATTAACTAATTGGATCAGCTCAAATAAAGAAAATTCGTTCCCAATGATTTCCCAATATAATTATTGAAGCTATTACTACAATTCATTCCACTGATATTCCGCGCATCTAACAACAGAAAAACCAGAAAAAATCAATTTCCTCCATAATTTTCTATGACATAAAGTTCAGTAAATCAAATCGTTTTTACTGCAATTTATATATTCAAAACAAAAAAACTTTCATTTTCTACATTCACACAAAAGACCATTCTAAACCATTAGCCGAATGAAAACAATTGTTGTAAAACTATATATATATAATTTGATACCCAAGAGTAAAGTACCAATATTTTTTTTAATAACCAGCAATCGCGTAAAATGTGATCGGAATTAATTTTGCATAACAGCAAATCGATTCGATAAACAAAAAACCCAATCAAATTTCAAATAAAATCAAATAATTATAATATCGCGAATTAATCATAGAAATTATATAATTAAGTGTGTATCTATCACGACACTATCTTATGATTATTAAGATACACTATACCGGTGTACGGGTTACCGACCTCTGTAAAATTTCTTGTATTGGTAAGCTCCATTGTGCGGCGGTGATTAGCGAATAATAATATTTTTATGATTAAAAAGTGAGAACAAAAATAATTTCGTCTGGTTAAAAACATAATTATGTAAATTTTTGTTAAGCACAACGGAAAATAAATAATCGACTGCCTTCCAATTTAAAAGTGGTGTATAAGATATTAAAATGATTAGTAGATAATCAGAGATCAGAAATCACTTAACAAACAACAACAACAACAACAACAGCAGCAACCACATATATTTTCTCGCGCGCTTACCACATTAACAAGCTGCAATTAAAATCCAATTATTATATGGCTTGAGGTTATTTTTTTCTAGTACACTCGTTGATTTAGTGGCACCTAAGATTGTAATTCTAGATTGCTTCTTTTCAATATATTATTGAAAAGAAAATTAAAAAAAAAATTTATGTAAATTAAATAGAAATTCAATCAATGGAAAGTTACTTTTTTTTAATTATTTCAATTTTTGATTGATTGATGGATTGGACTGAAGAACCAAGTACTGGACAAATGCACCGGATAACGACGGACCTATTCCTACGGTAGACATCTAGTGACCGTACGGCACAAGACAACATAATTCTAATCTACTAGCAAAAATGATAATGGTTTAATGGTTCTTTTATCTTCAACAATTGCTTCTTTAAATCAGCATTAAGAAGCGGCCAGGCAGTTGGAGGAGCGACCACGATATTAAGTGGAACGAACTGGAACCTACTTTAAAAGATGCTGAAAATAACAGATTACGCTACTCGCCGCAAGTGGCAGCACTATCACTAAAGAGAATTTATTTTGTTATGTAATTACCAGCCTAAATTTTTTATTCATTATGTACCTCTTTTTTCGCTAAATAAAACATCTCAGCGGAATAAAATATTAAAAGTGATCCTTAAAATGACAATTGATTCAACTCCGACGTAAAGGAACCCGGTAAATGAAATCTTGAAATTTAACAATATTCCATCTTTGCGGCATTTCTTAACGAATTACGAAAATGCGCAACAATTTAAAGGAGGTAGTATAAAGAGTTCCGGAAAAAAATCGAGAATTTATGAAATTTGAAAACACAGAAGATCAAAATGTCAAAACATTAGGTATATACTGCGATCCTGAAAGAGACAAATTTAGGTTCAAGGCGCCAACCATCCTTACTGTACAAGAAGCACCAAGCGGAATGTCCTATCAAACATCGCAATGGTGTTTGATCCACTAGGCTGGATAGCTCCCATAACTATAACCGCGAGAATATTGGTGTAAAGATTATGGGACGAAAACATTTGGTTGGGACGAAAAATTACTTCGAAAAATCACCTGGGAGGCTGGAAGTCAATGGATAAAATTTCAACAACTTACAGGTAAAGCTTTTACCGCATATGGTGCAGTATGTAACAAAATCCCGATTTTGTATAAAAAATCCCGATTTTCAGGAAATCTCAGTTACATATTTTAAAATTTGACATGTGGGAAAATGGGACTCTTAAATGATTTTTTGACAAAATTCAAAAATGAGTTTGCGATAAAGTTCTAGAAAATGGCCAATAGAGATGGAATTTGGCCATTTCTTAACAGATTTTGTTGAAATTTGATATGTGCGATGGAAATGGGATTCTAAAATTATTTTTCGATGAAGTGGCCAATAGAGATGGAACTAGACTATTTTTAAACCGATTTTGTTGAAATTCTACACGTGCGTCGGAAATGTGATTCTAAAATGATTTTTTGATAAAGTTTGGAAATTTGGTTTTTTAACCGATTTAGTTGAAATACGACATGTGGGTGCTTATGATAAAGTTCTGGAATAAGGCGGATAAGGATGAAACCTGGCCATTTCTTAACCGATTATGTCGAAAATCGACATGTGGGATCTAAATGGGATTAAAAATGTTGTTTGATAAAGTTCTGGAGTATTGTCATTAGAGATGAAATTAGGCCATTTCTTAACCGATTATGTTGAAATCCGTCACGTGCGATGGAAATGGGGTTCTTAAATGATTTTTTGGTAAAGCTGTGGAAAATGGACAATATAGATAGAATTTGGCCCGATTATGTTTAAATTTGACTCGATCTAAATGGGATTATTATTTTTGTATAAAGCTCTGCTTATTTGGAGATAAAGGGCGATATATTTCAGAACTTAATCAAAAAATCATTTTCGATCACACATGTCGAATTTTATCATATCTTTCAAGAAATAGCCAAGTTCTGTTGCGAATGGCCATATCCTAGAGTATTAGAAAAAAAAATCATTTTAAAATTCTACATAATTTTGTAGAGTTTTAACATAATCAGTAAAGAAATAGTCAAGTTCCATTCATATCGACCGTATTCTAGAACTGTATCAAAAAATCAGTTTTGAATTTGAATCATTCACTTAGAATAAAACTAATAAAACTGCTCCTTTATTCCCGTCATGTTTTTGAAGCCCGCTCTCCTGAATTTTTTTGTAAAGGCCCTCGGAGGGTTAGACGGAGAGGGAGAGATGTGACTTCCCGCGTGCCCTCGAGAGTTATTCAAGCCTCTATAATTCGGTATGATATCAAAGGGCTGAATGTTGAAGGGCAAAATTACGAACGGCCAAATGTCTTGAAGGAATGTGTCGAAGAGTCAAAGGGGTTATTTTTCGTTTTTGGAAATATAATTTTTTTAATTTGTTTTAAGGCTGTATGACACTCAGCTTGTCAAAAACGATGTTTACTAAAAATCAGTTTTTGACCATAAAATATTACCAATTGATCTAATTCTTTCTTTAGTATAAACTTAAACGTATAATTGAGCGATTAATACATGATTATCTCAATAAAGTGTTTAGTTTGTCTACGGTTGAGTTTCAAAGTTTATCGTTTTTTTGAAACGCACAAATCAATTTTTTCACTATTTTACTTCTAAACAGCGAATAAATTTTGCATCAAGGTGTTAAGAAACATAAAATCAAGCTATTAATACAGGATTATCAAGATTAGTCTTGAAATGACGTAGAAAATGGAAAAATTAGTTTAAAAATGATAAAAATTTCGATTCTTATCGATCGAAAATTACGTCAAACGATAAATTTAATTGTTTTTACGCAGCAATGCTGATTATTTTTTGAAAATTTACTGTCGCTAGATGGCAAATCACGAAATAAAAATTGTGTTTAAGATAAGTGGTTATTAATTTTATTATAATATGCAATGTTTAGAACAGAAATAATGAAAAATAATAAATTTATTAATTAATTTTACACATATAAACAATATAAGTAAAGTTTAATAACCGAATTATATAAAATTTTGGTACTCATATTTATTAAAGAAACGAACCAGTTTAGACACATTTAATTATCGATTCTAAAAAAGAAATTTGTTTTTTCAGTATCATACAGCCTTAAGGAATATTTCGTAGTTTTTTTTTATCATATATTAATGAATTTGCTTTATAAAATTTTCCTTCACCAAAACGGAACATTCACAATAACACCATTACAATCGGAAAAAACAAAAGTAAAATAACCCATCCCTCGCTTTACGAAGTCAACTCGTTTTACGAAAAGTTTCGATTTACGAAAACAAAAATCGATTTCTTCAGTAATTAATCTTCTCCGATTTACGCAGGAACGGATTAATTCGTAAAGCGAAGGATGGGTATATAAAAAATTCGTAAATACGAAAAGTTAAGTTGTGAGAATAGAATATAGATGGAGAATGTGAAAGAATCGAATTTCGTACGCTTCGCAGTAATTCGCTAGTAGTACAACTACATGGTATTATTATATATATATATAGACAATATTCCAATGTAAACATACATGCCATATATGTCTAAAATTCAAAGTCAATCTCATGGATGACAAACCTATCAGCACTGAAATACCAATCTTGGAAAATCACGAAAGTTCGTTAACGGACCTCTTAGCATCTTGACAATATATCTAATATGCATAGGGATGGTGACTGCACTCCCAACACCTCAACCCAGTTAAATAGAATCGATCACTTATAACACCAGTCCCAAAGTTTTAATGAAATAATTATCAACCAGCTCGGTTGAAATATTTTCATTCTAAAATACACCAGGTATTTACTTCGAAAGCATTGCAACTATAGAGCCCAGGGGGAATGTGTACCAACGTACAATGATAAATCTCTAATTCTTTCTTGACGTCAGTTTTCTTTTACACCAACACAGCCAACGTGTTAAAATGCGTGAATAAATTCGTGCATATTAAACTAAGAAAAAAATAAAATCATAAAAATTATGATCATTGGTAATCCTTCGTTTTTTTTCATTTATTTGCGCAGTATACATGTTTTTTATTTCAGTTCCCCTCTTCGTGTAAGCAGTCTAATACAGGCTGGCATATATTTTGGAAAACCCCACGACACTGCTGATCCATAGCCGGAGCAAACTGACCGCTCAATATCCCTATGTCAGCATTTCTGTTAACACCCTAGTACGTCACTTATGTTGGCTTGCTGGGGCGTTACAGTGGCGCCCAACCATACAGGGACTCAGAGAGGTAGTTCTGAAATCATTTTTCTCTTTAATTGGTTATAATTACAAAATGTCGGCACATGATTACTGCTATATCCGTTTTGTTTGTTTTCAGATAGGCATCGCTCGTGCTAATTTTTGTTTTAGTTTTTGCTTTAAGGCGACATAGCACCTTCAAAATTGAAAAAAAAATAAGTTTTTCAAAGATTTTTTTTAATGGAATAAAAAGAGATATCTTTTAATGAAACTTTCCATTGACATTTTATTTAAAAAAAAAATTTTTTTTGATTTTTTAGCCCACTGTCGTCTGCTACAAGGGTTTCCCACTGAAAATTCGCGACGTGCATCATAACTGCTCTCAGAAACGTCTGAAAAAAACAGGGTTTTATTCAGCATTAAATTGTCCTTGGAATGAACTAAAAGGGAAAAAATTGGTTGAAAAATAAAAAAAATGGTGGCATTTTTTCGAAAATGCAGCTTTTTTGTCCCCCTTAATCAAAATTGACTTTTTATTTAAATAACTTGAGTTTTGTTTATAAATTTTGAAAACCAGTGAGGAAAAATATTATGTTATTTCTAGAACTTTCGTTCTATTCTTTTTTGTTTTTTGGAAAACTGCAATGGTCGGAAAGAAAAACCTAAGACGCGCGGTTCACGAGATATCACTTAATTTTCAACAAATACATTCAGAATCTCAAAAGGCCCTGGAATCAAATAAGGCAGATATTGAGTTTAATAGATTTATTTCTCGGTTGTTACATATAAATACGGAAGACAATTTAATGCAAAATTTTGTTTATGCACAGGAACGTAATGATGACCAGGGGCAGGGCTCTAGTACAACCAACATCAATGTAAATGTTCCTAATGAAATCAACAATGAAAATGTGAATATACCAACGCCAGGTTGCAATTCTTATAAAAAGCATGCACACCTTTTGAACGCGTGTTCATGCAAATTAAAATGCTACGAGAAGGTGCATTTGTTCAACAGACAGAGCGTGTTAAATAATTTCAAGTCCTATGATTTTGCTCAAAGAAGAATGTTTTTGGATAAATACATTTCCGAAACAAAAATAAAGAGGCGTACAAATCTAACGATTAACCAGACGAGGAACCGTAGACTAATTTATAAATTCCCGAACGTAGATCCAAACCAAGAAAATATTATTGTGTGCAAAAAAATGTTTCTTGCATCTTTGGGAACAAGAAGCGATGGAATAATAACTTCTCATCTGAAATCAAAACAGGTAAAAAGAACAGTTGATTTAGAAGACAAACGTGCATTGGAAACAAACAAGAAACGTAGAATAAATATGATGGTAATCGACGAAAAAATTATAGCCCACATCGAAACGTTCAACCCTGTAGCATCACATTACAAACTAGTGCATGCACTCAATAGATGTTATTTGCCACAAGATTTAAACGTGAGATTTTTGCATAAACATTTTAATTCGAATGCTTCCGAAAAAATCGGGTACGATAAATATCGTAAGGTTTTTCTAAAACAAAATATTGGTTCGACCGTACCATCTCAGGATAAATGCCCTTTCTGTTCTACTTACGAACAGCACTGCATCGAAAACAATATTGTGTTGAGTTCCTCGTCAATTGTCCAAAACAACTTAACAGATGTTTTATCAACATCAAGTACATTGGTGGAGAATGATTTGCCAACTGAAATCGAATTAGATGTAGATTTTAAAATTGAACCGTCAAACATAGCTTCAGGTTCCGACACCGCAAAAGAAAAAATCGATAATCAAATTGGACTTAATTCTTGTATCCCTATTGAACCAACTACGTCTGTTGAAAGAAGTATTGCAGTTCACAATGAAAACGATTGCCAAAAATGTCAACGACAAGAATCGCATAAAATTAGTTACACAGATGCCAGAAAAGCCTATAAAATTGATAGTGGCAAGGAACACCCAGCAAATTGCAACGTATTTACTGCTGATATGCAAAAAAATTTTATTGTACCAAAAATGACTATTAAAAATAGTTATTTTGTAAGTCGGCTAATTGTAATGAATGAAACGTTTGCCCCTTTACACAAAGGAAAAAATATAAATGTGCTTTGGCATGAAGGAATTCGTGGTCGCAATGCATCTGATGTCACTTCAGCTTATTATCAAATTATAAGACGGGCTAAGCCAGAAGTGGACAATTTTGTTTTTTGGGTAGACAATTGTTCTGCACAAAACAAAAACTGGACATTCTATTCGTCGCTTGTGACCATCTTAAACCAAGAATGGGGGCCGAAGGTTATAACTATTAAATATTTTGAACCAGGTCACTCATTCATGAAAGCTGATTATGTCCCTGGTAGAATTGGAACTGAATGGAAAAAAAGAGCGGATATATTAGATATGCCCGACGTCATTGACGTGATTCAGAAAGCTGACCAAAACAATGATGTCATATATTTACAAGCAGGTGATTTCAGACAATTTCATGATGGTTCTAAAATACGGAGAAAAAATATGAAAGATGAACACATCATATCATTACTTGATACAGTACGCCTTGCAGAGTTTCGTAAAGGATCGCGTAATCTATTTTACAAAGTAAAATTGGATGATACTTCTGCCTTCAAGATGAGTGTTTTTTTGAAAGACAAATTTCAAATGAATATACCCCCACCTATTGAATTTAATTTGGGTATCAACACTGTCAAATTAAATAAAATTAAACAAAATCTTATGCCGCATATGCCAGCACGAAAAAGGCTTTTCTGGGAGGAGATGACAACTAATGACAGCGCTAGAGACTTGTGCACTTTTTCAGCAGAATAAGTGTTAATACTTTATAAATGAATAATTTAATGAAATATTCTGTTATAAGGCTGGCTTTGTTAGTAAGTTTGGTAATTTTTTTTTCTATAATTTATTTATTTTTACTAATTGAATTATGTAAATGAATTTTATGTACCTGAATACACAGAGTGCTTATATACTAAGTACTTTTTACCTGATAAACAATTGTGCAATTAATTAATTTTCAAATAATCTAGACTTTGTCATTTTACGAAACATAGTATGTATTTACATAATATGTTATGAGAGAGAGAAAACAAAAATATTTAATATAAAATGCATTTATAAAACATAGTATGTGCTCTTACTAAGTTTTGTGAAAGAATTTTTTTTAATATTATTTTCATCCACCTACCGCAGAACTAAGTATTCAACGAAACTCTAAAACCGTTTCTTTAATCGAATATGTGTAACGTAGGTAGGATAGAGCTCATTTTTTGTTATACTATTCACTAAATAGTTTTAAATTTTTGTTAGTAACTTCAAACGGCTTAACAAAAAACATAAAAAGACATTTATTTCAAAACTATAAAAATGCACTTACTATGTTTTGTCAAATCACGGGAGTAGTGGCCATTAGGATACGCCTGATATGATGATTCAACCTTCCTCGAGACCGATATCATCAAGCATAATCAAACTGTGCTATAATTGTCAACAAACCGGACATTTATTCAACAATTGTAGCCAACGCATCCTACACACATTGTTTCGGATGTGGAACACCAGAGTGTCGATTTTGTACCAAAAATTAGCGTATAATATACAATTTTATATTTGTATTAAATTTTTCCTCTCATGTGTCTGTGCATTTTGATCGTCAATTTTTCAAAGGCAAGTAGTAAAATAAAAAGTTCCGGTTGAACCGGTTGACTATTTGTGATGATGATGTATACCTCACCTCTTCTATTCGCTTGCTTTTGAGCAGTAAAACCGATTGTTTGCTATGTTATTTTGATTTTTAATTTTCAAATATTTGAATAACACTAACAATGCATTTTCATTTGACATATCAATTTAAAAAAATTTAAACAAAATGACGCGCATGCGCTCATGCAAACCAATATTAATAATATACCCACTACTATGTTTTTCCGGTTTGCTAACCTCGCGCGGGCATTTTGGGTACAAAATCGACACTCAGGAGTTATCAAAACTCATTCGCCACATTGTACTATATATAGTTTGGGGAAACTCGAAGGAGGGGGTGAACATTCCAAAAATGCTTACCCCAACACATCACAAACCAAACAAACCAGAAGCGTCGGGTTTCGTTCGATTCTGAAACATTCCTAAAGGACAATTACACCGCATGTAAGTTTTCGCGAAGTAAAGCGAAATAGCCCAAATTACGCCATACACACATGTCTCGATCTCTAAAATATTTTCAACTTAGAAACTCATTTCGATCCCACATTACTGAATCATTAATAGCAGATGTTGTAGACGGACGACTATACGCAAAAATGGAATTGCTCGATAATAAAATACGCGGTTTATTGGATAGTGATGCCAATGTTTGAATTTTTGGTAAAAATTGTGAAGAGATACTAAAAGACCGCGCAGTTCATTTTCGTCATCTTCCTGCAACTATCAAGACTGCAAACGGATACTGTGAGCAAATTATCGGACATATCAGAGTTCCAGTGACGTTTGTCGGTCAAACTAAATTTATAACATTACATTTAGCTCCTAATTTGCATCAGGAATTATACTTAGGAATCGTCTTTTGGCGGTTATTCAATTTGAAGATAGTGTCTAGTAATGCTCTTTCCGATTTCCTGTCCACTTCCAAAATTTGCTCTTCATTAGATATTGCAGCAGAAATGAATACTTGTGTTAACGAACCACAACATCATCAGTTAACTCCGTCTCAGCAGGCACAGTTGGAGACAATTAAGCTACAGTTTCCGTCGTCAGCCTTGCTTGGTCAATTTTCACACATACATAAAATTTGTATTTACGAATTCGGATTCATTTGAGACTGTGTGTGAACGACAACTGGTATTTTGTTACCAGTATATCAAATGAAAGCCGGTATGGATTCACCCGTAACCAACATGGATGGCATCAAAACGAGCCACGTTTTATATTGTTTACCAGTTACGCGTGGTAAAACAACCGGGTGGTGATTTAGAGTTATGCCACTAATTGCGTTGAGATTGTAATATGTACGATTAAAATATTTGAATAGTTAGAAATTAGAATTATTAGAAATAATCGGTTTTTGGAATGCAAAATTGACTTAATTCCTTTATTAATTCAAAAAATCATCGGAACAATGAGTGCCGAGTGTTGAATTTAGTATTTTCGACATTGGATGGTGCCTGAAATTTGTAACAAAATTTCAAGACGGTTTGCATGTTGTTAGAAAATAATAGATTTTTAAGAGTGTGAAGTGTTGTTAGTACATTGATATTTGTACGAAAACTGAGGAATTTATAAAATTTTTGATAAATGGATAAGTGTGGATTATTTGAGCTCACACCGGTAGATTATGACTAATTTACCCCAAAATAAGATAGTCCACTTGACATTGCGCTTTATCTTGCCTTCAAATAAAGGTAACCCTCACCGCAAACTCCATATATAATTAAGACACTCATAACTGTTACATGTTACATAACTGTTACATTTTATTTAACAAAAAATTAATCAAACCGTTAAATCAGATTAATAAAACAATTTTGTGTCATTCCCATAAAATGTAAAACAACTTTAAAAATTCTATCAAAACAATTTTTTAAATTTAAATCCACCGACCACAAGTCACGGATTATTATTCGACTCGACACAACAAAAACAACTTGGTGCAATTATCTGTACTAAGAAATAAAAATAAACGTTAAAATTGTCAATCAAATTTGTCATTAAATATTTACTCGCGTTTGTAGAGCAATTTCGCACCTAAAAAAACCTTAATTTTGTTACAAGCTTTGATTTTTTTTATTTATTTCTGTCACACGAAAATTATTTATTTTTTAATAACACGGTGTGAGATACATATATAACATATCACATATGTTAACTTTCACGTAATCTTGCAAAATGAGAGTTAGTTTACATTTTTCATAAAAGCACAAAATCGGTGTGCGTTCACAATTGTTGATGAAAGTTTAGTACAAAAAAAAATTTTTTTGTGTTGTAATTATTTTTCAATTAATTAATAAAAATAAGACGTGGTTAATTAATTCGAAGGGTCATTAAATTATAAATTATTTGGTGTGGCGTGCCTTAATGGAGTGTTACATTAAGTCGGATGTGGTATTTTGTCTACTGCCTCGAGTGCCTCCAGGGTAAACGGAAATTTCTACGAACGTTTTTTTTTTTTACAAAAAAATACTTTTTTCCGTTTATTACAATGATATTGGTACAATGTGCTGCTCTTGAGGGGTGGGGTGGTGTATAAGGAATTAACACAAAATAGAAAGAAAATGCATTTAATGTTTTTAAGCGTATCCGCAATGCAAATCATAATGATTTATTGAATTTATCGGTATATTTTTTCGATTATGGAAGCTTTCACTATGCAGTCGTGTTGTGTGGCTTTAGATATTTAACAATTCTTAAAAATGTTTGTGTTTACATTAAAACAAACAAAACAGAATGTCAAGGTCATATGAAATTATTACATAATCGAATAAGAGACAAAAAACGGCCTGTAAATTTTTATCACTTTAAATTGTGTATAGTTTTCGTTTTTTTATTCAAAATATTTCTCAGAAGCTGAGCTGTTAAGAGCTGTGTTTTGGAGTACCTATTTATGACTTCCATTGTTTTGTAGCAATTCATCGGTTTTAACTTGAGCTTTTAATTGATAAAATATTGGAAATTCAAGCTGTAGGAATTCATACGCTAGTGCTCGTGGGCATCTCCCGGATTTTTGAAATAATCTAAAACCGAAAAATCCCCTAATCATTAAGACATAGTAGTGATCGTCAAAAATTTATCCCATTCGTCACAAATAAAGAAGCTTGTCTCAAATGTCCAAAAATATAGGACAGATTACCTACAAAATCTATAGATTGCCATATTGAAATAAATCGATTAAAATGAGTTCACCGCTTGTTTGGGAATGTCAATTTAAAATCCTATTGGAGAAATTGCTAAAAAAAATATTCGCCAAATAGATAGAAAATATTACAAGCCGTCGAAAAATGTAGACTAGATTCCGTAGTCATATGGCAGTATAAATCATTAGAATCGGGTGCCATTCACTAGAACCTCGAGTAAGGAGTAATCAGGTGACATTGAACGCAGTTTTAGTGTACTGGTCGAGCTATTCGCAATCGTCAGCACTCCCTACTTTCTCCACGCCCACCCTCTTCAAAACTGATGGTACAATTTTTCAAAACAATAAAATTCCTTTTAATGTTCCTAATTGTTAAATAATGGGTGAATCATCTATTGGTTTGTTTTTAAAGCATTGGTATGGCAACACTTTTATGAACGATTTTCTTGAAATTTTGACAGCGGAGCGTTTCCAAATATTGAAAACATATTTTCAAGGTTGGTGTTGTGCAGCCAAAACCGTGTGAATTTTGAAAAGAAATATGGGTCGTGAAAAAGCACCAAGCTTGATCTAGTTGTCAGGAAGAACAAGATCCTCGTTTATGGTATAAACTTGTTCTTGTATTTTAAATGTGGACATCAAACCTGGGTAACAATTTGTTTTAATCCCAAAGATGTCACTTGAAAGCCTGAGTTGTACTTTTGAACATTTTGTAGAAATTGTCTGGATAACTCAGTGCTCCGAAGACGTAAACTAGAGATGTTCAGGTGGATTACTCAGAGGGGGCAAATTGAGTTTTTCTTTCAGACAATATATTCCATTCGATTTTTGTCAAACTTTCAAGCATGACAATGCAAAGAATTGCACCTAGACACAGGTGGCTCATCTATTCAAAAATATTACAAGTCCCCTTGATTCTTGAGTTGGACCATTAAGATTCCAGTAAACCTTTAATTTCATATCATCTCATTCCGTGAAAGACCTCGGGATCCAGCCCCTTCATTTTTGATCGTGATATTTGTATCGTAAAGTTGGTTCTGGGCGTGCAACTTATACATATGGTAAAAACATCATGGCGATTAGTTGAGTGGTTGAAACGCCCATTCGGAACAAATAAACATTTCTGGTGAAAAATGGTATAGGAGCACTTAGACCCAATAGGGCAACCTTTTGAAAAATATTACGAAAACCTGCTCCTTATGATATAAAATTTCTATACAAAATTTAAATCCGATTGAATGGATGGTGCAGAAACTTATAATGAGGGTCTTTTTAATCCAGGGGATGGACCCCTCTGATCCAAGCATGTCACTAATTTCATATAATCCCTTTCCTAAATTCATTGGCGTAAAAGAAATAAGAAAAATAGAAAAATGTGTATTAGACCTCTAGACTGCGGGGTCCAGCCCTTTGAAAAATATCGTAAAATTGGCACATGCAACTTATACATGTTAAAAATTTCATGATAATCGGTTCAGCGGCCAAAAAGGCCTATTCGGAACGAACAAACATTTCTTTGGGGAAATTGTGTGGAAGCATTTAGACCCAGTAGGGCAACGTATTGAAAAATATTACAATAACCTGCTCCATATGATAAAAAATTTCTAAGCACAATTTGAATCCGATTGAAGTAATGGTGCGGAAACTTTTTAGAAGTGTCCCCTTGATCAAGGGGACCGACCGCTCTGATTTAAGCACGTAACTAATTTCATTGTTCAAATTGTATCGAGCCTCTAGGCCCGAGGTCCAGCCCCATCAAAAATATCTTAAAGATGGTTCTGGACGTGCAATTTATGTGTGGAAAAAGTTCATGATGATTAGTTGAGCGGTTGAGACGCCTATTCGAAACATTTCTGACTAAAAATTATATGGGAGTACTTAAAACCCGGAGGTCGACCCCTAGGACTCCATTTTAAAATAAAAAAAATTATACAAAAATTTGTATCCGATTTGATTAATGGTGTGGAAACTTATAAGAAATACCTTTTGGATCCAGGGGACGGACCCCTCGGAATAGCATATCACTGATACCGAGGCCTCTAGGCTTCAGGGTCCAGCTTCTTAAAACATATCGTAAGTTTGGTTCTGGAACTGCAACTAATACATGGTTAAAACTTCATGACGATCGATTGAAAGGCCGAAACGCCTATTCGGAAAAACAAACATTTCTGTTAAAAATTGTGTGGGAGGACTTAACCCCAGGGGGCTGTCCCTTTCAAAAATATTACGAAAGCCTATCTTGATATACAATTTCTATGCTAAACTTTAACCCGATTAGCTGATTGTTGTAGAAACTTATTAGAAGTATCTCTTTGATCCAGGAGAAAGACCCCTCTGATTCAAGCATGTCATTAATTTCATATAATCGTTTTTTAAAATTCATTCGTAAGAAATTGCGTAATAAAAATAAGAAAAACAAAAAAAAATTGTATAGAGCCTCTAGACCCCTAGGTCCAGCCCCTTCGCAAGCTTGGTTCTGAACATGCAATTTATCGTGGAAAAAGCCTCATGATGATTGGTTAAGTGGCTGAAACGCCGATTCGAATCAAACAAACAATCCTGGAAAAAAATTGTATGGGAGCATTAAGATCCAGGGGGTCGACCAAAAATGTATGCAAATTTTGAATCTGATTGGATGAATGGTGTGAATACTTATAAGAAGTACCCTTCTTGAGCGTATCACTAACTCCATATAATCCCTTTTCTAAACGTATTGCAGTTGAAAAATTTAACATAAAACAAAAATATTTATGTCGAGCCCTCTAGGCTTCAGGGTCCAGCCCCTTAACACATATCGTAACGTCGGTTCTGGGCATGCAACATGTACATGGTAAAAACATCATGACGATCGGTTGAGCAGTTGAAACGCCCATTCGAAACAAACAAGCATTTCTGTGAAAAAATTGTACGGGAGCACTTAGACCTAGGGGGTCGATCCCTTCAATAAACTTACGAAAACTTGCTCATTTTGATACCTAATTTCTGGAAACTTATAAGAAGTATCCTCTTGATCCAGAGGATGGAACCCTCGGATTCAAACATATCACTAATTTCATATAAGCTCTTTCCTAAACTTATTTCCTTGAAACAATTTAAGATAAAGCGAAAAAATTCAGTCGAAGCCTCTAGGCCCCAGGGTTCAGCCTCTTAAAAAATATCGTATGGTTTATTTTGTACATGCAATTATATTTGATAAAAACTTCATGACGATCGGTTGAGCTTCTGAAACGCCCATTTGGAACAAAGAAACATTTCTTAGAAAAATTGTTTAGAAGCACTGAATCCTCTAGAGTTCAAAAATAGTACGAAAGCCTGCTCATCTTAATATATAATTTCTATACAAAATTTGAAGCCGATTAGTTGTGCGGTGTGGAGACTTACTAGAAGTATCCCCTTGATTCAGAGGCGAACTCGGGTTCGACCATGTGGCTTATCTCGTATAACCCCTTTCCTAAGTTCATTTCCATGATTTAAAAAAAAAAAAATTAATTTTAAAAAAACTTTGTATCGGAGCCCTTAAACTCCACGGTCCAGCCTTTTAAAAAATATCGTAAAGTTGGTTCTGCATATGCAACTTATACGTGTTAAAAATTTCATGATGATCTGTTGAGCGGTTGAAACGCCCATTTAGAACTAACAAACATTTCTGTTACAAAATTGTGTGGGAGCACTAAGACCCAAGGAGTCGACCCCTTCAAAAATATTACGAAAACCTGTTAATTTTGATATAACAATTTTATGCTTAATTTGAATTCGATTGGATGAATGGTGTGTAAACTTATAAGAAGTATCCACTCGATCCAGGGGACAGACCCCTCTGAATCGCGTGTCTCTAATAGCATATAATCCCTTTTCTAAACTCATTATCGTGGAAAAATTTAATATAAAACAAAAAAATGTACCGAGGCCTCTAGGCATCAGGTTTCAGCTCCTTAAAGCATATCGTAAGGTTGGTTCTGGACATACAAGCATGCAACTTATAAATGGTAAAAATTTCATAACGATCGGTTGAGCGTCTAAAACGCCCATTTAGAACAAAGAAACATTTCTTTGACAAATTGTATGGAAGTACTTTAACCTCCATTCAAAGAGTATGAAAGCCTGCTCATTTTGATATAAAATTTCTATACGATATTTAAATCCGACTAAATGTGCGGTGTGGAAACTTATTAGAAGTGGCTCCTTGATTCAGGGGACGGACCCCTCGGATTCGAGCATATCACTAATTTCATATAATCCCTTTTCTAAATTCATTCGCGTGAAATAATTAAGAAAAACAAAAAAATCGTTTCGAGCCTCTAGACCCGAGGTTCAGCCCCATCATAAATATCTTAAAGATGATTCTGGACATGCAATTTATTCGTAGGAAAGTTCATGATGACTGGTTGAGCGGCTGAGACGCCCATTCGAAACAAAAAACATTTCTGGGGGAAAATTATAAGGGAGTACTTAAATCCAGGAGGTCGACGCCTAGGACCCCATTTTAATATAAAAAAAATTATACAAAAATTTGTATCCGATTCGATTAATGGTGTGGAAACTTATAAGAAATACCCTTTTGATCCATGGGACGGACCCCTCGCAATAGCATATCACTGATTGCATATAATCCCTTTCCTAAACTCATTTTCAAGAAAAAATTTAACATAAAACAAAAAATTGCACCGAGGCCTCTAGCCTTCAGGGCCCAGCCCCTTAAAACATATCGTAAGTTTAGTTTTGGACATGCAACTAATATATGGTTAAAACTTCATGACGATCGATTGAAAGGCCGAAACGCCTATTCGAAACAACTGTTGGTTCTGAACATGCAATTTATACGTGGAAAAAACTTCATGATGATTGGTGGAGCGGCTGAAACATCGATTCGAATTAAACAAACAATCCAGGCAACAAATTGTATGGAAACACTTAGATCCAGGAGTCGATCGAAAATTGTATGCAAACTTTGAATCCGATTGGATGAACTGTGAAAACTTATAAGAAGTACCCTTTTGATCCAGAGGACGGACTCCTCGGAATCGAGCGTATCACTAATTCCATTAAATCCCTTTCCTAAACTCGTAAAGTACCGAAAGTACTCAATTGAATCGAGGCCTCTAGGATTCAGTGTCCAACCCCTTAAAACATATCATAAGGTTAGTTCTGGACATGCAACTTATACATGGTAAAAACATCATCACGATCGGTTGAGCAGTTGAAACGCCCATTCGGAACAAACAAACATTTCTGTGAAAAAATTGTATAGGAGCATTTAGGCACAGGAGGTCGACTCCTTCAATAATATTACGAAAGCCTGCTCCTTATGATAAAAAATGTCTATGCAAAATTTGAATTCGATTAGATGAATTGTGTGGAAACTTATAAGAAGTACCCTCTTGATCCAGGGAACGGACCTCTCGGATTTAAACATATTACTAATTTTATATATTCCCTTTCCTAATCTTATTTCCATAAAACGATTTAACATAAATCGAAAAAACTGTACCGGGGCCTCTAGGACTCAGGGCCAGCCTCTTCAAGAATATCGTAAGGTTGGTTTTGGACATGCAAGTATGCAACTTATAAATGGTAAAAATTTCATGACGATTGGTTGAGCAGCTGAAACGTCCATTTGGAACAAAGAAAAATTTTTTTAAATTTTTTTTATGGAAGCACTTAAACCCCTAGAGGTCAGGTCCTAGGGTCAGTTCGACTCGTTCAAAAATAGTATGAAAGCCAGCTCATCTTGATATAAAATTTCTATGCAAAATTTGAATCCGATTAGATACATGCTGGGAAAATTTATTAGCAGTGTCACCTTGATTCAGGGGACGGACCCCTTGGATTCAAACATATTACTAATTTCATATACTTTCCTAAGGTCATTTCCGTGAAAAATTTATAAAAATTGAAATTTTAGAAAAACTTTGTATCGAAGCCCTTAAACTCCAGGGCCCAGCCCCTTCAAAAATACCATAGGTTGGTTATTTATATTTGTTCTACGATACAATGACACATTTTGTCTCGATTTTTAAACAAATAAATACTGCTTTGGATCGTCCCTAACGGAATTCGAATCCGGTACGTCCCGATCCAAACGCCAAAATTTTAACCACCGTGTGCCATTTGGTCGGTTACTTTAATTGGATCATCTTCACTATAAAAGTTAAACGTAATAAAATAGCAAAGAATTTCTGCGATTTTCTCTATCATAATCCAATTACCCATGCACCAATATAACTCCAATACCTTTCATGCTATTAAGTTCGATTTAATTGTTTTACATGTTTAACTTTGCGAATATAATTAAAAACAATTTGCTACACTACCGCAATTAAATTTTATTTTTAATTTACAAAAATGTTTCGCCTTTAATTATAAAATTCCGCCACTGATTTAAATTTTTAACAGATTAAATCTGCTCGTCGAGATTTAAAAGTTTTCCCAATTTTCAAAATGTGGTACCAGCGTATCAAAATATGACATATTTTTTACCTGTGCATCTTCTGCCAACTCTACATGATATTTTACAAAAATATTTGGTTATGTACATAATTACATATTTAGCATACAAATCTGTCGTGTTGATTATAGATTAGATAATTTTTTACCATTTTTTTTGTTTCATTTCTTTTGTGGGAAAAAATGTTAATCGAATTTTGTGAATCGATCAAGATTAATTGGATTATAATCGATCTTCTATACAGATTCGCGTTATAAAACAATTAAAAAAAAAGTATGTCGGATTATCACGATAATACAGCTTTAAAGCAGCAGACTTCCGTACTATAAAATAATGGTTTAAATATACTTACGATTTTGTTTCTGCAATAAATGGGTAGTGCACTCACCTGGAATGAATAATAAAAAAAATCGATTAGCAATTAGTTTGCCCTTTTTGTTACAAATGTATATCAACACCGCGCGATAACCAATAGTACACGGAAAATTACGATGAGGAAATTGGTAAACCAAAGTAAAAGTACTTAAATTATGTAATTACACAAATAGCATATATTACCAATATATTTGACATAACATAATTTTATTTTTAACTATTCATCCTGAAATGTGAACGGTCATAATAAATCAGAGTGTGAAAACCAGTATCATTTCCCTCTTTTTGATTTCTATATATGATTATCAAATATTTCATCTAAATTTATAGTTCCACTTAAACTATAAAATCGATATATGAACGTTGTTTACATATATATTCATAACTATAAAAAGTTAATGTGGGCTGATTTGTGACCGAAATTATCATAAATCAATTTAGTTCGTGTGAATATTTATACAGTGCGTTGCGCGATATTAGGTACAAGTTTTCTTTCTATTCTAATTTTAGTTTTGATGATTAAATCGATCAATCGGGCGAGCTCCTAACTCAGTAAAAACAAAATTTTCAACATTTACTAGAAAATTCAAGTTCCAAAATTTTGTATAGCATAATATTCGTGTAATTATGAGAAGCCCAAAGGCATTAATACAGGGTGAGTTTTTTAATAAATGCAAGGCGTAGGCGTTTAGTAGTGACCTTAAACTTCCCTAAATTCTAGCACTGTCATTGTAACAACGAACAAATATCAATTCTGTTTGAGTTAGCAGTACCTAAATGACAGATTAGCTTCCTAAGTCAAAAAAAAAATCGATTTTATAATATATTTTCATTTCTTGTTACAACAAACAGTTTTACAACTCATTTCATTTTATGTTTGCCAGTTAGATTCTTAAAACAGATATACGAATTGGCAAAAAGCGAAAAAACTTAACATAAAATTTCATCCCGATCAATCATTCCATCTGGACCGCACAGGGGTCAAATTTTATGCGCGTGAACTTTTTCCTAAATCTATCCTAAAAACAAAAACAAAAAATTAGGAATAGTTTAGGAAATATTTCACAAGCCTATATAGTAATGTGAATTTTTTCCTAAAACCGAAAATATGTCTAAGTATTAGTGAATATGCTATACGAAAATAGATCAACAGCACGATCAAATAATGGATTCAATATTGATCAATAAAAACTAGTCAACGCAATTTTTTTTCTCCATATATTCTATCTTATTAATATATTTTTTACATATCTAAGATATTATTAATATTGTAAAAGGTTTTTATATTTAATGTAAAATTCACTTTAACTGTTTTAATTCACTTTACCTATTTTATAATAATTAACACAATTTATAATTTTTAACTGTTAGTTTTATTTTATCGAGCCTCTACTTCTGGCTCGTCTTTACCATATTACTATTTTACTGACTGCCCTTCTTCTATCTATATATCTTTTTTATATATGCTATGTCACCTTAATATTAATTCTTGCAATATTTAGTAATGCCTAATAAACATATTTTGCTTTTGTTAACGAATCAATTTTAGTTTTCGGTCAAAAACTTATGATTGCGTAAAGCAATAAATTTTGGAGTATAAAATATGTTTATTTTACAAAATACAATTTCATGAAAATATTTCGCGTGCCTGTCTTTCGAAATACAGAGTATATTGCACCGCGTATGATATTGATATTTCCATGACAAGTGTGTGGCATTACAATATGAGCACCAAATAAAATCATTGTTTTTATGTTTGTATTTGAGTTTCCAAAACCACTATAACTACTTTCTGGAGAATTGCTGAAAGTGGTTTATTGAGTAACGGAATCGTCTGCGATTGTATATTCGTTTCGACCAGAAATATTTTAAATAAATGAAAGTGACTACAATGAGATTTGCTTTACAGTCAAAATTATAACCTATTATTATTTTTGATGCAAAGACGAGGTTAAATATCACAGCCATACCTTAAACGATTATTTATCCACTTTAGAGCGATCAACACTTCGATTCGAGTAAATACATTTGGAAGAAATTCTCTTGGCATTAACAGGGTCAAATGTGTCTAAAACCACCCCTTGTCATACATTGAATGGAAAAATTTCAATATATCCGTTCCAGATACCACTATAAGGTCTTGGCCATAAATAAGACTAATATTTTTAGATGATATTTGGTCCATTAGAGATTCATTCATAGTTTGAAGAAATTCTATTGGCAATAACAATTTTTATATTCAGTTCGTCTACGTCTTTATTTTTCTCTACCAAAATGGCTCGTTTGTTGAACTAAACATGGTTTTTGTGATTTGCACCAATATTCGGGAACACATTTCTTGATCAATTCTTCTTTAGAGGTTGTGAATGGATAAAAATTATGTGGGAATGAAATGCAACCAGTCGAAACGTTAAAGAGAATTTTTCAACTTCTAATGCCTGATAATTGCTTTGAAAACACGTCCATTCGTTATTTTTTAAAGCGACTCGCATATTCGTTGTTAATTTGACAATTTTCACGTACCTCCACAATTCGATGACTTCAAGCAAGCGTCAAATAAGGTCAGCAGCTGTTGATCTTGGAATGACTGGCAGCGTCTGGCAAAAGTCAGCGTGAAGTTTTAAACAATTTGACCAATTGATTGTGTTGATGTAAGAGTTGTTGCAGTTATGTAATTGTGCCGCACTTTAACGCTCGACTGATGTCACAACGCTGATTGATTTCATCATCAGAATTTCGAAGAAAATAAAACTGAATAAATTTGCGATCAACATTCTCTGGCGGAACAACTCTCCTGCACGATGAGTAATTTGTCCTTGAATCGGTAAAATTGAAGAAAAATTATTAATTTATGTGTCTCGGAGTACCACATTATTTCCTAGTGCACTTGGTGGTGAAACGTTGTGATGCGTTGATGTGGGTTTGTGTGATGTGTTTGTGTGTTATAATCGAAAAATGATTTACCCTAGAAGTTGTTTTAACACCTCGTGCTTCAATAATATTCATCCTAAATGATGTCATTTTGAATGCACTGTTGTACTTTTGTATATTTTGCAAGAAGCACTTCGACCGAGGTTCTCCGCCAGAAAGCAATTTCCGCTCGCACAACATATAATCCTGGCGTTTCGTGTCAAAATCTCAAAGCATTGCAATGTTGACAAACAGTGCTCCTTCGTCCAAAGTCGACCGAAATCGACTGTTGGATCGTATCTGAATACCGAACGTTCATTTCGAATTACGTTTAGCCGTCCGTTTGGTCGACGTTCCAAATTGTTTTGTGCGTACGTTCCAACTGAGCGAGTCGAACTCGACTGTATCCGTTGTTCCGGAATCATTATGAACCGCGCTTGGGAAAATCAAATTCGATTTGCTTCCAAACGCTGTCTACGCTCTTCATCCGTCTCAGTGACTCGACGATCAAGTAGTTGGCTTGCGTTCCGTGTATGCCGCCCAATATTTCGACGCCTCACTAGAGGCTTTTTGCCAAAGAAATAAACCACGAACCAATATTAATTCAATGTTTGCAAAACACCAAATTGCAACTAACTTAAATAAATTTAATTTGATAACTTTTGATTGTACGAAAATATGACACACATAACACACTGAACTATCGCATTCAATTAAATTATTTTTGACAAAATATCAATATTCAAGGCGGAATTTTTTGTTATTATAAAATTATAACTATCAAACTGAACGTCGACGCCATCTTTGCCATTTTTGCAAACAAAATTACTGACCAAATTGTCGACCTTCCTGGTGTATTTTCCAAACAATTTCATCACCTAAAAATATTAGTCTCATTCATGGCCAAGACCTTATAGTGGTTTCTGGAATGGATAAATTGAAATTTTTCCATTCAACATGTGACAAGGGGTGGTTCTCGACACATTTGACCCTGTTACTGCCAAGAGAATTTCCTCAAACTGTGTGTGCATCTCGAATGGAACAAACATGATCTAAAAATATTAGTCTCATTCATGGCCAAGACCTTATAGTGGTTTCTGGAACCGATAAATTCCAATTTGTCCATTCAACTAACGACAAGGGGTAGTTTTCGACACATTTGACCCTGTTAATGCCAAGAGAATTTCCCCAAACTATGTGTGAATCTCGAATGGACCAAACATGATCTAAAAATGTTAGTCTCATTCATGGCCAAGACCTTATAGTGGTTTCTGGAACGGATAAATTGAAATTTTTCCATTCAACATATGACAAGGGGTGGTTTTAGACATATTTGACCCTGTTACTGCCAAGAGAATTTCCTCAAACTGTGTGTGAATCTCGAATGGACCAAACATGATCTAAAAATGTTAGTCTCATTCATGGCCAAGACCTTATAGTGGTTTCTGGAATGGATAAATTGAAATTTTTCCATTCAACATGTGACAAGGGGTGGTTTTAGACATATTTGACCCTGTTACTGCCAAGAGAATTTCCTCAAACTGTGTGTGCATCTCGAATGGAACAAACATGATCTAAAAATATTAGTCTCATTCATGGCCAAGACCTTATAGTGGTTTCTGGAATGGATAAATTGAAATTTTTCCATTCAACATGTGACAAGGGGTGGTTCTCGACACATTTGACCCTGTTATTGCCAAGAGAATTTCTTCAAACTGTGTGTGCATCTCGAATGGAACAAACATGATCTAAAAATATTAGTCTCATTCATGGCCAAGACCTTATAGTGGTTTCTGGAACGGATAAATTGAAATTTTTCCATTCAACATATGACAAGGGGTGGTTTTAGACATATTTGACCCTGTTACTGCCAAGAGAATTTCCTCAAACTGTGTGTGCATCTCGAATGGACCAAACATGATCTAAAAATGTTAGTCTCATTCATGGCCAAGACCTTATAGTGGTTTCTGGAATGGATAAATTGAAATTTTTCCATTCAACATGTGACAAGGGGTGGTTTTAGACATATTTGACCCTGTTACTGCCAAGAGAATTTCCTCAAACTGTGTGTGCATCTCGAATGGAACAAACATGATCTAAAAATATTAGTCTCATTCATGGCCAAGACCTTATAGTGGTTTCTGGAATGGATAAATTGAAATTTTTCCATTCAACATGTGACAAGGGGTGGTTCTCGACACATTTGACCCTGTTATTGCCAAGAGAATTTCTTCAAACTGTGTGTGCATCTCGAATGGACCAAACATGATGTAAACATATTAGTCTCATTCATGGCCAAGACCTTATAGTGGTTTCTGGAACCGATAAATTCAAATTTGTCCATTCAACTAACGACAAGGGGTAGTTTTCGACACATTTGACCCTGTTAATGCCAAGAGAATTTCCCCAAACTATGTGTGAATCTCGAATGGACCAAACATGATCTAAAAATGTTAGTCTCATTCATGGCCAAGACCTTATAGTGGTTTCTGGAATGGATAAATTGAAATTTTTCCATTCAACATGTGACAAGGGGTGGTTCTCGACACATTTGACCCTATTAATGCCAAGAGAATTTCCCCAAACTATGTGTGAATCTCGAATGGACCAAACATGATCTAAAAATGTTAGTCTCATTCATGGCCAAGACCTTATAGTGGTTTCTGGAATGGATAAATTGAAATTTTTCCATTCAACATGTGACAAGGGGTGGTTCTCGACACATTTGACCCTGTTATTGCCAAGAGAATTTCTTCAAACTGTGTGTGCATCTCGAATGGACCAAACATGATGTAAACATATTAGTCTCATTCATGGCCAAGACCTTATAGTGGTTTCTGGAACGGATAAATTGAAATTTTTCCATTCAACATATGACAAGGGGTGGTTTTAGACATATTTGACCCTGTTACTGCCAAGAGAATTTCCCCAAACTATGTGTGCATCTCGAATGGACCAAACATGATGTAAAAATATTAGTCTCATTCATGGCCAAGACCTTATAGTGGTTTCTGGAACGGATAAATTGAAATTTTTCCATTCAACATATGACAAGGGGTGGTTTTCGACACATTTGACCCTGTTATTGCCAAGAGAATTTCCTCAAACTATATGTGAATCTCGAATGAACCAAACATGATCTGAATATTGGTAGAACAAACATAATTATGAATGCAAATCGATTTAATTTGTATGTACAATTTATTTATTGGAGTTTTAAGGAAATCGTACCCCTAATCCCCCAATTGATTTTTTTGAAACTTTTTGCATATCTTAAACCTTCGAATCCTAAGATAGTTTATGGAGGCAAAATCATGAGTTCTGATCTATTTAATTGATCTAAAAGTAATTTCAGTTCTTCAGGGACGTTTTAGTTTGAATCATAATTTTAAAATAAAATTGATAGGGTTAGTTTTTTATTATTTGGTTATTTTAGATTTTTAAACAATGATTTTTTTTATTAAAGCTCTCGGTTGGTAATAATTATCACTAGCAATTTCTTTAATCATTATATTCAATTATTTTGTTGAATGCTTTATTATAAGCAATAATTGAAAGATTCACTAATACTATCAAACGATTTTAAATTTAGGAAAGTTTTAGGAAATTCTTCACCACCGTTCAATTTGTTTTTTGTACGTAAAATTCGTCATTTCCATATATAATTTGATTTAGAATCTTTTAGTTCTTGGTCGTTTTTCTCGTGAATGATATACTTCCAAAATATTTGCAAAAAACAAAAAACCACAAGTGGAAGCTGTCACTTCCGGTCTAACGATTACAGCCAAAAATCACTGGGATCTTAATTTATGGGGAAAAAACATAAGTATGAAGTTTCTACCGATTAGTCAATCCGTCTGGGCTGCAAAGCGCCAACAGGCATTTAATCTGAACTAATTTTATTTGTTTGACTTCGACAATGTAACGAATGGTAAAATTGCAAAAAGCTCGAGGTCAAAATTGATTGAATTACTTTGAATTGAATAGAATAACAAATATTTCTGAAAGGGGCGTTAACTCTTTTTTATTTAAATACTCATTTGCTAAAATTGGTTAAATAGTTTTGAGGCACAGTTCCTTAAAGATTGCATTTTGGCGAAAACCTAAAAATGACGTGCGCTCCTATTAAAAAGTGAAGTGAAGACAAAAATAATTTTTCTCGTTTGAGGGGTGAGTCAGGACAGAATCGGGTCGTGTTCGTATATAATCGGTGTTTCAATTGGTTTAAATTACCAATAGGTTGGTTAAGAAACGGGTTGATCTAATTATTCATATTGAACATTTTTCAAAAACCACGCCTTAGTCTCATCCCAAATTGGTCATTTTTCATTTCCGCATTCGGAACACATATTGGGATCACATTTTTATTATACAAGGATTCGCGAAATAATTTTTTTTTCTTAAATTGAATAAATTTATTGTAACATTTTCTTGGCCAGAAATTTTTTTATGGCCAAGTAAAGATCTGCTAACAGATCGATCTTCTAAAACCAATTATCTGAAAAGGATTTCGATTTCTTTAAACATTTTTATTTTTAAGCAAGTTATTTTAACCTTAAATTGTCGATAAAATTTTTGTAACAGAAGAAGATTTTAATTTCCTTGATTTTGATAAGCCGGAATTTTATTTTGCGATTTCAGTGAACCAATACTATTATTTAAAATTATTTACGGGTCACGTGTAAAATGGATATATTACCTACTTGTCACACGTGAACATCACTCTACCTAGTCTGTCACCAAGGGCGACGATATATGAATCTGATGATCAATTGAACGCATGGTTCCATTTCAGTCCAACTGTCTATTGCCAGTTCTTGAGTTTTATGTCAAAAGCTGTTGTGACTTTCGTCATTTAACTTAGAAATATATAAAAATTCTTGACAAACCTAAAACCAATTAAAACGGCCTTTCTCTGCCTGACTTTTTAAATTTCTAATTTCACAAGTCAATCAGGGATGAAAACCTTAGCCATGTTTGTAATTTTTGTGATCTTTGACATCCCTGAACTTGGTTAAAATTAAAAGTTTGGGGACGCCGACAAACTAAGGTACGGTATATGTTTTAATAAATTTTTATATGATTGGATTACCTATATAAATTTTAAGGCAACGCAAGCCAAATTCTTTAAAATTTTTATATTTTCCAGGACAAACTTGTATGACACACAACTTGATTTTTCACTTGAATGATAACACTGCTATCGTTGATATTATTGCCATCTAGCCCAATTTTTTGACACATTTTTGACATCATTGAAAGTTTTGTCACCTTTGGCATCATTAACATATTGGGCAATTTAGACATTTGGTACATCGTTGCCACTGTGGTAACTTTTACTTCTTTCAAATCGTTGACTTGCTGATATCTTTTGAATAGTTTATAGTATTGGACTGGCAAATCTGGAATCGGTTCATGCTGGATGTAACTCCGCTATTTCAATTAAACAATTATTATGAAACCTGATTTATAAGATTGAATTAGGGTTTCATATGTATTGAACGTATTTCTAGAGGCAACATGTCGTTTGGAAACAATCCGATGCTTAAGTTTTTGACCTTTTGACCATTGCTAATCAACATTTAAAAAACTCGAAAGCTCGTTAATGCGACCACGTAAAATATTTCCAGTCTGGCCATTTTCTCTAAAAAACCATCTTATAAATTCTTATATATGGCAGCTCTGCTAAATTCATCATATTAATAAAGTTTGTAAGAAAACCTATGCCAATACTGGTTATTAATTTTTTTGTTAAAATGTGAGCTTTTGTATCACTCTTGAGGCCTGACCTCAAAAACAGAGCAGCACCACTGTTTCAGATTTCAAAATTATCTTGCCGTTTACCACTAGGCAAATGCAGTGAAATATCCTGGTTTGGACTAAAGGTAAAACTAAGTGTTCAACGATTACATCTTATACCACCCTAAAAGCACAACAAAATACTACGACGGTTAAAATATTGAAGGGATTTTTGCTGTTTCATCTCGTAGTCATGTTAGCTCGATAGTGTCTTTATAGTAAGTGTAATTTTGGTCATTTCTGATTTTAAAATTGTTTTAGGCTAACTTGATGCTCATAGTCGAAGGTAACTTTGGGATGGTAAAATTTCATTGCATTCTTAACTGAACTTATATTTAACTGTCGTATTCGGAGTTCAGGTAAATACAATTTAGCCCATACGAATTTTAAAATAATAAAATTTATAATTTTAATTGGTGGTGCCTTTTCACAAGGAAAAGATTACATTCCAGAATTGCATAAAATACACAATTTTTAGGCACAAGTAAAATTGAATACTGAATTTCATGCTCTTAAGGAACATTAGGCGGAAAACCCGTAATAGTTAGTTATTCATCATCGAGCCATGGTCTGATTACAGCGTTGAATCGGGAAAATGCTCGAGCCAAACTCAAGCAATTTTAAGGTTACTACATAACCAAATGGAAGTTTCCTGAAATTTACCCTTCTTTACTATGAGGATTTGACGTTATTTTTACTACCAATAAGAGAACTTTCGAAAGCTCTCGTTTTTGTGATATTTTGGCCGGATAATTAATTACGTAGGTGCTCGTTTTGTTTATCCTATAATTTTAACATCGAAGATGTTTTTGGCGTCGCATTATTTCTAAGAATATGCAACGAAATAAAAAAAATAAAAATAAAGTAAATACGAGAGAACCAAAATACGCTGGTGCACCAATTTTGTTTTGTGCTCTCTCTATGCACCTATTTCTCATCTACGTTAAAAATTAGTGAGTGTAATGGTCCAACCAGTCAGAAATAAAAACATAATAAAAAAATAAGAATTTTTGACGAAATCAATTATTTTTCGTTTTTTTTTTGACATTCCACCCATCCAAAAATAATAACCTTAAGTGACAGCTGTTCGTTTACAAACAGCTGTTTTTTATTGTGAAATGTCTTTTAGAGAAATTTCATATTATTATATAACTGTATATCTCTTTTTCCACCAAAAAATAAAATAAAAATAAAAAAATTAAATAAATGGCCACACGGGCTTCAGCTTTTGGCTTCAAACTAATGCTATAGACACATTACTGGTTTCTAAACTATGGTTTCGAGTTAACCATGGTTTCGTTGTAATGTGTCACCCCTAACAATGGTTTGCAACTCGGTTTAAACATAGTTTCGGAATGAGATATTTTTTCTCATCCCGAGGCATTTTTGTGCACCCAACGCCGAATACATCAAAAATGGAGATTCCGGACACTAATAGTTTACCAAGAAAATCTAGTTTCCTTTGAGTTGTCTATTTGTCATTGAGATATTTGGTTGGCGGGAACAAATTTTTTTCTGTTCTGTCAACAGAAAAGTCATTTATGACAATTTAATAGTCAATTAAATGTCAATCTTGGCATTTTTGTCAATGCCTACTCCATTACTATCTAAAACCAAACGAGAAGACAAAAGAACTTTGAGTATGTATTGAATTTTCATCTCGCAAACCATAGTTTCCTAATGCCATAGACGGACTACTGGTTTCATAACTATGATTTCGAGATCATGATTTCTTAAACGACAACACAAGATACACTAGAATTTCTTTTGTCTCCTCGTTTAGTTTTTAACAGCAATGGAGTAGGCATTTACAAAAATGTCAAAATTGACATTTAATTGACTTTTAAATTGTCAGAAATGATTTTTCTATTGACAGAACAGAAAAAAATGTGTTCCCGCCAACCAAATATCACAATGACAAAAAGAAAAGTCAAAAGAAACTAGATCTACTTGGTAAACTATTAGTGTCCGGACTCTCCATTTTTGATGTATTCGGCGTTGTGAGCACTAAAATGCATCAAAAAGAAAAAAAATATGTCATTTCGAAACTGAGTTCAAATTTAGTTTGAAACTATGGTTAAACATGACACACTAGTACAAAATCATGATTTCGAGTTAATCATAATTACGAAACTAATAGTGTGTCTATGACATAACCTTCCTCGCTCGGATACGTATGTAAAGCTCCATAGTTTTATGTCATTAGACAGTTTCCATCATCAAGTATCACTATCGCTCAAGAAACACGGAAAGACCTATGTACTATCTGACCTAGATGTAAGAAAATGAAATAATGGTTTTTATCTGTGTGAAGGAATTTCAAATCTGAGCTTACATTAAAAAAGTGTAACCAGGCCGCATCTCTCGGATATGGCTCAGGTTAAAGCTACTCATGGTCATTTCGTATTGCATGTGTATTTTTTACACGTTTATTTTATTTTTCGAAATTATTTTTTAAGGTATCGAATTCTATTGAACTGTTTAATTTAATTGCCCATGATGAGAGGAGGTGTAGCTTAACTGGGGAAACATTTTATTTATTATTTGTTGTTTGGCGGGGTCATAGGTGGGCGTGGTTCGGGTTTATATGTAGTAGAATGTAACTAAATATCGCGGTGTACTAAAGACGAAGAGTAGACGTGGCTTCGGTGATATTTCATTTTTGTTTTGAGTCATTTTTCGAATGGCGAATTTTTTTAAAATAGGATTTTTTCACTAGCACCCCAAGTAGGTAAATCAAAAAAAATTACTGTCGATTAAGCTCGAAATTCACATAATAGGTCAGGTAAACCTAATATTTGATCAGCCCTCCAAATATATTATAACAGTTAAAAAATATTAATTAAAAGTGATGCGCATGCGTGGATTTGATAAAAAGTCACACAGATAGTTTTTGTTATATGCAGAGTTACGCATGCAACACAAATAAAATTTGAGACTGAATCTCAAGCGTTTATTTTCATTTTTTGTACTAAATTAAAGTGTTTATTAGATTATATTGAAACCTAAATTTGACCTAGTAATATATACTAGTAACTCGCGATAGATAGATAAAAACAGAAAGTAAAAACCAGTTTTTTTTGTTTGGGCTAGAAACTTTTACTTCATATCGTTTTTCTCGTAAATGATATACTTTTCAAAATATTTGCGAAAAACGAAAACGCTCCTATGGAAGCTATCACCAATTACTCCTTCCTGACGACGCACGACGAGTCACTATCAACATTATTATTATTATTTTAAATATAATTGAGGAGCTGATACTGCTAAACTAAAATTATAAAAATAAATAATATTAATAAAATCTAAATATTATTTATTTCAAAATTGATCAAAAGACAAAATGTGTTAGGAAAATAATGATAAAAATATTGATGACGATGATATATTTGTTAAAATTAGGAGAATGATACCCTGCCACAAAAAAAGCTAATCGGCCGTTGGTCTGTTTAAATGCAAATAGATTTAAATTTTATTAAAAACGTCTTTTTAATTTAAACCTGATAATGTTGTAATCCTAAAATTTGTAGTACGTGTCTACTTGACGCAACATTCAATGGGTCCGTAAAGAGTAAT
Source organism: Nephrotoma appendiculata (assembly GCA_947310385.1). Lineage (NCBI taxonomy): Eukaryota > Metazoa > Arthropoda > Insecta > Diptera > Tipulidae > Nephrotoma > Nephrotoma appendiculata. The sequence goes on along the minus strand of OX371225.1, from coordinate 269,197,459 downwards.
GTGCAGTTCCGAATGCAGGAACTTAACGCTTACTAAAAACACGAACATTCATAAGCTTCAAACGTTCGAGACAACCTGAAATTGTCAAGCCAGGGATGTCCACGCAGATCAAATCGAGGGAACCTACGTTGTACTACTTCAATACGATTTATTAGGTGTGCAAGTAGAAACCCTGCATTTTTTGTTCAAATTAAACTTTATTGAAAATATAAATGTTACAAACATTAGTTATCGGAATATTCACCATTACTATCTATGGTCTTTTGCCATAAATTTGGTGGTTTCAAAGCAAAATAGTCATCCAGAGCCAACTCTGGAAAATATGCCGCTTGCTCTAAAACTTCCCAGTCTAATTTGGCCTGGTAACGTTCAGCTGTAAGAGTTTGACCATTTTCCAGAAGCTCGTACTAAATGACTCATGTCCAATCCCACCAGACACACAATAACACTTTCTTGGCATGAATATTCAGTTTTGCAACTTATGTTGATGACCGCGTTTGTTCTCAAGACTAAATTTACCATCTCGAAATCTTGCTAACCACCTTTTTACTGTTCACTCGAAATCAAATTAATCAATTCCATAGCTAGAGCAAAATTTTTTTGCAAGTGTCGGACGACTTCAACTTCAGAGCCAAGTTTCTACTTGCACACCTAATATTTTCTCCCAGGCATGTTGAATGGCTCATTTTAGTTCAAATATTGTCTCAAATTGACGGTTACCTTCGTAATTTTTCCGAACCAATACTCTCCAAAGATATTCGCGGGGCGATTAAGCGGGCCAATCTAATATTGGTATGTAGTGTTCTGCAAACTATGATTTTGTACTCTGGCTCGTATTTACTAGAGTTTTATCTTATTGGAAAATTCAGCTTTCTTCACGATGTTGGGATATAAAAAATGGTAACAGATGGTTTTCTAAACGCCACCGTACTCCACGCTGTTCATTTTAGTGGACAAATTTTTTTGACAGCAACACCATTTTCATTAAAATATATACAGTACATTTCAAAATAAAGCAATCGTAGCAAAATGCGATGTTTCGGTGAAAACAATTGGCGAACTGCAATCTTCTGTATAATACCACGTTAACCGATATTTGCCATCAGTCACTTATCAGACGTTGACTTGAACAAATCTCTACCAGTTTTATTCGTTGTTTCCTCAAAAACATGGTACGATACTCCAGAAAGAGCTGCACAAGTTGTTGCTTTATTGCAAGAAGAACACAATCAATGAAAAATTGTTCGTCAACTAAATATGAGCCAATCTGCTGTGTCGAAAGTATTCAGAAGGTTTCAAAAAACTGCTACCTTCAACCGGAGACCACCTACCAGCCGGTATCGGTGTACATCTGAGAGGGACGATCGATTTATCGTCCCAACTTCATCGCGGAATCGCCATCCCACGGCCGTCGATGTGAAGCAGGGTCTAAGACTAGTTTGAGATGGATCTGTTCATTAATAGACAGTATGGGTCCTCAGTCCAGATATAATTGCATTTGAGCATTTATCAGACAAACTAAAACGGAGGGTCCGAGCCAGCAATCCGGTACCATCTAACATCAGTGACTTCAAGATTGCGATGGATGAGGAGTGGGGTGCGAGCCCCAAGTGTTTGTTAAAACCTTAATAAGGTCATAGGGAACCGCATGTGAACCGTTGTAGACGCAAGGGGAGGGGGGCTGTATTTTCATTGTAATTTAATTTTAAATATCCTCAATATTTGTTTTCATAATCATCAATTTTGGTTGCATTTTCATTCAAAATTCAGTACGAAAAAAGTACGGAATCAATGAAAAAGAAGTAAAATAGTATTTTAAAGTTAAAATATCAGGCTTTCAAAAAAATTATATCTTGCGAAAATCGGTTAAGCCGTTTTAAAAATGATCGCTTTTCTGTGAACGCTGAAAATTTGGGTTGATTAAAAAATAATAAAATAAAAAATAATTTTGCAAAGTTGGTTGCAATGTTGTTTTCTATCATTTCATGCCATTTTGTTAGTTAGTTGAATGTTTTCCATTTATCGCTATGGAGTTGTATTCAATTGAAGACCGTGTTAAAATTATTCAACAGCACTACAAAAAAAGACGGAAAGGTTCGGAACCGAACTCTAAGCATTTTTGTTGACTATAAAGTTGTGATGTGTGATTTGCGTATTTCAAATATCACGCCCACCCACATCCACCCACATCCACCCACATCCACCCACACCCTCTTACACCCAGCCCAACCGACCTCAATCCACCATAACTCAACCGACCCCAATCAATCGCAAACCCCCTATCCAACTCCCTATCCAACTCCTAAAACACATCTCACCCGCACTACCCTATACCGCACTATCCATATCAACACCACCTCCATCTCCACTCCCACACACACACACACACCACACAAACCCTCATCTATCAAATCTCAATTCCCACACCAAACCCAAAACACCTCATTACATCCGCCCCCTCCACTCCCCATACCACCACTCCTACCACCCCCATAACCACACCATCCACACAAACCCACATCCACACGAGATATATTTTTATTCCACATTCACATGCTCTATGAAATCAAAATACAATATAGAAAATAAAAAAAAAATCTATCAATTTTAAGGAGGGGGGTCAACAAAACCCTACGTATCTCCGAACACCCTGAGCACAGAAATCAATAGAGCACTTTCTCATGAATTGCTTGAACTTTTAGTGAAAAAGTTAAGTTGATATCTCTATCCGTTCTCAAGTTATCGTAGACACAGACGGACAGACGGCAAACCGAAACCATATAGCATTTTTTAACAAAAATGCTTAAAAGTGTTGAAAAAATAAAATCACATTCGCGCAATTCGTGAATATTTTGATCGCCATAAACGTCGAAATGAAACAACCATCGAAGGAGTATAAATTTTGAAATTTTTTAAATGCAGGATTGTTTACTATCAGTTTTTAGGAGTGGGATGGTGAATTTTTCCAAAAATTGTTCACAATTGGGCTGCCGTCCCCAAACCCCCGCTTTTCCAGAATTTATACAATTCTCCCAAGTGTCAAATTTTATTTATAATATTAAACTAAGTAAAAAAAAAAATGACAAAATTTCAAAATTATACCGGAAAAATTGCAAAAGTTTCCCGGAAAAATTACTTGTACTGTCGAAAAACTATTGAGATCTTAATACCACAATTTTTATAAAAATTACACATTTGTACTTGTAATAAAATAATACGCAATTTTTTTTTAAGTCAAAATGTTCCCGGAAAATAGGGTAATTTTGCGGAAAAATTTAGCGTCCCCCTCCTAGATACTGTTGGTAAACAACAATGCATTTAAAAATTTTAAAAATTTATACTTCTTACGTGATTTTCTCGATGTATACGTAAAGTAAACTTTAGCCCTAACATCTACTGGAATATTTTAAAATTAGAGCCAAATGTGATCAATTTAGTTTAGTACTATAATTCGACTGAATAAACTGCTCAATTAGTATATAATTAACTTAATAAATAATGAAAAAATAATAAAATGGCATGAGGCTTTTTCTCATATAAGCACATTCACCTTTCGCATAGGAAGTAGACGTATCGCTAATTAAACGGCATTTAAAATTCCAATATAACTTTTTAAATATTTTCCTCTAAAACTTCTTGAATCCACAGCTTTGATCTTTTCACTTCTGGGAACAGTTAAAATTAAAACTAAAAATAATATAATTTTAGCTCCTAAAAATAATAAAAATTTTGCAATTACATATATTTGTTTTCCTCATGTGCATATTGATCTAGCGAATTTTTTAATTTATGATGAAATATGCATACCATTGATTTGATAAATTTTCCATTAAATTAAAACTGAGATTCCTTAATTTTAAAACATTTTTAGTACACAGACACATTAAAATTAAACTGACTTTTTAATTTTGTTATATTTGTCTAGGCATTTCAATGTGGTATTTTTTTTTTTCATTTCCCTCAACCCAAATTTCTGTGTTTTCTACGCCTACAGATTCTCGCAAAACCATAAAAATTAAGTTCGCAACATATTATGGAAATTCGCCATTAAAACTTTATTGTGAATTTGAAGAAATTTCAATCCGCGTTAGGCCAATATAGCGTGAAATCTAGGTCATCGCCTTTTCTCATGTTTCGTTTTTCGTATAGCAAATATAAATTTTGAAATTTTTCTATTACGCATACATATCTATCTATACTATATATTCGACTCTATTAATAATAACTTTCCAATTATGGCCATTTAATGATTGCACATATTAATTATAAAAGCAGAAAAAATAGATTAAAGCCCAACAACAATAACCGATTGCTGGTAGCACACAAAGAAACACTTCTACATCTCAACAGATTTTTTTTTTTTTTATTTCAAATCAATTACATGCATATTATCTCGAATTAATTTTCTTAGATAATCAATCATTTTTCTTTGCATAGACATGTAGACTTAGTGCATGCGCGATATCTAATTTTATTCTAACAGTAGAAAATAGCTATCGGCTCAATATACACCTACAAACTTTTATATATCGTTGCATGTCATAAATTTTAATTGTCATGTTTATTATTTTATTATAAATAATATTTTAATTTTTTGTTAACTTTGAAGTAAAATAAACTGTAACTAAATCAATTTTCCATTAATTATAGTTTTTGTGTCCGTTGTTGTTGTTGTAATAATAATATTATTGTGAGGTGCCTTTTAATGGTAACACAATTTTAACACTCAACCAATCTAAATTTTACTCATAATTCAAAATTTACTCGAATAATTAAGTCCAATTTTAAAATAAACAAATTTGGTCATTACAAATTAAAAATTTTGTCCATTACAAATAAATTTTCCATAGTACCCCCCTTTGAAATTTGAAAATTTCGACTAAGTAGTCCAAAGGAGAGGAGCGTTTTGTAAAACCAGATTTTGTTGAACCCCTTTATGTGAAAAATCCCTAGAACTCTAGTGATGTCTAACTGGTAGATTGGTGTGAAATTCAGTTTGTATAATGAAAATGAGATGCCAATATGCGTTTCGAATGCGGTAGATTTTGCAAATGGCCAATTTGAGATGAGACCTAGGTGTGGTTTTTGGAAAATGTTCAATATGAATTAAATCAACATGTTTCTTAACCAATCTTAAACTATTGGTAAGATACACGAATTCAAGCAGCGACTCACATTTTTTTAGGTTTTCGCCAAAATGCAATCTTTAAAGACCTGTTTCTCAAAACTACTTAAGCGATTTTAACAAATGAGTACTCATATGGAAAGGAGTTAACGGGACTTTCAGAAATATTTGTTATTACAATATTGCTTTCCTTTACTTAGTAAAATAATGTACGTTGGTGAAGTTTATCCTAAATCTGTCCTAAAACAACACTAACAAAATATGTGTATATGTGTTTGTATAATGTCTCGATAGAACAAATTTTACAATAAATAGTTACATACAAATATTTTCTCAACACCAAAATGACTTATATTTTAAGAATCTTCTGGGTCACATTAAACATCAAAACACCTCAATTTTGACCAAATTGGGGGATCAGGGTGTTTAGGACAGCGAAGTTGCAATCTACTCTCTATAAATCACTTGTAAGGTTTTCCTAAGTTTTCTCGGAAAATCCCAGGAACCCAACATCAAAATGACTTATATTTTAAGAATCTTCTAGGTTATATTAAACATCCAATCACCTCAATCTTGACTAAATTGGGGGATTAGGGTGTTTAGGAGAGCGAAGTTGGCATCTACTCTCTATAATTCAATTGTAAGGTTTTTCTAAGTTTTCTCGGAAAATCCTAGGAACCCAACACCAAAATGACTTATATTTTAAGAATCTTCTGGGTCACATTAAACATAAAAACACATCCATTTTGACCAAATTGGGGAATTAGGGTGTTAAGGACAATGAAGATGGCATCTGCTCTCTATAAATTACTTGTAAGGTTTTCCTAAGTTTTCTCGGAGTAGTATTGACTATGTATACCGGCCTATAATATGTAAACATGAAAATACATACACTATCTTACAAATGCGATGGAAGTTCTTTTTAAATGGTGTGTTTTTTACTTTATTTATATCTATCTCGCAAATTCTCCGAGAATAGAGAATTGATACTAAAGTTAAAAATTAGTGACAATTTTTTTCAAAACACCGCTGTCCTAAACACCCTAATCCCCCAATTTGGACCAAATTGAGATGTTTTGATGTTTAATGTGACCCAGAAGATTCTTAAAATATAAGTCATTTTGGTGTTGGGTTCCTAGGATTTTCCGAGAAAACTTAGAAAAACCTTACAATTGAATTATAGAGAGTAGATGCCAACTTCGCTGTCCTAAACACACTAAAATCCCAATTTTAACTAAATAAACTAATTTTTCTATAAGTTAGGGGCTAGTAGCATCTCAATAATTACTTTAATTAATACTGGTTTATATGAGATTCCCGTAAACATTCAGAAAAATTAAAATTTTTGTTAGAAAATATTTTTATGTTACTATTTATTGTAAAATTCGTTCTATCGAGACATTATACAAATACATGTACACATATTTTGTTTCACCAACATGTACAGAACTATGAAGTTTGTCCTAAGCGAATCTTATTTTTTTTTTTTTTTTTTTTTTAAGACAGATTTTGGACAAACTTCACGCGAATAAATAAAATAACCATGAAAAATGTTTATCTTGAGCTTTTTGCAGATTTACCATTCGCTATATCGCCGAAGAGTTTTCCAAATTATTAGTGGAAATGACGATCTTTAACAAAAAACTGTTTTTCAGCAAAAAATTTGGTCCCTGTGCGGTCCAGATGGAATGATTGGTCGGGATAAAACTTTATGTTTAAGTTTTTCAGTTTTTTGTAAATTTTTTGAAAGTTGCATAGCATTTAGGAGAAATCGATTCAAACCAAAAATATTATAAATTAAATTTCACACAAAATTAGTTCAGATCTTTTATTAAATTTTACCAGAAATGACAAGTTTTTATTTATTTAAATGTTTGTTGAAAACTTTAGCATTTACAAAAACCAAAAAGATTTCAATAAATTTAAAGATTACATTTTCAACCAGCAAGGGTTGACCACGTTGGTTTTTTGAAATTTATGCAGGAAGATTACAATGTTTTACTTTAAGTCCGGTAAGTTTAATTTTTCACTTTAGAAATCAAGTGTGGCGCTTTCGAGATCTATGTATATATTCATGGTAAAAGAAAATCGGGTATTGGCCACAACCTATTTCCCCCCTATAAAATTGACGATCTTTAGATAAATTTGATTTTTCACTGCAAAACGTGGATTTTAGTACATTTTATTGCCTCATTTTATTTTTTGTATTTTTTTTCTAGCTGTTTTCAAATAGATCTGAGTTTAAAGGTTTGCCTCTAAAGCGTTCGACAAGAGAAAATTTTCAGTTTTTTTACCATATTCTATATTTGGGCTGGCTTGTAGTTGTAGTGAATATATATTTTTTTTTACTAAATATTTTATCCCGAGTAACGAGGTAACCCACCTTTTGTAGAGCTTAAAATTCTTGAACTTTAATTATTCATGTTTTCTTTCTTGAAAGTTTTGGTCATTTTTGGAGTTTTTGAGTAAGTGGACAGAAATTGAAAAGAACTATATGGCCGCGCAAAATCGAAAAATTATAATGAAAATTAAAATAAATAAATTTTCTCCAAATTTCTCATGTAATTTCAGTATCACCTTAGCTATTACGGCCAGATGCTGGAAAGACCTCAGTAAATCAAAAAATTTATAGTGAAAATTCAAACCTCTACAATTTCCTCAAATTACCCGTGTAGGGTCAGTATGACCTGAGGTACTAAGAAACAACCGAAAACTTGGTTACTTTAGGGATTTTTTGAGATATTGGCCAAAAGCTAAAAAGAACTTATAATTAGATTCATAAGTTTCAAATCCAAAATTCAAATGCAACACTGCACAAATATTTCCAGATTTCAATCAAAATCAATCTAGGAACCAAATTTCATAAGAATTGGTTATGAAATGGCCAAGTTTAGGCCATGCACGAACAGAAACCTTAGCCAATACTACGGAGAAAGATGGAACATTGTAAAATTTAATTTATCGAGTTTCTTTACTTCGGAGATCAATCAATTTGTCAATCTAAGGAACACTTAAGATTTTATTCTGCTGGGGTGTTCTATTTTGTAACGAAAGACGTATAAAATGCATAAAAAATTTCCGCTGATTAAGAAATATCAACAGAGATATTCTCTTTTTTGATCGTGCTGCTACTTGTGGTGAGTAGCGTACTTTTTATTTTCCCTTGGCAAATTTCCGCTATCTTTAAGATTGCATTTATTTGAGACCTCCATTTAACAAAATCATTTGACGAAACCTCGCCATCGCCGGCGCCTCTAATTAAAACTACAATGCACTAGGGAAGTTGACAGACGGAATTTTTTAGATACGATTTTCTTTTATAAATAATAATTTGAAAGCAAATCACTTTACAAATCGGGAAATGAAGATGTAACTGCATTTTATAAAAAGCTTTACCTAGTCGGTTTCATATTTAGTATTTCCAAAATACATACTTATTTTTTAATCTCGCCCTCCAAAAAACAAAGTATAATTTACTTTCCAACCAACCAATCTTGCTATTCCTATTTCACACACAACTCATCAATTCATCATAATTCAATTTTGTGTGGCGGCTCACATGACCTTTTTCTATTTCACATTTTGACTAATAGACGCACAGAAATATTTATTATAGTTTTAGAGATAATAAATCTATAAAAATGCACCGCATAAAACTACAAATCACACACCATCATCAATAAACGTCTTTTCATCATCTTAATACTTCTCATTCATGCATCGCGTCTTCTTCTTATTCTTCTTCGGTTTACATTTTATGTTGATGGTTTTATTTTTAAGAAACGTTGATCAACAATCAAATCTTATAGATTCGCGGACGAATATTATTTAACAGACGAAGATTTAAATGCGTATTCACACCGCGCACACACCGATTCAATTTAATTGAGTTCCGATAGACAAGACAACAAAATAATTCAAAAAAAAATTTCGGTATGAAAGCTTTCAAAGTGTGTGTGTAGTCAAGTGTATAAAGCCAACAATGATTTATTTATTGGCGAAACTTTGATGAAGTATGACCGATTTGTTGTTGTTGTTGTTGTGTAAGCACACCACCAATATTGTATGCAACATAATATGCAAAAAATAAAATAAAATTTGCATTTCTGGTACACGAAGCTATCTTTAGTCGAACGAAGCGCGCGCGCATTATTAACGCGATTAGCCGTGTATATTAAGTAGATTAGATTAGAAAGGTAGACATTTTTAACGTATCAAAATATATCATTAATTATCGTAATATTTAAAATATTTGTATAGAACAAAAAAATGTATTTATTATGCATCGGCATTCCACAGTTGAATTTTCAAAACGGTCTCGTTTATAAAAAAAAATAAAGGGAAAATCTAACTGCATATTAGAAAAGATTTGAAATATAATACTTGGTATGATTTCTAATTACATAATCCCCTCCCTATATACATATTATATTCAGTATTTAGTACATAATATTTCTTCATTCATATTATTATTACATTTATTTATATTCAATTAATATACGTAAAGTTTTATAAGTTTTCTGAAAAAAAAGTTAGAAATGAAAATGCAACAATGATTTTCACATCATGTGCTGCTCGTAACAAACAAACAAACAAAAATGCATAAACCAATTATGCGAGACCGATATACACATAACAACTTACAACTATACAATATGTATACAAATAATGGTAGCTAGTCTCCGATATTTACATAATTGTAATAAAAATAAATTTTCTTGATTTCCGGTATATTAAGAAAAACTACCTTGTTCTTATAAAAATACCACACCATGAAAAATTATTGTGTGTTATAATTTTCCTATCGATCGTTTAGTTTTTACATCGTATTGGTCAATATTTAACCTATAATACATCCTACCAGTTTTCTATTTGGCTAGAGGGTACAAAGTTTTACTCGAAATTTCAGAATTGGGGAGAATTTGCAAATCATCGGGTTCTTTTTTGTTCATTTCTTTCTTAAGATAGTAAAAAATTGTCACAAGAAAAAATGTGTTTCACTATTCACCGCTAGGGGCAACAGCACTATCCCAAAACGGAAATATCTTTTCTATACGGATATTTTTAGAAGCCAGAAAAAAATATTGCCTGCTTTCTTCGCACTTCATTAATTTTTAAAACAATTTTAATGTGCTTCAGTTTTTTATCAAAAGTGTTAGAAAAACCTCCCTGGGATTTGTTTTAAATAAAAATTCACTTATTTCGTTTCAAAACGTTCGAACATATATTTTCTCTTGTGTTCCATAAATTCTTTGATGTTTCTTTCCTAAACCTTTCTGCTGAGAATTATTGATTTGCTAAATTTTTTTTTTTTTTTTTTTTTTTTTTTCAGAAAATTAATTATTTTTTGTGATATGGCTGCCTCCAGCGGTGAATAGCAAAAACACATTTTTGTTGCTGAAATTTTTTTGTTATCTCATGTAACAATAATTGTAGTCTAGTCAACACTTTTGAATTAAGTAATTTTTTGCTTTTAAAATAGTTGGATACTCTCATTTCTAAATATGTAATTGGAATCGACCGTGTAAGTATTACAAATGATAAATTCCAGCCACAACTTCTAAATTCGGTCCAACTTCATAATTTGAAATTTTTATTTACTTTATTTTAAAAATGTTTTCCTTGTATTCATCTTTGATACATTGATCATCTTTCACAACCCAACTTTAAACCCATCCACTTCCCAAACCCTCATTCCATGCGCAATTTTGGATGAATTTAGCGCCACCCGAGTTGCTCCCCATTTCAGTTTACTTAACCTTTAAATCACATACAATCTATTCCTGTAATTATCGGGTTATTTGTTCATAAGGACTGTAAAATTCATTCGCTTACAATTCTGTATACTCGAATTTGAAACAATTCCGCCTTTGCTTCGAATTCCAATCTACTAATTATTTTGTAAGTCACTCTGCTAGCCGGAATAGATGTAGATGTTTTTGAAACCCCACGGAACTTACTCAATGTAAAATAATCCCCTACATCATTAGTAGTGGTCATATTGTCATTTTGGTCACATATGGTCTATTTTTTTAATTCAACCTGGGCAGACAGTGAGCTGTCAAAAAATAATCTTTTTTTTATTCAACCTGAGTAATTCTACTCCGCACACTGTGTTCTTCCAATGCCTTCTAAACTACAGGCCTCTTACTACTCTCATTTTTTGCACATGACGTCAATTTATGTCTAAACTGAGACTGCGCATTAATAATATTAAGATACTTACACTAACAAAATAACTAGAGAAAGCAACAACAATGTAGACATAGCGTGACGTCATCATTTGGTGTATGAGGCCTGTAGTTTAGGAGGCATTGGTTCTTCACAGTTTACTCTGAAATGAATGTCAGAAATAGACCCATAGTCTCATTTGCATAATTGATTGTACATGCATGACCATCTATTATAAACTCATTAAAATCTATCCGTTTTCTATTACTTTCTTAAGCATTAGAAGTATTTAATTAGTCCACTCGAGAAGTAAATTTGTCGTGAATTTAGAATTAGATTTTAGACCCATCAATTAAAATCTATCTCATTAAAACGAATTAATTCTTTTGGCTTGGAATCATAAATGTTGAACATCCAGTTTCTAATGGTTATCTAATGGATTTCATTATAGTTATTCTTTTCTTCTAAAATATTGTCTGTAAATGAATTGCTATAGAAATTTGTTGAATGGCCTCAAAATTACAAAAAAAAATAATCGGAAGTATCGAAGTACTTTTCATACAGCCAAAGTATTGGAAAAGTACTATAGTATCGACAATATAATCCCTGCCTGAAAAACCCTTACCATCGCAATTTTTATGAAAATCGTTCGAACCGAAACAATTTAAAAAATGATTCCTAGTTGACCCCTAAATGAATTTCCCCGAAACACAGGACTCATCGCAATCGGTATCTTGTTCGTGAAAACAAAATTTTTATAAAAACGTGCCAACCGAAAAAAAATTAAAGTGTGAAAAAGAAACCAACAACCAACATTTTCAAAAGGACGCTTCTAACGCAATCATACAATATTATGTCACCGTAACGCAATTAACACAAAATGGCGCAACAATCCGCAATATGATAGCATAAATGAAACAAATGGCGTACATTGGTTCAAAACCGCAACACATCGTGTAACATGACGCAATATAGTAGAACATCACACAACATCCCTAAACAAGAAGCAACATTGCTCAACATAGTACAATATGACGTAACATCCCACTATATAGTGCAACGTCTAGAAACATGGCACGACATCACGCAACATCCAAATTTTAAGGACTCGTAAACGACATTTCTTACAATCGAAAACTCTGTCGCGACAAATTTTATCAAAATCGTTCACGGCAAACAAAATTTTTACAATATTAGGACTCTGGCAATTCATTCCTGGTGATAGAAATACATTATGAATGCAATTTATATCAAAATCGACCTTGCCGACCCTTTCAAAGAGCTTCTCCGAAATTAGAACCCACCAAAATCGATTCCGGCCGTTTGAGACCTCCCATCGCCAATTTTTATCAAAATAGTGTTTCTTCAAAAACAAATAAAATAATTGACTCGGCCTTCACCGGATAAGCTCTAAATAAATTTTTCCGGATACAGAACCCATTACAACTGGTTTTTGGTAGTCGAAAAACGATCCATCTCAATCGATTCCTCGCAGTCGAAAACCTTTCCTCACTAATTTTTATAAAAATCGTGCGGGCCGAAAAAAATATGAGAAAAGGATTCGAGGCCCGCCGGACAACCATCTGAACGCATTTTCCTCGAAATCTAGACCAATCGCAATCGATGCCTGGCAAAAAAAAACCCTTTACCAATTTTTATTAAAATCGCGCTATAGCCAAAAAACGGGTTCCGGGCACCGGATAGGTGATCCGTTAAACGAATTTTTCGAAATACGGAAAACCATCGTTAGCAATTTTCTTAAAAGTCCGTTTAATTTAGGGAAAAATTAGAAAAAGGAACCCGGGCCCCAACGAAGAACCCCCTACACGAATTTTCAATCGATTTCTGGTACTCCAAAAATTTTCAACATAAATGCAAAACTTGGAAAAGATTCCATGTAACTTCCAATTAATGGAAAACGGTAAAAGTATGAAGTTTAATTCCGAATAGGTAGTCATTTTGCTTGGAGTGTAAAAATGCGCAATTTTGGCAAAACAAAGTTTTTTTATATAAACTCTGAAACAATTTTATTTGAAATTTAATTTACAATCTTTTTGTTTTAGACGTTTTGTCTTCCGGTGGACCGATTTTGGCCAATCATCACAGTGACTTCGCAAGTATGTAAAATGCTTAAAAATGAGGTTTCATCCCGATCGGTCAGTCCGTTTGGACTCTATAGAGGAATTTTCGTTGAAAATTGTGTTTCGTCAAAAATTGTAATTTCCGCTTCAATTTTGGAAAACTGATCTGGACCCATACTGTAGCAAAATTAATTTAGAATCTTTAAGTTTTTAGTCGTTCCTAAAATCGAGGATGCACGCATTTATTTTGCCACAAGTACCAAAGAAAGGCATATTACGAAACGCATCAAATTCGACGTTTTTTATTGCTAAAATTAAGCATTAAGTGTTATATCTTCCATTAAAACGGTTAATAATCATGAGCGAACGGTACTTGACTCTAAAACAAAATTTTTACCTGATTTGGGCAGCAAATTTTTATACCAGGATTATGGGCAGGATTTACATATGTACATATTTTTTAATTATTATTGGCAACACTCAGCATAAAAAGATTGCCAAAAATACATAAAGAAGGTATACCAACATGAGTAGTAGAACATAATAAAATAACTCACTGTCATGTGACTCACTCTATTGAAAGACTTTCAAAAAATTCGGATACACGACCGACGAAAAAAGTAACAAATTACAACAGAAACTCAAATTTATGGAAACAACCCAAAAATATAGACCCAGGAGTATACAAACTAACATGTGACGAATGCCCAAAATTTTACATCGCACAAACAGGGATAAGTTTTCCCGAAAGGAACGAATTCACGACCTAATAATAAAAAATAGAGAAAGGAGAAAATGGAAACTGAAGAAGGAATATATTCGAAATCTATCTTTTTAAAAATCAAATCAAGAGTTTATAATTTTGTTTAGCGGTGTCTTTTGTGTAAATTAGATGTGTGTTAATTGCAAAATGCAATATTTCTATTAAACCAATAAAACATGAGTGATTTCAGTTTTTTATCTTCAGGTCAATTGGCTAGGTGAGTACTTGATGTCATATAAAAATTAACAAACAAGTAGTATCTTGAGATGAAACGCTAATAAATATTATCAAATATTTTCATTTAAATTTCTAGACTTAGCTATGAAGAGCGGAGCGCTTACTATTCTAGGGTCTTAAATGCCATCGATTCAGAAGACGATAAGGCGGAACTGTTGGTAGATAACGAGCACAAAGAACAATATGATGAACTGGAATATTCCAACGAAGAAGAGTCTGATTTAGAAATGGGACAGAACTAGAAGTTGGTGATGGTGGTGAATCTGAAAACGAAAAAGACTCTATTGACGAGGATTATGAATTATTTGTAACAAATGAAGATACTGAGGAAGACAGATAGGGCAGCGAGCATTTTGTCAGAGAAGACGGCGCAAAATGGGAAAAAATGCCAGCACTTCATCGCAATCGCGAGCAGAACATGTTTCGAGAACGATTTGTCGGTCCTAAACCAAACTCAATCAATTTTAGCGGTCTTGATACGTTTTGTGCTATTACGCACACATCGATTACCACAATTATTTGTCGGCATACTATTCGCAAGGCCGAATTAGAATATAATAATTTTAATGAGAAAAATCCCGATAAACCGGTGAAAAAGTGGGCTAGTGTAGATGAAGAGGAACTGTTAACTTTCTTAGGTATTTTGCTTAAGTGCTATGGGAAGCACCAAATCAAATAACGAACGTTTAAATTTGCTTTGGAGAAAGAATGCTTACCCACTATATAGAGTCAGCGAAACGATTTAGAAATATTACCAGGTTTATTCGCTCTTATCAACAAAACACTAGGGCTACAAGAATTGCTATATACCGACACGCAATACCAATAATTGAAATTTTCCAAATGCTAGTGGAAAACCTTCGTCCAAATTATAAACCATTGGAAAATATTACCTTCGACGAACAGTTATTTCCATTCAGAGTCAGAACCAGATTTACTCAATACATATCATCAAAACGGGCTAAGTATGGCATCAAAGTGTGGTGGGCATGTGATGCGAAAATGTATTAAACGTTGTGTGGCCAAATATATACTGGAAAAGTGGGAAATGGGAGAGATGTAAATCAAGGGCAGCGTGTAGTTTTGGATCTTGTATAAAAATACTGGGACAAACATACAATGGATAATTGCGGAACCCTCAAATAGGGTTACGGATAACAACGGAACCCTCAAGTAGAATAAATCATATTTACCAACTGAATATAAACCATCCCCTCGTCGGGAAGTATTATCTTTTATTTTTGGATTCGGTGAGAAAACTACTATTTGTTCGTATGTGCCGAAAAAATGTGGTGCTACTATCAACAATGCATTTTGATGACTAAATTTCAAATGTTAAAAATAAGGCCGAAATTATTTTATTTTACAATAGTACAAAAGGCGGCGTAGATACGATGGATAAAATGCTGGGACAATACACAACAAAAAGGAAAACAAATCGGTGACCATTGGCTCTGTTTTAAAACATACTAGAGATGACAGCTCTTGCAGTCTATATAATTTATGTGGAAAACAAGCCGTCCCATTTAACATCAAAAAAAAAAAATAAGAAATTATAATATTTTAATTTTCGTTTATGTTTAATGCTAAATGTTTCTTTCCACATCGGCGGGAGAGTTTCAACAAGCTCTAGGCGAGCATTTGTGCAACCCACTAATAGAAAAACGATCCAAATGACGCTGAGTTACATCATATTGCCCAACAAAAACAACCTTGCTGGGTCGCAAGGTAGAAAGCGTTAGCATCTCTACAGAGAAGTTTCTACCGGATGACGATGATCATGGCAACTCGAAAGTGAAAGGATTATGTTGCATGTGCTATCACGAAGAAAATAAAAGATAACGTGCAACAAGAAAACTTTGCGCGGTTTGCCAAAAACCTGTCTGTGTGGAGCATAGCTTAACACAAAATGTGCAAATTGCCATCTAAAATAAACTTTTATGTAAATGTTACAATAAAAAAAAAATTATGAACTACATATTTGAAATACCAAATTTTTTTTTTTGTCAAAACCTTAATATTTTGCCGCCTTGTAATATATGTAAATATTTTTCGGAAATGGTGTTAATGTACTTTGTACCATGAATTGAAACTAGCGAAAAAAAATTTACTTCTCATATAAAACACATTGATTGATTGATTGATTTATTCTGAATGTACGACCAAGTTCTTACACAGGAGCTCCCATGAGACGCCGGGCCCACCGTACACTCTTTTTTACACATAACGAAACCGAAGGATTGGATAGGTTAGTTAAGTGGGACAGAATCGGCCCGATTACAGAGACCTAGGTATAGCCGATAGTTAGTAACACAAAGACAGGACAATACTAATCTACTAGAGGAAGGATAAAGGTTTAAATAGGTTTAATGAATAACGATGGTATTGGTATTCAACAATTGCATCGTTAAATCTTCAACCTAAGAAAAAATATTATTATTTTACATGCAACTGGAAATTCCCTGAAATTTAATTCTAAATTAATAATTTTGGCTTCCTCTACAAAAATGATTGATTGAATCGGCCCTGTTATAGACACCTAGATAGAGTCGATAGTTAGTAACACACTGACAAAATAATTCTAGTCTACATAATCAGCAATTAATCTTTCAAAGAGATATTATTCTCAAGCATCTGCAGATTAAATAAATTAGAAATTAATAATTTTCGGCTTCTTAAATAATATAAACATTTATTAATTGAATCCTCCTGCAACTCCATAACTTACAATGTAATTTCCTGAACCCATGGTGACTTAAATTGTATTAAAAATTACTCTAAAATGCATCATTAGTATTTAACTGTGAATTGGGCAACCACAAAATAGCAAAAAAAAAAAAATATGTGAGGCATCCCTAAGGCAATGGTTCCTGGAAATCAATGTTATTTCAAGCCATATTAACTACCAAATTGGATATTTCAAATATTTTATTAATTTTGAAAGAATATTCGTTTAATTACCAAGTATATAAATATACTGCACATGATGTATGTTATGCTCAATGGAACTGTACCATTCCTCAACTAATTACTGTCAAATATGGAACGCAGAGTTGGATTGGCATTCTAACATAATGCTCAATGAAACTAGGCCATCTTCCAATAAATGATGCTCAAATTCGATGAATAAAGTGGAATTTGACGAAATTTTTATAGTTCGGCTATTACGATGGAACCAGGCCATTTCCCTATCGATAATCTTCCAAATTAGTTTGTAGAGCTGGGCTAGGATTCTAATACACTAAAGTTAATTTGTATTGGGATTTTAACGTGTCTAATTGATGAAGTTCTAGAATTCGACCATTCACAATGGAACTTGACCATATCCCAACCAACCATTATCAAAACCGGTATGCAGACTTGGGTGGGGATTTAAAAATATATTTGAAAGAAGTTCTGGAATTCAGCGTGCTCGGCAATTTCTTAACCTGAACCTGGATTCCAACATAAATCCTGGATGAAGTTTTGGATTTTTCACTCACTACTGCAATTAAACCAAACCTGGCGCCAACCAGTTAAGAGATCACCCAGTCCAATCAGCTTCACCAAAACTAAAATTTGCTAGAATTCTAAGTCAGCCCAATTCATACCCAAAAATTATTCTATGCATCTTATACTTCTCATATAAAACACACGAAAAAAAATCCATCCCATTACCGTATAAAAATTTAAAAAAGTGCTGAAAAAGTGTTTGAATTATGATTTTTTTCAGTCGTTTTTGGATGAACCTCAAAAAATTATCCACTGAGCATGAAGCTTTTCAAAAAAAATGAATAACGTAGGTTTTATTCAAAAATTAAAATATTTACATTTGTCCTGCCCAAGCTGTGAGGTTATATAAATCTGAAGTTTTAACAAACATTTGTTTGAAAGACATCAGAAGGAGGTGTACGTAATTTTTGCTAGTTTTGTCCAAACATTTATAAGCAGCAGGGCTAATCTGCCCAAACTGCGTTGATACGTTGAAATCTATTTTATAAACAGTGTTGCTGCAATTGCAGAGGCTTTGGTTTTTAGTTCAATTAAGAAACGCACACACCAAGGTTTTAC
Source organism: Nephrotoma appendiculata (assembly GCA_947310385.1). Lineage (NCBI taxonomy): Eukaryota > Metazoa > Arthropoda > Insecta > Diptera > Tipulidae > Nephrotoma > Nephrotoma appendiculata. The sequence continues at coordinate 269,179,032 of OX371225.1, read as the reverse complement.
AGTAATTATGGCACGACCAATTCTTAAGTAAGCATTTTGCAAGATTATTTTACCTGAAACTAAAAGATATCGTGCTCAGAATTTACAAATAATAATAATAACCCAATATCCATTAAGCCTTGGATCTTCTCGATTTAAATACTCATCCAATTTAATTCAAGGTGGCAAATAAAAGCTATTTTAGAGACTAAGTCTCAATTAATTATTTGGTGTTTGGTATATCAAATCGCTTTCTCCGCAAATGTAGAACAAAATGTCAAAAGCGGTGTCATTTTATGGGTTTATCACTTGTTACCTTTTTCGAAAGTACACACATTTATGTAATTAAAATGTGCAAATTTTTACGAAACCGAAAACAACCTCTCATAACTAATATATGCAGAAATATGTATCACATCATGTATGTAGTCGAACGCGCACAGGAAATCATAACTCGAGCGACTGAAAGGAAACTGTTACAAAATCGTCTCAAGATTTCAAAATACGTGTATCTACCTTTTTACATTTTTGTTACAGTTTGTCTATCTCGGCTAGATACCAAACACAACAAAACCAGCTGTAACTCGTTAATATATACATAAGATTTATGTTGCGTAATCGATCATTATATTTAGATTTAAGTCAGAGCTTAAGTTTTATATTTATAATATTTTTAAACCGAGTAATAAAAAAACAAATTCATTATTAAGAATTTGTAATTAATTAAAACAAAATCTGTAAATTGCATTCAATAAAATTTAGTCCGAAATGACATAATTCGCGCGTACCGCAGCGCGCAATTTAATCGTAGGTAGCAATTAATTCATAAAATTTAATTGTAAAATTAATTTTTTCATGTGATAGTTTGTTGTTGTGTACGTTGCGATTTCGAGAGCACTCTATTGCAAATTTTTTATGATTGATTATTATCTTTTCTTATTCTTTTTTTTCTCAATCAATTTACTAATAATTTATAATTAATTGAAAACAGCCTATAACCAAAAACCATTTTTTATCGTAATATTAAATTTTGTAATTTTCGTGTTAATATATCACGAATTACTAGATTTTTTTTTGTTATTTGTGAAATAATCACACTTGTAATTATAGTGTACGGTTACAATGTTTTATTATTTTAATTGGTGAATTATTATCGTTCCTGGAAAATGATACTTTTGAAACCATAATAAACTGAGTTGAAGAACTGTCTGGTAATTGTAACATTTATGTTTTTATTAATTTATGACCAGTAAAGAGCGAGATGATATAAAAATCATAATCGCTAATGTCAATGCTTGTAATGAATGCCATACAAATTAATCGGCATAAGTAGACTACGAATAATTATTGAATGTATTATTCAACTTCTGCTAATCGGAAATAAAAAATTAGCCTCATCGTTTGTCATATGACTTACGATAGGATACATGATATGACTTGTAATAGGACATATCATTCGACGTGTAATGTAACACGTCGTATGACATGTGATTTGATATGAAAGACACATATATGATGTAAGATGGCAACGCGAGAACATGCGATATTATAGATATGATATATGGTTTGTCATGTGGCGTACTATTTGTTTTTTGGCGTGTTCAGTTACATCTAATAGGACAAGTGATGTGATGTCTGACATAACAAATGATTCGGTGAAATCATAAGAAATCAAATAGTTTGCCAATCTGATCCTTTAGCTGTTTAATTTATTAGAAAAATTATCAGAAATTATTTTATAAATAATTGATTCCATCTTCGACACAGACAGTAAGCTTTATATGTTAAACTTATTATTTAATCTAACTTGAATTGTTAATTATTTTTACAAAGTTGAAAGCGTTTCAAAATATTTTGAAACATCATATAATTTGCTGTGACATGTTGTTTGATATGTCATGTGACATGCGTTATGATTTGTCAGAAGATAAGACCATGTGACGTTAAATGATTTAAGATTTTTGACATGTAATATAATAATAACATGACCCACTACAAGTGATATGGCACGTGATGTGAGATATAATGTTAAATATAATAATACATGTGATATGATAAATGATATGGCACGTGGAGTGACATACTACATGATTCACGACGAAATCACATAAAATCAAATAGTTAGCCCAAGTTATGAAAATATGTCGCCACTTGAAACTGAACTCCTTTATTTATCATACCAATTTACTCAAATTACATAGTTTTCGTGATATAGTCGTGGCATTACTGCTAAAATAACTAAGTAAACTGATTTGATAGATAACAGATTCCATTTGAATCATTGGAAGTATGCTTTTTATGAATAATATATTATTTTATCTAACTTCAATATTGAAATATAATTTGAACAACCTTGTTCCTTATTTTAAATATTTAGAAAAAGTCAGAACGTTTTTCTAAATTGCCTTTAACATGATGAGCTTCCAATGTTTCCCATTCACCTTTTTCTGAATTGAGATTTATGATTCTTGCCTTGTCACTAGCTTTCCCGGAATTAAATAATGACCGGAATTCTAATTTGGTATTATTATTCTCGCATTTATTTTAGCGAGTTTTTTTTTGCGATGCCATTCATGCACTTTATATAAATTTGTTAGTTTTTGATATAAAAACAATTTTAGTTGTCAGTAGTTTTGGTGGTTTTGTTTGCAATTGTTTTAAATATTTACGAATTTTGTTAAAAAATCTATAGAACAGCGTCCAACGTTTTTAACAGCCCATAAATCTATTTTATAGATTTGTAATAGCCTCTAGTTGTGTAAATTTTCTGTAATTGCTGATCCATGATTTTTGCGACAAATTGGCATTTTGGATCGGTATGGAGTTCCGTACACCAACACCTATGCGCCTGTAGGAATTTGAAACCATTATCTTCCTAAGTAAATATGAAAAAAAAAATATTTTTTTACACAATGAACCCCGGTAAATCTAAAGAGTTATTATTTAAGCCCTCATCACCTCTTTATTCTTATAAAACACACTTAAGTTACTAGTAAATACAGTGTATTTTTTGTATTGTTTTCTCCCTTCCACTTGTTGTCCAACTAAATCGTCCTTAGCAATGTCGCACTGATAGTCATAGAATAAGAAATCCCATTTTCTACTTACTCAGTTATTCAACCTCTTCTTGACATGATAGGACAAACGATAAGACATGTGATGTGACGTATGATTTAACAAGTAATGTATCAGAAACATATCATATGACATGTGATCTGTTATGTTATATGAAATATGCTATGTATGTGAGTTGGTATGGCATGTGATGTAACATGATTTAAAATAATTTACATGAATACAATTTGTGATATGACATAACAAATAATACGAAATACCTAATTTCAATGTTTTAACTTGACCAACTTACTATAAAATACTTTATTTTTTTGCTTGCAATTGATAGGACCTAGCAACTAATGACATATGATGTGACATGAAGTTTAATACAACATGTGATTTGACATATCTCATATGATACGTGATTTGACATCTGTTATGATATTTAATTGACGTGTGATACGACATCACATCATAATCCTATCATACCAAATACTAAAATATAGGTTTTTGCATTATAGTAAGTAACATTACATCAGACATTCTTGTATTAGTGAGATTTTCACGCTTGTTTAAATATTTTGAGTTTATTCACACATGTGCCCTAATTTTGGGTTTATTTTCAACAGGACGTCTACTTCTTGATAAAACTACAAACGTAATATTGAACTAATATCAACAGAACATTAATAAGAATAGGCAATTATAATAATAATAATAATAATAAGATACTTAGACTGATTTTACACTAATCGAGTTATAGAAATTAGATAAGCGTGGTAAGCATAGTTTCGTGTTAAATTTATATAATGATTATTTTTCGCTAATCTTATTTGATTGATGGTAAGTAGTTTGTAATCCAAAATTTTGAGGGAGATAAAGCTGCGTAACCATAGGATTATAGTGAAAGCAAAAAAATTCAATTATTTTAGCTGGCATGTCTGTCATCACTTGCGTATTAGTCGTATAGTTTATCTAATCACAATTATACATCGCGCGTTTACAGATAATCCGCCGCCTCCCATCTCTATTAAAGATTTATCTTTTTTCATTATAAATTGTCAAAATTACCAATTATTTCATAAAATTGGTTTATGTTTGGTAGAAGAAGCTACTTGTCTGCTTAAAAATTGACTCCTAATAATTACGTAAAAAGCGGAATTCACCGCAGACATTGGAAAAATATCTCGTGAAATATGGATTGACGAAGAGGACAGAAATTTCCAAACTCATAATTTAGCGTTACTCACCAGCTGAAAATTGGCAGAAGTCGAACAAATTGCTTACCAGGTGGTAAAAACAGGTTTTTATGTCGATGACCTCTTGGCACGATAAAAAGAGCATTACTCATTCAAATTCACACCATCCAAAATCATAGTCTGCTGCCCCAAAAAAAGGTCGTTTCAATTTAAGGAAGTGGGCAAGCAATCAAAAGAGCTACTAAGCAACGGAGTCGAACCAAAAGCTCAGACATATATAAAATTGAAGTTGATGAGACCATCAAAGCTGTGGGGCGCTGGAAGGAAGCCTCATACAGGCAATTTTGAATTCAACATAGAAACGGATGCTTTAAAAGAACACCACCTTTCAATTTTCTAGATACTATTGCCAACAAGTTATTAAGTCAACTTGATCAATGTGCCTGTAATTCTTACAATGGAGTGTAGCATATCGTTTGAAAGGTCTTTGGATCAGTATCGCTACAACTTTAGTCAATACATAATTGTCGTATATCGTTGCAACCGTTTTGAAGAATTTTTTCCTGAGCACCTTAGTACTCAAAACTGTGTCATATCATTTCAAAGTTCTTAGAAAAAGCACAAATTTTTTTAATCAGCGCTTTAGTTCACAAATTCACCGTTTTGGCTCTGTTCTAATTATTCAATTATCATATAAAATAAACGTGTCGTATATCATTGTGAACGTCTAGGGGCAGGATGCAAAGGGAATTTTAATCAACAGATTACGATCTGTGATGAAATGGAACATATCTATGACCCCCTGTCGGAGGGAAAAACTCGTGGAGCTATGCAATGTGCAGATGGTGATAAAATCGGACCTATAGCCGTACGTCCTCGAATTGGTTGGCGGCGGCGTAAAGTAGAGGCAAGCACAGCGAACAGAACAGATTGCAGAGATAATAACATAAAAAATAAAACAAAAAAAATTGTTAAGGTCTTGAAGATTGCGGTAAATATTTTTGAAGCACTGTAGTATTCAAAACTACCGTTTTAGCGCTCGAAGCAATTACAATTTTTGTCATTCCCATTTAATAATGTAGTATATCACTTGAAAGGTCTCGAAAAAGCAACAATTTTATTTAGTTGATAAATCCACCGTTTTGGCGCTTCATATGCAAATATCTTGGATTATCGATTTATTTCACATATTTAGCGGTTTAGCGCTGGTGTCAAATTATTCCTTTTGTTATAGAATATGATATGTATATATCATTGAAAAGGTCTTGAAGAATATTATAAAAAAAGTTAAAGTACGTTAGTACTCTAAACTACTGTTGTGGCGCTAAAAGCAGTTACATTAAGTTACATTTAGTTCCAATAAAATTATGTGACATATAAACCATTCATGGTCGAATGGTACTTTGAACAGCAACAGTTTTATTACCAGCACTAGTTCATAAATCACCGCTTTGGCGCTGGTGACAAGTTAACAAATAATAATACTATAATATATCATGATATTTTTTAAAACCAATTTTTACAAAAATCAATGTGAATTTTATGGGTTGGTGCAAGTTCTTCTTCATTTACATATATTTCTTATCAAATTTTAAGCCAATACGAATTGTTTTAATTTTTAGATTCATTGTGTATTATGAAAAACTGTTGAAACTGGTTTCATTTTCAATCTATGATTTCTATTTCTGCTTCGTCTCATTGCATCCATCACTTATGGCTCCGCTGGATGGGTAGAAAGAATAATCTGTCACCATCAAAGAACACTTATTAAGGCGTATAGGATAGTCACAACCAAAGCGGTCACGGATTAGCTTATTTGAAGGAGTATCTAGTTGCAAAATAAGACGGCTTATCAGTAACAACTGATCAAATTTTACTCTGACCCTTTTGATAAGAAAATAACACAGGTGTCGTTAAGTGCAAATAATGCATCGTCTCATGCTCGGTCCTATTAAAGACTGAAAACAAAAAAATAAACAGTGGTACGCCTATGATTTTATGGGCCTAAGCAATTATCTTTATTCGGAGTTTAAACTTAACACAAATAAATTATGTTTGAATTATCTTATTCTAATCTTATTAGTGTTTTACATATTAAAATTGATCACATCTATCCAACACCTCACACTCCATTTAATTACAAAACTATCATCATCGTTACGTTTTATAAGGTAAACAGACCACTATTTCAAAAGATCTCTGGTGTGCATATAACCATAAGAAGTCGTCGTCGAATACAATTTATAAGATTTTATTCAATTACAACTTACGAGTACAATATTGTTGTGCCGTGTAGATATGTAATTTAAAGCTCATTCACCTGATTTTATGATATTTATGTATAGTTTTACCACACCATTCATTTCAATTACAATTTTTGTGTTGAAGAAGAAAACTTTCTTTTCATGATGCTGATTATTATTATTATTATTTTTTTTTTTTTTGAATGTACATAAGAAGATCGTATAATTTTCTCGTTGCTAAAAATAGTGAAACAAGGTAATAATGGCGCGCGCGATCACACGTTTATAGAGTGTGTAAATTTAATGTATGTATATAAATAAAAATTAAAAGTTTGAATTGAAAATCAATGTACAAATTCAAGGCAACAATAAAAAGGCTTAAATTAAATTTTAATTAAGAAGAATTTCTTAATTAAAATTAAAATTGGTGATCGGCTGCCGCGTACACTTTACATGTATAATGCTTAAGAGGCATCTTGAAATGGTAATTAGCGTGTATATTGATATGCTTTCTCTATAGAGCACTAAGCGCATACTTCAAGACGATGTAGAACAAATATTAAGTGGAATCGGAATGTAAAGTATTTTATAGGCGCCCTCCTTCCCCATGACCCTTGATTACCTAGAGCTCTTTCACTTTTTTCTATAATTCCAAAATTTCGTGCTAGATCGAAAAAAGTTATTTTCTAATTCAAATCGTAATGCATAAACAAGTTTTTATTATCTAGATCGAGCTAATAAAAGTTATTTATACAAAACTGTTAATTAAATCCCTTAGGGTTTTTTCATTAATTTCTTACATGTATGTGGAAACATTCCTAACCCAACCGAAAACATAAAATAATAGTTTTGTAGCTGGGTAAGTAGCAGATCAATGCAATTTTTGTGTACCATAAATACGTTTAGATCGAATGCGATTATTCAACGAAATTAATGACAACTTGGTTGAAAAGATATACCACAAAATATCTCAAAAATAAGAAATGGTTGACTTGTAAAAAAATAGTTTTGAAATATTAGATTATAAAATAATTGCTCCGGTGATTGAAAGGTGGATTTTATAATTATGTGCACTTGTTTCATAAATTGGTCTATATGCGTACGCCTTTAAGAAAGTTAAACTTGCACTTTTCAAAAAACATGATTTGAACGATAGGCGAATTACAGCATTAATCAATTTACGGTATTCAGGTCGGCTCCAGCTGCGAGTAACGAATTAATTTGTTAACTCAGCCGATTATATTATATTTCTGTACAGGTAGTTTTGAATATTTTAAATGTGTATATAAGGAAATGATTTCGGTGCTCGATCATAATTCTTCCAAATTATAAAATTGTTTAGATTAGTTCCCATTCACTGGATTTGGAAAAAAAACCCAAAAACGGAAATATATTTGTGCAGTGGAACTGTGCATGAAATCTTACACTAATTTTGATAAATATAAATATATATATATATATATATATATATATATATATATATATATATATATATATATATGTATATATATATATATATATATATATATATATATATATATATATATATATATATATATATATATATATATATATATATATATATATACAGTGTAACCTCCCAAAAGCGACCACTTATGGGACTGTAAATTTCTGGTCATTTTACAGAGGTGGTCAGTATGAAGAAACTTCTCTGAATAGTGACCAAAATTATATTTCTGGAGTTTGGTTTTTTTATAGAAGTTTTGACAAATGATAAATAAAAGAAACGTATGTATGCACATTAGGGTGGTCCTTGTTTGTATTGGGTGGAAAATATGTAGAGGTACCTAACGGAGTGTCCCCTGAAAATTTGAGGTAATGCTAAAATCTTAAACAGAAAAATATTGGGTCAATGAAAGATGGTTTAGAGGCTTTCAAACAAACAGAAAAATTATTAAAATAAGTTTCTCAGCCTAAATAAAAATTGTGATGAATAGAGGAAATAACTATCTTTCCAAAACGTCAAAGATATTAAAAATCGGTTAACAAATGATGACTTATTTATTGCCAATTTCCGAAACTAATAAAAACCCAAATAGTAAAAGGCTTTTTTTAGATCCTGATGATGTTATAAAAAACCATATGAGTCATAAGAACTTAACATAGTTGTGTTTATGATGTCATTATCATTTGTCTCATTAGTTATTGTATTTAAATCTACCTACCGCATTAATTATGACCTGATATGGCCAATATGTTTCATTGTATCATATACTATATAAACAAGAGAAATGCAAATTAATTTCAGTTTAAATCCAAATCTCTCGAGAAAAGGACACAAATTTGAAATTTTGAAAAACTAAATTTAGTTCGTTAAACAGTTTCATTAATCTTTTAAAGAAAGTGCTACTAAAGTTTACAATATGGAAGATAATCTACGGTCCACTACAGAAATTTACTTCTTGGCCATGAGTACTGTCAAATTGTTGGTGCTAAGTTACCCTCAAAAAAGCAAGTGATGTATCTCTTTTTTACCATCACCGTACTGTAAAATTAACTTCGTGAAAGTGCACCTCTGACAATCCAGAAAGTATTTATTTTTTGGTCAAAAGCAGGAATTCCAGTGAAAAAGAAACAACATTCTATTGAAAATTGGAAAAATTGCATGATGAGTGGAAACATCTTCTAAAGAATAAAACTGAGCCTTCAAAGTTGTCTGTGAAAGAGAAAATGACTTTAATAGTAAACTGGATGATATTTTCGATATCGCATATACCGATTGTCCATGATGACCAGTGAAGACGACAAGCGATTCCTCTTGACGTAACGTAAGAAAGGGCGTCCTGGATATTTCACTGGAGCCAGAGAATCTGAAATTGAAAAAGAAAAGCGGAAATCGGAAGGTATGGAGGCAGAAACAAATCGTAAACGAAAATATCTTGTAGAAAAAAGTAAATCAATTCCAATAGACTCACAAGCATTATTTTCGTCATCGGAGAGAGATAGCGAAAGCATATCTGATAATGACATGAGTTTGGAAAATATCGATTTGCCCGTGCGGAGCGACGAAAGAGCCTCCTCTAGGGGCACATGTTTCAGTACTTCTTGAATATTGTCAGCTTTGAGTAAATGGAAGGTTACTGTTCGTGCAGCACTGCATCTAATCAGTTTCGTTGCCGAAAGTTTTGGGCATTCTATTGATTAACTCGTTTTAAATCGAACAAAACTGATGCGTCATCGCGAAACAAACAGAGTAGAAATAGCAGCATCAGTTAAATCGATTTTCAAGTTTACATCAGGCGTACATTGGGATGGAAAGTTACTTCCGGAGTCATGGAATAGAGGCCGTGGAACGTTTCTCTGCTTACATTTAAAAAAAAAATATTTTTGGTCATATTAAAGGAGTTGATTTAATTCGCATTACCCCAAATACACTGGTCGCTAAACAGAATAGGGAGGTGGTCAAGTTAAAGAGAATTTTTAGAACAAATTTGTATGGTTAAAGTGTTGGGACTTTAGAAAAGTGGCCTATTTAATTAAGGAGGTGGTCACATTGGGAGGTTTCACTGTATATATATATATATATATATATATATATATATATATATATATATATATATATATATATATATATATATATATATATATATATATATATATATAATATATATATATATATATATATATATATATATATATATATATATATATATATATATATATATATATATATATATATATATATATATATATATATATGGGGAATTCTTTTTCAAACCGGCCACCCCCTCTGCCCACTTCAATTTTGGAGGAAAAAAAATTTTGAGCACACGAAAAAATTCGTCAAGAAGTCTAGTTTTTGATACCGTTAGGTGTTTTAAAAAGAAAACAAATTCTAACCTCAAAAAAACTGTTTAAAGTGGGGTATCTCGAAATAAAAAGCCATTTTTTAGACCAAAATGTTCGAAAAAATTATAATTCCTCAATAATTTTGACCAAATTACTCATTAAAAGTATTTTGGGGATCGCTGAACAAGAATCCGATATCAGTTTCTACATTTTCCGACATCATTTCGGGAAATGATTATGAGAATATATTTGTCCACCATTTTGGAAACACAATCTGGAATTTGAAATTAACGTCCGCCATCTTGCATCCGCCATTTTGAATTTAGATTCTGATATTGGATTCTTATTCAGCGATCCCCAAAATACTTTTAATGAGTAATTTGGTCAAAATTATTGAGGAATTATAATTTTTTCGAACATTTTAGTCTAAAAAATGGCTTTTTATTTCGAGATACCCCACTTTAATTAGTTTTTTTGAGGTTAGAATTTGTTTTCTTTTTAAAACACCTAACGGTATCAAAAAATAGACTTCTTGACGAATTTTTTCGTGTGTTCAAAATTTTTTTTCCTCCAAAATTGAAATGGGCAGAGGGGGTGGCCGGTTTGAAAAAGAATTCCCCATATATATATATATATATATATATATATATATATATATATATATATATATATATATATATATATATAGCGATTCCACACGAAAACAACCGGATTCTGTCCTCACTCCCTTTGCTTTTTATGAAACTTGCTGAAGATGTTCTCTATGGTCCAGAAACACAAAAAATAATTTCTGTTTTCTTCGGCACTGTACTTTTGAACAGGGGCGCACGCCGTATTTATGATTTCGCAAAAATGCAAATTTTTAAATACATTTAAATACAAAAAATATTTAACCGATCTTAATAAATGAGGTCTCAAATGAAAGAAATTTACCGGTGTTTTTTATTTTTGTGAGAAAGTTGTGAGCCTCCCTCTCAACCCGCCTGTTACGTGTGTGAGTCACGTACTGGTGAAGAATTTTAATTCTTCCAGATCTACCTTGAACACACTGTTGGGCCGCTTGACATGTATTGTCCATGACTATAAACAGAATTTTTTCTGTGACAAATGATCCGTAACTTACAGTTTCCCTGTCACACAGGAGAAATTTCCAAATGAGTTGTATGCCTGACGGGTAAAAACACGACGCAGACTAAGGCATCCAGTGTCAAGCCAACCTTCATTGAGTCTTTGATATGGACGCCATTGGATGCTATTAAATTTAGGTGGTACTTTGCGCCGTAACACTGTCGATAACTACCAGAGACAGTAGTGGTGACAAAACAAACCATTGAAACGCGCTTCGCAGGTGCCAGTAATATAATATATATTACAAGGAAGAAGCTAATTATGATATCTTCCAAAATTGGAACAAAAGCTCCTTCGGAGATGACAAAGATGAAGTAAAATGGTGGAATCCGCTTCACACTTCTCGTATAACTGGTATTAGAGCTTATGCCAGTTCTGCATTTTAAAGACACTCCTGCTACGGAATAACGGTCAAGTTGTTTTTGCTCAATAGTCAGAATGCGTCTCTGCGGTGGTTTTTAAATGAAAGATATGTTCTTGTGCTTTCCTCGTGTAGTTTTCTGACAGTCGAACAGAAACCTCGTATGCTTTCGACAGTATACGGCTTCTTTAGCTTCACTTGGAAAAGCGTTAAAATCGTCGATAGATCCTACAGAGTGCAGACATGAACAGAGATATTTTTTTGTAAACTGCCATCTTCAGTCTATAGACAAACACATCCCGCTATGATTGGTTCCATGATCAGTGTCGCTTGGTCGCCGAAAATAAACAAAAACTTCATGAAAAATGTTTGGCTCGAGCCAATAGAAGCGCTCTAGCAGATTGCTTGGAAAACTTTGAGTAAACACTTCTGGCAAAAAAGCGCGAACATATGAGAAAATTTATAGAATCATCAGCTTCCAAGTTGAACAAAAATAAATCGGTAGACTGAGTTGTTGCCGCCAAAAACCTCATTAAAGACTTCCAAAAAATACAGGCCATGAAAGACGAGAATGTAGAACTGATATAGGCTGATGTTGTCTCAGTTTGGCAAACTTTCATCTAAAATCTACTAAATCTGGAATGACGAAATGACCCTACTGCAGGAGCTAGTGAAAGTTAGCAGCTATTAGTAGATTGAAAATGGAAAGGTACTCGATCTCGATAAATTCCCCAGAATCTACAGAATTGATTCAACTCTGTGGCGTTACTCTACAGAACAGTTACTCTCTCTCTCTTACTGCTACAGAATTATCTAAAATTGATGGTGCGAAATTCGTGCGCAAAACAACAAAATGTCCAAAACATAATACATAAATTCTTCAAGAGAAAAAAAAACTAAGCCAACCAACTATTTGCCGTAGATTGAATGATTTCAAAATCACATCATTAAGCCATTTGTCGTTTGGCAAAACATTTTACGGCAGGATGTATCTATGTTTTTATTAGATGGAACTAGTGGAAGAAAGTTTTTATTATTCAACTCCACCAGAGAAAGTAAAACGTATACTGGTGACTCCAGCACATAATTCTGGTGGTGGGGCTGTATTTCATCAACATATTTGGAACTCCTTAACGAGATCGGTTCTTTTTTATGCCATCTAAGTAGAACAGATTTCATGTTGCAACACGATAGTGCAAATGAACGGTCATCTCAGCAGCATATTATGGCAGCATATGATGTTGGAAGAAGAAACGTCGAAATCAAGGTGTAGACGACAACCTATCCACAGATATTATAAGGAATTTAATAGGCTCAGGCCCCAGACGGCTCTCCGAAATGCAATAGTCGAAAGGATGGAACACATCGATATTAGTCGTCAGCAGTAATTAACGTGCAGTAAATATGTCAGGTTTATTTTTTTTGTGCACAAACAATTTTGAATAAAGCTTCATTGGTTGTAAATTTGCGCAGAAATAACAAATACAATTATGTTAAATTGAAAAGCCTAATATTTGAGTCAATGACATTTAAAATAGAATTTTGTATACAATTATTATTTTATGTTGCACTGAAAATTCAGCTTGCACAAACAATTTTGAATAGGATCGTATATCGTACCGAAAATATTTATGATTGGCACTATTCTGGTAATTTCCTGGGAATAGGGAATTGGGGAAAGATTTTATATGTAATTTCTATTTAGTTTGTTTTTTTGGCATACTGAGGTAAAAAGTGGCAATTTTTTGGAAACAAAATAAAATTGGGAGTAATTTTCCCTGCCAATTTAGATATGGAAAAATTATTCCCAATTTATAAATATTTACATCAAACATTTCTCCTCAGTAGGCCGGAAAAAATATATTTGAACTGAAATTACATATAGGGGTAGATACTCGATCGGCTAGCAAGCAAGCAATTTGCTAGCCAAAATCCTGGCTACTCAATCAATTTTACCAAAGAAATTTGAATTTCAATTAATGTTTTTCAAAAATTGTTTGTTTTTTTTGGGATTGCACAGTAAATTTTGCGGTTTCAAACAATGAACAGCAAACTTTTGTGTTGTTTTACTGTGCAATTGCAAAAACAAAAACACATTTTTATAAAAAATATTATTTGAAATTCAAATTTTCTTGGTAAAATTGATTGAGTAGCCAGGATTTCGGCTAGCAAATTGCTTGCTTGCTAGCCGATCGAGTATCTACCCCATAAATTCTTTCCCCAAGTCCCTGTTTCCGGGGAATTACCAGAATAGTGCCGGACTATAAAATCAAAACATATACAAAATAATTGTGTACAAAATTCACAATGAATATTTTCAAATCTTAGTTGGCTGCCTTAGTTTGAAAAAAAGTTCATTTATTTGCCGCAGCAAAATTTCAAGTGACAAAAATTGTGATAGCAGTCGCAAGAAAACATTTATAAAGCAGCATACTAAGATTTCAAAAGCAGCCACAATGAGTTTTGTAAACAATTACTTTGCAAGTCTGCTGATTCAACAATCTAGTAACCAAGAAAATACGTTTCAACCGAATTTATTTGACTCTCTAGCAAAATTTTCTGCAGAAAAATTTGCTGCAGATGGAAGTGAAGTTAGCAATTTATTTTTGTTAAGGTGCCTGCCTTCAGCAAATTTAACTAAAGAATAAATAATTTTTATTCCGAAGGGGGCAATAAGTTTTACAAAATGAAATGTAGGGGAAATTTGTTTACAAAAATATAACCAATTTAGCTAATTTGATTGGTTGTTTTTGCTCTCTCTCTCTCTCTCTCTCTCTCTCTTCGATTTTTATTCTCCAGTAAATTTTTCTGCAGAAAATTTTGCTACAGAGTCAAATAAATTCGGCAGTAGAGGTGTTAGTTGTCTGTTGATTTTACGAGAAGTATGTGCATAATTTTTTATTAGATATCTTGTGAGTATTTATTTAATATAAAGTGGTTAATTATAAAATAAAAAATGTCCGATACTAGTGATAGCGATGTGAACATACAATAGTTAAACGTAAGAAAGGCGTTATAAACTCCCATTTATACAACCGAAACTTGATTAAAAATGGAAGATTAACAGAAAAGAGTTACACAAAGAGTGTTGGAAAATTAGTCCCTGCTAAAGTAGAAGCTACCACTTGCCGGTAAATTAACTTTTTTAGGTAACAATCTTGAAACCATTCTAATATGGCTGCCATACGTCCCGTTTTGGGAGGGGCAGCCCTGTTTTGGCAGCGTTTGTCAATCCGATAAATTATTTTCCTTTTTGTCCTGCTTTCATGATTTTTGTACAGTTTGTCCTTCTTTATGTTTTTGTTTTGAAATATATATTATTTCTCATAATTTATTTATAAAAGAAAAAACAAAAGGAAATTTAATTTCATCAACCAACACTAAATCTGTTATAGGAAATTATTTTAGTCCCTCTACTGTAAAATAATTTGTATGATGACATGTCAATGCGTTCACATTGGACAAAAAGTTTGTGCTCAAAACGATTTAGGTATTTTGGATTTCAATATTTAAGTTGATTTAATCTTAACTTAGTATAATCTTAATTAATATTTTAATTTTAAGATAATAACATATCGTCGAGTAGCAAAAAGCGCAGGACTACGTTCAACGAAAAGCACCAAAAGGAATTTCCACATATAAAGATTGACAGTGCCATCGGTGGTGATTATAAGGATGATTCGAAAGTTAGATGCTCAAAATGCAATATTGTTTTTTCAATTGAATATGGAGGTAAGCATTCCATAGTTCAACATAATGAATCTAGCAATCATAAACAAAATTTATCTGTACTATCAAAAAGTACACCATTTACGATTTTTTTTATCGAAAGAATTTACTGAATCGGATAGAAAAATTTCATTAACCGAACTTATTTTTGCTTATCATACTGTCAATCACAATCAAAGCGATTCAGCTGTGGAAAATCGAAATGTTCGGCTATAACCAAAAAAGATTTATATCCATATTTTAAAATCAAGCTGAATACGTGATTAGTAAACTAAATTATTTGTCATCATGAGTGATGCTTCGAACCACAATGCAACAAAATTGTTTCCACTGATGGTTCAGTACTTTGATGCAGATGTCAGTGTTGAGACAAAAAATTGGAATCGCGCGGCCCTTCCGGGTGAGACATCAGATATTATAAATAACAATATAATGGAATTACTACGCAAATATGACATATGTCAGTTGTGGCCTTAACTGCTGACAAGGTGAGGTCAATGTATTTACAAAATTAAAAACCAGTTTGGATAAAAATATTTTTGGGTTGGGATGTAATGGACACATTGCTAATAACGCTATCGATTCTGCAGCTGGAACATTACCAGTCGATATGGAAGGTAATCTAATTCAAATTTCTCTGTATTTTAAAGGATTTACAGTTCGAACTGAAACCCTTAAGTTGTTTTGTAAAGAGGCTAGTGTTGAATATTCCAAATTACTAGGGTTCTCGAAAGCCAGATGGTTGGTTTTGGAGACCAGCGATTGAATGTATCTATAAATTATTCGAACTGTTAAAGTCTTCTTTTTTAAGCCAAGCTTATAACTATTTAAACGAATGAACCAAACCCTTGGAAGAAATAAAAATTTTTGAATGAACATTATTAAGAAAAAAAAATGGAGATAAATGAAGTGATTCATTGCCTTGAAAAATTAATGGAGAGATTCAAAACCAATATGAATATCGATGATCTAAAACTAGCAGACGAAATAAGCCGTGTTAATATGTATTTGTCTCCTGAAACTCTTTTAAACTGGAATAGTGATAAAGAGCAATCCGATAAAAAATGAGTCGATATACATAAACATTTTAAAAAAAACGAAATGAGCTCCATGATAAATTTATGAAATTTATTGATTGAGTCAGTATCACTATAATCTTGCTTCCTTACAATGGAAACCGATGAGAATAACCTGCAACCCTATTTAGTATTACCCTAAAGTAGCACCCCTATGCGATTTAAGACGTTAATCCACTCATACGTCTGTTTCACTAAGTAAGCTCCATGATAAATTTATAAAACTTATTGATTGAATCAGTATTACTATAATCTTGCTTCCTTACAATGGAAACCGATGAGAATAACCTGCAACTCTATTTAGTATTACCCTATGCGATTTAAGACGTTAATCCACTCATACGTCTGTTTCACTAAGTAAGCTCCATGATAAATTTATGAAACTTATTGATTGAGTCAGTATTACTATAATCTTGCTTCCTTACAATGGAAACCGATGAGAATAACCTGCAACTCTATTTAGTATTACCCTAAAGTAGCACCCCTATGCGATTTAAGACGTTAATCCACTCATACGTCTGTTTCACTAAGTAAGCTCTATGATAAATTTATAAAACTTATTGATTGAATCAGTATTACTATAATCTTGCTTCCTTACAATGGAAACCGATGAGAATAACCTGCAACTCTATTTAGTATTACCCTAAAGTAGCACCCCTATGCGATTTAAGACGTTAGTCCACTCATACGTCTGTTTCACTAAGTAAGCTCCATGATAAATTTATAAAACTTATTGATTGAATCAGTATTACTATAATCTTGCTTCCTTACAATGGAAACCGATGAGAATAACCTGCAACCCTATTTAGTATTACCCTAAAGTAGCATCCCTATGCGATTTAAGACGTTAATCCACTCATACCCATACGTCTGTTTCACTAAGTAAGCTCCATGATAAATTTATGAAACTTATTGATTGAGTCAGTATTACTATAATCTTGCTTCCTTACAATGGAAACCGATGAGAATAACCTGCAACCCTATTTAGCATTACCCTAAAGTAGCACCCCTATGCGATTTAAGACGTTAATCCACTCATACGTCTGTTTCACTAAGTAAGCTCCATGATAAATTTATAAAACTTATTGATTGAATCAGTATTACTATAATCTTGCTTCCTTACAATGGAAACCGATGAGAATAACCTGCAACCCTATTTAGTATTACCCTAAAGTAGCATCCCTATGCGATTTAAGACGTTAATCCACTCATACCCATACGTCTGTTTCACTAAGTAAGCTCCATGATAAATTTATGAAACTTATTGATTGAGTCAGTATTACTATAATCTTGCTTCCTTACAATGGAAACCGATGAGAATAACCTGCAACCCTATTTAGCATTACCCTAAAGTAGCACCCCTATGCGATTTAAGACGTTAATCCACTCATACGTCTGTTTCACTAAGTAAGCTCCATGATAAATTTATAAAACTTATTGATTGAATCAGTATTACTATAATCTTGCTTCCTTACAATGGAAACCGATGAGAATAACCTGCAACCCTATTTAGTATTACCCTAAAGTAGCATCCCTATGCGATTTAAGACGTTAATCCACTCATACCCATACGTCTGTTTCACTAAGTAAGCTCCATGATAAATTTATGAAACTTATTGATTGAGTCAGTATTACTATAATCTTGCTTCCTTACAATGGAAACCGATGAGAATAACCTGCAACTCTATTTAGTATTACCCTAAAGTAGCACCCCTATGCGATTTAAGACGTTAATCCACTCATACGTCTGTTTCACTAAGTAAGCTCCATGATAAATTTATGAAACTTATTGATTGAGTCAGTATTACTATAATCTTGCTTCCTTACAATGGAAACCGATGAGAATAACCTGCAACTCTATTTAGTATTACCCTAAAGTAGCACCCCTATGCGATTTAAGACGTTAATCCACTCATACGTCTGTTTCACTAAGTAAGCTCTATGATAAATTTATAAAACTTATTGATTGAATCAGTATTACTATAATCTTGCTTCCTTACAATGGAAACCGATGAGAATAACCTGCAACTCTATTTAGTATTACCCTAAAGTAGCACCCCTATGCGATTTAAGACGTTAGTCCACTCATACGTCTGTTTCACTAAGTAAGCTCCATGATAAATTTATAAAACTTATTGATTGAATCAGTATTACTATAATCTTGCTTCCTTACAATGGAAACCGATGAGAATAACCTGCAACCCTATTTAGTATTACCCTAAAGTAGCATCCCTATGCGATTTAAGACGTTAATCCACTCATACCCATACGTCTGTTTCACTAAGTAAGCTCCATGATAAATTTATGAAACTTATTGATTGAGTCAGTATTACTATAATCTTGCTTCCTTACAATGGAAACCGATGAGAATAACCTGCAACCCTATTTAGCATTACCCTAAACTAGCACCCCTATGCGATTTAAGACGTTAATCCACTCATACGTCTGTTTCACTAAGTAAGCTCCATGATAAATTTATAAAACTTATTGATTGAATCAGTATTACTATAATCTTGCTTCCTTACAATGGAAACCGATGAGAATAACCTGCAACCCTATTTAGTATTACCCTAAAGTAGCATCCCTATGCGATTTAAGACGTTAATCCACTCATACCCATACGTCTGTTTCACTAAGTAAGCTCCATGATAAATTTATGAAACTTATTGATTGAGTCAGTATTACTATAATCTTGCTTCCTTACAATGGAAACCGATGAGAATAACCTGCAACCCTATTTAGCATTACCCTAAAGTAGCACCCCTATGCGATTTAAGACGTTAATCCACTCATACGTCTGTTTCACTAAGTAAGCTCCATGATAAATTTATAAAACTTATTGATTGAATCAGTATTACTATAATCTTGCTTCCTTACAATGGAAACCGATGAGAATAACCTGCAACCCTATTTAGTATTACCCTAAAGTAGCATCCCTATGCGATTTAAGACGTTAATCCACTCATACCCATACGTCTGTTTCACTAAGTAAGCTCCATGATAAATTTATGAAACTTATTGATTGAGTCAGTATTACTATAATCTTGCTTCCTTACAATGGAAACCGATGAGAATAACCTGCAACTCTATTTAGTATTACCCTAAAGTAGCACCCCTATGCGATTTAAGACGTTAATCCACTCATACGTCTGTTTCACTAAGTAAGCTCCATGATAAATTTATGAAACTTATTGATTGAGTCAGTATTACTATAATCTTGCTTCCTTACAATGGAAACCGATGAGAATAACCTGCAACCCTATTTAGCATTACCCTAAAGTAGCACCCCTATGCGATTTAAGACGTTAATCCACTCATACCCATACGTCTGTTTCACTAAGTAAGCTCCATGATAAATTTATAAAACTTATTGATTGAATCAGTATTACTATAATCTTGCTTCCTTACAATGGAAACCGATGAGAATAACCTGCAACCCTATTTAGTATTACCCTAAAGTAGCATCCCTATGCGATTTAAGACGTTAATCCACTCATACCCATACGTCTGTTTCACTAAGTAAGCTCCATGATAAATTTATGAAACTTATTGATTGAGTCAGTATTACTATAATCTTGCTTCCTTACAATGGAAACCGATGAGAATAACCTGCAACTCTATTTAGTATTACCCTAAAGTAGCACCCCTATGCGATTTAAGACGTTAATCCACTCATACGTCTGTTTCACTAAGTAAGCTCCATGATAAATTTATAAAACTTATTGATTGAATCAGTATTACTATAATCTTGCTTCCTTACAATGGAAACCGATGAGAATAACCTGCAACCCTATTTAGTATTACCCTAAAGTAGCACCCCTATGCGATTTAAGACGTTAATCCACTCATACGTCTGTTTCACTAAGTAAGCTCCATGATAAATTTATGAAACTTATGGATTGAGTCAATATTACTATAATCTTGCTTCCTTACAATGGAAACCGATGAGAATAACCTGCAACTCTATTTAGTATTACCCTATGCGATTTGAGACGTTAATCCACTCATACCCATACGTCTGTTTCACTAAGTAAGCTCCATGATAAATTTATGAAACTTATTGATTGAGTCAGTATTACTATAATCTTGCTTCCTTACAATGGAAACCGATGAGAATAACCTGCAACCCTATTTAGTATTACCCTAAAGTAGCACCCCTATGCGATTTAAGACGTTAATCCACTCATACGTCTGTTTCACTAAGTAAGCTCCATGATAAATTTATGAAACTTATGGATTGAGTCAATATTACTATAATCTTGCTTCCTTACAATGGAAACCGATGAGAATAACCTGCAACTCTATTTAGTATTACCCTATGCGATTTGAGACGTTAATCCACTCATACCCATACGTCTGTTTCACTAAGTAAGCTCCATGATAAATTTATGAAACTTATTGATTGAGTCAGTATTACTATAATCTTGCTTCCTTACAATGGAAACCGATGAGAATAACCTGCAACTCTATTTAGTATTACCCTAAAGTAGCACCCCTATGCGATTTAAGACGTTAATCCACTCATACGTCTGTCTCACTAAGTGAGCTCCATGATAAATTTATTTTATTTATTTTTATCAATAAGTTGATTGAGTCAGTATTACTATAATCTTACTTCCTTACAGGACTAAAAATCGTTTTCCAAACCTAAATTGGATCTTAATATTATGTTACTTTCGTTATCACAAAAGTGATTAAATTATTAGTGAGAAATAAACTAATTTGATGAAATTACCGCGTGTTTTTATTTTTTACTGCAAAAACGGGACATTTGCGAAAAATGAAAATAAGAAAAGTTCGGTAATTACGAAAATTTTATTGAGTTTCAAAATTGTATACGTTTGCAATCACTAATCTAAATGTTGCAACCCTGAATAAACCAACTATCAATATCATGGTGCAACCTAGTATATAGTTATCGCACATGAGGTGTCATGGTCACCACGTCAGGATACTTCGTTCTTGAGTGTATCTGAGTGAGGTTATGCATTATCAATATCCTTATAAATAAAGTAATAATTATTAAGAAAATAAATAAGTGTATTTATTAAACCATTAATTAACAAACACAACAATTGGCGACGAGGATTATATCCGAGCACATTTTTTGTATATTACAAAACAAGATGGACGAAGATACAAAACAAATGTTAAGTTTCATCAGCGAAATGCTCAAATCGCATGACGTCATGTTGAATTTTACCACGATCCGGAGGACGGAAAATATTTCAACACGTGGTATGAAAGATTCGAGGACTTATTCAAGGTGGATCGCGAGAATTTGGGCGATGGAGTAAAAACGAGATTGCTTTTGCGTAAACTACACACATCGAATCATGACAAATACGTGAGTTACATTTTGCCCAAAAACACTCGTGATTTCACATTTGACGAGACTGTCACAAAATTAAAAGACATTTTCGGTCCGAAAAAATCATTGTTCAACATGCGATTCGAGTGTTAACAACAACAGAAAAAAAGTACGGAAGATTTTGTTGCATACGCGGGCCGTATAAATCGGCACTGCGAACTTTTCAATTTGGGAAACTTATCGGCAGATCAGTTCAAATGCCTTGTTTTCACAAGTGGGTTGAGGTCATCATGCGACGCGGATATCCTAACAAAATTGTTGTCGTGGATCGATGCAGACAAAATAATGTCACTGGAGAAATTAATTAACCTCAAAAAAGATACAAAAATGATTGAAAACCAGGACAATCATTCTTATCAACAGTCATCAGTAGTTAACGCCAGTTACTCAGGTGCAAAATCAAATAACCATTTTGACAGTCAACATAATAGAGCAGCGACAGGCCAAAGGAAACCCGTCTACAATCAATATAAAAATAAGCCCAATCCGAATCATAACACGGACAAACACCAATCAGCACCCAGTAAGCCCAGTAAACCATATTGGAAATGCGGGGTGGCATGCATTTTACAGCCGAATGCTCGTACAAAAAATGCCAATGCCGGGAATGCAATCAGTTGGAGCACAAAGAGGGTTATAGCGGTTGTCGTAGTACCCCAGTCAAAACAAAAACTTCCCGCACTTAAGAGGAATTTTTCAGTAAATGGTGATATGGCAGCAAAGCGCAAATTCATCAATGTGAGAATCAATAATATTTCAGTCAACATGCAACTGGACACAGCATCAGACATCACCATTATTTCTAAATCAACTTGGCAAGAAATTAGTGAGCCCACCATTGACAGAGACAAATCAATCAGCAACAAGTGCATCCGGGCAACAGCTTAAATTGTTAGCAGAATTGGATTGATAAATTCAACATCCGGGATGTGACATTAAGAACAATATGCAACGTTTCTTCAATTAGCAGCGGCAACCCAGATAAGCAATAGCTGATATCAACACTAGTTTCTTTATTTCCGGATGTGTTCAAAGATATACTCTCGGACGGTGCACGAAAACACAAGTCACGTTGCACGTCAAACCAAACAAAATACCAGTATTTAAAGCAAAACGACCAGTGGCGTACGCGGCATTAATACAAATAAACGATGAACTGGATCGTCTCCAACAAATGAGTATCACACGGTTGAAAAAATGGGTATAATTTTTAATACGGAAATCGGTGTAAAGGCATTTTAATACCATTTTACATATAATTTTAATATTTTTCCATCATATAAAATCTGTTTAAACTGAAACTTATATATTTGTATCCGGAAAAAGTATAAATTTAATGTAACTCATATAATTCATATCTACCAGTATACATTTTATAAAAAGAAATATAGGTTTTTTATGATGAAATTGTTTAATAAGGTTAAGTTATAGAGTTTCATACATATTAATTATAGAAGTGGCATATTGAATATCGTAGCCTATATAATGATATAATTCGCTAAATCGATAAGTTCTTATTTGGTACTAAATTTAAAAGCTAGAGTTGAATTTTTGTAGTTTGGTCGTTGCAATTAAGCTGCCAAAAAGAGACATTAGTTCTCATTTTTGTAAGGGTTTGTGTATCTTATCTTTGTGTACACAAGTACCCTGGGGTTAAAATGGGGGAGCGCATTTTTCTACTTTTGTGGTGGAAATATTGCGAGTAAATGGCCTCGTTGTTTTCTACGACTGGAAAAGTCGTAACATTGTATCGTATGTATGGATCATGGATGGGTCAATGGGTGACATTAAAAGTAAGATTTTGTCCAAAAAGCCGAAAAAATTGACATTAGTGGTCGTGGAGTATACAATTTTTTTATACCCATTCTATTATAAAATTTTATACGATGACTTATATAATTGTTCTAAACCCTTCAGTATAAAAAAAAATCATAAATTCATATACATTTTTATAAGTGATGCAAGTATAACATTTATACGTTTTATTTATGGATTTATATGAATAACAAAAAAGTATTAATTTTATACTGATATTTTCAACCGTGCATCAAACCAGTAGATTTCTCCGAATGGGCCGCGCCAAAAAGAGCAATGAGTAGATTCGAATTTGTGCAGATTATTCAACAGGCCTAAATGACGCACTTGAGCCTCATAAATTTTCATTGCCACAACCCGATGATATTTTTTCAAAACTAGCAAACGGCACAGTCTTTAGTCAAATAGATTTGTGTGATGCGTTCCTCCAAGTAGAAGTCGATGAAAAGTCACGGCAGCGTATATGGACGATTTGATCGTCTGTGGTAGAACGGAAACAGATCATAAAAACTGATTATACCAAACACTTCAGCGTTTAAAGGATTTTGGATTCCACATCAATATCGGAAAATATGATTTTTTTATGAAATCCATTAAGTACTTGGGTCGAATAATCGACAAAAATGGAACGAGACCAGATCCAGCGAAAGTGGAAGCAATCACACACATGCATCCACCCCATGACATTCAAACGTTGCAGTCATATATGGGAGCTATTAATTATTACAGCAAAATTATCAAGGATATGCATCAGTTTAGACGCCCATTGGATGCCTTACTTAAAAAAGATGCTAAATGGGACTGGCCGAGAAACAGGCATTAGCCCTGATATTTGCAGTCACTAAATTTCATCGAATGATTTATGGCCGAAAATTCGTTTTACAAACGGCCCATAAACCGTTATTGGCAATATTCGGTTCAAGGAAGGGAATTCCTGTCTACACTGCGAATAGACTTCAAAGGTGGGCGTGTACATTACTCCTGTATGATTTCAACATTGAGTACGTCACAACGGATAAATTTGGATATGCAGATATCCTTTCACGTGTAATAGGTGCACAAGTGAAACAGGATGAGGACTACGTAATAGCATCGCTTCAGTTAGAGGATGATCTGCGAAATTCACAGGTAGATACAGTCAGTCATTTACCAATCACACATTCAATGATAATCAGGGCAACTCGACAATGTGAAATACTGCAATCAGTTATCAGTTACGTCAATTCTAAATGGCCAAGTTCAGAAGCGATTACCAATGCGGATGTCAATGATGTTCGGGGATAGAATTGTAATTCCACGTATGTATCAACGAAAAGTATTACACCAAGTGCATAAAGCACATCAAGGCATAGAACGCATATGAAGTCCATTGCACGCAGTTATGTATATTGGCCTGGAATCGACGAAAATATTGCAGATTTGATCAGGGGATGTAATCAGTGCACAAATGTCGCAAAAACGCCTACAAAAGTACCATTGGAGTCATGGCCAATACCAGATCGTCCATGGCAGCGCATTCATATTGATTATGCCGGTCCAATCAACGGATTGTATTTTTTGATCATTGTTGACGCATATTCGAAATGGCCGGAAATATTTATTACATCGACCATCACTGCGACCAAAACGGTAGTTATAATCGAAGAAAGTTTGGCCCGTTTTGGACCACCACAGCTTATCGTCTCGGACAACGGAACACAGTTCGTTTCCGCGAAATTTCAAATAATGTGTGAGCGAAACGGGATACAGCATCTCCGTTGTGCCCCATATCATCCGCAATCAAACGGACAAGCGAAAAGGGCGTTGAAGAAAATTCAAGGGGAAGGAGATTCGATAGAGGAAACGTTACAAATTACCGTACTACACCAAATCCAAATACACCTTCTGGATTGTCTCTTTGACTCGCTTTCTAAAATTTGGGTTTTATTTTCAGAGTAAATTCATGATTTCTAATCCTAAAATTCAGACTTGACAACGATACATACGCTAACTTTAAAAAATGTAGGCAGTTTGGCCAAAAAATTGAAAAAAAAAAATTTTAACTCGGTTTAGAAATAAAATATTAAAAAAAAAAAAATCAGAATTTTAAAAATGTCCACAAAAATTCAAATTTTTTCTCATGGTATTCAAAATTTAAAAGTTTTGTTAAAATTCAGGAGAGCGCCGCCTTCGATATACATATGTACAACAAATTTCTTTCCAATTTTAAGGAATTCATGGATCAATAAATTTTTTACCATTTTTGAAATAAACTGAACTTTTTCGATTAGGGTTATATCTACATGGTCAAAATTTAATTGCAACCCGCGTTTTAAGTTATTCTATGCACATACCCAAAAAAAATATCAAACTGATCGGTTTCGATCCTTTTCGAAGCAAAATAAACCCCAAATCAAATATTTTTTACATTACGATCAATGTCGCAATTTTTTTTTTTTGAAGATGCATTCGTGTGAAATATTTAAAAATATGCGATCTATAATTTACGTGATTAATATGCTCTCGACAATCTTTGTAATGCGAGTTCTAACAAAAAATATCGTTAATCAACCTTCAGCTACGCCAAAAAATATTTATTGGCGGAAAAAGTATGACCTCAAACCACGACGAGTATATTAAATTATGACATTGTATTCTATTTAGCGAAATGCAATTCCCAGGCTCTCTCGAACAGGCAATTACAAAATAATTTAGTGACTAATTAAGCGATAAATTTAATTAACGAGATGAGACACGTCGAGAAAGTGATTTAATTGTTTCGCTAAATAGTGCGAACGAACGCCAGATCATCATATTATGGTTATAAAGTTGATAAGCAGACGTTTTGCACTTTTTGATTAAAAATGTTGCACACTTTCTATTTCTATATATCAAAATATATATATATATATAGATATATGTATATAGGTAAATAAATAAATTAATATTATTAATATTTTTTTTTTTTACAGATATTGTGATCCGATACACAGTACTTTTAATCACCCAAACAAGAAAAAGGTAAGATAATTTATTTCTATTTATTATACATAACGTGTATGGTAATTGTGTACGGTACACACATACACCGTATTGTAATAATGACCTACCTACCTTGTACGTATTCCGGCCCGACTTTGTGCTGTAAAATTTTTTCCATTTTGATTTGATGCCGCCGCCTTTGATGAGATCGCACCCGTTCCATTGCTCAGCTGTGACAGCTGGCTGGCACTTGTGCGCGGTAAACGCGATGTGGTACCAGCACCCGGTCGAACGGGGGCAACACACTTAACTTCACTTGTACCCAACACATAGAGTATGATAAAAATCACCAAACTAATGGCCTTTAAGGCCTTCATTTTTTATTGGAGCAAAACTTTTACAAGTGAATTTTTTTCGTTATAAAATATATAAATCGTAATTTTGTAAAATGAAAATATTTTTTTTATAATAATTTTTTTTTTTTTTTTTTACTTATATTTATTTATTTATTAACACACTGATTTTCTTCTGCACACAACACACAGATATATTATTCCAGTTAGAGTTTCACTTTGGTTGTTTTTATAAAAAAATATTTATATATTTCTCTTATACAAAAAAAAATAAAAAATTTAATCTAAAAACTAAAACTATAAATTTTTTACTTTATTATATTAATTTGGTTTATTTTTATGTTACAAAATAAAATCAAAACTACTTAGAGGTAATTGCAAATTTTCACTTTAAGCACATTTTCTCGTTATACGGCATACAAAAAAAAAAATAATAATTTCACTTAAATTCGGAAAAATCTCACTTTGGTCAAATCACAATCGAAATCACTCTTATATAATTTTTAGCACTCGAGACACTTTGAAATAATTTAATTATAAATTTAAATAAATTAAATAAAAATTTTAAAAATTCGCGAATTATGTTTTTTTTTATAAATTTTCTTCAAAAACACAACCAATTCGTTGCGCGGTCAAATATTTTCTGTTATTTTAACATAATTTTTTTTAGTAATTTTTATTTATTATTATTTTTATTATTACTATTATTATTTTTTTAGTTTTCGTCTTTCATTCACAACTACAACGTATACACATATCTATAAGAAATGCGACCTCTTTGGCAATCTCGTAATCGCATTTTCTTAATTCCAATCGAATTCAAAGCAGCAACAGCACCAACAAGCAATACAACTATCTCATATAAATAAAATACAAACTATATACTACGTACACTACTATTTCTCAACACTCATACATGGGCAGCAAACATATATTTTATATGTTGAATGCTTTTTTTTACATCATAAAATGTTTTGTATATTTACATAAAAGTTGGTTGGATATTTCTCTCTCGCGATTTTTTTTTTCAAGTTAAATGAAATAGTTGTATATGGTAATAATAGTTGTAATAAAATTGAGATGTGTACAGTGCACGAAGTACAGAGCTTTCCGTAGTGATCGTTTTTTCGAAAAAGTTATCCTCAGACATCTAATCAAAATATAGAGTTAAGTTTAAATTGGTAAATGGTAGAGGTCTGAAACCTCTACTGTAACGCATCTACCGTCAACTATACTGACATCATATACAACATTAGTATATGATATGTTCAGATGCCCATATAATTCAGAAACTATTCGTTGGCCCAACTATTGCTGCGTTCGTTTGAATCGTTTGATATGTGAATATTTAAAGAGCCTGTATGATTTTTTTTTAGAATTTTTCTATGCTTCAACCATTATGCATATAGCAAAATTCGAAAAAAAATCGAACAGGCTCTTGAAACATTCACCTATCAAACGTTGTGCAGCAATATCTGTTGGGCCAACGAATAGTTTCTGCATTCTATGTACTATATCTTAGCACATTTAGATGGGCACTTATAAAACAATTTGTATGATAGTGTTGGCGAGAGTCACATTTAAAACAAGATGTATTTTGAAATATTATTTTACTCTCAACCCCGAAAATGTCCATTGTCATGACAGTTTTAACTGACGTGATATAGCAATAATTTTTGGGGTTGCCAATTTTTTAGGCTGAGAGTAAAAAATGTCATGATAGCCATAATTTTGTTGCCATCGCATTCGTCTGAAACAGAATTTAGCCTATCTACTCCTATCAAAATTGGGCTTACTTCAGAAACATGTTTTTATAAGTAAGAGTCGAAAATTTCAACTATCATGACAGTTTTTCACTATCGTAGCAAGTATTTTTGGGCTGAGAGTAAAAAATGTCATGATAGCAATAATTAGTGCTGCCACCGAAAAACGTCTTTTCAATTTTGTTGTTTTTTTTTTGCTGTTTTCAATGCCATCCCGAAAAAATATCATATTTGGATGAGGTGTAGACTACCGCGCGATTGGTTTTTAACTCCTACTTTATAGTTTTTATTTGTCCAGAAATTTAAAAATCGATATTTACTTGGTTGAAGATAAATTCAATTATTTTTCAAAACTTTCTATGACAAACTGATCAAAAAATTTGTTCTAAAATTGATTTATAGCATAGTAAACGGTTTACCCTGCTAATCGCTTGCAACATTAAGGCTCGGTTACATCGAACCCGTTCCGTTTCTTCTCGCTCTCTTCGTTCCGTCTTTCCCGTTTGCTGGTTATATTGAATCCGTCCCATCTGTCTAAATTGACATTTGGCAACAAAGAAAAAAAAACAAAATGGAAGATTACGAACTTTTAGAAAATTTGGAAATTCTCTTCGATTTATATATTTTATATAAAAAATATATTAAAATTAAAAGAAAAAGAAAAAAGCGAAGGTGGAGGGTGCGACCAATAAATACGAATAGGGACGAATCTGGTTATTTCGTTACTAGTTTTCTCCAAATGAAACAATTGGATTCTGAAGAATTTTTTATGCAAACCAGAATGCCTTGAAATTTTGAAATGTTTACAATTTGTTATTAAATTTATTACAAGATGACCTTACCAAAATATCGAATCGCAAGCCTATTCATTTTGAAAACAGATTAGCGGTTACTCTGTTGTAAGTATTTAATATCTAAATCTTGTAAGTAGTTTATCCCTATTAAAACATTTTCACCCTAGATATTTATCCCAAGGAGTAACTTCAAAGTTTCTGTCGATGTCCTTTAAAATGGATAAAACAACTACTTGAAATATAATTTTACAAACCTGTGACATTATTTGAAGATTATTATCCCCAGTATATATCGCACAACCACATAAAGAGGAATACAAAAAAATAGCTAACGAATTTGCAGCCAATTGGAATATGCCCAATTGCATAGGCTCAATTGATGGTAAGCACATCAACATCTGGTGCCCATCTCTAAGTGGATCAAATTTTTTTAACTACAAAAAAATTTTTAGCATAGTTCTACTAGCTTCATGCGATGCTAATTATACAGTCACGCACGCTTGTATAGGGATCTATGGAAATCAAAGCGTCGGAGGTAATATCTTATGTATTGCAGGTGTGCTAAAAGAATCAAAATTTGGGAAGCAACTATTAAGAAGTGCATTGCCATTGCTTGATAACTCAAGACTACAAAATAGCAACATAATATTCCCTCATTATTTTGTGGCTGATGCAGCGTTTCCCCTTCATGTTAATATTATGAGGCCTTATCCTGGTGGTCCAAATTTCGACGAGGCTAACGAAATTTTTAATTATAAACTCTCAAGAGCTCGTCGGACAATAGAAAATGCTTTTGGCATATTAGTAGCGCGTTGGCGTATTTTGAGAAACACGTTGAATTTGAAACCAGATAATGCTTCAAGGGTCGTTTTAGCTACGATTGCCTTGCATAATTTTATAAAAATGAATGACTCCGCTTTAAAATATTGTCCTCCAAATTTTATGGATTGGGAAGATAACGATAAAATCCTACATCCTGGTGAATGGAGGACTAATGTTCAAGTATTAAGTTCGGTTAGTATGAGCTTCAAAAATGCCATTCGACGATGCTTCAGGTTACGCGATTCTTTAAAGGAATGTTTTTGTAACGAAGACGCTGTTCCTTTTCAGTTTTCTGCCATTAAGTTATAAATAAAATAATATATAGATTTATGTAAACATATTATGAAGAAAATAAAATTTAATTCAAATCGTAAAATTTTTCAATATTACAAGCTTATTTCAAGATGGTGAACAGACCCAAAACATCGATCATGGGTTTTTGGTTGCTTCAAGAAATGGGGTAATATTGTTTATAAAATATCACTGTTTCGTACAGCTTCTTGTGCTTGCATTAGCATGTTTATTTTAAAAGTGTCTCGTTCGTGAATGTTCATTTTTTGCATGGAACAACCAATGGATTGCAAAAATAGTCCATCTTCGTCGTTCTCAAATCCGCTTTTTGATTTTAGTTTATTTTTAAATTCATTCAATGTAGAGCAAAATTCTATTTGCAACATATCTTCGTTTGATTTTCGAGATTTTTTCGAACAAGATGAAGATGTTGACTCGTCATCATAGCATAAACTGGTGTCCCCTTTTGTAAGGGTAACATTATTAACACCGTCGTCGTCACTAGATGTTTCCATGCAAAAATTAGTATTTTCATTTATCCTACAAAAACAGGAATAATCAATATATTTTAAATCAATTACTATAATACATACTGCCTTGGTGTTAAAGAATCAATTACAAATTCAAATATTGGGTAATACTCCCATTGAGGTGAGAATTCCGCGCCCAATCCCGATGGTTGAGTTAATTTTCTCCGCTCGCGCACAAATTTGTCTCTTAAATAATTCCATTTCTTTTTTGCTGTAATACAAATAGATATATCACTTAAATTATTCACTTAAATTGTTCCAAATTATTTCTTTTCTCTAGGAATCCATAAAAAATTTGTTTTTGTTGTAGTATAATTCCGGAAATTTTTGTACTTCGTCCACAAAAGATTCTACATCGACATTCATTTAAAGTCTGTCAATATACACTTCAACTTTTTTTTTTTTTTTTTTTTATAGTTACCAATGCGATCTGTTTTGGGGCTCAAGGCTCACCCTGCTCTTCCGCGGTTATGCTTTTTACGTCCTTACTTTACGCCTTCCGGCCAACTCGAGGACGTACGGCTATAGGACCGATTTAAGACCATCTGCACATTGCAAGCTCCATGCCAGCCTATACCGGCATGGAAGATGGGTCGGCCCATGGGTTTTGCACACCGACAGGGGGCCATAGATGTGTTACATTTCACCACAGATCGCAATCTGTTGATGAAATTTCACTTTGCATCCTGCCCCTATCGGGATTCGAACCCGGTACCTCCCGATCCAAACGCCAAAGCTTTAACCACTGTGCCATTTGGTCGGTACCACTTCAACTTGTTATAATTTTTTTAATATTAATATTGTATCAATAATAATAATAATTTCTATAAATAATTATAGATTTGTTTTTTAACCCCTGAAGAATCCAAATAGATTGACTGAGAGGGATGAAATTTCATATTTAGGATTTTTTCATTAATGCCGAGATCCTGTAAATTTTGATCGAAATCAACTAGAAACGGCAGCATTTTTGTTTTTTTTTATAAAAAGAAAGTATTAAGTAGAAGTCCAGTGGATGTAATGTCCCTTGAAGGTCAATTACTACTCCCGTTTTCATTCACGCACACACCACCCATTCACACCTCTAAAGTATACCAGCTGCACATTGCAAGCTCCATGTCAACCTGTACAATGACATGAAAGGTGGGTCGGCGCTGAACTCTGCACTCCATAGAGAATTTTAGTTGTGCCGATCGTAATCGATGACGAAAATTCGCTTTTTGCATCCAGCCTCTGGTGCCAAGCGCCAAAGCGCCGCTTTTTCCAAAAATTGGGAGATGCTAGCGAATTTTGACCGAAATCGGTCTACCGGAACTGACGCTTGATTATAACTTTTTTGTTTTCCACTTGAAGTGAAAGCTTCTTGCATCCAGCTTGACCCAAATCGGTTTTCCAAAAATTTAAGCCGAAATGACAATTTTGGGCAAAAAACAGTTTTTCTGTCAACATTTGGTTTCTGTGCAGTCCATTTTCGTTTTTTGCAATTATTTTAAAAAGTTTACAGTATTTAAGAAAAAAAAATGTAAATTAAGTCTTAAAACAAAATTTATTCAATTCATTTTTTAAGTATTATGTCCAGGCGGAATCAAACTTCATACTAAGGCATTTTCCTTAAATTTGGAGATCACTGATCTGGCCCGAACTGATCTGGCCCGAAGAGGCAGCTTCCGCAGGAGATTTCTCAATTTTTTCAATTGAGGAAAAAAGCCCAGACGGGTTATCCGATCGAGATGAAACATCATACTTGAGCTTTTTTCATTAATTCGGAGATCACAGTTATTTTTGGCCGAAATCGGTCTATCGGAAATGGCACGTTTCGTATGGGCTTTTATTTTTTATAAATATTTTGAAAATTGTAGCACTTACGATAAAAAGTATTATGAACTAAAAGATTTTAAATTAAATTTGTTTCCCAAAATTTACGAGGAAATTAAGATTTTTGGTAAAAAACTGTTTTTCAACAAAAATTGGGCACTATACAGACATCAATTAATGAGTAATTGATCAGATGAAACTTCATACTTAAGATTTTTCCATAAATTAAGAAATCTCAGAGAATTTTGGCTGAAATAGGTCCACCGGAAGTGATAGCTTCCTTAGGAGATTTTTCGTTTTTCGCTAATACAGCCAAGCCTGTTTTTGTGCGGTTAAAAAATTCTTCCGAAACTTCACGAATAGGTATAAAATATAGTTTCCGCAACGCATTTAAAAAGTTTATTTTTATGCGATGAATAGGAACAGTATAAAAAAAGTTTCACAGTAGAAAATAACTCAAAACATTACGCAATGTGATGAAATATCAAAAATCGAAAACAAAATTGCTAACGACAATTAACTAATTCGATTATTCACATTCAATTATGTTCTAATTTGATTGAAATTTTGAAAAGACTTAAGTAGATTGTAAAGAATAATTTTTGTTTCATACCGCATAAAAAAATCGCACAAAAAAACGACTTCACAAAAAAAATCGCACAAAAAAAGACCCCACAAAAACATTTTTGATTGTATTTAAGTAGTTGTGAAAATTTGGCGTCAACAATGTAATTGTAGGAAAAATATTGCGTAATCTTTTATGTAAATTATAATAGAATATATTTGAATGCAATGTTCATTTTTTATCAGTTATGCGCGTTCCGAGGTTTTTAATAAAGCAGTGAGTGCAATTGACGGGTGCCACATTAAGGTTGCCCATCTAATCACAAAGACCAATACATCAACCGCCACGACCAACGCGTACTTAAAACAGCAGCCTGTACAGGAATTGCAACCTTGCGGATTATAAGTGCATGTTGAACCTAATCACAATTTTAACGCCTTACAAAGGTTCGAATCTTCAAAAACTCTAATCACTATCGGACAAACCTTTGGGATACTTAAAACAAGATGGCGAGCAATTTTTTTAAACTCTAGAATTAGAAAATAAAAAATGTGTTCGAGGTATTCTTGAAAACGATGGAAATTTCCCCAATCAGTATACAATTTGCTTTGAAATTCTCTATATTATTCGAATTTTTCTTCGGCTACTTTAGTCATTTTTTTCTAATTTGTTTTCAAGTTTACTAATATTTGTCTTCCTACTAAAGAAAAATCGATTTACCCAGTCGGAATGTTTCCCTTAGTGGGGGAAAAAATTGTGTTTACAAGAATTTAAAAAAATGATAAAAGTAGCTGGCGAAAAAGCAAAGAGTATTCCGATTGGGGAAATTTCTACCGATTTCAAGAATACGGCCACAGGCCGTTTGTGACTATCAAATGGCCAATTAGGACTTCCGTGGCTTGGTGATTCCGGTTCTTCGTAATGAGGAAATATTGCGCGCATAATTGATGATTTTCGACGTTAACGGGCCACCCGACGTGGACGTTTTTACACAATCGTAATTTGTATTATCATCAATTAAATAAATTGGATGTAGTCCATGTTTTGCTTTTCAGAAGTCATTGAGCTTAGCAAAGAGTTCACATTGAATGGGCAGTATTTTTCCGTCTTCAGTGGACACACCGGACTGTGGTTGAATCATCTTCTGTAACATGAAGAACATTGCAGAAGTTGCAAGACAGTTTAATCCAAATGGGACGGCAAAGTTACTAAAGAAATTACAGTAAAATGGGTGGATTTGCTGGACGAACTGTTACAACTTGAAGCCGTATCAATTCCACGATGGGTAGGGGCCTTTAAAACCAGAAACAAAATGGAAAACATTCGTCACTAAAATTGGGGAATGGAAACATAACCTCAATACAAGACCCAGCGGGCCATGCATCTCGTAAGATTTCATTATTTAAATTTAGAACCCTAGAGCAATGGTGGATTGGACCTGAAATAATGAAGTAACCCGTAATGAATGAAATCATGGAGATGTTTGACACGACTATTGATTTAAAAAGGATCACAACTATACTTTCATTTTCTCACTAAGAATTTCGCAGCTGACAATGTCACAATCAAGCTCGTCGACCACAAATCAGATTATTTAAAACTCAGAACAACATTAACGTGTTTTCTTTGCATACTTAAGGAAAAGAGTACCATCGCCTCGCTGAATCCGTTCTTGCACAACGATGACCTAAGCGATAAAGGTGGGATGATGACTCAAAAATTCGGATCTCCTATTTGAAGAGAGGCATTTTCTGTTATACCATCTAAATCACAACTTACCAGCCTAATTATTAATTGGACATATAAGTCCACGCTTCATGACGCCAATGCATTATCATTATCATTTATCTAGTAATGTCAGATTCGGGGGTTAAACTTCATACTTAAACTTTTTCCATAAATTAGAAGATCCCTGTGATTTGGGCCGAAATCGGTCGACCAGAAGTGGCAGCTTCCATAGACTTTATAACTGATTTTCGCAAATTGGTGGATCCCAGCGTACTTTGATCGGTATCGGCCCACCATAAGTGACAGCTTTCATAGAAGTTTTTTCGTTTTCCACCGGAAGTGTTGCTTCAATAGAAGCATTTTCGTTTTTTGCATGTATTTTGAAAAGAATATTGGAATATCATTTACGGTTATGACCTAAAAGATTCTAAATTAGTTTTGCAACAATACCAATGCAGATCGGTTATTCAAAATTTAAGCAAAAATGAAGACTTTTGACAAAAAATACGTTTCCGTAAAAATTTGATCGTTGTACAGCCCAATCCATTTGGGGATTGATCGAGATGAAACTTCATACTTAATCTGTTTCATAAACTGGAAGATCCACTTGATTTTTGCAAATACATATTTTGAAACGTAGGAGTATAAAGTATTCATGAAAAAGGATTAAAAACAAAAAATTTGTAGATTTACTTTTAACCAATTTTACCGGAAATGGTGAGTTTTGATAAAAAAAAAAATGTATATCACCAAAATTCGGAACAGACTATTCGGAATCAAACTTCGTAGGCTTTTTCATAAATTGAGAGTTCAAAGCGAATTGTGCGACGCTACCACAGTTACAGAGATTGAGCTACATACTATTATTCGAAGACCAAACGTAAGCACCAGTTACGGACATGGTCTTTGAAACTTATTTCACGGCGCGTGCAATAGCTTAGTAAGGCCATTTAAAAAACAAGCAATAAAAATGTTCTAAAAAAATCGACCCCTCTAAAGACAATGGTCTCTGGGTTGTTCTTGTTGGGTACTTTATGTTGAGGCATTATTTGGAACGATCGTTGCACAAAGTTTTAGCGAACTGGGGAAAGAATTTATATGTAATTTCTGTTCAAATATTTTTTTCCGGCATACTGAGGTAATTGTTAAATATTTTGAAAACAAAATTAAATTGGGAATAATTTCCCCTACCAATTTAGGTATGAAAAAAGTATTCCCAATTTATAAATATTTACATCAAACTTTTCTCCTCAGTAGGCCGGAAAAAAATATTTGAACTGAAATTACATATAAATTCTTTCCGAGTTCCCTATTCCCGGAGAATTACCAGAATAGTGCCACTGAGACCAAACTGGTTCATTTCTTAACCGAGTATGATGAGTTTTGGTATATCGGATGGAAATGGGATTCTAAAATAAGTTTTGGAAGAAGTTCTGGAATACGGCCACCTGGGACCAAACTCGTTCATTTCTTAACCGATTATGATGGGATTGTGCATGTTGAATAAAAATGAAAATCCCTTTGTAACTTAACTCGGAAATATTTATTTAAATGTACCTGTACTATATAGACTAACAAATAAACTGTATAATTACTTATATCTTCAAATAATATTCTAATTAGATTTACTTACCGATCTAAAATGCAATATAATTCTTAGGCAGGCATTATCGATGGTACATCGTTTGGTAAACCATTCATTGTATATGCTTTGTTTCAAAATTCAATATCGAATATATCGCCGATATCGTATGAGAAATATCTTACGATTTCGATCGGTAGGTTCAGCTTTTGTCTGACTAACTCATTAGACTCACGAAATAAGCAATTACTAAGTATCCAATTTGGATGTACTGATCTACTTCAAATGATAAAATTGGCCAATTTTAATATTGCTTCGTAAAGTGCCTTTAATCAGGTTAAGTAAACAGAACCTGGGGCCTAACCATTGAATTCGACGTTCATTTCCGAAAGCTATCATTTCCCTAAAGTAGACACAAGAAAAAAAAATTGTATGAAATTTGTATTATTCGTTTCTCTTTTGTTTCTCCGCTTGCTGTAGGAAAACGATAGCGGTCGAAAATGAACGTCGAACTCAATAGTTATGCCCCTGGAAACTATTTCCTGCGTCACAAGAATTATGAATCATTAATTAGGAGAGCCAAATGAAGATTTATTTATTACGTAATTCAGAGTACGAGATTTATGTATAACTCATTTGTATGTAGCTAGCACTCCATGTAATAGTTGTATTATATTCCGCGAATGTACTCGACTATGCTCCGATGATCATAGTTGATAACTTTGCTTAAGATTCTGAGCAACACCACCACCAAAGCTCAATTGTAATTTGCGATGACAAGCTTCAGAAAAAGTTATGTCGCTACCTTTTAGTATCCGATGGTAAACTGACCAAATGTTGTATGGAAATGTTCGTACACCACTGATGCCATTATTCCGCATGGCGTCCGATATATGTATTAGTATACTACGCTAAAATTGGTTCTAACTCCTCAGATAAATAGTTTTCCAGGCTTATTATGGTATGGATAATATCATATTCAGGAACAATGCGAAATCGACATCTATATTATATATTTCTAGAAGATGACAAGATGCCAAGTGTTTTCGTAGATTATAGTACAAGGTGAAATAGACAAAGATTAACGTTGGTTTCTGAAAATACTGTATGAATGGCTTGATGATTGCGAGGTCGTAATACACATTTATACCTTCTGGATTGAGTAGAGACCAAAACTTGCGTAACATGTACAATAATTTTGTATATGTTTCAGCTTTTTTATTCGGCAATAAACAAAACAGTACAGTTAAAACTATACTTTAATCCTTTCTAGTCAGTATGATGAAAATTTGAAAACACAGAGGAAAGAGCAAAAAATTTCATCCATATATTTTTACTACACCTTGAGGGTCATAACATGGTTTAATTTGTTGTTTTTAAAAATTTTATTTTTAAAAATTAATTTCGTTATAATCGAATAGGTGGTGCCATCTACCCCGCGGCATTCATACATTAAAGTTTCATTTGAATAGGCTTTAATATTCTATTCTATTTTTGTTGAGTTGCCGTTTATCAGATATCACCAAAGATGATCTACAAAGAAAAACATTATTAAAAAGCAAATGGTAGTGGTTAATTGTGCAGATTGCTATCTTTATACACGGGTCGGGTGATTTCTCAATTTGTCTACAATTGATAAATTTGACAGCTCATAAATTGTTAAAACAGAAAAGTCATTTAATTTGTAATAGATTAATTTTATTATATGTAATGTAGCCTTTATCATTAAGTTAGCTAGTGGCCAATAGATGTCATTTTTTACTTGCTCATAAATAATCTTAGAATAAAGTTAATATGAATTACGTATCACAGAGGGCATCTAAGCCAACAATAAAAATTCTCAGCGGTTTAGGACCGGGTTTGATCAGAAGAAAAATCAGAAAAAATTCATTTACTTACAAGCGAGCCATTACCAAATAAAGATTAAAAATCAAGTAAATAAAATATTATAAAGGTGTTTTATTTGGTAATATTCAAAATTGAGTTGGATAAGAAGCGGACAAGCAAATATAACGGAGTACCTATACAAATCATTTTGGTGAAGTGTCCACAACACAATTATCCATACAAACATTGGCGCCCGAGCAGGGACGAGATATTGTTTTTCTGCGGAGCATCATAATCAACCATCAAACAGAATTGCAGTATTTCCTCCAAATCTAAAATTATTTGCCGAGTAATAAAATAACGCATAGCAGAGAAGCGACGGTAAATTAGATCCACGTAGCAGATAAACCGTTGGACAGTTGGTCAAGTTGACCTATCAGCAGTTATTACGGTAAATATATTTAACTACTAAGTGAAACCGTTGACCACGTTTCATTGATTCACGTTTCATATTTCGGTTAACAAACTAAAGAACAGTTGAAGTGTTAAATAAGTGAATTTATTCAGTTATCGATTTAATTTCGTGAAAGCCAGTTAGTGATTTCGGTAAATTAAGTATTCGTATCCCACGTAATAAATCATACGGCTGGCAGCGTGTGCGAAGTGCTAAAAATAAAACAAAGCAGGTGTCGATTAATTTAAGTTGGTCTAAGGGAACTACGTCAAACAATATTAATGAGTACCAAGATGGAGAGCTTGAAGAAACAAAGGTCAATAGTGAAGGGGTCCATGACAAAGTTACTCACATACACAAGGAGCAACATAGAGAATGCTAGCTTAGATGAAATTTATGTGAAACAAGATAGAGCGCAGAAATTATTGAATGAGTTCCAGAGTATCGAAAGAGAGATGTTCGATTTAGATTATGAAGTCGAATCAGACCTGCCAGGATTCGAGGACAACTATTACTCAGTTCTTGCAGGACTGAATGGTGTTATACGTAAACGCAGTCTTATCACTACCCAAAAGCTAGATACCACAATGTTGAACACCTCCCAACAACAAAATACTGAAGCCCGTCTGCCAAAGATTAATATTCCAACATTTGATGGGGACTACATGGAATGGCAGTCTTTCTTCGACATTTACAGCGCTACAATTCATAACAGAGATAATCTGACGGCAGCGCAAAAATTTCAATATCTGAAAGGATTGCTAAAGGGAGAAGCAGCGGCACTTATTCGTCACCTGCCCGTAACCGATACAAGCTACAATGAAGCATTCCAGAAGCTAATACAACGATACGAACGGAAACGCTATGCGGTCAACGCGTTCATTAAAAACTATATGGACCAATCTAGTATTATGCAACCAAATTCCACTAACATAAAGAAGTTAACAGATGCCCTAGACGAATCGATTAGAGGGCTTAAAGCGCTAGGTCCTAATGCCGAGAAAAGGGATCCTTGGCTAATTCACATCGCATTGAATAAATTAGACAATGAAACCAGATCTCTTTGGGCACAGGAAACAGTGGAGAATGATCTTCCTACAATAGAAGAATTATTTGCTTTTCTTAGTAAGCGCATAGACATGCTGGAATCCTTAAGGGGTTATGCAAAGAAACTAAATACAGCTCGCCCACCAGTTACACGCGCTTACCCCGTCGAAGCAACAACAGGAACCCCATGTCCAATATGTAAAGAAGATGGGCACCGAGTATACGCATGCGACAAATATAAAAATATGACATCGGGCGACAAAGCAGACGCAATCCAAAGAAGCAATAGATGCTTCAACTGTTTAAATGGTGGTCATAGAGTACACGATTGCAGATCCAAGTTGAGATGTCAACACTGCCATCGTAAGCATCACACATCGTTGCATGATTCATCCGACGGAGCAAGAGCAATTAGCAAAGATCAACAAACAGGTCCAAAGGTTCACCAAGCTGATTTATCCACTAGTAATGAAGCATCCGGCTCGAAGGACAAAAACGATGAAAACGAAACGAAAACGCATACGGCACGACCATTACTTTCGCAAGGGATATTACCAACAGCGTTGATTAAAATTAGAGACGTCAACGGGCAATGGCAAATATACCGAGCGCTATTGGATTCTGCATCACAGACATCTTTCATATCTGAGGCATGCATGAAAGATTTAAATCTTAAACGAGAAAATGCCAGGATTCTGGTGAAAGGACTCGGAGAAACAGGCATGGGAACAACCAAAGGGTCTACAGAGGTGACAATTGCATCCATGGATCACAAGGCCACATTCAAAACGCAAGTATTTATCATTCCGAAGGTGTCGAATATATCGCATGAGTTTAGTTTGTCAGAGGTAGATCGTCAGATGCTGAGTAAACTGCAGCTAGCGGATCCCAATTATAGCAAGCCTGGGCACATTGATGTGCTGTTGGGGGTGGATATATTTTTCAAGGTTCTAGAATCTAAGAGCCAGAAGTTGCAAAGTGGGTTGACAGCGGTTCGCACAAGTTTTGGTTGGATAGTGGCCGGGAGCATTGCAAAAGATGATAGCGTTACAAGCATAACCATGAAACTTTAACATTCTGCTAGACATTGACAAATCCCTACGCCAATTTTGGGAAATAGAAGAACTTCCAAGGGCTATCAGAAAGACACCAGAGGAAGAAAAATGTGAAGCTCTATTTAAAACAACGACCAAAATTGGTGAAGACAGTAAATTTATCGTCAAGTTGCCGTTTAAACAATCTCGTAATATGCTGGGAACAACCTACAATGCAGCATTTAATCGGCTAAAATCAATGGAAAAGAGATTTGAACGTGACAGTGACTTTGAGCGATTATATAAATTATTTATGTCGGAGTATGAGGAACTTGGGCACATGGAGCAAGTTTATGGGTATAACAAGGCAAACACTTACTACCTTCCACACCACGGGGTTTTAAAAGAAAACAGTACGACAACAAAGGTCAGAGTCGTTTTTGACGCGTCCACCAAGTCGTCCACTGGGCTATCATTAAACGACATTTTAATGGTGGGCCCCACAGTTCAGCCTCCACTTGTAAATATACTAATACGGTTTCGACAACATAAGTTCGTGCTGTGTGGCGATGTGGAAAAAATGTATAGGCAGGTGTGGGTAGATATCGAAGATCAACAATGCCAAAACATCTTATGGCGAACCAATAAACACCATCAACCCAGCACGTATAAGTTGAAAACGCTGACATATGGAACAGCAGCAGCAGCCTTTTTAGCAATCCGAAGCATAAGGGATATTGGCATACAATTGCAGTCTAGTCAGCCAGAGGCAGCAAAAGCAATATTAGAAGACATGTATGTCGATGACATGATGACCGGAGCAGTTTCAGTAACACAACTCAAGGTTCTAATGCAACAGGTGACAAACGCTTTAGGCAAAAATGGATTTCAACTCAGGAAATTCTTGACGAATAACGATGAGTTGCGATCATTTATTCAAGCCACCAAAGAGAAGGAGAGTAAGGAAATCGGAGAACAAGCAGATACGCCAAAGGTGCTGGGCCTTCAATGGGACCCTTCAGAAGACTCATTTAAATTCACCGTGCAATTACCGGAGCGCGACAAGCACACAAAGCGAACATTACTATCAGATGACAGTCGTAATTTCGATCCGCTTGGCTGGTTATCACCAATAGTAATCAAAGTAAAAATTATATTCCAAAATCTCTGGATACAGAATTTAAGCTGGGATGAGGAGCTTCCGCCAAGCATTCTGACACAGTGGATGGCAATTAGAAGTGATATAGTCGAAACTACCCGATTGCGAATTCCAAGATGGTTACAGTCCAATAATCAGGTTAGTATAATGGGGTTTAGTGATGCAAGCGAACATGCATATGCCGCAGTGGTATATGCTGTAGTAGAAACAAGCGATGGACCTCGAGCTAATATAATTGCATCCAAATCTCGCGTAGCACCAGTAAAGCAAATTAGTATACCACGGCTCGAATTGGTGGGTGCAGTGCTGCTAGCAAATCTGGTGAAATTAATAGAAGAGTCATTGACCATGCGAATATCCAAAATCACATTATTTACCGATTCACAAATAGTATTGGATTGGTTATCAGCGCATCCAAGACGTTGGACAACATTCGTGGCAAACCGAGTTAGCGAGATAATGCAACTATACAAGCGAGAACATTGGCGGCATGTTGCGTCAAGAGATAATCCTGCTGATATTGCTTCTCGAGGCATGAGCACGATGGAGTTGGCTGAAAGCAAGCTGTGGTGGTGTGGGCCACATTGGTTAGTGGATGCTGAGCAATTGAAAGCTATTCAGTCCAAAGGTTTGCAGACTGGAAGAATCACTAATGAAGAATTACGTCCATCAAAGTTGGATACATTTGTTGTATCGACCAACAGTTTCCTAAACGATTTCATTAACAGGTACTCCAGTTTTGCAAAAATGATAAAAATACTATCAATCATTAGGCGATATTTCTACAACCTAAGGCACAGGGCAAATCACACACAAGGGACGAGACAGTCAAACAGAGAGGAGATAGGAGCTGCTGAGATGATTCTTATAAGAGAAATTCAGCGATTGGAGTTTTATGCAGAAATATCCGCACTACAAAACAAGAACAAATTACCCCGGCACAGTAAATTAATAAGCCTGAATCCCTTCATAGACGAGAGAGGCGTCATGCGGGTTGGAGGTCGAATCCAGAAATCTTTAGCACCGTTCAACGTCAAGCATCCAATCATATTGGCGAACCATCATGCAGTCAAATGTCTGGTACGAGATACGCATATGCTCTTCAGTCATCCTGGGGTAAGTCTGCTCACCAGCATCGTACGGCGAAGGTTTTGGATAATCAGAGGTAAATTGCTATCCAGAGCCATAGTAACCAAATGCATAAGTTGCATTAAGCATAGTCCAAAGGCAGAAAATCAAGTAATGGGAAATCTGCCATCTGAACGAGTTCAATACGTGCATCCGTTTTACAAAGTGGGCATAGATTATTGTGGGCCATTTAAAGTACAGCCAGTACGAAGAAGAGGTCAAGTTCCAGTAAAAGCGTATGTCTGTATATTCGTTTGTTTGAGCACAAAAGCTGTACACATAGAAATGGTAGGCAATCTTACGACCGAAAGCTTCTTGGCTGCTCTCACCAGATTCACATCACGCAGAGGTACTTGTCACACGATATTCAGCGACAATGGGACAAATTTTGTTGGTGCAAACAATCACCTGAAAGAGCTATTCCAACTTCTAAAGGCCAAGGCGTCTGATATAACCTCAGCGCTTACTAAATTCAAAATA
The DNA here is from genome assembly GCA_947310385.1 of Nephrotoma appendiculata. Classification (NCBI taxonomy): domain Eukaryota; kingdom Metazoa; phylum Arthropoda; class Insecta; order Diptera; family Tipulidae; genus Nephrotoma; species Nephrotoma appendiculata. The sequence continues at coordinate 269,134,931 of OX371225.1, read as the reverse complement.
GAATGGAAATTCATACCACCAGGAGCACCGCATATGAGGGGAATATGGGAAGCTGCCGTGAAGCAAGCAAAAATATTTCTAGGAAAGGTTGTTGGCGAATCCATACTTACGTTTGAGGAGTTTTCCACATTGCTGACGAAGATAGAAGCGATCATGAATTCAAGGCCAATAGCAGTAACCCAAACCGAGGATATTGATTGTATAACACCGGCACATTTCTTAATTGGTCGCGCATTCACTGACTTAGCCGAGGAAAACGTCACTGAACAAAATATTTCACCATTGGCGAGATGGAGACTGGTAAAGCAGATGCAGCAACATTTTTGGAATCGCTGGCATCGCGAGTATTTGACGACGCTCCAAAAAAGATGTAAATGGACCACTGAATCTCAAAATCTTACCACAGATGACATTGTTTTAGTCGCGGAGTCAAATTTAGCATCAACATGTTGGGCTTTGGGCAAGGTAGTCAAAATTCATCCAGGGAATGATGGCAAGGTCCGAATTGTCGACATACGATTAGCCAACAGCACCAAGATCATCCAGCGACCGATTCACAAATTGTGTAAATTGCCCGTGGTACAATCATCTGAATCAGCCGATTCATGGCCGGCGGAATGTTGAGTTGCCGTTTATCAGATATCACCAAAGATGATCTACAAAGAAAAACATTATTAAAAAGCAAATGGTAGTGGTTAATTGTGCAGATTGCTATCTTTATACACGGGTCGGGTGATTTCTCAATTTGTCTACAATTGATAAATTTGACAGCTCATAAATTGTTAAAACAGAAAAGTCATTTAATTTGTAATAGATTAACTTTATTATATTGTTACGATTTTGCCTTGTCACTCAAGGTTCGAATCACTGGATTGTGAATAAATACACTGCTTCAATTTTAACTCACACAATTTTATTTACACAACACAATTTATTATACAACACAATTTTCACAATTAATTATTATAATTATAACACACTTTTTAATTATCACTTTAATAATCGCTTTAATAATCACTTTAATAATCACTTTAATAATCTTTCTATTTAACCTTCACTGTATCACGTTTAAAATAATACTCAGCATTCCACGTCAACGCGCGCCTTTATATACCAAAACATTTGTTTCTAGAATAATCCTAAATGCGCAGCAAATATGTTAGTATAGAAATACGCCTAAATGTTGAGTATAAATTATAAATGTAGTTGGACAATAAATATGAAATTAACTTATTCTATTCTACTCTAGGTGTCACCGTAACAATATGTAATGTAGCCTTTATCATTAAGTTAGCTAGTGGCCAATAGATGTCATTTTTTACTTGCTCATAAATAATCTTAGAATAAAGTTAATATGAATTACGTATCACAGAGGGCATCTAAGCCAACAATAAAAATTCTCAGCGGTTTAGGACCGGTTTTGATCAGAAGAAAAATCAGAAAAAATTCATTTACTTACAAGCGAGCCATTACCAAATAAAGATTAAAAATCAAGTAAATAAAATATTATAAAGGTGTTTTATTTGGTAATATTCAAAATTGAGTTGGATAAGAAGCGGACAAGCAAATATAACGGAGTACCTATACAAATCATTTTGGTGAAGTGTCCACAACACAATTATCCATACAAACAATTTTCTTGACTCACCCTATTCTATTACATATACGTCGAGAGAATAGTAGTGTTGCTTTCGCAAATCCGCTTAGCTTAGCTAAGAAATGTACAAGCAACAACTTTTGGCTTTAATTTTTTAATGCGTTTTAATTTTTCTGTGTTGGTTCATTTTCTTAATATTTATTTTTTTTTTTTTTATTTTATGAAATAGAACAAATTAAATTCGGTATTTTGCTATCAAATAACAAATGCAAAATTCTACTACAAGATAAATTTTTCGAGAAAAATAGAAAAAATAACGCCTTGCGGTAAGCACCCATAACCATAAAATGATTTTATTTCCCCTAATCCTAAAAAAAATGTTCTTAACATTCTAAGACAATCGGCTTTAATACAATGCAATTGTTGGTGTAATCTTTTGAAAGCAACACAGCTAATAATGATTGGAGTGAGACCAATGTGTACCTTGTGCGTGTGTGCGACTGATGAGATATAGAGGAATGTTTTTTTGTGTGTTTTCTCGTTTTGATATATGGGAAACGAAAACGAGAAAACATACAAAAAAAAAGAAAATATTCTTCTATATTTTTTGATTGGTGCGAGAGTTTCAGTCTGATTTTGGAAGGTGACTAAATTAAGTCGAGATAAACTATAAAGCGATAGCGAATTAAGCAAAAAAAAAAATTTTAGACTTAAGATGTCGGATTAATCATTTTTGTGCAGGGATTAGCCCAATTATTTGTGAAAACAGTAAAAAAATTGTGGTTAAAAATTAGCACATAATACAGAAATTGTTTGGTTAAAAATAGAAAACATTACAATTATGCAATTAATGGATGTATAAATTTAATAAATATAGAACATTAATATAATTATGACATTTTGTGGGTTTAATACATATGAAGTTTATTGGGCAACGCATCATACAAATTTCATAATACAAGTTTGAAGATTAACCGTATTAGTTGTGATAAACAACAAGAAGAAAAATAATTTCTTGCAAAATTGTACGAAAAACTGTTGTAAGCCACATCTTGTGTTGAGTGTTTGGGTACGTGTTAAGTTGGTGGCGGGCAGAATATTTTCGAGTGTTGGTAACAATCTGTCCGTCCATGATTCATTATCAACGAGTGTGTACCATCGTAAATACGGGTGACCCCCATTATGGGCACTAGTTCGCTAGTAGTTTTGCGCCGGTAATTCAATTTCCAAATGTTGCATTTCCACAGTTTACAATTTGTTTGTATCAACCGAAGGATGCCAAATTGTAACGATTGTGTAGTTACGAATTAACGGTGGGACAACGCCCAATATTACTACGGTTTTTGACAAGGACGCCCAACAATATTGTCTTCGGTTTTGGCGGACGACGCCCTGCCGACCATTTGATATTTTGGTATCGAGGAGAAGCCTCGCAACAAACAGGTGGTGAACCGGTAACTTGCAAAATCCTAACCATAAGCGGAAATTCGCCCAATCCCTTCCGGTGGGACCTGGCCGAAGGTCCACGAGGTACAAGAAAATTTTATTAATTTTTTTATATTATTTTTTTGTTTTTTTTTTTCTCAATTTAAATTTGCTATTAATTAAATTAATATTTTTCTCAATTCCAATTTTATTTTATTTTCAAACTTTTTATGTAATCGAGCGCCACTACGGTCGTTCGACATTGGCACGGGATGCACATTGGTTTCCCTTTGTTTGGGCATTCGGCCTCATTTTTCTTTTCGTTGCTTCTTCCCCGTATTTACGGGGAGTCTCCATGTATATAAATAAAATGAATTATTAAATAATTTTTGGAGTCGGTATGATGGGAGGGGTTTTTCATTCTGTGTCGGTTCCATATTTACAGGCTGGGCTTGTCACTCCCATCATCCCCTTGGCAGGACATCCACAGGGTCGGAGTGGTGAGTCTAGCGTATGTATTATCCATTTGGGGACGACCATAAAATCCACAAGGTCTCCCCGTGGCACTTCAACAGTCTCATGCTGTCAAAGTGTGAATTGTGGGGGATTAGTTAGAGCTCTCTTCGGGTGAAGAGAGGCTGGGCTTCGGCCTTTCGGCAGGTAGGGGCTGGGGTATCTTCAGCAGACTGGGTTCTTGTCACTCGGGGAGATCCGGTCGCCCTGGATGGACACACTCGGTTATTATTATATTTATTATGTTCCCCAAATTTCGTGCGACGATTTCACTTTTCTTAATTTTTGTTTAATCTGTTCCACGATGTAGGCCAGGAACACACAAGCCTCAACTTCCCCTCGACCCAAAAACCCCGAGATCTAGAATCCAATATACCAAATCCCATCATAATAGGTTCAGAAATATTCGAGGTCCGTCCCAGGTGGCCATACTCCAGGGGCCCAATTCCTAAATACAATACGAAAACGAAAGTACAAGATTCATATTCAGTTTCAAATAAGAATCTTACGAATCTGATTCAATTCAAATATAAATTTTGCATTTTCGTTTTCGTGTCGTATTCAGGAATAGGGCCCCAGAACTTCTTCCATTTTAGAATCTCATTTTCATCAAACATACCAAACCTCATCTTAATCGATTAAGACACGGTCGAGTTTAATAAACCTTTATGAACCAAAGACACTTGTACTACCAATGGTGTACAATCCCGCCGGATATACTAAATACGTTCCGATGGATTATCATGTTGAAAACCACAACATGTGATTTCGGATCTATGCTTTTTGCTCTATTTCACCATTTAGCTGTTTAAAGCAATTTAATAAATCTTCTTCAAACTTTATAGGATCTTTTGGAATGTACCGCACACAATGAAAACAAATTATGACCCTCGTGCGAACACAACTATTTTCTGCTTTTTTGTTTTTTTTTTATCTAAGATGCTGCGTGCAAAAAGCTCGATCACTTTCCATCTTCATTCGCTGTATTTATCACCTATATTTTGTACCAATACCGTTGTAGAGAGAATGTTGTTTTATTTTTTCTACACTTTAGTTTTTTTACTTTTTAAACGCAAATCGCAAGAAAAAGAGCGCGGAGCGCACGCGCATTCGCAATATGCGATAAGCTAAATAAGTTACGTTCAAAGACGTCGGTCGTACAATAATAATAAATAAAAAATAATAATTGTATATAATCTGGTTATTGAGTCTCTCGCCAAGACCAGTCAGTCGCACAATATTTACACCACTATATACATGAGTGTAGTGTGGATTTGTTCTAAACAAATCGGTTTGGCAATGATATGCGCGCGTCTAAAATCTATCAATCATTAATTAGTTTAAGTTTATAAATCACGCTTAAAATTCGTTACGAAGCGTTACCTTATTTTTAAAGTGTCGATTACAAAATAATTTTACGCGGTTCGTATTTCTTGTTTTTATCTACTAAAGGCAAAAAAAATAATAAAAATTTAAGACCAAAAATATTATCTTAATAATATAATATGTAAGTAGAACCTTTTCTCTGATTTGTAATCTTATATATGTATATTTTATATGTTTGTTGTAAATTACATTTACAATCAAGTTTAAGAAAATCAACTTTCAAATGAGTAGACTTACAAGATTTTCGTATACATTAAGCATACACGTTGTATATTACTTGTATTGTGTGTGTATCGTATGTGTATAATCAAGCGTCTTATATTACGTGAGAGAAGTTGTCAAAATTGTAACTTCTCAGATGAGATGTGATATACACGTTTAATGTGTATTCCGCCAAAAATATACGAGAGTCTTTTGCGTCGCGTATTTCGTTTTGTCGGTTTGTGGTATTTTATATTTAATACATTTTCGGTGGACTTTAAATAAGTTGACAGAATTAATTTTCAACTTTCAAAATGATCTTTGAATTATTTGTTTTATGATACTCATAAGATAAAACTATGTGTAATGCGTCGGCACGCATGTTTTTATATCACAAATTTGGGCGATCATAAATTTTCGATATGCGTTTATCTGCGGTTAATGCCAACTTTTATAAAAGCTACCTATTTCAAAATTGACGTTAATAAACTAAATTGTTGCTGTTTCGTAAAAGTGTAAGATCAAATTTTATTTCTTGGGTAATTCTGAAAAGTTCTCAATATTATTTACTCATCGAACATATCGCTATCATTTACTACTTCGTCTAACGTTAAAAATAATTTTAATGGGTTTAATTTTAATTTATAATTTGTTTTTGTGGGTTTAAAACCGCTGTTGAGCATTTACAGTGTATGCAACGTTTTTTACATTTTAATACACATCATTAATATCAATCAAACAGTTCATTTAGACGGTCAATAATAATTGTTTCAATTATTTTAACATTTAATTACTACACTGCCATCTGTTTTCGTCGTAAATAAGCTCTAAATAAACGTTTACTTACATCTAGCTACATTTGAGAAAGAAAATAATTTAATTTGCGATTGGAGCATCACGGATTCCACGTAGCGGAATTTTTTAGAACTATGATAACTACAAATTTTAACATTATTGCCGCATGCATAAAGAAAATAAACAATCAGCAACATACGCGATAATTCATCTTTTTACTGTGCTAGCTTTGCTTGGTTTAATTTTGTTTAAATATATTAATTAAAAATGGTATAAGTTTTGTATAATTAGTGATTTTGTGGGTTATATAATATAAAAAACATGAATCTATGTATATCCTTGATTTTGTCGGCATATCGATCATACATGTCATTTTTTGTAGTTAAGTTAGTTTCAATCTGATCCACCAGCGGCGCTTTTCCGACTTGTACAATCGTCAATAGTTTTAATTTTATTTAGTAAATATATCACTTAGTGCTTTTTGCTTAATCATATAATGTTACCGATTGACCTAAATCTATCTTTAGGACGAAATTAAATGTAGGTTAATAAAATTTTTGGTTATGTGTTATAAAAAAAATATTTTACTTTTTTTATTTAATTTTATTAACAATATTTATGTTTCGATACAAGATCTTACAATTAGAATATGAGTACACTGCATTATTAGGAATGCGCGTCTTATCTGTGCTTCTGGTCGAATCGATTCGCAGCCGCGGGTCAACTTTCCCATTTTAAATTCTAACGTCCACATTCGAACTATCAGAAAAACGGTGTTTCGTAGAATTTCCGTCTTTGAGCCGTCCCTGGTGTTTGCTTCTTTAGTTTTCTCCTGCAAGTATTGCACATCCTATCTCCTCGTCTCAATGATATGGTTCAACTGTACCTAAACTTTCAGTGTTTGTTGTATTTAGGATTTTAAATTTCTTATCTTTTTTGCATCGTATGGTTGCTAATATTAAGATTATGATTACCACTAGTGGGAGCGGTTCCCAACTCCAAATTTGTTGTGTAAATTTTTCGGTCTCCAGAAACCCTAGATACATGGTATTGATGATGTGCATTTGTAATTTTATTGTTTCTTTTGATGGGTTTTACCGTTAACTTCTTATATAGCTCCAATGTATTTATCGGGATATAAATTAAGTCTCACCCGGTATGATTTTTTTAAGCTGAAACTTTCAAATATCTCGGAAAATAAGCACGCTACGAAAAAACCTTCTCGACCGCTTTCGATACGCATTGGAAAAAAATTAGATTCGAGTTTTCAATCATTAAAGTTTATTGTTGGATTACTTTGAAATTATGTAAATTACGTTGCATCGAATAAAATCAACTCCAAGTCAGCTTGGAAAATTCCATTTTCCGCATTTCAGTTGCTGTCAGTTTGCACATCTTTATACGCATGAACTTATGCTGCTGAAGTTAGCAGAAAATCTTCGCCGAAAAAATTATCAATAAAAATTGATTTCACATAATTCGCATGTTTAAAGATAATATGGACTGCGTGAAGTTAGGCTAATTCGTAACTTCACAATGCTACATAAAATACGCCTTGCCATTTAGACCATATTAAAGTGAGCCGAAAAATGTCGATAATGCAGATGCGGAATTTATGTCGGAATGTAATTATTTATATTACAAATTTTTATTTTGTTCTTTCTACAAACCAACTAAAAAATTTAAAATAAGGAATTTTCATTCGGAATAATTAAAACTAATATACAAAACCAAATTTCTGTATTACATGCATGGAGTTGAAATGCATTTACAATTACATGTTGGAGAATTTTTTAAATGACGCGTCATCTAATAATTATCATTTAAAAACGTCAGGTCAATTTCCATGTGGAGAGTACAGCAAAACTCGACTGAATATATCGCACACACAAAATTTGAAAATTTCTAAAAAATTGCCGTTTAAAGTGTTATGGCTGGAAATAGATTAGATTATTAATAGAACATAGAAAGTGACTGAATTAATAAGACCTTTCATTTGAATTTATTTCCAGCCATGACACTTAAAACCAGTGGTTCTTAACCTTTTTTTACTCGCGACCCACCAAATAATTCATAATATTTTAATAATAATTTAGTCCCAATTTTTTGATAATATTTTATATTTGTTAAACTATCTATAATAAATTAATTTTTTTTATTATTCCTTTATTTTTTTTTTTTATATAATATAGTAAATATAAAAATTAACTAAGAAGTTTTTAAAATCGTCCGTCATATTAATTATAATTTTTATTAGATTTTTTCGGCATTTCGGACAAAATGTTATTTTTAATGGCAATCTTACAATGTTTATGACTATTTTATTCACAGAAAACGAAGAAACCATTTACTCACAATATCTACCACAAAAAGTAGAAAAGTTCACTCCCCCCATTTTTAACTCCAAGCGAACGTGTAAAAATACACAAACCCTTACAAAAATGAGAACTTCCATAGGCCTCTTTTGGCAGTTTGGTTTCGTACTGATAAAATGTTGCAACGACCAAACTTTAAAAATTCAACTCTTGCTTTGTACCGATAATACAATACAAGGACTTATCAATTTAGCGAATTATGTCACCAAATCAGAAACTTCTGAAAATTCTCACTATGTATGTGTACTAAGCCAACACAATATAATTAAGAAGTTTTTAAAATCGTCTGTGAAAGAGACCCATGGAAGTTCACATTTTTGTAAGGGTTTGTTTATGGGTTTGTGTATTTTTTCAGGTTCCCTTGGGGTTAAAAATGGGAGGGGGAGTGAACTTTTCTACTTTTTGTGGTAGATACGGTGAGTAAATGGTTTCTTTGTTGTCTGTGACTAAAATAGTCATAAACATTGTAAGATTGCCATTAAAAATAACATTTTGTCCGAAATGCCGAAAAAATCTAATAAAAATTATAAAAATAACTTTATTATTTCATTGTCTGTTTTAACTTTCATACTTCACAATTTGGTGTGTAGATGGGGCATTATACACAAAATGTACACATAAATTCATGTATACAAATAATAATAAGCAAAATTTATTAAATTACACTCGCGAGCAACTAAATCGGCTCAAACCTCCGCGCGAAAAAAAGGCGTATTTTTTAAAATGGCTTAACTGATTTTCGTAAAACAACTTTTTTTGATAGCTTAGCATTTTATCTTTACAAGGACGCCTTTATCATTCAAATCTATTCAGTATTTTTCAAATTAAAGCATTCGTAGCAAAATGCGATGTTTCGTTGAAAACAATTGGTGTGCTGCAATGTCCTGTATAATACTACGTTGACCGATATTTGCCATCAATCACTTATCAGACGTTGGCCTGAACAAATCTCTACCAGTTTCATTCGTTGTTTCAACATTTTCAACGTTTCCTCAACATCATGGATACTACTCCAAAAAAAAGCCGCACAAGTTGTTGTTTTATTCCAAGAAGGACGTAATCAACGAGAAGTTCGTCAGCTAAACATGATTCAATCTGCTACCTCAACAGTATCCATAAGGTTTCAGGAAACCGGTACCTTCAATCAGAGATCACATACCAGCCAGATCAGTGTTCATCTGATAGAAATGATCGATTTATCGTCCTAAATTCACTGCGAAATCCGTACCATGTCACGTTCGTCGATGTGCAGCAAGAGCTAGGACAAGTTCGAGATGGAGCTGTTAGACGGAAAGCTGGGGGCCTAAAATGGACAGCACGCCACTGCAAAGAGCGACTCGAATTTGCTCGCGAACACATAAATTGGAGCATCGAGCAATGGTGGTCCGTTCTATTTGACGATTGCAGAATATGTCTCCATGGTAGTGATAGAAGGTATTGAGACCGGGTCTACCGGCGTCCAGGAGAACGATTTTGGCAGTGCTGTTTTGCTGAAACAGTCTCGTACAGTGGCGGTTCGTGCATATTATGGGGTGGCATATCGTTTAAAGAAAGATATATCGAGGACATTCTCTTGGATTATGTAGCGCCCTTCGCAGGATATATAGGGGAAGATTTCATGTTGATGTATGATAATGCACGGTATCACAAGGCTTGAACCACTAGGCAGGCAGTTCATGGATGAGGTTGGACTCGAGACGATGGAGTCGCCAGCCCCCAGTCCAGACATGAATCCAATTGAGCATTAATGGGACGTACTAAAACAGAGCGTTGGATGAGGAGTGGGATGCAATCCCCCTAGTCTTTGCCAAAACAATAAGGTCAACGGGGAACCGGATGCGAACCCTTGTAGACGCAATGGGGACTTTATTTAGTATTATCCAATATAATTCTTTTTGTTTTTCTGGAAATTTGTGTTGTAATTTAAATTTAAAATGTCCCCAATATTTTTTTCATAATCATCAATTTTGGTTGCATTTTCATTCAAAGTTCGCTATAAAAAAAGTACTGAACCAATTTTCATGAAAATCAAGTCATTTTAAAGTAAAAAAGATTAGGTTTTATAAAAAATAATATCTTGTGAAAATCAGTTAAACCGTTTTAAAAAAAATCTTCTCTCTGTGAGCGCTGAAGATTTGAGTCGATTACAATACGATATTCGGATAAACAACAATTTTATTTTTATTATATTCTGAAGAAAATGTTGAAAACTTTGGCGACCCTCAGCAAATTTCTTACGGACCCCCCAGGGGGCCGCGGCCTCCCTGTTAAGAATCACTGCTTTAAACGGTCAATTTTAAGATGTTTTCAAATTTTGTGTGTGCGATATATTCAATTGAGATTTCCCAGACTCCCAACATAGAGACAGACTTTAAATTTTTTCCAGGTGTGAGCATCAGTAAGACCTTTCATTTGAATCTATTTCCAGCCTTGACAATTTAAACGGTCAATTTTTAGAATTGTCAGGTTTTGAATGTGTCGATCTATTCATACAAATTTTCCCGGACTCTTTACATGAAAATTGGCCTGCAATTTTTAAAGTTTTGCTTGATTTGTGCCATCGAGTTTTCTCAGTTATAAAATAGTTTTTTTATTGTTGTTTTATTGTATTTAATAATAAAGTTTAATTTTGAATAATATACGGTAATGAACCGAAATAAACATTTTTGATTTAAAAAGAAATTACTGTTTAACACCAAAATTATGTATCTGCTCTATCGACACTTTTTGGATAGCTATTTATACGAATCTGCCTTACCAACTCTACAGTCGAATACTACAACTTGTTTTAATCTACATTATCGTCATTTTTCGGCGTATACATTTTTATTGTTACAGCCGAATCTGCATTATCGACATTTTTCGGGTGGAACGATTCGGCTAACTTTAACAGTGTGATTTTTAGTGTTCGCTGTTACTGCAACAACTCAAATTCAACGCCCCACACTACGACAAACTATTAACATGGGATCCAGTAATTTACGAATTGGAGTAACAGATATATATATATATATATATATATATATATATATATATATATATATATATATATATACTCGTATATGTATATAATCCAAATTTTTTCGGCAAAAATTTCTTGCTAACATCATCAGGATTTTTTACTACCACCTGATAAAAAATATGTCGATAACGCAGATTTTTTCGGCTGAAATGTTCGGCTAACTTCAGTAGCATCATTTTTTTTTTTTTTTACCAATTTTATTGATATGGCTACTAAAGGGTGATTTTTTTGTGGTTAGGATTTTCATGCATTAGTATTTGACAGATCACGCGGGATTTCAGACAAGGTGTCAAAGAGAAAGATGCTCAGTATGCTTTGACATTTCATAATGAATAGACTTACTAACGAGCAACGCTTGCATAATTGAATTATATTACAAAAATCAGTGTTCGGTTCGAAAAGTGTTTCGCGATTTACGTCCGATTTATGGTCTACATAATCGACCAAGTGAGCAAACAATTAATGCGATTGTGACCAAGTTTCGCACTCAGTTTACTTTATTGGACATTAAACCAACCACACGAATGCGTACAGTGCGTACAGAAGAGAATATTGCGTCTGTTTCTGAGAGTGTTGCTGAAGACCGTGAAATGTCGATTCGTCGCCGTTCGCAGCAATTGGGTTTGTGTTATTCGACGACATGGAAGATTTTACGCAAAGATCTTGGTGTAAAACCGTATAAAATACAGCTCCTGCAAGAACTGAAGCCGAACGATCTGCCACAACGTCGAATTTTCAGTGAATGGGCCCTAGAAAAGTTGGCAGAAAATCCGCTTTTTTATCGACAAATTTTGTTCAGCGATGAGGCTCATTTCTGGTTGAATGGCTACGTAAATAAGCAAAATTGCCGCATTTGGAGTGAAGAGCAACCAGAAGCCGTTCAAGAACTGCCCATGCATCCCGAAAAATGCACTGTTTGGTGTGGTTTGTACGCTGGTGGAATCATTGGACCGTATTTTTTCAAAGATGCTGTTGGACGCAACGTTACGGTGAATGGCGATCGCTATCGTTCGATGCTAACAATTTTTTTGTTGCCAAAAATGGAAGAACTGAACTTAGTTGACATGTGGTTTCAACAAGATGGCGCTACATGCCACACAGCTCGCGATTCTATGGCCATTTTGAGGGAAAACTTCGGAGAACAATTCATCTCAAGAAATGGCCTGGTAAGTTGGCCACCAAGATCATGCGATTTGACGCCTTTAGACTATTTTTTGTGGGGCTACGTCAAGTCTAAAGTCTACAGAAATAAGCCAGCAACTATTCCAGTTTTGGAAGACAACATTTCCGAAGAAATTCGGGCTATTCCGGCCGAAATGCTCGAAAAAGTTGCCCAAAATTGGACTTTCCGAATGGACCACCGCAGCCGCGGTCAACATTTAAATGAAATTATCTTCAAAAAGTAAATGTCATGGACCAATCTAACGTTTCAAATAAAGAACCGATGAGATTTTGCAAATTTTATGCGTTTTTTTTTAAAAAAAAGTTCTCAAGCTCTTAAAAAATCACCCGTTACAATCTTAAACATTATTAAATCAATAGTAAGATTGACATTAGTACTTATGAGATAAGCATAAACTTGTGTGGGTCTGCTGGACCAGTGTCCAGTTCCCTTGGTTTATAATTTTCATAAGGTTAGCTCATGTGGTTTGATTCATTTGAGCCGCCTTACTTCGTTTGTACTCTCCAGTAGTTGTACGGCCTCAAGATTGGTGTGGGTCGTCTATCAATTGTATTTCTAAATCATTGTGGATTTACTTGTTAGTCACAAATCGGTAGGCGTTGGTGACCATTCGAAGAAATTTATTTTGGCTTCGTTGTATAATGTCTCTATTGGATTTATGTGTACAACCCCATAGCTGTGCACCATACATCCATATTGGTTTGAAGATAGTCTGATATACCAGTCTTTTGCAATACAGGTTCATTTTATTTGGTGGATAGATATAGATTTCCAGTTTTGACCCCCTCTGTGCTAAATGACCAATTTTGTCGTGTGGTGATTTTCCGCGCATTTAACGCATTTGGTTTGACGATAGCAAAAGCTCTTGGTATGTCCAAGTTGTTGACAATTCGTACATTGTGAAATTCCCCTTGTCTTGTGTTAGGTTTCAATTTTCATGTACTGTTAATAAAAAGGATTTAAATTGCATTTATGATCTACTAAAAATTGTTTCCGATATTAAAAATTCTTTTTATTTTTATATTAAGTTATTAAGAAAAAAAAAATTAAAATAAAGCAAAAAATGGGCAAAAACTACGAATTGGGGTTGAATTATGTGCGTCCATTGTCAAGTTACATATAAGCAAAGAGTAAGAAAATTTACACAGAGTAACGAAACAGAGGAAAAAATTTCATCAAAAAAAATGCATGGGTTACGCAATTTAATTGCGTTAAAAACACATTTACGCATTTTTATTTAAAGTAATTTTTGTCGTTTTCTATAAATAGCCACGAGTATGACAATATTCATTACTCAAAAAATAAAAAAATGTTGCGTAAGTTTATTGTATGATCGATTTAAATTGCGTAACCCATGCATTTTTTAATGAAATTTTTTCCTCTGCTTCGTTACTCTGTGTAAATTTTCATACTCTGTGATATAAGGAAGGGTCATCTAAATTTCGACAGGGGACAGCCCACCATTTTATCCAAGCGCAACAAAAAGCATACGACACCATAAATATTAGGGGAAATAAACCTATCTCCGGGAAAGATATTGTCATTGACTACCGTTAAAAAGGGACTGAGAGATTAAGGACGTGAAAAAAATCATTGCTTTCGACCAAAAACGCCAAATTGAGCAAAGTGCCACGAGAAGTGGCAAATTTATCAATGGACACAAGTTCTTTGGTCAAGCTAGTCGAAATTTGACATTTTTGGAGGAAATTTCACTCAGAAAAACGAGTTTAGATTCGATGTCGAAAGGGCGAGAAAATGATTCCAGATATGTTGTTAACATTAAGGAGGTTTGGTTGAAATTAAGGAACAAATGGATCAGTTGTGTTATCTGTTACTATTAGTGAACCATGCTGTGACACTTGCGCTAAAATAACCGGAAAGGGATTTACGTACCAACACATCAATGTTCTGTAACATATGTCTGAATAACATATAAAATTTATTTAAGCAACAATGTCGCCATCGAAAGCTGAATTTTATGAAAATCTGATCGAACTCTTGTGGGATAAATTAGATCAGAAAGTTCGGGAAACATGTTCATCATCTGCGCAAACTTATTAAAAAAAACTACAAGATGTATGAAAAATGTCGGGACTTTGTAGAGCTGTAATTCGAGGAAAGGCTGGTCACATCGATAAAAGCATGCAATTTACACATATTGTGGTATATATAATACATAGTTTGAGATTGTTTCATTTACAATATGAATTGAAAATTTGATAAAATTAAAAGCAATTTGCTATAAAATATACAAAAAGTTTGTTTAGTTATAATAAAACAACAATTTCTAAAAAAAAAATGTGGGACAATACTTTTGACCTGTAGTGTACATAATTACCTAACATGAAGACACATACATAGAATATACGCTCGTTGATATCTAAAGTATATAACAAATTAAGCGCAATAATTTGTTTGGAACCCCTATCATGGCTTCGTTCGCCTTGCGTTAAGATGCGCAATATCGTACTGGATCCAGATTTAGTTATAAATTGTATTCAACCATCACATGATATACACAAGAACTAATTACAACCCTCGGTACGCGTTAAATTAATTATCACCCCTAAAACAACGCATAAATTATAGGCTTAGTGCAAATAATTTATATCAAAAATAAGACTTGCAATTTCAAAGATTTTTTTTTATCGAAATAAATTAAACTTTGCAATTGTAATTATATGTTTTAGTTATAAAATATTTTTTTTTTTTATCAATCATGGAAAATTATTTTAACCTATAGCTGGAGGCTCACACGCGAGGTGAAATACTTGATTAATATTAATTATAATTTCAATTTCCTTAAGAAAAAATATTTTTTATATTAATTAATACTAAACCCAATTAAATTATATTTGAAATAATATTTTTTTAGAATTAAATTAAAATTATTGCTGCTGCTATTTTTGGATGATAATTAGAAATCGGTTTGAAATCGATCTATCAGATTACACGTAAAATGTATGGTACACTCTATACAAAATGATTAATTATTTGAGACAAATTGAGTAAACGGAATATTTGAATGTACTTACCGAGTTTCAATTTCAAGGTAGTTTAGTGTGGCCAATCGCGATAAATTCCTTTCAACTTAGGTACTTAAGGCGCATACCGATTCTGAAATGACAGAATAAAGTTTATTGTATTATAATCGTCGAAAAATCACAGATCAATTAAAAATATTAGAGATGTTTGTTATAAAGCAATAATACACAATTTAAACGAGACGACAATAAAATACACTTTGTATTTAAAAAATATTACTAAATTTATTGAGAAACTACCATTATTTGCGCAGCCTACCAACGACCGGGTAAAGGATGATAACTAATTGGAAGACATGTTGAAGACTTCGTTTCTTCTAATAAATACTAAAATGCCATTTTTCAAATCCATCATTTGGCACAAACAAATACTAAACTAAATCGCAAGGCGCTTAATTATAAAAAGTATACTAGCCAATTAGGAAAAAATTGGAATGGAACGAAACCTCCCCCCGGCATGCCAGTATGCCTTACCCAGCAGCCCCGGGATCTGGCTAGGATGCAATGGACCAATCACCCATTAATCTGAAAAACAAATGATTACAGTAACGGAAACTAGAACAAATAATAACTCAAACCGGCAAACAACACAATCAACCCTTGGCTATCGTACACGGACAC
The DNA here is from genome assembly GCA_947310385.1 of Nephrotoma appendiculata. NCBI lineage: Eukaryota > Metazoa > Arthropoda > Insecta > Diptera > Tipulidae > Nephrotoma > Nephrotoma appendiculata. Next base: position 269,118,769 of record OX371225.1, on the reverse strand, counting down.
GAATCGGAACCTGGAATATAAGAACTCTGACTGAAACATCAAGGCTAGCGCAACTGGAGCAAGAAATGAAACGTTACAAAATCGAAATTCTAGGTCTATGCGAAGTAAGATGGAAGAACAGTGGTGAAATGAATACGAGCAACGGAAACTTCTTAATATACTCTGGTCGAGATGATACACATGAGCAAGGTGTAGGCATAATAACAACACCAAAAGCGAAAAAGGCACTAATGGAATGGATACCAGTGAATAGCAGAATAATCATGGCAAGGTTTCAATCGAAAATAAGAAACATTACAATCATACAATGCTATGCACCAACAGAAGAGGCAGATGAGATTACGAAAGATGAATTCTACGAACAACTCCAATCTACCATGGCAAAAACACACCGTAATGATGTGAAAATAATTCAGGGAGATTTCAACGCAAAAATTGGTACGGATAATTCTGACTTGGCAACCATCATGGGAGCAAACGCGCTGAGCACTGTGAGAAATAATAATGGAGAAAGACTCATCGACTTCTGTATCGCAAACCAGCTATTCATAGGTGGTAGCAAATTTCCGCACAAAGATATCCACAAATACACATGGACCTCGCCAGATGGTAGAACAAGGAACCAAATAGACCATGTGATGATTAACAAGAAATTCCTCTCATCGTTGCAAGACGTAAGATCAATGAGGGGTGCGGACATCCATAGTGACCATCAATTGGTAATCTCACAATTCAAAATCAAACCAGTCGCTATAAAACACAACAACAAGTCTAACAGAAGGAAATTCAACATCGAAAGATTAAAAGATAGCGAAACAAAGCAGACCTTCAATGACATGCTCGAAGGCAAATTGTCAACCATTGATGATGCCACCAACATGGAAGAAAAATGGGAACGAATCAAGGAAACATATGCCGAAACAGCTGCCAACTCGCTCGGATACCAGGATCGCCACCGCAAACCATGGATAACAGACACCACATGGCTGAAAATTGACGAACGGCGAAATCTCAAATTGCAATTGAACCAGCAGAACACGCCAGAAATAAGAAGCAAATACGAAAGCATGGCAAAAGAAGTTAAGAAGTTGGCAAGGGCGGATCGTAGAAGATTTACGGAAAATATCCTCAAGAATGCAGAAGAAGCAGCAGCAATCAGAAACATGCGCGGACTACATCAATGCGTACGGAAGGTCACAGGAAAATATACCAACATACCACCCATAAGGGATCAAAATGGTCAAATACTAACAACAGATGAAGCGCAGTTAAAGAGATGGGCAGAATACTTCGGCGATGGAACATCAACTAGCTCGGAAAACTCCACATTACTCAATAACGCTGGCAACGAAACCATTAACACCCATCCACCAACGGAGCGGGAAGTTGGTAGTGTAATTGAGAAATTGAAGAACAACAAGGCACCGGGAACGGATAACATACCAGCCGAAATATTCAGACACGCTACATCCACAACGGTGAAAACCATAACGCCTCTCCTAACCGAAATATGGAACACGGGTAAAATACCGCGGAAATGGAAAGAAGGCCTGACCATAATGATTCCTAAGAAAGGTGACCTAAGGGAATGCAGAAATTGGCGAGGTATATCGCTGCTTAACACAATAATTAAGGTGTTATCAATGATCATCCTCGATAGAATATCGCCTACAATAAACATGAAACTTAGAAAAGAACAAGCCGGATTCAGACCAGGGAGAAGTTGCACTGACCATATAAATACAGTTCGCATCATCATAGAGCAATCAAATGAATGGAACTCATCACTATACCTGCTCTTCGTGGATTTCGAACGCGCCTTCGACACTATACACAGGAATGCAATATGGAAGACACTCTGCGAAATGGGCATCCCGATCAAAATAATCCAACTCATACAAGAAATGTATCGGGATGCAAGCAACCGAGTACAACACAAAGGCAAGCAAAGTGAAACGTACTACAACAATCATGGAGTACGGCAAGGATGTGTACTCTCACCACTACTGTTCCTAGTAGTATTAGATAGTGTCATGAAAAAAATGGACGGGGAATCACCCAATGGCATTCAATGGGGGCTAACGAACAAACTCAACGACCTAGATTACGCGGACGATATATGCCTGTTAACTCACAAATATTCCGATATGCAGCAGAAAATACGGAAACTATCGGACTTAGCGAACGAAGTTGGTCTAAAAATCAACATCAATAAGACCAAGACAATGAGGCTCAACAGTGCAATAACCACACCGATAAGCATCAACCAACTACAAATCGAAGATGTAAAAGAATTCGTATATCTCGGTTGTACTCTATCAATAACCGGTGGGACAGAAGAAGATATCACCAAGCGAATAAATAAAGCCATCATGCTACACAAAGTCTGGAACACTTCTGTATTCTCTCGAAACACCAAAATACGGATGTTCAACTCGTGCGTGAAATCAGTGCTTCTATACGGCTGCGAAACGTGGAGACAAACTCGGCAGATCACAAACAAGATACAAGTATTCGTCAACAAGTGCCTCAGACGAATACTAAGGTGCTTCTGGCCTAACAAAATATCCAATACCGAGCTGCATAGGCAAACATATCAAGAGAGCATTGAGACTGATATACGAAGGCGTAAATGGAGATGGATCGGACACACATTAAGGAAATCACAAGACGATATAACTCGAACGGCACTAGAGTGGAACCCACAAGGAAAGAGGAAAGTAGGAAGACCACCTGTAACGTGGAAGCGAACGGTAATTGCGAAAGCCAAAAACATTGGAAAATCATGGGCTGAAATAAAATCAGTAGCCCCAAATAGAGTCAGATGGAAAAGTCTAGTAGACGCCCTATGCTCCTAAAGTGGAGATACAGGAAAAAAAAAAATACTAGCCAATTACACCAACAAGGTACTAAATTAATGTGCTAAGCGATCTGTTTGTATGACTTTGTTAACAGTAAACCGAGCAGAGTGAAGAACTGACTCAGATTAAGCAGACTATAAAGATGTAAAAGTATACGTGTTAAATTCGCTTAATAGGTCGAGAACTCCAAGGGGTAGTTTTAATCCGCGGTACATCATTATAGTGCCGATGACACCTGACGTGTTGCAAAACTGTCCCCACCATAGAGAAAAGATACGACCAAATCATGATACAGTTCCATCTAAACCGAGAAGACCTACTTGGAGGACGTCACAGAGATAGGAGCGCTAATTTAGCGAGCAGATGCATAAAGATATACGGCAGACAATGCAAAGCCAGGTGATGCAAAAAGTCAAAAACGATTCAGGTGTGGGAAGTAGGGAACTGTAATCACCATCCTTTGATTATTTATATGAAGCTATAAAGGAGTTTAGAATGCACAATTGAATACAAAGCATACTTTAGATTTAATAAAAATCCAAACTAATTGAAAATCATCACCCCTAGAAAATGTTTAGGGGCTAAGAGTGTTTACTATATGCACAATTCGCAGCAAGATGATAAATTCACGTTGTAAGCGGCTTAAACAGGAAATCACCACCCTTTAAATAGTTTTATGGTCTAAGGGTGTACCCGAAAGTACACTTAGTATTTGGTGAAGTTTTGCCAAAGACATGGGAACAGGGTAATTTAAAGTACGGTACTAAACGTTTCTCGTTCTGAGACACTTTTGAGTAGAATAGAGAGAAAAGACGTAATCACCATTATCACCGCATTAAGTAACCATTGCTGCAGCTAGTAGAAATTTGGCTGACCGCATCAAAACGAAACGAAGAAATACACAGTAATGGAATGAAATGGAAACACCTATCCAGATCTGGCAGTTAGCTAGGATTCAATAGAGTCATCAATTAATAATCTGAATACAAATACTGATTATGTAACCTTAGAAATAAAGCGACCAAATCCTTGGTGCGCAACTAAATTTTCAGGTTTCACACATAGATGATGCTAGCGACACATCTAGTTGTCATTTAAGTCAGAAGTCGTGTTTTGTTCATAGCATGGACAGTTGTTAACGATGACCAGCTGTAATACCAGCACATATCGCAATGCAAAAATATTTTTTCTGCGTCATTTACTTGAGGAGGCCTACGGCAAATATACACCATCGAAAAAAGCTGTGAAGATTGGTTTAAACCGTTCAGAAGTGGCGATTTCGATATTGAGGACGAGAAGCGCTGCGGAAGACCAAACACATTTGAAGACACCGAGCTGCAACCGTTATTAGATCATGATCAACTTGCGGAGGCATTGGAGGGAAAATGTGTACCGCAACGACTTGATTTGACTGAGAGACACATGGAAAATGGAAAACCCACTTGCGAAATTTCTCTTTTACGGCATGTACGAGAAAGAGCTTTCTGCATCGAATTGTCACGGGAGATGAGAGAGGAAGAGTGGTTTGTTTAAGAATCCCAAATGCAAAAAGTCATGACTTTCACCTGACGAGTGGACCGAATATCGCCCAGAATGGGACACGAGACACGAACGAGTGATACTGCAGCACGACAACGCTCCATGCCATCGCACTCCCATCGTCCAGGATACCATCAAAACGCTGAGATGAGATCTGTTACCGCACCCACCGTATTCGCCAGACCTGACCCCCTCGGATTATCACTTGTTCCGGTAGATGGAGCATGGCTTGGCAGGGATACACACTTGGCCAGTTTCGAAGAACTGTAAAATTATTTGGATGAATAGTTTCGGTCCAAAGACGCATCGTTTTATCGTCATGGTATTCATGTATTGCCAGAGAGATGGCAAAAATGTGTAAATTGCGAAGAACAATACTAATTCATTTTTTATATTTCTATTGAAATTTAGTTGCGCACCTCGTGTTGATTAATTGCTCGGTATGCAATTATTTCCCACCGTAAACTTCAACCTTAGCAGAGATATTATTCAGTGAACACCACAATCGTGCTAAAGTTGACAACATTATCGCATATCAAATAACCATAGTGACATCAATGATAAACATGTTAATCTGGAACGCCAGGGCCATTCAATGCATTTTTAATATATAAAATCTCAGAAATTTTGACATATTAACCCCAGGGGGAGGGGGAGGGGCCTTTAAACCCAATTAGATGTCGAAAATAAGATTACAGCTTATCAATAGGCGATGAAGTGGGCTGTCTAAATATGTTTGTGCCATTTCATAAAATATACCGTGGCTCTTAACATAAATTTCCAGAACGAAAACAAAAAGGCGACTCGACAAATACGAGCAAAGCATAGCGAGCAAAATTATTTGGCAAAAATAAATTTTATATTTAATCAGTTTGTCTTCAACAGCCGCTCAAAGCAAGTCGCAACATAAAGGCGCCTTTACGGTATCGCTTGTATACGTTCATTCAAACAATTTTTTTCGACCAATCATCTCTTGTGAAAAAATGCAGAAGAAAAAAAATCGTCATTTTGGAGCAATATGATTGGTCGAAAAAAATTGTTTGAATGAACGAACCCAGGCGCCTTAACTTGCACGTGCCCAAACTACTAGTCGCCGTCTATTTTTGCCAGGGCATTAAGCAAGAATATTAATGCTGCGTCTGCAGTTAATAGATTGGCGTTGTCAATGCGGCTGCGGATTCTTCAATCAACACAATTTAAACACACCAAATTTCATACACATCAATTTATTTATTTATTTATAGTGTTAGCGTCTAATTATATTGTCCTCGAATTGATTTTATATCTGAAAAGAAACAACTATTAGTATTGTATAAAGTAAATTTCATATGTTTCTACTTATCTTCAATTTTGATTTGTTACTCCATTTGAGTTTTTGACATAACCTTTGTTGTCATTTTCTTCATTCTAGTTCAGTGACTTTTTTGTATGTATTTTTTAATTTTAAATGTTGGTCACACTAAATTTGCTGAAACAGATATAGCGTAGAGATATAGATGTCTTTTTTTTGTTTCATAAAGTATATTTTATGTTAAGAAATTCATTTCACCTTTTGCGTTTGGAAAAGAAGGACACGCATTATTATAAATAAAATTTAGTTCAACAAAAAGTTTGTGTTCATCCATTTTTCTTTTGGTTATTAAGTTGAAAAAGGTGATAGTAAAAACAAATTTGGTGCCGAAACCCGGGAGGGCTGTTGAAAAAATTTAATACAACAGTACCCTCGCTTAAAAGTTCATAAAGTTATTTATATAACTTGCGTAGTTCACAAATAAATATATATAAAAGAAACAGGTTGAAGCTCGACCGCGTGTGTAATAACAACACATGTCAACCATTTTGGATTGTTCTAAGCAATAATGTCTGAAAAACTCGTTACCGAGTTAAGAAAGAAGCGCGGCTATGCGAAAAAGTCGCTCACACGAATCGAGTCATTAAATCTAAAAGGTGACGAGCCTGCCGAAGAAATTTACGTGCATCTGGAAATTTTAGAAAAGGCACTCCTGGAATTTGAGAGGCATGATCAACATTTAGAGGAGCTTGATGCGACATATTCGGAAATGGACGATTTCATGTCAAGGTATACCAAACAAAAGGTGCGTTTGAAGAAAGTAGCGCAGGGTAATAATCCAATGCTAAAGGCTATGCAAACCCAGATGAATGAAACTATGACAGCATTTACAAATCGCCAGAGAGAAATTCTAGAAACTTTACGTGATCAAAGTTTTCATGCTGCTCCAAAGGATGAAATTAAACTTCCAAAATTGGCCATACCGTATTTTAGTGGAACCTACCAAGAGTTTGCAACTGTTCGTGATATGTTTGAAGGGTCCATTCATAAAAATTTATCGCTGAAGAACGTGCAAAAATTTCAGCATTTGATTTCGGTCCTAAGAAGAGATGCACTTAATTTGATACGACATATTCCAGTAACAGATGCGAATTATGAAGCAACATGGACCAAAATCTTAGAGCGCTACAATCGTGAAGGGCCGGTAATTACGTCATTAATCAAAAGATTTTTGGATCAACCCTCAATTAATTATGAATCTATCAAGCATCTGAGATGCATATGTGATACGTCTGATGAAGCCATTCGTGGGCTGAAAGTGTTTGGAGCATCTGCAGAAACTAAAGAACCTTGGTTAATCCATTTAATCTTACAAAAAGTAGATGACGAAACTCGAAGGCAGTGGTCCATAAAGACAATCAATACGCCTCTTCCAGCCGTTGAGGTTTTTCTAAAATTTTTGCAAGACCGGTGCGTGGCTCTAGAGAATTGTGATATAAGCAATCCTAAACGAATTCCACAAAAATCAACGAAATCATTTTTGGTCAATATGCTTAACGAGAAGCGGGATCAATCTACATCCGGCATCAATCAATCTCCAAATAGTCCGAAATGCAAAATGTGTACGGGAAAGCATAAACTTCATGAGTGCGATCGCTTTGGTGCACTCTCTTTAAACAAAAAGAAAGAGTTTGTAATTCAATCCCGATTATGCTTCAACTGCTTGTATGCTGGTCATAGTAGTAAATCGTGCCCCTCCAGACGTTCGTGTTTCGTTTGCCGTCGACATCATCATACATCACTTCATGATCCAAATTTCACTCACATCGACACACCCACATCGGTTCAACAAGGTCAATCAGATTAAAAACCAAATGAAGTCAAAAATATTGATCAAGTAAAGCAGCCATCAACGAGCAATGTAGTAACGAGTCACCTTTTAGAAAACGGCTTACAGTTAAATCAATCAATTTTACCTACAGCTGTAGTGAACCTGTTGGACAAACACGGCCGATCGATTAAATGCAGATTATTGCTAGATTCCGGCTCTCAGGCAACTTTAGTGTCATCATCATGTGTAGATAAACTACAGCTAGTACGTGAAAATTGCAGAACACCAATAGCTGGTTTAATAGCTTCTACTACAACGCGTGGTGCTGTAAGAATTCGAGTTGCACCAACAAGCAATAATGATGCATGTATTGAGCTTGATGCTCTAATTATCGACAAGTTAAACTCAAAATTGCCTAAAATGAACCAACAAATACTTGATCAATGGCCAGAGATGCAAACCAAAAATCTAGCTGATCCACCATCCGATGAACTAACGAGAATTGATCTCCTTGTGGGTGCAAACTACTTCTTTCAGATATTAAAATCTGAAAGGATAACAGGACCGTACGGATTAATTGCAAATGATACAACTTTGGGATGGATAATCACTGGTGGTTCCGCAGTTAACAGTGCTTTGTTTAACATATATCAGACTGGCTTCAATATTGATGAAGCATTAGAGAAATTTTGGACCATAGAGGAACTTCATTGTGAAAGGCAATTAAATCCGGAACAGCAGCAATGCCAGGCTCTTTTTCAAACTACAACCATCAGAAACGAAAATGGGAGATACGAAGTTCGTCTTCCCTTTTCAAAAGATCCAAAATTGCATCTCGGAAATTCAGTGAATCGAGTAATAAGTCGTTTCAAATCGGTCGAACGTCGTTTACAAGGTGACCAAGCATTAAAAAATGAATATATCAGATTCATGAAAGAGTATTTGAATGAAAATCACATGATCGAATGTGAACCAAGTGAATCGTCGAATGGTGAATGCTTTTATCTTCCCCATCATCCAGTGATCAAACCAGATAGCATCACAACAAAGGTTCGCGTAGTTTTTGATGGTTCAGCAAAAACTAGCACATCATACTCGCTAAATGATGTGTTAATGACAGGACCCACTATTCAACCGGAATTGATAGAAACTCTTATTCGATTTAGGAGACATCGAATTGCAATAGCAGTGGATATAAAACAAATGTATCGCCAAGTGATGGTTAACAGTGATGATTGCAGTTATCAGCGTATCGTATGGCGAGAAGGGCCTCATGAACCACTAAAACATTTCAAACTTCTTCGAGTAACATATGGTACTAAATCAGCGTCGTACTTAGCTACACGTAGTTTAAATCAAGTTGCAGATGATAACAGTGAAATATTTCCATTAGCAAGCCAATCCATCAAGTCAGACTTTTACGTTGATAACAGATCATCAAAGTGGAGCTGATTCAGTATCAAACGCAAAAGTTCTGTCCAACAAAATTAAACTAGTATTAAAATCAGCTGGATTTGAGCTGAGAAAGTTCGCGTCAAATTCATCTTTACTGCTGACGGAGATAGAAGATAATGATGAATCATTTGATCCAGTTATCGTGGATAAGTCTGATCAACATAAGGTACTTGGTCTGTACTGGGATAGTCGAGATGATTGTTTTGGCTTCAAGGTGTCTACTGTAGGGTTTCATTCAGCAGCAACAAAGAGACAGTTTCTGTCAGACTCATCTAGGTTGTTTGACCCAGTTGGTTGGCTATCACCCATCACCGTCGCTATAAAAGTCATGTTTCAGCAGTTATGGAAATTGAAGTTGGGATGGGATGACCCATTACCGTTAGAGTTGTCTCACACATGGGTGCAGCTATATACCGACTTGAAGCAATTGGAACAAATTAAAATCGATCGACATTGCCAATTTAATAGCGAAACTCAACTGCATGGATTTTCGGATGCTAGCAAATTGGCCTACTCAGCGTGTATTTATGTGCGTAATATAATTGGTTCCAAAGTGAAGGTTCAACTAGTTGCTGCCAAGACAAAAGTGGCACCATTAAAACCAATTACAATTCCTCGTCTGGAATTGTGCGGTGCTGTTTTACTCGCGAAATTAATGAGGAAAACCAAAGAAATTTTTAATATAGACAGTAACCATGTTTTTCTCTGGACGAACTCAGAGATCGTGCTCTATTGGTTGGCCCGGCATCCATCAAGCTGGAAAGTAGTTGTAGCGAATCGTTGTACAAGCATTAGCGAATTAATACCAAATGTTAATTGGCAACATGTCAGGTCCGAGGATAACCCTGCAGACTGTGCATCCAGAGGTTTAACGCCAAAACAGCTACTGGTTAATGAGTTATGGTGGAGCGGTCCCAAGTGGCTACAGAATAACAAAAGAGAATGGCCAACATATCTAAAAACTACTAGTCTTGATGCCAGCCAGGAAGAATCGAAACATCTAGAAATTTTGTCAACAACAAATGAATTAAATTTTGTGCCTGGATTAGTAGAATCGCATTCTTCTTACACCAAGATTATTCGCGTTACCGCATATATGTTGAAATTCACTGAGATCATGAAAAAATTGATTAAACTTGAGCCACGACTGCACCATGCAAAGGTTGACATCAAACGAAATATACGTTGCTCACTAAATGCTACTGAGTTGAGGAAGGCTGAGTTCATACTGCTAATCAATCTACAAAACATTGTCTACCATGAAGAGTTTAAGCAGCTAAGGTCCAAAAAACAAATACAAAACAGTGACATTCTTCGGCTGAATCCATTTGTCTGTGAAAATGGTTTATTGAGAGTTGGTGGCAGATTGGAAAATGCTAATATTCCATTTAACCAAAAACATCCAATCATCATTCCTGGACGTCATACAATTAGTGTGTTGATCCTGAGATATCTTCATTTTACGCACTTCCATGCTGGATCTGCATTACTGATCCATTTAAGCCGTCAACTGTATTGGATTACTAAGGTCAGAAAAATTGCTCGCGATACTGTAACTCATTGTTCTATTTGTTGTAGATTCAATTCAAAGCCGCAGCAGCAGCAGATGGGAATATTACCAGCGTCACGGGTTACGCCTGCTAGTCCGTTCCATTTCACAGGACTAGATTATGCTGGTCCAATTATAATCAATTCCAAGAAAGGACGAGGTGCCAAGCCAATAAAGGCATATGTTGTGGTGTTCATCTGTATGTCCATAAAAGCCATACATCTTGAGTTGGTTACAGATGCAACTACCGACTCCTTCATAAATGCGTTAAAGCGGTTTGTCAGCAGGAGGGGCTTGCCAAAGGAAATACATAGCGAGAACGGCACTAATTTTTTGGGTGCTAAGCGAAAACTTGATCAAGCTTTATTCGCTTTTATTTCCGTCACTGATCAACAAGACGTACAAGATTTTGTCGCACAACGAGGTATTATTTTCAAATTTATACCACCGGCTGCCCCGAATTTTGGTGGGCTCTGGGAGTCTGCGGTCAAGATGATGAAACGTCATCTTTACAAAAACGTCATCTTTACAAAAGTGATTCTTGCATTTGTGTATTCTAAGTAACGAACGATACAATAGAAAAACGAAAAATCGGTTTTGCTGGCTATCAAAATCGATTAATAATTTACTTATAATATGCCGATTAATCGATGATTCGATTAATCAATTTTGATTTCACTAAACTGAATCGATGAATCACAACAAGAACAAAATGAACATGAATCCCTCTTTCCAACGAGTATAAATAGGGCCCACTGCAACAAATACATCACGAGGTGATGGCCACTAAAGCCATCTAGTGAAACAATAATCGATTTATTTTTGCCCAACCTATTAAATAAAATTATTATAAATAACAATATATACAGTATGTGCAACAAGAGCGTGTACGGCAAAAAACTAAATAAAAATAAAACTAAGATTTTTTTGTTTTTATTATGAATACCACATGGGCTGAAAAGTCCTGGGCCTAACAAAGAAAACACGTTTTTTTGTTCAAAATTGGCTTTATTCATCAGCGTAATCTCCGTCAAGAGTAACACAAGCATTCCAGCGTCGCTCTAACATTTCAATACCACTTTTGTAGAACGATTTATCTTTTGCCTCAAAATAGGCCTCAGTTTCAGCGATAACCTCTTTATTCGAGCAAAATTTTTTACCGGAGAGCATTTTTTTGAAGTCTGCGAACAGCCAGTAGTCGCTGGGAGCCAAATCTGGCGAATACAGTGGATGTGGCAGCAATTCGAAGTTCAGTTCATGTAGTTTTGCCATTGTTTTGATTGACTTGTGACTCGGTGCGTTGTCTTGACGAAACAAAATTTTTTTCTTTGCCATATTCGGTTTTTTTTTTGCAATTTCGGCCTTCAAACGCTCCAATGACGCTACATAATATTCACTGTTGATGGTTTTTCCTTTCTCAAGATAATCGGTGAATATTACACCACACACATCCCAAAATATCGAGGCCATAACCTTTCCAGCCAATTGTGCTTTCGGCCGCTTTGGACGAGGTTCACCAGTTGCTGTCCACTCAGATGACGATCGTTTTGATTCCGGAGTGAAGTGATGGATCCATGTTTCATCCATTGTCATATATCGACGCTAAAATTCCGGTTTGTTACGTTTAAACATGGCCAAACACGGCTCAGAATCATCAACACGGTGTTGTTTTTGGTCAACAGTGAGTAAACGTGGCACCCACTATAAACAGAGCTTTCTCATAGTCAAATGCTCATGCAATATAAAGCCAACACGTTTTTTTGATAACTTTACGATGTCAGCTAATTCACGCAACTTCACTTTTCGATCATTCAAAATGATTTTGTGGATTTTTTTTAGGTTTTCTGGTGTTACCACCTCATTTGAACGTCCACTACGTTCTGCATCATCGATGTCTCTACGACCACGTGTGAAATCAGAAAACCAACGTTTTATTGTTGTTTCAGATGGAGTGGAGTCCCTATAACACTTTTCAAGCCATTGCTTCGCTTGAACGGTATTTTTCCCATCAAGAACCAGTGTAAAATTAAAACACGAAATTGTTTTTGGTCCATTGTTTTGAAACTAACAAAAGGAGCGTCACTCTTAGCACAATAACTCACAAACTAATTAATAGAATATAATGAAATTTTGACAGTTGTCTTTTGAAGGTTATTACCAACTGAACAAAAAAAACGTGTTTACTTTGTTAGGCCCGGGACTTTTCAGCCCATGTGTTATTTGTTATATTTTGTAGGGCGCTATCAACTAATACATAGTAAAGTCACCATTACTGTTAATAAATGCCTGGCTCCTTTTGTCCATACTATCAACCAGTTTTTCTGCTTACTGTGTTGATAAATTTGACCATATCTTCCGGACAACTCGCGCTAGAGCATTCGAATTTTTTTATGTGGTACATTTCAGCTTAATCTTCATGAGTGCCCATAAATTTTGATCGGATTGGAATTAGGTGACTGACATGGCTAATCCAATGTTGTGATACCCTTTTTGAGTTAAAAATTCGAACAGAGTATTCTATGGTGTTTTGGATCGTTGTCCACTTAAGGACAGATGGTAACAAACCTCGTGAATAAATTTTATTCATGAAAAGTGCGTTTAGGTTCCGTGTGGAAACATGCATGTGAAGTCTATCCTAATTTTCTACTAGATTAAAAATAATGGCGTTTAGTACTATTTTAAGAAAAACTTCACACGCTTATATAGAGATGTGAAGTTTATACTAAATAAATAAATAGCATAAAAAGTGAGAATGTATTAGTGAATTGCAAACATTTAGGCGACTCTAAAAAAAAAAAAAATTGAAATTATGTACAATAATATCCGCGAACAACCGAGTATTTGTTTGTATGATTTGTTTATATAGCCAGTTTTAATTGTTCTAAAAAAAATTACGGCAGGCTCTGTTCGGTGACATAGCCGCAGGGCTATGGGGGGGGGGGGGGGTTGTTAGGCGTACAACTACTCTGCTCATATAAAAGTAAGTATTTTTTTGGCGATAAAAAGATAGTTTTTGAAACATTTTTGAAACATTTTATTATTTTACATCACAATTTTATGAAGAATTTGTCTATGATACGAAAAGTAACAAATCAATGAAAGAAGTTCTGGAGTTATTTTTCTAGTGAATGGCAAATCTATGTAAGTATTTCCTAATGTACTTGGATAATTGGCCGGAACCATATCTAGATTGAATTGATGCTTCATAAACTCAAACGCTCCTTCATTCCGTTTAACATCTACATTAAAATCACCCATTAAAATTATTGGAACCTCTTTATTCACTGTAAACCGTTTATCAATTAATTTTGAACTTTCTGTGTATTCCAAAAATGCCGCAAGGAAGAACATATTTAAATCGACCTCTTTAGCATGCAGATGAATGTAAATGGAACCAAGTGTAAATTTTGACGAACCGTTCAAAGTAACATCCACTAGACAAATATCACCAGCTGAATCGATCAACTATCTTCTAACATTAATATCACACTCTCAATAGGCTGACAATCTGCTACACTAATGATATTTCTATAAATTGCTACTCCACTCCGGTCTCACTCAGACCAAGAACACCAGATTTTGATAATATCTCGTCAGTTTCAATACCTAAGTGATGAGCAACTAAACTTTGAACTTTTTACGCTATTTGCTGTAGGCACTTGGCGAAACACACTTATACTTAATAAACACATTTTTTATTAATCACTTGTTTTTTGTTTCGCAGTTATTTTGAATAATTTTCAAAAAGTTTAAAAAATCACTCGATCGATTTCGACTTGTTAGGTCATCATCAGGAGTATCTACTGATTTGTATTAGTAAAAAATTTTGTTATATAGCAGAAAAAAGCAAAATATAAATAAAAGAAGGAGGGACAGAAAATAAGCAATAAAAATTAATCTACGGATCGCGCAGGTAGGCGATGAGTCATAGGTTGAGTAACAAAATTCAAGGTATATTATTGCGTACGTGAGAATAGAAAAGGACGGGATCTGTAATTGGTGAGAACCGGATTTCTCTCTGTTCGTTAAGGATATTTTGGTTAAGAAATATTGATTTTCTAATTTCGTAAGATTCTAAGGTATCTAAACGTCTGCCTTTGGGTTGTATATGTAATATGTCTAAATTGTTCAAGCTAGCTTTGTGATTTTCTGAAGTTAAATGGTTATGGAAAGTTGATTGATTGCAACCAGATAAATGTTCTTTAGCTCTAACTCCAAAATTGCGCCCAGTCTGACCAATATAGGAGAAACTACAATCATTGCAATTGATCCTAAAGACACCAGATTTGGAAAGGCGATCAACTCTAGGTTTATTGTTAAAAATCATTTTCTTTATTGTGTTATTATTATAAAAAGCAAAACTAATATTGGTATAATTGGACACGATGTTGCTAATCCGTTGGCTCGTTTTTCCTATATACTCTAAGCAACGCCAATTTTCCCGCGTTGGACTATCCGGTGGATAAATACCCGTTAGAGTTTTACGCTTTAGCTTTTTATTCAATAACTTTAATATAGTCCTAGTTGCATATCCGTTATTCGTTGCTATTTGAAGAATTATGTTAAGCTCAGTGTTGTAATTTGAATTTGTCAAAGGGATATTTTTTAAATAAAATTTTTACTAATACAAATCAGTAGATACAAATCAGTAGATACTCCTGATGATGACCTACGTCGAAATCAATCGAGTGATTTTTTAAACTTTTTGAAAATTATTCAAAATAACTGCGAAACAAAAAACAAGTGATTAATAAAAAATGTGTTTATTAAGTATAAACTTTGAACGTTTAAGTTAACTATAATCAATAGTTTTTTAATTAATTAATTAATTTTCTTTTGCCATTCTTTATTTTCATTAATACGCGCTATACTCCCATATTAGAAATGTGCCAACAAAAATCGTCATTTCAACTTGTCATAAGTTTTGACATAATTGTCAGGTTTGTATAAATTTTATTTATTATTTTAGAGTCAGCTTCAAATCTTTCCAATGAGATATTTACCACGTTTCGAAAACTAACAGTTTTGAAAATATGAACGTGTATGTAGACATCAAAATCGCGCTCGCGTTTTCTTAGATTGCACACTTGATGGACGTATCTACATCAAAATGGAAATACAACTACTTGAAATTTGACTGTGATTAGTTATGCCTCTCTCTCACTAAAAGTTAAAGAAAAAAATTACAATAGACAGTTCGATATTTTTTCAATCGATATCCCAATAACTACTATTAGTTAAGCAAATATCTGTTCACTCAAGCCGAGTGGATCGCATCTACCCCCAATTTTGTTCATTTACTCAACTTTGGTGTAATACTAAAAACATTTCCAGGTTTTGACCATCGGTTTCCTTGATAGCAAAATTAGGTAATGGTAATATCTGTTTACTCGAGCCTAATCATGAAGTTCTAATAAAATCTACACCCTCAAATTTGGCCTGGATCGCATCTACCCCCTAATTTTGTTCATTTACTCAACTTTAGCGTAAAACTACACACATTTCCAGGTGTTGACCATCGGTTTCCTTGATAGCAAAATTTGGTAATGGTAATATCTGTTTACTCGAGCCGAATCATGAAGTTCTAATAAAATCTACACCCTCAAATTGTCAATTTTATTGTCTAAATTTCCAACTAACTGATTTGATGGTTAGTTCATACTAATCGTTCAAAGGTGGCACAAACAAACCGCATCTGATGTTTCATTAAAATCTGTTTAATAAATCGAAACTAAGTTTGCAGTTTAGAATTAAATATCGGGTAGATTTTGGTTTATAAATATTAGAGATATCTAACATAACCGGAGTGAACTAACGATCAATTTAGTTAGTCGGAAATTTAGACAAAAAAAAATCTGCGCCAGGCACACAGCATAACCATCCTGGAACCCACCCAAACACACACACGAAATTCCATAAAAATCGTTCCAGCCGTTTAGGAGTTCAGTCACATACACACGTATAGAAGAATATATGCCCCATGGTTTAATTGCAATATTGCTAAAAGTATGCTTGCGAGGGATCATGTGTATGCAAAGTACAAAAGAACAGGCGATGTGAGGAACCTAGAATTATATTGGAAAGAACACAATAGGGTATCTAGCTTGACTAGGATGTCCAAACAAAATATTTTTTTGGAAACAGTAAACTAACCATGAAACGAATCTGGAGCAATTTCAACCATTTTGGATTGGGGACTAGCAGGTCTGGTGTTTCTACTGACTTAGACCCTTCAATTATCAACACTTATTTTTGCAATGTACCCCATTCATCGGTAGTTATTCCATTGCAAGGGATGGAGCGCATAGTCACGGATACTTCTCTCTCCTTCTGCAGCGTAAGTGAATTAGATGTTTCCAAAGCCGTGTATCTTATTAAATCAAATTCATCCGGTCACGATAAAATAAATCTAAAATTTCTAAATAATATTTTACCATACATTTTATCACCTTTTACATTCCTGATTAACAGTTGTATTATGCGATCTAAATTTCCTGAAATCTGGAAAATGAACACTGTGATTCCGATTGTAAAAAAGAAGGGTATCGATTCTTTGGATAATCTTAGACCGCTTAGTTTAGTTTCCATCTTATCTAAAGTATTCGAGATCATTCTTCGTGATCAAATCAACCAGCATTTGGCTAATGGTAATTATCTAAATAAATTTCAATCCGGATTCCGAAATAACCACAGTACAACGACTACGCTGCTTCATATTGTAGACGATTTGGCTTGTCATCTTGATCGAAAAAACTCATTTGTCGTTCTAATACTGTTGAATTACTCCAAAGCATTTGACTCTTTGAACCATGTTTTGTTACTACAGAAGTTGATGCTTTTCTTTAATTTTGACAATAGAGCACTTAAACTTATGTTTAGCTACTTAACAGACAGATATCAAAAAGTCATTGCAAATGGAAAAGAATCAGTTCCTGAGCGTATACCTGTAGGTGTATTTCAAGGTACTATAGTTGGCCCAACTCTGTTTTCCCTTTTTATTAATGACTTACCACAAGCAATAAAATACTGCAAATATCACATGTATGGTGATGATTGTCAAATTTATCTTGGTGGTAGTAGTGAAAATATACTGGAAACTAGATGTAGATTTTATTAGAACTTCATGATTCGGCTCGAGTAAACAGATATTACCATTACCTAATTTTGCTATCAAGGAAACCGATGGTCAACACCTGGAAATGTGTTTAGTATTACGCTAAAGTTGAGTAAATGAACAAAATTGGAGGGTATATACGATCATGGACAAGTATTAGATTAGTAATGTTTTAATTTTCAATAATCATTAGATTAGAATATTTGTAATATTTTGTTATAAATGCGTAAAAGCTATTTAATTAGTTTTAATTATAAAACTAAATTTTGTTTAATTGTATTTTTGCATTGAGTTTGAAATAAATTATTTTTTATTTTAAACGCCTAAATGTTCTATTTTTACACATACATTCATAACATTTGTTATTTTTGTAGTTTTAGGATAAATTTAGTATAAACTTCATATCGGTGTGGAAACGATTAATTTACCAAAACATTGCTTGGTGAAGCATCCGCATACATGGAGGTAGGGCGGGTGCTTCACAGTTCGGGAAATCTTTTTTTTTGCTTAGTTGGTCAAACACGCCTTATAACATTAAAACCCCAAAAGGATGACTGATCGGTAAACACAATATTCGTTAAATCATTGTTTCTTTGTTTTTTTTCCCACTCTTTTCGCTTTTCCATGTATTTTTGTGTTACGAGGAGTTTGGCCAAAGTATTTCCATATGCGTAGCCATGTACCATAATTATATTTCGTATGGTGGTTTTTGGTATAATAATAATCCTTTTTCGCCAATTTTTCTACAGCATAAACGAAGAATTTTCAACAAATAACTGTATGATGGCCTCATCCTCCTTTTATGTAGTGGTTTGGATTCTGGCAAATCGTCAACTTTTTTATGCATTGAATAATATGTAATCCTCTTCTATACAAATGATTTCGACTTTTTTTATATATTTTGCTGCACTTGCAACCGACATTTTTGGTCCTTCGGATGTGAACTTAAAAACACCGCTTTAAATCGTTTTTTATAAATCGCACTCATTTCTTTCATGTTTGTTACACGCTAAACAGTTGCAGTTAAACTAATGTTTGTTTTAGAGCGCCCAAGAGGAAACAATATAAAACCGATGTGCCCCGCCCATATTTGTTCCTATAGTTTTAAGTGCAGTTATGCCGTACACGCTCTTGTTGAACGTACTGTATATAGTGTTCTACAAGAACCACGGTCTATTTTATGAAATGAAGCAAACATATTTAGATGGCAAAGACAATATCTGCAGTATCCTTTTCAGTGTTATCCAACTATAATAGGCTTTCGAACCCAAATGTGTATATATACTCAGCATGTTACTAACGGAATTTTGACAGCGGAAAATAAGAGCTTATGCTACTCGCCGCAAGTGGCAGCACTATCACTAAAGAGAAGTAATTTTATTATGTTATTATACCAGCGGAAACTTTTTATTCATTATGAATAACTTTTGTCACTAAATTAAACATCTCAACGGAATAAAATATTAAAGTGATCCTTAAAACGGTACAAATTTTACAAAATTTAATTAAGCAATAGCCGAGTTCCGTCCAGTTTAAAATTTATTTATATCGTGTAAAATGTACAGATACCATTCTTCATAAGGACTGGTTATGAAATAGTCAGTTTTGGTCCAGCACAAACAGATCCTAGAATGTTGCCCAAAACTTCCTTTAAAATCCCTGATCAATAAATACTATTATCCAAATTTCATCGAAATTCGTTAAGAAATGGCGGAAAGACGGATTATTGGTAAATTTCTAGATTTCATATAGGTACCAAGTTCGCTTACTTCGGGGATCAATCAATTTATCATTTTAAGGATCACTTTTAATGTTTTATTCCGCTGAGATGTTTTATTTAGTGAAAAAAGTGATACATAATGAATAAAAATTTCCGCTGGTAATTACATAACAAAATAAATGCTCTTTAGTGATAGTGCTGCCACTTGTGGCAAGTATCGTAATCTCTTATTTTCCGCTATCAAATTTCCGCTATCTTACACAGCATAATATTTTTATGATATAAATACAAATATAGCAAATTTTATTTATAGTGCGAGTTTATGCCAATATTCGAGTTCCGCCATCTTGATAGAATATTTTAAAATAAAACATGATTTGGTTACAGATCGGGCCATTAAATTAAATAAATTTGATATAACCTTGATGGTACTGTTTTTTAATTTGTACAGTGCTGGACGCGAATATTATATAATTGAGAATGAATCACTTTTCGTAACCATCGGTGGGTGGTGTACTGATGCTTGCCATAAAATGTTTAATTTCGTGATACGATACGGGTTCGAACCCGACA
Source organism: Nephrotoma appendiculata (assembly GCA_947310385.1). Classification (NCBI taxonomy): domain Eukaryota; kingdom Metazoa; phylum Arthropoda; class Insecta; order Diptera; family Tipulidae; genus Nephrotoma; species Nephrotoma appendiculata. The sequence goes on along the minus strand of OX371225.1, from coordinate 269,098,836 downwards.
TTGATTGTTCATAACTTTAAATGAAACTTCAACGTATCTATCGATTGGTTAAGTAAATTAGCACTGGTTATCAGGACTTCGTAAAGTGCGCGATTACACAACTGCGATCTGATCATGAGATCTGATTCACGGTAGTCGAACAAAAACCGATACTTAAATTAACCGATTTCTTTGAGCGAATTTGCTAGATCAGCATTTCAATAATTCACTCCTTTAAATTTGCAAATATTTTATGAGCGCGTAGCCTATAAAAACGCCGTCAAGTGAAACTTTTACTTTTCCAATTCGCGAGTAATTAATTAAGAATTAAACAGGCAAAACGCATAATCATCTACATCTACCGCAGCTACAAAACTTATGCAGCAACTAATATTTATGTGCGTGCCCATTTCATTACGACTATGTACCCATTATGAGCGGGAAAACATAAATATTTTAGATTTATGATCAATTTATCGCATCTAAGTAGCTGCACGCCACATACATTGGCGGTTAAATGAAAATGATGTATTGTATATAGGGTTTTGGTGTTAACAACTAAACTACGCCGATGATTATATGAAAACTGATTATGTATTGATCCAAACATAATTCATAATTACATATATTGAGAATGTGTGTCACAATAGTGTTGCGCGGAGGTCTAAATTACAGCAGCATCGCGTCACTATTATGTTGATGCGTGCAATGCGTATAAATTTCGATTTATGGAAATTTTTAAAAATCTTCTTCCCAAATAAATTCGATATCCATAATTTATGGAGTGCACATCTTACAGAACCATTCAACTGTTGTTATATATGCGGCATAATAATAAATTAGATGTCCATAAATTTATTACTGTAAGGTAATTTTTTTTCTTCAGTTTTATTTGAAAGGGAAACAGTTAATTTTGCCAAGGTTTATATCATAAATTCACGACGGAACATACCTTTGATAAAATATGATGATGATGATATGGAAATTTTTTCTTATTTATTTCTTTGGATAAATCACAATTAAAAAATTTGCTGAAATTTTGATTGAGATGCGCAATCATTTGAAATGAGGTCTATGACAAATCGTTATTTACAATTTGGCTCGTGTGTATCAAGCGATTTAGAACTTATTTCTTAATATGTATAATATAAAATTGTCAACGCGGTTTTCTGTTGCAAACGCTTGTCATGATTCACACACGGATGTCCGGATTCCAAAAAGAATTAAGGACGAACGTATCCTAACCAAATGGCTCATGCAATAAACCGATGTAAACGTTTTACACTTAATGTAGCTAAACATAGCCCTACTCTGTATAGCCCAATGAGAAACTTGAAATAAATTCGGAATTTAATAAAAAGACCGCCTAGGACCTCCAAATTCTGATGTGTTTTATTTTTTATGATCACATTTAGCTCTGGATATATCTGGAACCTCGAGTTTCGATTTTGGAATTTAGTATGCTTGACTTGGCGGCATCGTGCTGCTCTGAGAATCCCAAGACTGGGATAAACATGGTGAAGCTTAGTCAGTTAGTCAGTTTTATGATATATAATTTTGATTTTTAATATACGCTCAATACAGTGAACTGATCGCGCACCATCTGTGGAAAAGTCGAAATGACCCTAGTCGCTTTATCGGATCAACACGAAAAGGTAGCGATCACTAGAGACTTCAACGTTAGAAGTAAAATGTGGCACCATGACATTCTTAGTAGAGGATTTGGGATTGGGAACTCCAATATTAATCCAACAATAGTCAGTGGAACTTTTTTGAGAAAGGTGATCAAAGAGTCATCACGTTCGAGTAGTAAGCTTGTTACAGGCTGGCTACTGCCAACCTGCAGATTTCACTAAGCGCATGCAGAGGCCTCCACGGTGATTTTTGCCGGCTACGTTCTCAGGGAGAAGTGCTAAGGTCGTGGGGTTTGAGGCTTGCATGACGCTCCTGGCTTACACCGTGATCATACAGAAAGTTGGGGGAACGCAAATAATAATAACAACCGTATGTTCCGCCGAAATTCGTCGGCCGGAACTTGAAGAACGAACAACGAAATAATCATAAGAGAGAGAGAGGTGCCTTGGTGCGCGCATCCATTCGATTTCAAACAGGGCTAAGCCCTGGTTACGAAATTGGATGCGGGCACCAAGGGACCGCAAACACTAAACCGACACAGAGGGAGTCTCCGCTCCCATCACACCACACCGAAAAATTAGTAATTCATTTTATAATTAATTTTTTTTTTTAAAAGGAAAACAAAAAGAAAACAACTTCCCAAAAAAAAAGAAAGGGAGGGAACGAGAGAGAGAGAGAAATGCGTACCGAGCGCATGCACTTGTTGTGCGGCGCTCGATTACAAAATTTGAAATTTTAATATAATATAAAAATATGTAAAAATAAAATCAAAAAGTAGAAAAAAAAATAAAATAAATAAAAATGGTACCTTAATTAACTAGTTTAAAAAAAACTGTTGCGGCCTTGCGCCGTTGCTGTTGCGGGGCCTCTCCCCGATAAAAATTGGGTTGCGGCCTTGCGCGGCCGTCATGCCACAAGGGACTCCTGTCCCCCGGACCGTTGCGGTGCCTTTCACCGATACCAAACAAACAGCGAATAGCCGGTTGGCTACCCGTTGTTGCGACCTTGGGCAGTCGTCCGTTACGGGGCCTTTCCCCGATACCAATAATAATTATAAAAAAACACGATAGGCCGGTTGCCCACCCGTTACGTTACGACCTTGGGCGGTCGTCCGTTGCGGGGCCTTTCCCCGATACCAATAATAATTTTCTCGCCGAAATAGGTTGGGCGTTGGATTTCCTTTACCGTAACCCGTTAGGCGTCCTTCGCCTTCAAGCCGTTGAAATATTGAAGTGGCCTCACCTGGCCACCCGTAAATAATTGTTGGGCGTTGTCTCGCGGCAATCCGCAAATAAAGCCAATGAAGTGGCCTCACCTGGCCACCCGTAAATAATTATACGCACGACACTCGTTACGTTGCGGCTGGCCTCAACTGACCGCCGGATCCGCTGGGCGTTGGCTCGCCTTTATTACAACAATTTACCGTTGGGCGTCCACCTGTCTTGAACCGTAGTAACCTCACCTGGCCACCCGTAAATTTCCAACCTGGCGGTACGTCCGCCGTTATATAAAAAACTCAATAAAGATGGCCGCGTGATTGACCACCGATGTGTTAGGTGCTTTTCTCCAATAAACAAAACGGCTAGTCTTGTCTGGCCGCCGTTAACGTGGGGCGTCTTCCCGCTTTTAGTAGTAAACAAATGATGGGCGTTGGTCGCTGTACTCCAAAAATTTAAACGGCCTTGATCCGGTTACTCATAAAAATGAGGCGTGACTCGGTTGGTCACCCGAAATATCACATGTGGTGAGCCCTGCTGATATTCGACTACATAAAATTGTTTCCATAGGCTTGATCTTATGTGGTTTAGATTTAACTTTATTATTAACTAATTTAAGTCAGTAAAACTCGTGAGCGCACCTCGATTGATTTCACAAAAATCGAAAGTTTTGTTTCGTTTTATTTGTCGTTGCACCACACTAACAAAAATACAATATTTTGTTGATGGCGGCCTCCCAAATATCGCATGAGACAAACAAAGAAAGATACACTTGGCAAAAATTTTCTTTTTAAATTCTTTATTATAGCCCACAAACAAATTATAGTTTATTTATTTATTTATAATTTTTTTTCTGAATCACAAATTAATTACAAGTTTTTTTTTATTTTTTTGGTTTTTGTTTACTAATTTAATGTTCACAAGACTCTATTTTAATTAATAATCCCAACGAGACTTTTTGCTCACAAAAAAAAAACCCAAAACTCGAATTTTTAATAAAAAAATTTAATTTTACACTCTACTATTTATTTTTACAATCCAAACGCGAATCAAAACAAAAAAAAATCTCTATGAAAATCACTACTCAACTGACAACAAGAAAAAAAATTCTTGCGCCGCACAACTCGTAAAACGTTCTAGAAGAAATTAATCTCTCTTCTCTGTCTCTCCTTTATATCAAATTTTCGTTGATATAAAAGAGAGAGACATATAAGAAAAACATTTCTTCCAAAACGTTTTACTTTGCACACACTCGATGCGCACTGTTCTCTCTTTCCCTCATTCTTTTTCACCTCTGCGCCACCACACGATGGGGCACAAAACAAAACGTCGAGAGTGCGTTCAGCACACATTTGAGGTGAATAAAAAAACAAAAAAATGGTGGTTGCGACCAACACAGTCGTAACAAGCTCCGAGATTTGCCATTAAGATAGCTGACTGTGATACATTTGCTAGGACGGTGTCGACGCACTTCCAGAAATTGATTTGATTGTTGAAATTGATGCTTTTGTGGAGCTGATCTCAACACAGTTAACTAATGTCTGCAATAACACAATTACTACCGTGAAGTATTTAAAGTGAGGCAAACTAGTTTCCAACGGTAGGGAAATTTAGTTACATGAAGTTATGCGTGAGATCGCTACCAGCAGTAGCTGAACATTCACGATTGCTGCTCTTCGGTGGTAGCTGTTTGTTCAATTTGCTCATCCAGCTTCGCCATAAGTCATGGAGTAAATTGCTTTTGTAACGTAAGGATCCAGAAACTCTTTAGACCATCGTTTGGTTTGACAAACCAAGCATTAAATTTGTCTATATGATTTTTCTGGAAATTTTCATGTGATCTGCATACATAGAATGAGGATTAAAGGTTCTAAACTGCTTTAGAGAACCCCCGTTAGCATTAAAAGAGGCCGATGTTGAGGATCTGCAAATTACCCAATACTTGTGGTCACTCAGGTAAGAAATAATCCATAGTATATGAATAAAATTATTTCGTATGAAACCCTAACGAACACTTTACTAAAGTCAATCGCCATTACATCCACCTCATTTCCCTTCTTCATGGCATTAATAGTGTTTGAGACAAATTCGATAAAATACGAGGTCGTCGATCGTCCTTTAATAAAGCCACGTTAATTGAAGAAAAACAGTGGATTACAGTGAAAATATAGAGAATCGTATGAAATACTTTCAAAAAGTTTAGACGTACACGACAGTCTGGCGAACCGGAACAATGTATGAATCCTTCCATATGGATGGAAAAATTCCAAGAGGGAATTACTTTTGTAATAGAGCAGTAAAAGTTTTAGCCAATCAACTGATGCAATTTTTTAGCACAATTGAATTGAGAGATGTTTGGACTCAACCAAACAAATAACTAAAATAGACTGTGTCATGCTCCGAGTCGCTCGTAGAAAAATGCCACCAAAAAAAACTGAGAATATGTTAGTTATGATCTTAAGATTATTGGATGAACTGCTATCGAACTCATTGTTGGTGAGTAGCCATCAGTTTTCCTCTTGCAATTAATAAACTGCCAAAACCGTTTTGGGTTTGCTACAAGATCCGATTCCACAACGCTAGTATAGTCATTGAATATTAGCTCTTTAGACAAAATCGACAAAATCTTTGTAAGCGTTTAGATACTCTGTGTAGTGAAGTTCTGATTTTGAACACTTCAAAACACTTATAGTATGCGAAGTAAAAATTGACAGTATGAGATTCAAAAATTTTGGAACTGTTATTTATAATGCAGAGAAATCAACATTTGTTAACAGTTCATTAGGTTTCGTAACATTGGCTTTACGAAAATTTAAACGTTTCGGAATATCATAATCGACATTATCACCTTGCTTGTAGCCGAATGTTATTAGGATAGGTGGGTGGAAGTCAAAAGTAGATTGTATTAAGTTCGTCTCCGCAGGTACAGCATTATTGACGGCAGAAGAAAATACTAGGTCAAGTTGCCCGTCTAGGTTGTTTTTAACGTTGCTAGGCTGCATCAAACCAGAATTCAGCATATTACTGGTAAATGGAGTACTTTGAGTACTTGCATATCATCGGATTGGTACACCGAAGTGAACTTTTTAACGGAAAATGTTGTCACACAAATTATTGAAAAGTGTAGCAAATAGCAAACCTTTCCAAAAAAAATGTATATATGATGCAGTGTAGTCTAAAGGTTGAGGTTACTAAAAAATGTATTATTTAAATGTTAAAATTTTCGAAAAATCAAATCTTGGTCAAGACACTTGCTATGGCCGATTCCAAAAATCTCAGAGGTGTTACCAAGTGCGGGCATATTAAATGAAATATGTCCACACTTATTTACCTATTTACAATATAATTTTGGAATGATCTACACACCAAATATACAGGGTGGTTCAAAAGTCTGGAAACGGTGAATTTATTTCGCGCGCGGGTGGAAAATCGGAATTCTGACACTGGGGTCTTTAGTAATTTCAGATTTTGGGCCCGATGGGGCCTTATACGAGATATGAGGCCCAACTTTGAAATTCCAAATGCAAACCCATCTTTTGGTTAAAACCCGAATTCTGCTGGTACATTTTAAGACCTCATTTTTTCTCGACAATTACCACTCCTGACTGATTTTGTTTGTTGTTTGGGCTTAGGAAGTCTCAAAGCGATGTTTTCTTTCGCACCCACTAAGCAAAATGAATACAATAAGACTCGACGCACATGTGCCGATACCACACACGGGAAATATTTTCCTGCGTGGTACTGGATTTATGTTATCAAATCCAATATTGAAATCAATACCGTCAATACAATGTTCCACGGTAGTAAACATTTCTCCTCGCAAATTATTTTGTGTTTGAAAATCATAGTCACCACCTGTGGCCCTATTCTGGCTTTCCCTAGGAATAGGGAATTGGGAAAAATATTTTCATAGCATTTTCATAGCAAAACTGTGCAACAAAAACCCGTAGCTGAAAGAACAGGATATTATGCGAGTTCCATGTCTTCCATGAACTATCTCAAAAATGTAACGAAAGTTGGAACTATCAAAATGAGTTCCATTTTGTTATACTTGAGCAGTGCTTATTTTGAAGAAAAATGTACAGTGAACAAAAAAAGTCTGCGTACACTCTGCCTGTATATTAAAAATCAATAAGAAGGCAATTTAAATATATTTCGAATCTCAAAAAAATGATGTACTTAAACATTTTAAAAAACAATTTAGTCGATAGTGCGACGAAATTGGAGTTAGAATTGGAATTCGTTTTTCAACATGACAACGATCCAAAGCATATGGCTTACGTGGTAAAAGAATGACTTTTGTATAACGTGCGAAAACAATTCCATACACACCCTCAATCGAAGTATCTCAAACCGATCGAACATTTATGGGAATTACTCGATCGAAGAATGGGCTAAAATATCACCACAGGTGACTTCAAACCTAGTTGGATCAATGAAAAAGAGGCTTGAGGCCGTTATTCGAGCTAAAGGGAATCCGACGAAATATTAATGTGTTGAATTTTTAATATAAAAATAATATTAATATTAATATTTTAATTTTTGTTTGAATGGTTTTAATTAAGCATAATTATTAATTTTGTTAATAAAGAATGAGATTCGAAATAAGTTTATATAGTCCTTTTATTGATTTTTAATAAACAGACGCAGACTTATTTACACAATACTATTTACGCAGACTGATTTACTGGGTGAACGCAGACTTATTTTGTTCAATGTAGGTTGAAGATGTAATGAATTTTATTTAATGAAATGAAATGATGTTATACATTGTGCTTGGAGCGTGGACCGAACATTTTTTGGCAAATTGAGGGGGAGGGGTTTATTTGGAAGCTTTCATCCCATTAAACTGATGTTCTAAGTGGCATTTTAACTGAGATATGATATTTTTAAGTTTTTTTTAAATTACTCAAAATCTCTCCTTTAAATGGTCATAACTTTTTTGTTTGTAATCGTAAAGGCACGAAATAACTTTTATTTTATTCTGCAATGTGATTTTATGCTAAATAAATTATTATTTGATACAATTTATTTCAGAAAAATGACTTATGAGCATCCAAATCATAAAAATATGTAAATTTATGAAAAACGTCACCATCTTGAAATTAGTTTTGCTTTAAAAAATTCTCTAGTTTATGCCCTTTCCAAATGTATACTGACCTGTCATAGAAATAACTCATTTTGTGGGCAAAATAGCAGAGACTATTTTGTCAGAGTTATTTGTGCCAGGGTTAGGAAAATGTTTTTTAAGTTATTGATAGATTTAAAAAAATAAGTAAACTGATTGTTAATTGCCTTGTGCTGTTCAGCAATATGTCAGTTTCTGTTGCCGAAAATGCCCGTGTGTTTCACTTTGTTCTTGTTAAATTGTTAATTGTTCCAGGTCTCGAAAATGGTAGCGTTATTACCCTTTTCGAGACATGGAACAATTATTACCAATTTAATTAACAAGAACAAAGTGAAACACACGGGCACTTTCCGTAGCAGATTCTGACTTATTGACTGAACAGCACAAGAAAATTAACACCCAGTTTACTTATTTTTTAAAATCTATTGGTGAGGATAATTACTTTTTGAAAAGGATTTTGTGGATAAATGAGTCAACTTCCAATCGTGAGAGAATTGTGAATTTACACAAACTGCTTCATTAGGGCAGAAAAGGCCAAAAACTACATAAGAAAAAGCAAGTTTCCTTGCAAAGTAAGTTCAGCGTTAATGTTTGGGCTGGTGTTATTGGTCGAAACCTTATCGGCCCATATTACAGGGTGACTGGCACGAAGTGTTACCAACTTCAGTATGTCATTGCTGTCAATCCAGTGATGACAGAGCGCTCAAATTTACACTAATGACAGTTCATTCCATTGTTTACAAGCGTACAAAAGCATTTTAGTGGGAAATGTTCAAAAAAAAAGTTATCCGGAATGGAATTCAAGCGTAATATTGTGATTGTCTCTATGTTTGGCTGGAAAACCACGGCCGCAGATTGATTGAACCAGTTAAAACATCTGCATGTGAATAGAATGTTTGTGTATCGCACCATAAATCGTTATAACGATACTGGCAGCATTATAAAACGCCATGGTGGTGGAACGAGACGCACCGCAACAGCGCCGGATATCAGTCGGAAGGTGAAAGCCAAATTTGCTTGGAATCCGCGCCGTAGCGGCAGAAAAATGGCTCGTGAGGCAAAAATTTTGCTCGAACGGATGCAGCACATATTGAAAGATCATCTTAGACTAAATTCCTTGAAATTCCATAAAACGCATGGTCTCACCAATGCCCAAAAAAAAGTTAGATCTTTCCACTCCGCAAAGGAGTTGTTACGCTTGCACGAAATTGACGATTTTCCGAATTTGGTTTTCTCCGATGAGTCACCGTTCGTTATTGAGCAATATGTGAACAAGCACAACAACCGGATATACTTGCCCGGCCGTTCTTCTGAAAATTTGAACCAACGGATTGCTACTCGAAACCAAGCGCCACCGATAGTGATGGTTTGGGCCGCCGTTACACCGCTCGTTTTTTTGGACCGTGGCATCAAGTTACATGCTCAAATTTATCGGGATCATGTGTTAGAGGGAGCGTTGAAGCCTGGGGCACAAAAACATTTCGGCCGCAGAGCCTGGATATTTCAACATGACTCAGCGCCGAGTCATAAAGCGCGTGTCAATCAGAATTGGCTGAGAAACAACGTTCCACGCAATGGCCACCAAATTCACCGGGTACAAATCCGCTAGATTTTTCGGTTTGGGGTATTTTGAAGAGCAAGGTTAGGACAAAAAAATACCAAAGTGTCGATCATCAAGCAAGCGCTTCGCCGGGAATGGGCCAAAATACCGCAGAGCCACTTTCGTGCTGCATGTAATAGCTTTGTCGGGCGTTTGTAGGCCATAATCGCGGCTAAGGTTGGCCAAATCGAAAACTGCTAATGCAATTCGAAAATTTAAATATTTGTGAACATTTTTTACTTTGATTTAATAAAATTCATCAAAAAATAAAAATTCTTTGGCGTTTTGTTTTGGTAACACTTCGTGTCAGTCACCCTGTATGTGTCAGAACGTCTATCCGGAAATATTTATTTCGAATTTGTTCAGAAGGAGCTACCTGATCTGATTTTACCAGTTTAAGAAGATGTGCTGTTTGTTTTTGAAAATGACGGCTGTCCGGCACATAACCAATGAATGGTAGGAGAATACATAGATGCTTCATTCCCAAAGATTGGAATGGGTTTACCTCACACCCCTGGATTTCTATGTCAGGGTACCTCCTGCTTAGGAGAGTGAAGATTTAAAAACAGAAGTCGTGCATGTATACGGAATTGAGGAGGGCGTTTTGAACAAAATCTAATAAATGAAGTTGATCACAAATTTATTAATAACTTAAAAGGTATTTTCTTAATCCTGACAAAAATAACTCTGACAAAATAATATCTCGTATTTTGACTACGAAATGAGTGATTTCTATGACATGTTAGTATATCATTGGAAAGGGCATAAACTAGGAAAATTTTTTAAAACAAATCTAATTTCAAAATAACCATTAGTTTTTTTAAATGAATTTAAAGAAAGAAAGTGACATTTTTCGTAATTCAATAATTTTTTTAGGATTTGGAAGCGCATAAGTTATTTTTCTTAAACCAATTGTATTAAATAATGATGTATTTCGAATAAAATCACATTGCAAAATACAATAAAATTCATTTCTTGCCTTTACGACTACAAACAAAAAGTTATGAAAATTTAAAGGCGAGATTTTAGGTAATTTAAAATAAAATAAAATTATCGTATCTCAGTTAACGTGCCACTTAATACATCAATTTCATTGGATGAAAGCTTCCAAATGATCCCTTCATTCTGTATAGAAACAATTATCACCCTGTATATAAAACAATTATTTTGTGATATAATGAATTTATTCATTATTTTATTTTATAAAGTACATTAATTTGTTTCAAGCACTGGTTTATTAATTTTTCACTGGTTTAATACCTAAGGCATAGTATTGTTTCAAAATATTAATTAAATTCAATTTACCGGTTAATTTTCGATAAATTACCGACCTTATACAAAATTTACCGTTTACCGGTAAATTGAAAAATCGGTAAATTTGCACTCCCTAAATGTACGTATGTGTGCGATAATTGTTTCATAAGTTTTATCTTCGAGCTAAATATGCCCTTAACTACCCGTCAGAGAATAGAGATCTTGATAATGCGTGGTCATATGTGAGTGCTGCGAATTTGTTTTACGACACCCATCCTGAAGTGCCACCGAATTCAAAATCAACGGTGAAAAAAACGGTTGACCGGTTTGCGGCGGCCGGGTCTGTAGCAGACTTGCCGAGAACGGGTCGGGGTAAAAGTGCAGCTAATGAGGAGAAAGCCTTGGAGGTTCTTTTCAGTGTCATCGAGGATCCTCATGTGAGCCAAAGAAGGTTGTCCCAAACTCTTGGGGTGAGTAAATCATCCGTCCAAAGAATCTTAAAAACGAATGGTTGGCATCCCTATAAAATCCGCTTAGTGCAGGAGCTTGCCCCAGAAGACTTTGATCGTCATCTGGAATATTGCGATGTAATGATGGAGAGATATCTTGCTGATAATTTCACCATTTTTGGACGTGTTTCTCGGATGAGGCGGAATTCAGTTTGAATGGGGAGATTAATCGCCACAATGCGATATTGGGCCGATGAAAATCCTCACTGGTTGCGAGATACACACACGCAATGGCAGGATAAAATTAATGTTTGGGCTGGTATTTTGAATAACCAAATAATTGGGCCGTTTTTTTACATGAAAATTTCGCTCACGCCCGTTACTTGGAGATGCTAGAACGGGATATCATTCCAGCAATTCGTGCTGTTGTCGGAGATCAATTGGAGAACGTGTGGTATCAACAAGATGGAGCAACTGCACATTTTGCATTACGCGTTAGGCATCTTCTCAATGTCATATTTCCTGGGCGCTGGATAGGTAGAAGAGGCGCCATCGAGTGACCACTAAGATCTCTCGACCTCACCCCTTTAGATTTTTTCTATTGAGGCTATTTGAAAAATAGAGTCTACGAAACCAAGCCTGCGAATATCGAAGAACTCTAGAGAAGGATAGTGGAGGTGTCAGCTACGATAACCCCGGAGATGCTGGCACGAGTGAATGAGGAAATCTACCAACGACTCGCGCACTGCACTGCAGTGGATGGACACCAATTTGAACACTTTATAAAATAATCATGTCCAGTACAGACAAGTTATAAATAAAGTAAAATCCACAATAAAATGTAGATTGTTATTTGAATTTCCAGGGCTGAGCCCTTTACCTGCTCTATGAGCCTATGAGTGTCAAATGGTTTACTTAAGGTCAGAATAAAACATATCCCATCACACTTCAATTGAGCCCTGTAACAGCGAAAATCTCCAGTATCAGAATATCGATATGTGCCCCCTGGTCTGAATGATTCAGACGCCCCCGGATTTTTAACAAAAAACGCTGCATAGGACCCAAAAATGGACGAAAAAATTTTTAGTTTTAACCAATTCGGATGTAAAATTTCCCGCTGAATCCGAATCTGCAATAAGCAAGATGGGTTTGCATTTGAAATTTTAAAGTTGGGCCTCATATGTCGTATAAGGTCCCATCAGGCCCAAGATCTGATGGGCCCATTCGATTTCTCGGGTGAAATTACTAAAGACCCCAGTATCAGAATTCCGATTTTCCACCCGTGCGCGAAATAAATTCACCGTTTCCAGACTTTTGGACCACCCTGTATATATATGTTCCAACCACATTCCATAGTATGCGCAGTTCTTGAAAATCCAATTAAAGTTAAACCTTTCCTCTCTGGGTGATATGTCTCACATAGGCATATGAAATCTTATCTAATATTAGCAACATTTTTTTTTGTAAAATCCTCATCAGATGAAAGCAAGATGTGATGTAATTTGCTGGTTGCTTGCTATTTTATCCCGTCTGATTTGTTAGATTTTTGTATTTTTTTTTTCTAGAAATAATTTTTTTAGTTTTCTTATTTAATTTAATTATTTTTATTATTTTGTTACCATATGCCTATTATTGGAAGGCTGATATAGGGCCGAATGTCTCAGGTGGCGCATGAATAAATTTTCCTTCACCAAAATGTATCGCTGACTGGATACGTAGAATTCTATGAATATTCAAAGATGCAAAATAGTAAAATACATAAATTCATAAGAAATTTACTTATGTTTAATATAAAAATAAAAATGTTTACAAAATATTCAATGAAACAACAAATTTAACAAATTATATTTCTAAAAACAAAAATAAAAATTCGACATTCGGCTCTTTGATACATTCGGCCCTTCGACACATTTGGCTCCTTGACATTCGGCCCTTCGACATTCGGTCCTTCGACAGTCGGCTCTTTGATACATTCGGCCCCTCGATATTCGGCCTCACGACATTCGACCCTTCGACATTCGGCCTTTCGACATTTGGCAGTTTGATACATTCGGCCGTTTGATACATTCGTCCCTTCGACACATTCGGCCCCTCGATATTCGGCCCCTCGACATTCGGCCCTTCGACATTCGGCCCATCGACATTCGTCCCTTCGACATGCGGCCCTTCGACATTCGGCCCTTTGGCATTCGGCCCTTCGACATTCGACCGTTAGATACATTGGGTCCTTCGACACATTTGGCCCTTCGACACATTCGGCCCTTCGACACATTCGCCCTTTCGTCATTCGGCTCTTCGACATTCGGCTCTTCGACATTCGGCCCTTTGTACCCATTCCTTTTAAACAGCCCAGTTCATCCACTATTAGGCGACATATGTCCACACTTGGTAACATTTCTGAGATTTTTTTTTTATCAGCCACAGTTGCGCATATGTATATCATTTCGAATCATTTGATTTTTTAAGAACCCCAACCCCGTTAATTTGTGTAGCTACACTTTTCGTTAAAAGTTTCGCTCATTATTTTTTTGTGGTCGCATTTCTTTTCCTTGTTCACCAGTAAAAATATTTCTTGTTCAGCGAAATATAACCAGAACTGCGATTTTTTTAGTATTTGGATTTATTTTCTGTCCTATGCGTATCAGACCCTTTTTGATTTCATTGTTAATAGAGTGAATTACTAAATTTTCCCAGTTTGGTTGGAGGTTGAATTTCGATTCGTGTCGGTGTTCCACTTTTGCAGGCTCGGTTCATTACTCCAAACCAGTCCATGTGTAGTCACCTAGAGGAGGGAGTAGTGGATACAGCACATGTGTCGTCCATTTGGGACGACCGTAAAATCTACAAGGTAACCCCGTGGCACTCCAACAGTCTGTCAACGTTGAAGGAGAGGATCTGTCTGTTGGGAAGACGTCCCTAAACTCTTATGGCACCTCGTTGAGGTCGGGCTTCTGCTTCTGGCGGTGATGGCAGGGGTCGATAGGTCATCTTTTGCGGGGGGAGGGGTCTTTTCAGCAGATTTTGATCCGGGGAAATCCAGTTGTTCTTGGATGGGCAGACTCGTTTTATTATATGTTTTATTTTTTCCCTCAAGTTTCGTTCAATAAATGTCAGTCTCATTATTTAATTTTAATTTTCTTTCTTTTCTGTGGTTTTTTTCAAGCACGACATCATGACTATAAACCCTACGCCTACGTCCCTGAGCTTTAACCGGAGCTTCATATAACCGCGTAGTCCTCTGACGCCGTGTCTGCTAATGGAACTCCGTGCTCCGTTGCCCTCGGACGACCAGGAATTATATTTGTATGAGTACTTTCAATATTAACATAACGGCACTGGGCTGTTAACCTCTTGCGCTATCAATTATGTAGTTAGAAGAAATGTGTGCCCATATCCATCCAAATGAACTCCTCCTAAACGGCTGGACCGATTTGAATGAAATTTTGTGTGTGTATGTTTGAGTGGGTTCCTGGATGGTTAAGATTCACAATTGGACCCGGTAGATGGCACTGCTATCAGGTTCTAGGATTATTTTTTTTCTAGATTTTTCGCATATCCGAACATATAACCCCAAAATTTCACCACCCCCATCTTTATATTATATATAAAATTCTTCTATACGTGTGATCAAATTTAAAATGTATTATTTCGTTTATTTATATTTTTTCGACTCTCTTCCAAAGTAGTTTATATTTTATATGGATATTATTTTCCTTTCTTTTTGAAAAACAAATCGTTTACTATTTTCCTCCTCCCTTTCAGAATCCACTATATTTTTTTTTATTTCTATTCAGTGAGAAAGGAAAAAAAAGGTAAAATATAACTTCTTTCTTTTGGAAATGTAAAAATAACAAAGTCAAATTCGCTCGTAGACGTACGCTGTACGTCATTTTCACGTCAAAATAGCGCAAGATTAAGCAACTGTGGGTATCATTGTATGAAATCTTCAAAAAGGGAAATGTTTTTTTTTGGATTGGACGTTATTCTTTTGTTGTCTGTCAATGCAGTATGTTTGTTTGTGGTTAAGATACCGATTAGTTCGTTGTAGGTGTCTTTGATACTTTAGAGTTCCTCTTCAAAACATACAAAAGTTCGAGTTTTTTTGCCACTTTATTTTTATCGATGCAGGTCGGCCTCTTAATTACAATATCGGAAATCTAGACGAAGTAACGTTTGTGAAGTTGGCCCAAAATTCTGGACCAAAAAATTACGTTTTTTGCCACTGACAATACCGTCATTTATTTTGATAACTATCATGACAGGTAACTGAAAAAATATTGAATATCACCTAAATTCAAAGATTAAATATGAATTTGAATGTGAAATGAATATAAATAATACATTTCATTCAAACATGTTCATGCTTTAAATGAAAGTGATAAAGAACATTTCTCAAAATGCTAATAATTTTTTAACACAAAAACTATAGTTGATGTCACGTAAGAACTGTCAGCCCCAAAAAATCGTATATCACGACATTTTAATGATGTCAGCCCAAAATGTTTTCGTTATAAATTTTTGAAGTAACCACAAATTTCTATATATATTGTTGTTATCTTGAAATTTATGTCGAATACACTCAGCCCAAAATTCAACTTTTCATAGTTGGAGGAAGCGTTGTAACCGTATATAATAAATGTATAAAACAGCCAAAAAGCAATTCTTATTATTTTCAATTCGTTCATGAAAATATTATTTTTAAAGAACAATATACGAAGAACAATAGTTATGAAAAACTCCGAAAATCGAGGTTTTCGGAGTTTTTCATAACTAAAAATCTATGACGTATTTCGGTCTTTGTTAATAAACGCCTCATGTACGATTAGTCGATCCGTTCATAAACAATTTCATTTTAATGTACATATACATAATACTATACATCCTCATACTGAGAATGACCTTTATTCATCCGCTTAACGGACAACCATAATATATAATGGAAGTTGAGATTTTCGGTGTTGGTCATCGGTCTCATTACAATTTTCGGACAGGCCTGTACCTTTTTTTGATCTGACCTTTTTATGACGCCATCACAACCATAATATGTAATGGAAGTTGCGATTTTTGGTGTTGATCATCGGTATCACTATGATTTTCGGACAAATCTGTTGTAAAAAAAACAAACAAAAATTAAAAAAAAAACAAAAGAAACCCCAAAAATTATAAAACAGAAAATCTTAAAAAAAATAATTGAAATATTAGGTTGTTCAAGTAGAAAATCAACTCTGGAGTTGGTTGCAATGAAATATATTCGAACGCATCTAAATCGCCCACCATTTTGAATATTTATGAAGCTTAGTCATATCTTTTTTATGACATAAGTTTCAGCCATTTACAAGCTGTCGTTCCGTGTGCAACAATTTTAAGAGATGGATGTCGACAAACAACCTTTAGTTAATTGCATTCTATTCTGTTTAAAATGAAAAAAAAAATGCTACTCAAGCTATGGAATTAAGAGGCTAAGGTAAGCGGCTAAGTTAAATACCGATCAATCAATTTGTCTGGAAAACATTTTCGCTTAATTTTGTACCCATTTCAGCGCAAATTATAATTAGAATATTTTTGTTTCTAATGATTTTTTGAAATATTTGGGAAAAACTGAAAAAATCGATTAGAACTTGCTGCGAATTACGGTTCACCTTCACACATTTCCTCTACATTCCACTAAATATTATGGTTGTTCGTAAAGCGGCTGAATATAGGCCAATCTCGGTATGACGACCCCATCACAATCTGCTGAAACTTCTTACTCGTAAAGGCTAGAACCATCTGTCCGAAAATCATAGTGAGACCGATGACCTGGGTAGGGTAAAATCTCACCTAAAATCTCAACTTCCATTACATATTGTGGTTGTTCGTTAAGCGGATGAATAAAGATGCTGTATAAGATAGCGGAATTTTGACAGCGGAAAATAAGAGATTGCGCTACTTGCCGCAAGTGGCAGCACTATCACTATAGAGAAATAATTTTGTTATGTAATTACCAGCGGAAATTTTTCATTCATTTTGTACCACTTTTTTCACTAAATAAAATATTCCAGTGGAATAAAATATTAAAAGTGATCCTTAAAATGGCAAATTGATTGATCTCCAAAGTAAAGGAACTCGGTATATGAAATCTTGAAATTTAACAACAATCCGTCTATCCGCCATTTCTTCCAATAGTAACCAATACTTTCGGTTATTTTTCTAGTAGCTTAGGTCATACTGAGACTATATGGAAAATTTGGGGAAAATTCATAGACCAGAATTTTCAGTAGAATTTTTTGATTTTCTGCGGCCAAATAAGAGATTTTCAGTTTTTGACCAATATCTCAAAAAACGTCCACTAGTAACCAATACTTTCGGTTGTTTTTCTAGTAGCTTAAGTCATACTGAGACTATATGGAATATTTGGGGAAAATTCATAGACCAGAATTTTCAGTATAGTTTTTTGATTTTCTGCGGCCAAATAAGAGCTTTTCAGTTTTTGACCAATATCTCAAAAAACTTCCACTAGTAACCAATACTTTCGGTTGTTTTTCTAGTAGCTTAGGTCATACTGAGACTATATGGAAAATTTGGGGAAAATTCATAGACCAGAATTTTCACTAGAATTTTTTGATTTTCTGCGGCCATATGTGATTTTCAGTTTTTGACCAATATCTCAAAAACTTCCACTAGTAACCAATACTTTCGGTTGTTTTTCTAGTAGCTTAGGTCATACTGAGACTATATGGAAAGTTTGGGGAAAATTCATAGACCAGAATTTTCAGTAGAATTTTTTGATTTTCTGCGGCCAAATTAGTGGTTTTCAGTTTTTGACCAATATCTCAAAAACTTCCACTAGTAACCAATATTTTCGGTTGTTTTTCTAGTAGCTTAGATCATACTGAGACTATATGGAAAATTTGGCGAAAATTCATAGACCAGAATTTTCAGTAGAATTTTTTGATTTTGTGCGGCCAAATAAGAGATTTTCAGTTTTTGACCAATATCTCAAAAACTTCCACTAGTAACCAATACTTTCGGTTGTTTTTCTAGTAGCTTAGATCATACTGAGACTATATGGAAAGTTTGGGGAAAATTCATAGTCCAGAATTTTCAGTAGAATTTTTTGATTTTGTGCGGCCAAATAAGAGATTTTCAGTTTTTGACCAATATCTCAAAAACTTCCACTAGTAACCAATACTTTCGGTTGTTTTTCTAGTAGCTTAGGTCATACTGAGACTATATGGAAAATTTGGGGAAAATTCTTAGACCAGAATTTTCAGTAGAATTTTTTGATTTTCTGCGGCCAAATATGAGATTTTCAGTTTTTGACCAATATCTCAAAAAACTTCCACTAGTAACCAATACTTTCGGTTGTTTTTCTAGTAGCTTAGGTCATACTGAGACTATATGAAAAATTTGGCGAAAATTCATAGACCAGAATTTTCAATAGAATTTTTTGATTTTCTGCGGCCATATGTGATTTTCAGTTTTTGACCAATATCTCAAAAACTTCCACTAGTAACCAATATTTTCGGATGTTTTTCTACTAGCTTAGGTCATACTGAGACTATATGGAAAGTTTGGGGAAAATTCATAGACCAGAATTTTCAGTAGAATTTTTTGATTTTCTGCGGCCATATGTGATTTTCAGTTTTTTGACCAATATCTCAAAAACTTCCACTAGTAACCAATACTTTCAGTTGTTTTTCTAGTAGCTTAGGTCATACTGAGACTATATGGAAAGTTTGGGGAAAATTCATAGACCAGAATTTTCAATAGAATTTTTTGATTTTCTGCGGCCAAATAAGTGATTTTCAGTTTTTGACCAATATCTCAAAAACTTCCACTATAAACTAATACTTTCGGTTGTTTTTCTAGTAGCTTAGGTCATACTGAGACTATATGGAAAATTTGGGGAAAATTCATAGACCAGAATTTTCACTAGAATTTTTTGATTTTCTGCGGCCATATGTGATTTTCAGTTTTTGACCAATATCTCAAAAACTTCCACTAGTAACCAATACTTTCGGTTGTTTTTCTAGTAGCTTAGGTCATACTGAGACTATATGGAAAATTTGGGGAAAATTCATAGACCAGAATTTTCACTAGAATTTTTTGATTTTCTGCGGCCATATGTTATTTTAAGTTTTTGACCAATATCCACAGATGTTAGTTTGACAATTGCTGTGTTTTTTTATTAGCGCCCGATAGCTGTATCCGGAGCAGCCAATTTTCTATGTCAAAACTTATATTTAGCGCGCTATTATTGCATATAATTAATTTATTTAACTCTAAACTAAGATTTTTCATTCAACTTTTTAGGTAAAATTCGATAAAAAAATATCTTGCTCTCTTATTTATCGGGAGCCGCTATCGGGAGCGCTATCCATTTCAATGGGAAATTTGAAAAGGCTTTTAATTTTGTAAACCCCTGAAACCATTAGAAACTAAATCTTACAATAAAAATTTAAAACGCAGCAAAATGAATTCTTGTTTATAACGTCATGTCAAAATAAATGTCAATTAATATATTTGAGGTGATAATTGTTTGTTTTATTGATGAATTTAGTTTTAATTTTTATAGTACAGCGACACCAGTGAATAATAGCTGTAGTTTCAATAGAAAATTGCCATTTGGCGCCGGATAGTGCTCCAATATTAAAACACAGCAAATGTAAATCTCAGTTGGTGTTTTTGTTTTAGATTTTGTAGTATCAACTTTACTTACATCGAGAACATCATTTGAACTGATCTCAGGTTGAACAAACGACATTAATATAACTTCCTTATTGTCGAGCTTGTTGAGTGGAATTCCAGTTATCACTATATTTGAGGCTAATTTTTGTTGCACAAAAGAATCATTTAACGACTCAAGTAGGTTAACTCTATGACGAACTGATGTACATTCATCATCCGTCTTTTTATATGCAGTTTTAGATTTTGGATCTCTTCTAATGCGATTTTAAGATCATTTCGCAAAGCATCCACCGCATCTGAGATAAAACGTTGTGAGTTTTCCACGCCATCGAATCTAGAACAGAGGTTATTTATGCTCACTTGAACGTCATCTATAATGGACGAACTAGTGCCACCGTTGGGAGTATTTGGAAGCTTTGTTGAGCTGGCATTTCCAACATCTATTGTAGTTTGATTATTCATTTTGCAGGATGGACACGCCCAATTTATTAGCCCACTTTCCAATGACTCGTCAAGGTTACCGGCAATATTAATACTCTTGAGATGAAAGTATTTTTTACATGAGCCAATGCATTGTACGCCTCGAAACCTTGTACCAGTAATTTTTTTGGAGCAATGAAAGCACGTATTCGACATTTCCAGAAAAATCACAGTTAATTGATATTTTAATAGCACTATAATGTTAATTTAATAATCACAAATTTTTACTTTATAAGATGGCGCCAAAATTGACAGCAGAAACTGGGATGTACACACCAACTCAAATATGATTTATTCAATTATACTATTTTTTTTCCTTTCATATTTAATTTAGTAAATTGAATTTAATAAAAACTATTTAATAACTAGTCAATACTAATTAATCAAATTAACTTTATGTATTTTGATGAATATTTATTTTAATCTAATTTAATTTTTTCCACTGATATAGGACATTAACAATAAAAAAAATAAAAACTTTTTCCCAGAAGAAAAAAATTAGGAACCGAATAGCAACGCAAAGCGGGACCTTCGTGTAATTATTACAATAACATTTCATGGTTTATATAAAACATCACATATAATGCAGATTCATGATAGTATTTATTTTATTTAGCTTTTACATTTAACTGAACACCAATGGTGCTTTGCGAATAATAATTCAGTAACTGCATCGAATTTTACGGAAAATTTAAGACCTAGTCCTCCCATGTTATAATTAAGAAAACAAGGCAGATGCATATGCATTAGTTTTAAGTGGACATTATCTTAGTCCATGGCTCTTACATGTTACAAAAGAGATATAGAGCTGTGATATTCAATTTGCAGAAAATCAAAAATTCTAGTTGATGAATTTTCCCCAAATTTTCCATATAGTCTCAGTATGACCTAGGCTACTAGAAAAACAACCGAAAGTATTGGTTACTATTGGAAGAAATGGCGGATAGACGGATTGTTGTTAAATTTCAAGATTTCATATACCGAGTTTCTTTACTTCGGAGATCAATTAATTTGCCATTTTAAGGTTCACTTTTAATATTTTATTCCGCTGGGATATTTTATTTAGTGAAAAAAGTGGTACATAATGAATGAAAAATTTCCGCTGGTAATTACATAACAAAATTATTTCTCTTTAGTGATAGTGCTGCCACTTGCGGCGAGTAGCGCAATCTCTTATTTTCCGCTGTCAAAATTCCGCTATCTTATACAGCATTGAATAAAGGTCATTCTCAGTATGAGGATGTATAGTATTATGTATATTTCTAGGTCTTTATTAACAAAGGCTGACATACGTCATAGATTTTTTAGTTTTGAAAAATTCCAGAAACTCCGATTTTCTTAATAGAAGTTTACATATTTCGAAAATAGTAAACAAAACTAAAAAATTCTGTTTAAATTCGAAAAATCGATAATTTTGGCGTATGCTTAAAACTCGAGGCCACACATTCTTCTTCCTTAAAAATAATATTTTTATGAACCAATTGCAAATAATAAGAATTGCTTTTTGGCTGGTTTTTACATTTATTATATACGGTTACAATGATTCCTTTAACTATACTTCCTTTAACTAAATTTGAATTTTGGGCTCAGTGTATGCGATATAACTGTCACGACAATTGTTACTGACGTGATAAAAAAAATTTGGGCTGAATTCAAAAATCTATAACGAAAAATATTTTTATTTTTTGGGCTGATATAATTAAAATGTCGTGATATACGATTTTTTCGGCTGACAGTTCATACGTGACAGAAATTATAGTTTTCGTGTTGCTACTGCGGTTTTTTTGGGCTGACTTGGGCCAACTTCACATGCACGACGGAGTCCCAAGTTGAATCTTCAATTACTGGGATCTCTGGTGTGTTACATGCAAGGACGCGGTCCATTTAACGGACACTTGGGAAAAAGGGGGAAATCTCAGATTCAGTTGAAATCATAAAAGCGAAGTATACCTATGAACAATAAAAATAAATATTGGTAGCAGAATGTAAGAAAAGAAATACACACGCTTACGCGACTTTAAAACGCGTTTACTTACAAATTGTAACGGTACACAATGTACATAGGTTTTGTAATCAATAAAAAAAAATGTATGGTATGTTTTTCTGTGATTACATCAAACAACTGAAAACTATAAAAAAAAATATATGTTGTATTTACATAATTTATGTTGATAGTATTTTCAACAACCAAAACATAAATACAAAAATAAAAAATATCTGTATTATAATACAAAAAAATATAATACAACATAAATTTATTATTTAAATTTATTTATTAACATTTTTATGTTTATTATATATATGAAGACAAGTTATGGAATAACTATCTATCGACACACCACATAAACATTGTGTATGCGCGCGCGTATTATTGGGGTATTACATGCATTCGCGCGAGATTCTCATACACATAATTGCGCCGCGCTCTAACATAATTCAAAGCACGTTTGTAAACGAAATTAAATTTATTGTTGTAATTATAATTCTTAATTTATTTTTTCTTGAGCTTAATTATTTTTGATATGTGCAAAGAGAAAAAAAAATTTACGATTAATTTACTCATTACTCGACATATGAGTATAGTGTGTGCGAAGGTAAAACGAAAATTAACATAAAATTAAAAAAAATTGCAAACACATCGAAACAAGTGTGCCGTGGACAAAACAGACCACCGTTGTAAGGACATCGTTAACACGATACGTATCTCGCAATCGCAACGATTTATACTTTGTATATGTATTAAGATTAAGCACGTACATTTCTTGCATGTCTCTAGAACAAGATAAAATCGCGTAATTAGCCTTATAGTCATGCATTTTTTTGCGAAGCTTTCAATCTAATTTTTATTTACAATAATAATTTATTAAATGATTTTGCTTATATTTGCTTTATACTTTCCAAAAATTAGATTGATTTCATTTTTTTAATTTAACAGTCGCTTGTCACGAAAATAGATAATTTATCAAATATTATATAACTATACGAGTACATAATATGGAGCAATAGTCCAATCGCACGCGTGACTTAATTGAAATCGAGAAGTTTAAGGTAAGCAAGCTTTTATGAATCTAGGGCACCGTTAACTTTTTAGAGACTCTGACCAAAATGATGTGGCGACCCATCAAGAACCTCCGAACTTTTAAAATTATTGGGGGGTATACAGATAAGTTTTGAGGTTGACATGGAACTTACAATGTGCAGGGGGTATACTGTACTTGTGTGAATGAGTGGTCCCGTGTGTGAATGAAAAAGGGAATGAAAAATTAATTGACCATCAAGGGACATTAAATCCACTGGATAATTAATACGTCCTTAAAAACAAATAAAAATAAAAAGTTATTTATAAAAGAAACGCTTCGCAAAATCCTACATGAGGGTTTAAATAACCTAAGCCTACCAAAGGAACGAGTTACACCGTCCCGTCCTTTCACCTATATCGCCGTGAATTATGCGTAACCTACTTCACTTAGCGTTATTCGATGCTGTATAAGATAGCAGAAAAAATTTGTTTTGCTATTCACCGCTAAAGGCATCACGATCGCAAAAGTGAAATTTTTTCTGCTGATATTTTTCGAAACCAGCGGAAATTTTTTTGAAATTTTTATGCAAATTAATAATTCTCAGCTGTAAGTTTTATTAAAATCAAAGAATTTATGAAAAAGAGGTGAAAATATATGTTTAAACGTTTTGAAGCGAAGAAAGTTAATTTTCTTTTTAAAACGATTTGCGTATGTATAGTTTAAGGCCTCTCAAAATATATTAAAATTTTCATAATCATCATTATGCAAATATCGGGCAAAATCAAAAAAAATCGCTCCATACATTTCTGAAGTCATTTTAATGTGCAATTTTTTCAGTTTTTTAACAAAAGTGTAAGAAAAACCCCCTCTATGTTTTTCTAACACTTTTGTTAAAAAAGAGAGTCCTTACACCTATACATACGCAAATCGTTTTTTAAAGAAAGTTACCTTGCGTCGCTTCAAAACTTTTAAACATATTGTTACGGTGACACCTAGATTAGAATAGAATAAGTTAATTTCATTAATTGTTCAATTGCATTTATGATTTATACTCAACATTTAGGCGTCATTTCTATACTAACATATTTGCTCGATTATTGATGCGCATTTAGGATTATTCTAGAAACAAATATTTTGGTATATAAAGGCGCGCGTTGATGTGGAATGCTGAGTATTATTTTAAACGTGATACAGTGAAGGTTAAATAGAAAGATTATTAAAGTGATTATTAAAAAGTGTGTTATAATTGTAATAATTAATTGTGAATTTTATGTTGTATAATAAATTGTGTTGTGTAAATAAATTGTGTAAGTTCAAATTTGAAGCAGTTGTATTTATTCACAATCCAGTGATTCGAACCTTGAGTGACAAGGCAAAATCGTAGCAATATATTTTCTCTTCTTTTTCATAAATTCTCTGATTTTTCATAAAACTTTCTGCTGAGAATTATATTAATTTACATAAAAAATTTCAAACATTTTCTGCTGGTTTCGAAAAATATCAGCAGAAAAAATTTCATTTTTGTGACCGTGATTCCTCTAGCGGTGAATAGCAAAACACGTTTTTACTGCTGGACATTTTCTGCTATCTTATACTCGTTACTCGTATATTTTGTTACCAAAGTAGTGCACAGAGAAGTCGTAAGAGATCGAATGACTATTGTGTTTATGCCTGCCTGCATGGGGATTGTGGCAACTTATTTAAAGCGATAAGCAAATTTTGTTGCAGCTCGGCCACAGCTATTCAAGGATAAACAAGAAGCTTCTTGCAGAAACAATAAACTGCTGACCTCTAACGAATATTAGCTGACTTTGGGAAGTAGCAGTGAAATTTCTAAAATGTGACGTAAAATGAGTACTAATTAGACACAACCCTCTCATATATGAAGAAATAACAACGGTTACATCATAAATAGAAGAATGTCTCACTTCTAGTCTCACTTATAACGACATTGTTTTAATCATACACTATGGGGTAGATACTCGATTGGCTAGCAAGCAAGCAATTTGCTAGCCAAAATCCTGGCTACTCAACCAATTTTACCAAGAAAATTTGAATTTCAAATTATATTTTTTATAAAAGATTTGTTTATTTTTGCGATTGCACAGTAAAACAACACAAAAATTTGCTGTTCATTTTTTGAAGCCGCGAATTTTACTGTGCAATCGCAAAAACAAAACAAAAAATTTGAAAAACATAATTTGTAAATAATATTTCCTTGGTAAAATTAATTGAGTAGCCAGGATTTTGACGAGCAAATTGCTTGCTTGCTAGCCGATCGTGTATCTACCCCAATGACTTACTGCCAATAAACTGCTCTTTGAAAAGGGTCATTGATCTACATCCTAGCAAAGATAACTTGACTAGGGTACCTCAACCACACACTAAACAAATTAGATTGTGATGTCCTTTTAAATATACACAACATGACAGTGAACACATCAATCCTACACCCAAATCTACTTAACAAGGCGCTACAAGATACAAACGTCATATTCCTCCGGACGTTCTGATATTTCTTTCCACAGCGGAAGGCACCTTCATTAGGTCGGCAATAAATTATTTAGTTACTTCATTACATCGTGGTGCTACATACGAGTTGCTGTTCATAACAGCTATAATTATGTTTGCCCTCTGCTACATTGCAAAATATTTATGTGATTCACGCAGAGATGGGCAATTACACGTCATCTACAAAATTTTACGTTATTGCATAGACAATCCGTCGTCAACATAGACAACTCGTCAGCAATGTAGACAACGTCGACTACTCGTAGACAACATCGACAACCAATTATTACCGTTTTTTCGTTAATAATGTGTGCCTGACATCGCTTTTATGTTTAAATTTCCAACTAACTAAAATGAAGATGAGTTCATATCCGTTAAATGTCTCTAATGTTGTTAAACCAAAGTATTCATGATATTTACGTCTAAACTTCAAATTTTGTTCAGATTTGTCAATAACCGAATTAAAATATTGTCGAAATTGATAAAACTTAATTAAGTTAATAAATTTAAATTTAATCCCAAAGACGATTTGTTTTGCGCCATCCTTGGTGGCCTAGTATGAATCTACCGTTAATTTTGTTAGGCGAAAGTTAAATAAAAAAAATTGGCGTAAGACACACAGTCCAAATTACTTACTAAACTAAATAGCCGTTACTAGCTACTAATTATTTCTAATTCTTACTGAATCCATAACGCGTACTGGGTTAAATATTTAGTACTAAATTGAGTACTAAATTCTTAATTGTCCACCATCGATAATAAATACTTCGATAATTGATAAAACTCAAATTAAATTAACGAATTAAAATAAAATTTCACAAGTTTTACGCCATCTATTGACAACTGGTATGAACTAACATGAAGTTAGTTTATACTTTGCGCTTGACGCCGATTTCCTTGTTCAAACTTATGACTAACCAAATTAACGACTAATTGATGCCAGTCTCTCAAAGGTAGCACTAAGCAAATCACGTCTTATGGTTAATTAAAATTTCCTTAATAAAGTGAAATTTAAAGGAAATTTAGGAAAAAAATCGGTGTCAGGTGCACGGCTTTAGTCAGTAATTTAATCGAACAAATTGGCATCAGGCACAAAGTATTAGAGATTTTAATTATGTGCCTGACGTCGATTTTTTTGTTATAAGCCGCGTTTTTTTTTTTGAATCTATCTTCGAGTTCGCGAACAAGTAGGTAACAAATTTTAATGTGTTAAAAATTATTACAAGAAAACAATCGAACTTTTCCGATTGATTCTTGTCTTATGCAATTTCATCTAAGATATTTTACTAAGCATAAAAAAGGTTTAATTTTTAATTTGGCTAAATTTGAGTTAAGCTATCGCGATATCGAGCAAATGTTTTTCAAAAAAACGTGGCTAAAATTTCTAACTAAGTTAAAGGCCAGTTCATGCTAGTCACCGAAAGATGTCTCTAATATTCAGTAATCAAATCATGCCACGTTCAGTTCTAAACTGCAAAATTAGTTAAGATTTATCAATCTCTAATTAGAAATATTTTGGTGGTTTTTAATCTTAGTTTATTTAGCAAATTTTAATTAATAGTCAGGCGTATGAGCGAGAGCCTTTCACAACGGCATAATTTAAAATTGCATTTTTCAAAACGACACATTAAAAAACTGCATAAGGTACAAAACAGCATTTTTCAAAATAACATATTTCTAAATGACATTTTTTAAAACTGCAAAAGGTAAAATGGAATCTTTTAATCGATTATGAATATGTTTACCTTAATTTTTACAATACGATCAACAGGTATGGTTATTTATAAACGGAACACGATTAAATTTGACATGAATAAAATTTTTGAACGATTCTTGGATAAAATTCTAGGAACTTGCCTATTTCTTAGTCGACTAAGATCAAATTTTCTATGATAAGGTTGGATCTACAAATGCTTTGGAATAAAATTTATGAAATTAAATTGATTATGACAAATTTCTTCTACATGTTTTATATAAAAATTTCAGTAGGTGTAGTAGTAGCAGTATAAGAAACGTAGCTATCTTCATTGGAATTACAAATTATTTCAAGATTTAGTTTGCATGTAATATTCTCCATCACCTAAATTTTTGTATAGAGCTTCTAGTTAGTTACCACAATTGCATGATCGTAGCGTTATTAATAAACGTCGCCACTACAATTTTTGTGCCCATGTCGTTTTGAAATATCCAATTTTGAAAAATTCCATTTTGAACCTTGTGCCGTTTTGAAATGTGCAGTTTTAAAATATGCCATTTCGACTGGGACCCAGTATGAGCCAACCATCAATTTAGTCAGCCGAAAATTTAAACAAAAAAAAATCGGCGTGCTGCACACAGTAAAAACATTAATTTCAGAATAAATAGAAATTTTTATTAAACATAGCCACATAGTCACCAACAACATAGGTTTGTTGACCTCTACTGACATTTGGCCGAACTAAAATAATATGGAGTTGAAATAGAAGTCAATTAAATATGCACCAGGTACATTATTGATGAGACGAAATTGGATGACGGAAATTGGTGCTAAATTAAAATTTTTATATGTAGTGGAATTTTAAGTGGGTTGATCATGTGCTCACTATGATGAATATTTAACGGCGACTGTTGTAAAATCGCGTTCTTTTATGGCCAAAGAGTGTTAGGTTAGGTCTAACGTATGAGTTGGTACTAACGAATTATACTAACGTCGCTGCTAACTAATAATTTACGTGTTTTAATATCAAATTATAAAATGATTTTGCCCCTTAGATAATAAGACAATTACCTATTAGCTAGACATCAAGTTTGTCAGACTAACTGACGTAAAATAAAGAAATCATAATGCGACAATTTAGATTTTAATATCATTTCTTATAGGTTGTTGACATTGTCGACGTCAGTTACGCAGAAAATCGCTATGTAATCTACGCGATAGATTACGTGTCGACAACTGTGTAGATTATATTGTGTAATCTACCCCGCCCAACCCTGGATTCACGTCGATTATAGAATCCGCGGTAGCGTCGATTATAGAATTTGTATTGATTTCCATACAAATCGTTTTTGGTGATTCCCCGTATAAACGCAATAAAAAAATTCCGGATCTAAAACAAATTTGGCTTTACTAATTGTATGAAAACCCATATAGGAATTTCCATGATTTAAAATTTTGTTTTATGTTTTTTTTTTATATGCAGTTTTCAATCCGCAATCTATTCGCTCCCGCGAGTTTTATAATCGACGTGAACAAATATGATTCTGTTTTATATTCGAACCGATCAGACTCCCGTGTGACCTTTTGAAAGACTAAAGAAACTGTAATTCTACAACCTCAATGCTTTTCTAATCTTCTTCTGATGAGCAACCAAGATTATCGTGCGCGTGGCGCCCCGCTGTCAATACGCACATAAGCTATTTGTTTAATTTTATTTATAACAACAATTATGTAAGTCATTATTTATTTATATTTATTTAAGTATATAGTTGTCCTTCTTAAAGTTGTAGATTAAATAATTAGTCGTTATGTTAACCACTGCAGGCCACACTAAAAACCATACACATGATTACGTATTTTACAAGTTTTGTATTTTGACAGAAAAGTCACAGAAAAATATAAAACGAACTAGTTGAGTTTGATGGTCGATTGAAGTATTTTTTCAAAGCTAGGGAAAGGATCAATCGACAATCACATTACGTGATATTATATTAGATTTATGGCCACTGTAGAAATGATAGAAGTTCGATAAAATTTTGCAATATTTTCCAAAACATTTCCAATGCACGTATATATTCTATATATAGGAAAGAAATAATTTGTCATCAGCGCCAAGCGATGATTTTGTAAACTAAAGTGCTGGTAACAAAATTATTGCTTGGTCCAGGACCTTTCAAAGATATTATACATGATTATTTAGGAATGAACAAAATTTATCTATTTCCAGCGTTTGAGTACTAAGAAGTCTAAGACACTTCTATTAAATTTGTGAAATTCTTCAAGACCTATTTATGTAGGAATCGAATGCAGAATATGCTAATATTAGTTATAGTTATTAGTTCAGGTACACCTTCTCCGAACTTAAATATTTTTAATTTTGGTAACAGCTTGGTCGTCATATCTATCTGCAATCATGTCTGTCGTCTGTCTTTCACCGAACACTCCCTTGTATCAATTTGTTTGGAACGGTCAAACCTTAAGGCGACATAGCACCTTCAAAATTGAAAAAAAAAAGTTTTTGAAAGATTTTTCTTAATGGAATAAAAAGAGATATCTTTTAATGAAACTTTCCATTGACATTTTATTTAACTGAAAGTATGCAAAAAAAAAAATTTTTTGATTTGTTTTAGCCCACTGTCGTCTGCTACAAGAGTTTTCCAAAAATACTGAAAATTCGCGGCGTGCATCATAACTACTCTCAGAAACGTCTGAAAAAAAAACGAAATAAAAATTCAGCATTAAATCGCCCTTGGAATGAACTTAAAAGAAAAAATTGGTTGAAAAATAAAAAATGGCGGCATTTTTTCGAAAATGCAGCTTTTTTGTCCCGCCCAATTAGTTGTAACTCAAAAAATTGAAAGCCGATTATTCCTTCCGTAGTTCATTCTGAGCAGAAACATATGTAGATCAACGTATTAAAATTTTAGAACGATTATATGAATAAGTAGTTTTTCTCAATCTTGTACGCCAACTTGAAAAACGTCATTTCGAGATAACCGCGTTTAAAGTTCGTCATTTCGATATAACCGCGTAAAAAACGACTTTGGCGCGCTTCGCAATAAATAAAATATTTTTTTTTGTTGAGATTTTCATGTTTATATCATTAAAATCATGTTTTTAAACGTTCATTCTAACATAATCTATCATAAAAAAAAAATTCGATTTTTTGAAAATTTGAAGGTGCTATGTTCCCTTAAACTACTTTTGTTGTTTTACTTATACTCGCCTCAACTATTTCGCTTCGTTAACTGGAATGAACTTTACATCTCCACCTAACCGTTGTACAAAACATTTTTAATACGATTGATTTTCGCAATTTTCATCTGAAATTTTTTCTAATTTTTCACATCCACCCCAAAGTAGTTTTTCTTTTTGTAATTCTAGTTCATCAAACCGATTTTTCGCATATATTTTTTGTTCCGTCACCATAATTTCCATCGCTTTTACCGCCTGACACGCCAGCCTTTGTTTCTCTTGCAACTCTTTAGAAAGTGATTAACTTTTAAATCTAGATTTTGTTTTAAAAGCGATTGACTACCACGCTGCAATTGGTGGATTTTTCTCTTCCAAAAAGTAAGTTTCTAATTTCAAATTAAAATTTTCTTCGTTTCCTTCGAAATTTATACGCGTGACGCCAAAATCAATGATTCATCGAGCTTTTTGTGATAAACATGAATTCTTCATCGGATAGTTCACCCTCTAAAAAAAGCTGCTAAATTAATTTTCTTTCCATTAGTAGCTTTGAACATTTAATCGCCTAATTTGGCTTCCAGTTTTCATTACAAAATGCTCTTTACCATTAGAGCGATAACACAAATTCTCAATTTTTTATATTCGTCATAGTTTTGATAGAACTACTCGCTGCAATTAAACCAGGTTCTTTACGCGATTCCAATACTACCGCCCACACATCGAAACTCCCAGGTAGGCTTCCTAACATCATAGCTGCTTTTTCTCTAAAGATAATCTCATGATTGATCTTCGCGTAGTATTCTTGCAATGCTGTCCAAACGCCCTTGGCTGAAGTAGCATTACGAATATGAACCAGTTGATCGTTATTCATATTTTGCCTGATTGCTGCCAAACCTTATGCATATTTTCTGTTTTATTCATCTACTTTCGAATCTGGTGCCGTAGTAGAATCCTGAGCAATACAACACCACGTCCTTTCTTTGACCTTTAATTTTTTTATTTTAGTTGCTATAAGGTTTATTGCAAATACATGTAATTTAGGATGAAATCTAGGGAGAATTGAAAAGCGAGATTTTGATTTCAAGATTTTGAAAAGTGGGCAAATGACCTCAACCCAAAGTTAATGTCTACTAACCTCATTACGGCTGCTATGTGGCAAAATCCCACTTCTGACACCAAATGTTTGAATTTCGGCTTTCGTTGTTAATTCCAGTATTTTGTATAATGACCATCACCGTCGTAGGGAGAGGATGTTATTTTCAAAATCGGGTTTGTCAATTTTCGGACCGAATTTCTAGTTATCTCGTGATCTTTCAACCTTAGCTCTTTTCTAGTTCTTGTTCGAAATAAATTTTAAAAAAATTTTTTGAAGGGATTTGCATAAAACGCACTCATATACCAAAAAATCAAATTTTTTCGATTTTATTGTGTTGTAAATATCAAAATTTTGTTTTATTTAAATATTATTTCGGCTATAAAATTTTTGTATGTAAGTTTTGTATTGTTAATATTAAATAAATAAATAAATGGCTAACTGTTAATATTAAGGAAATTATTAATTAAATTAAAAATAATTAATTATGGTTTTTTATAAAGCACTTCTAACAATAAATGCAAGTTACACGTTTTTCCTAAATCTTCATCTAATTAGAGTGAGACAAAATACTATTGTAATTTTACGGTTTTTTCCCGCTTCAATACGTTCAGATATGTAGGATGAGTGCGTTTTGTGACTGACATGTCATAAAGGAAAAAATATATCTTTTCCAAAAATAATTCCGTTTTAATGTAATAAATCAATAAGTAATCAATTGTTTCATCGTATTAAAGTACGTCCTTGCTGGGGTAAGGTGCAAATACATATTTGAACGTAATTATGGTCACCATTCTGAAAGGATCAAAATTCAAAAGCTTAACTCTTTGTTACTGTTATAATTTTTGTGTACATTGGTTTGCTAGTAGTTTCTCAATCCAACTTGTTACGTTAAAACTGTTTTAAGTGAAATCTAGCAACTCAGAAAGGATTTTCTCTGCAGTTCTGATAATCTTCACACAATTACTGTAACGGAGAAAAACAAAACATCCACAATTCCAAGCATCCGAAAAAAAATTGGACTGAAAGTTTGGGAGGACCCTAAAAATAAGTAAGAAATAAGAATTTTTTGAACTATAGGTGCTCCGCTTCTAACGTATACACAATTCTACTTTCTAAAGCATTAGTAATCTATACCACTTATCACTTGCAATTTCACTTCTAAAACTGTGAAACATATTTCGAAATCAACAAAACACAAAAAAAACATTTCTCAAATTGCGTGGCATAATTGGCATTTTAGACAGAGACATGTACGAGAGCGAAACTGTAACAACAGGAAACACAAATCACAAGAACCATGCATGCAGGAAAAATAGGAACTGAAATCTGTAACTGCAATCAGTGCACATACAACATGCAATAAAAAAAATATTCGTTAAATAATAGTCGTATAACTGTAATAGTGTTTTTATTTTTTTCAAAAGATCTATCAATAAAAATGCAAATGAAATAAGAAATGTTTGTGTAGCCCGCTGGTGGTCGTTGTTTGTTTTTATTACTCGCGGTATGTGTTTTATGTCACTTCGATTTTTATGTTGCACCGTGCAGGGCTAGTTAAACTATTTGCTTTCAAGGAACAAGACAAGTATAGGTATGGATTTTAGTGAGAACGGATATTGGACCTGCTAAAAATCCGGAAGCGAAGCAGGGGCGAAATCTTGAAATACAACCGGAAAATTTAAACGGAATAAAAAATATTTTCAAACTTATTAGATTAAAAGTATTCAAGTTTACCATGATGTACAACATTTCCGTTTAAAACTGCTCGAATATGAAATAGTTGTCGAATTAAATTATTATTAGGTTTAACTTTCATTTATTTGAGGTTTTTGGTAACTTGGATCATTTTTTGATTTTTTTTTGTGTTAGTCCTTTGAAATATTTTCTAACAATTCATTTTTCCTGTCGGATTTCATGATCTTGGCCCTGTATACATCAAAATAATTATATATTTCCGGAATTTTTACAATTTTGAAATACGAAAGACTTCAATGCCATCTCATAAAATGAAACGGCGACGAACCTGGTTTAAATTTTTCCGGTCGCATTTCATGATTCCGCCCCAGAATCGAATTAAAATTCGCTGACAGTAGTTTATGAATCACTGCAACATTATTTTATAATATGCCAATAAAATATCGGCTAACAACAACAACAATTATATAAACTATTTCATACGATTCTACTATTATTATTATTATTATTACTATTCAAAACATTTCTTTGATTTATCGATTTTGAGAAATTGTGGTAAAGATTTTTTCTTTCTTAAATCCAGCCAGGCAACATTTTAGATAAATTTTTAATTGAATATCTAAAGTACGTACGCGCAATTGTCGATTAACTGGTATGGTTTATGTATGGTAGTATACGGACTGGGACAAGATTTTTTCTTAACGAAAAAGTTGTGTTGCTTCGCGAAAAGGTGAAGGTAAAAATGAGTTGCTTACAGCAAATATATGTAAGTTTATTCATTAGTGTGGCATTTCAAATGCGGCCTAAAGATCATCCAGATGTTATTGTCAATTTATGTTCCAATACTCATTTGATAATAGATAAATTTGTTAAAAAGACGTAATATCCAAAGATGGTAACGTGTTTGAAGGAAAACCGTTTTAACTACCCATTTTCATTTTCCCACACCTCACCATCCTCCCACACAAATACGGATAACAATCTGCTTATGCCTATAGTTACAATTCTGGCTGTAGAAAACACATTGATGTGAAATAAGGTTGGTGCTTAAATTTTTACACCACTAGGAGTCAGCCATTAGTGGCTGCTGTTTTCACATCTGCATTAAACCAATCGGGTTGAGTTCGGGATAGCTTATTTCAAATTTGTTCAATACGTAGATTTGATAACAAATCTAAGTAAAATAAAAAAAGTCTATCATAAAGGTCCGGGAAGGGGCAAGCCCTAGATACAAGCAATTTATCGGAACTATACAGAATATCCTTTTTACAAGAAAACTATACAACCTTTATGATGGACCTTTTTTTGTTCCCTATAACTGTTCCCTATAAAGATTTTCTAAATTGCTGGTTCTTTACAAGTTGGGCTCTTTGTATAAGGTATTAAAAATACTTTTAGTGGTCCTACAAGATGTTTGGGTACAAATCACAACTATCCAGTGCGCCCTCGGTTCAGCATGCTTACAGTCACTAGCATCAAGCACATTAATTTCACTTTCTGCTTCTGGTCCGTATAATCTAGTCAGCAGATCTTTTACCAAATGAACCATATCGCTTTTTGATCGCATTCTAAAAAATTCGTCATCCATAATTTCTTTCGTACTCAAATCTGGGTCTTCTAAGAATTTTATTAAGGATACAACATCTTTATCTCTTTTTTTGTCTATAGCTTTACTTTTAGTAAAGCTCAGCTTGCAGATATTTAAATACAAATGCCAGGACCGCTTCAGCTTTAAGAATATCCATATAGTCACATTTCCTAACGCTTCTGAAGCTACTTTCAGTGGCTTTAACACCCTTTGAAGCTTGTCAATGTTATTTATTTTTGATCATCCCACATTTCAGATAATTTTATCTCTCTTAGTGATTTTTTGTGGGATTTTTCAACCTAAGCAATCGGCCCAACATACTTTCTAATGTATTCCACCGTATACGGCTATCTAGAATCAGATTTAGTTCTGAACCATCTAGCCCAATTACATATTCAGCATTATAGCTGCACCATCTGTAGAGCTACAACATAATTTTCAAAACTTATCTTAAATTGATTAAAAACCTCTCAGTAACCAACGCCAACAAGTTTTCAGCGGAGAAAGAACCAAAAATTGGAATTAACCCCCGCCGCTACGGCGATGAACACAAATATTGAAATAACTCATCTAATGTAATGCTGAATAATTTTGATTCCTCCTTGATGTAATGAATTTGGTCAACAATATTCACCTGTGCCACAAACTTATATACATGAACTTGTTTCATAATGCCACCATTATATGTTTAGGCAGAATGTAACCTCTTACGGATAAGAAATGAGCTATTCGACGGTTTTCTCATCGAATATTGAAGTATTGATTGTTGAACTTGGTGCTTTTGTCACACTACCACCGATCTCTTCTTCTTCATCACGAGCAAACTCTTACTTCCGTACCGATTTACCTTCTCTTTTTAAATGTCTCGGAAGTCCACCTAGTTGATCCATTTTTTTGTAATTTTTCGTGACAGTTTGCATAATGCTTTACCTTTATTTTCCATATTTACTGTAATATTTGTGACGAAAGTGCTGGTAAGGTAATTTTTGCTTGTCTTACTTCCGTATAGGTTCCGTTGAAAGAAGTATCAGCAAAAGTTTCGTTCAGGCTCCATCTTTGCTCGTAGCACTAGATTTAATCTGGTACCGCCTTACAATAATTCTCCTCAAACTCTTCGTCCAACTTCTCATCGTTCTCAAGCGTCACAATCTGGTCCTCTATGCCCATAAATTCGATGCTATAACGTTAAATGTTGGATAATCTAATTTGAATACCCTCAACATTAGTTGTAGCTTTTTGGTGTATTTGAGCATCTTCCTCATGTTTCCTTTATACACTATTACAATAATTTTATTAGTTTGTTTTTGTTGTGGACACATTTCAAAATTTGGAATATGTACGAGGTTGAGTCTTTCTCAGTAAATTACAAACCCTTTGAAACTTGACCCAATACTTCACTGAGATACAAGGCTCCACAAAGCGTAAGGACTGGTAGCGAAAGCGTCTTTTTGATTGGAGCAACCTTTTGAAGTTGTAGTTTTCGATTTGTATCCTTCTTGGGATAGTTATTTCTCCTAATAGAGACAATAAGCCTTTAAATTTTTGCCATTTCGATGCCAAATTTTGTGGAAGAACCTCGTCCCAGAAAAGACATGGGTTGCAAAGTCTGGCCCTTTTGAAAGCAAACTTCGTTTAGTTGTTGTTGACCAGGGTAAACCAATAGTTTTGATGGTACTGTCTAGCTAAATTTCCAAGCGGGCTTGAATTCTTAGATGTGTTGGTATGAATTCTAACAGAACTGGGTTGTTTGTTGCCCATTTACTTAACGAAAATCCACCAATGTTTAATAGAACTCCGATTTGGGCTGGAAGTGTTATGGTTTTTTCCAATGTTTTGTTTCCAGAAATCAGGTTATCCACGTAAAAGTCAGTTAGTAGCAGTGCGGCAGCTCTTGATTATGTTATCTTCTCCATAATATACGATACGAGCCTAATCTGCCTTAACATTTTGTCAATGGCGGTGGCGTATACACGTATTTATGCTTGCTCCTTCTTAGTATTATGAAGGCAAGGTCCTGTTGAAGAGTCGGCTAAGTTAACATGACAACATAGCATACTACTCGAGATTTTGTAGTTGTGCTAGATTCCATTGGATTTATATACATTGGATCAGCAATCTTCATGTGCCCTAACTTTAAATATTTATCTATGAAGTTTCTGTTCTGAGTTGCCAGTCATAGATTTCTAGCAAGACAAGGAATTTTTTACTAATGATGACTAATTTCATATAATTTTTAATGTTCGCTTGAGGAAAGCAACAAATAAACACTTTCAGCAAAACTAAGAATGGATACTTTCCGCTTTGCAAGCGGAACAAGGAAATTCACGGGACTGTTTCGCTATCGCCAGAAATCTCACTAAATACCTCCACCATCAGAGCACCACCATTGCAGCCATCAAAGACAGGATTAGCGAATTGAGAACAAACGTGGCAGATGTTTTCTCAATATGGTTAACCTATTTCCAAAATTTGCCAAATCGGAATGACGGTGACCCCCATTTAATAATTGCTCCGCCAATTGAAGGACTTTGTCGTGTATACCACAGTGCAGGAATTAGACTCAGCTATTAGTAGATTGAAAAATGGCAGGGCACCCGATTTCGACAGAGTTCCCGCAGAATTGATTAAGCTCGGAGGCTCCGCTCTTGCATCAAATCTATACGATCTCGTCGTCTCTATCTGTGCTTGATTACGTGGTAAGAAAACGCAAAACATTGACACTTTGCGCTGTATTTTTAATAAATGAGGCTTTATTCTTGATGATATCGTGCAGATGATATCGTGCTTCTTGATCGAAGACGAGTTTTCTACGCCCAATCAAGGTTATTGCGATCTAAACATCTATCAATTAAAGTTGTGCAAAACGAATATCGTATTCGCGATATTTGAGATAAAGCAACTACTCCGAGGTAGCGATATCGTCGGATTCATCAAACTCGAGTTAGTAGCTAGATCACGTTGCAAGGTCTTCACAATAACGTATGTTTAATAAAGTGGTCCAACAACAACTAAACAGTGTCCATCAGAGGAAGAAGCCCGACTATGCTGGCGTGATTATGTCGAACAAGACCTACGCATAATAGGATGTCGAAACTGGAGGGCGAGAACGATCGATCGAGACGGATGAATTACTATGGTTCGTGCAAGCGGCAAAATCCCTTCGTGGGAGGTGAAAGCTGGAGGAGAGAGAAAGCAAGAGAGAGAGAGAGGGCAAAACCCTAAATTAGGGATAGATGCAGATTACTGTTTGGAGTCAAGAGAATCGAAAATTGGCGAGGAATATTCCGGCGAGAATTCACGAATAATGATTACAAAGAGAGAAGAGCTGATTACAGACAAGGACTAGTTACAGTGACTATCAATACGATTTGTACTAGTATTGAACATTCTGACATTGAAGTCACATTCGATACAATACAGAGGATACACAATATGTTCAAGGAACATTCGGGAATTCGTCTGGTCTAGCATAATATGAAATAATAAGCTCACTAGATAAAACACTCTACATTGGAACTGAAATATAAAGGCGAAAATAGAATTTGATCACACGCTAAAAAACTAACTCGTGAGCATTGGTCTTTAAAAGGGCTACATTATCCTAGTTGGCAATCTATGATACTAATTTAGAAATATAGAAAAATAATATTGATAGTACAAATTAATTCGGTTCGTTTTTTAATTTTAAAAATACATTTATTTTAAAATAAAATGAATGAACAAATTCAAAACAATTTTCGGATCCCATCTCGGAAAAATGTTTCGTCATTTGAGGGAATCCAAGTTTAAATCCAATTTTTAATTTCTTCAACGTGAACCGGTGACCTGTCAAATAGTGTTGCATCCGTCGAAACAACCAGTAATCAGAAGGTGTAATGTCTGGAGAATACAGCGGATGCGGTAAACCATCCCACTTGAGCGTTTCAAAATATTTTTTACGCAGTTTGCAACGTGAGGCCGAGCATTGTCATGCAGAAGAATAACTTATCATGTCTTTCCTCATATTCCGGTCGTTTTTCTCGTAATACATGGCTCAAACGAATTAATCGTAGTCTGCACCGCTCGGCCGATTATAGCCACTCGGAGTACACAACGCCTCTTTGGTCCCACCAGATACACAGCATAACTTTCGAACCATGAATGTTCGTCTTTGGTGTTTGTTCAGGTCTTGGGGTTATCGTAGAAGATCCACTTTTCATCACCAGTCACTATTCGATGTAAAAAAAATCTTTCGTATTTGCCTTTGTAGCACCTACTCACAAGGAAAAAATCGCCTTTCCACGTCTCTTGGTTTCAATTCATAAGGTACCCAATTGCCTTGCTTTTGAATCATGCCCGCATCGATTTCAATCGTACGGAAACTGTTTGTTGGGTCATTCCCAATGTACCGACAAACTTCTCTTGCGTTTGAGTTGAATCTTCATCGAGCAATGCCTCTAATTTATCGTCTACGATTTTTTTTGCCTGTCCTTAGCGAGGCTTATCTTCAACACTGGAATAATTCAGCATTGTCACCGTAAACTTTCACAAGCATTCGATCTGCTTCAGCTTCCAATTAAAACAAAAAATTAACACTTCCCGCAAATGCTGTTTAGTTATCAGAACATCCAGCATATTCTACACCGGAAAAATACACGTTTTGGTAGATGACTAAAGCTCAAAATACAACAAGAGCGACAACGACGAGTGTCGATGAACAAATAAAAAATATCGCGGCTATATCGCTGTAGCTAACATAACAAGAGCGTCAGTGTATGGCGATGAAAAAACAACCACAAATGACAGGGTTAAGCTCGTTTTCCGAATTTCAAAATCCCGAAATCAGAATCCCGGCTTTTACAATCCCGACTTTCAAAATCCCGACTTTCCAAATCCCATCTTTCAAAATCCCTACTTTTAAAATCGCGACAAACAAAATCCTGACTTTCAAAATCCTGATTTTCAAAAGCCCGATTTTTTAAATTTTGTTTAAATTCGCTGAAAAAATTCGGGATTTTTTTAAAAATATTAAATATTAAATTTTGTTTTTTTATCTTCATTTCGGGATAGTTCTAAAAACTCGCCAAAAGAAATATCGAATGAACAAAATACCGAAAGAAAAAATTTATTCGAATTTAAGAATATCGAATTTCAAAATAATTTATTTGGAAAATCTCGCATGCGAAAATCTCGAAAATTAAAAAGATGTTCTAAAAATTATTTTTATTATTCGAGATATATTTTCGAGGTTTTGAATTCTATATTTTGAAATTTCGATATTTTGAAATTCGCTCTTTTATTAATTCGAGATTTCGATTTCGAGATTTTGATTTCGAGACAGCGATCGTCGAGGTTTCATGACCAACCCCTTCATTTCTATTAAGAATTGGATTTGTATAAATATGTTCTTTTAATAAAATAAATGTTTGGTCATTCTGAAAAGAACGTTTGGGTTTTTGATGAAATGTTTAATTATAAAATAAATAAAATTAAGCGTCATTATTGTAACTTAATAGAATGAGCAATATTTTTTAAATAATTAATCTTATCAGTATTGTTTCTATTTACAATAACATTTAAAATTCTGCTGTTTTTTCCACATTTTTTTTTTAGTGGGATGCGTTCACCAGCTTTCCATTTTTCAATACGTGTTTTGCATATTATCATCTCCTTTGCCAATTCTTCGATTAACTTATAGACCCCAACATGAGGTCTTCCGATTACTATTTTTAGTCGGTTGTGCCAAGCCTCAACTGAATTTTGTGTTCTAGGAAAATTACCATCGTGGTTCTGGGAAACAGTCCAGAACTTTGGACTGTATTGGGATCTTCCTTGGTATCCATGAACACACCTTATATAATTTGTTTGGAACCATTTGGCAATTCGCTTGGCGTCTGGATCAAATTCTTTTATGATCGCATCAAAATACTCGGAAACTTCTTCAGGAGGTACGAAGGCTAAGCTTTTTAACATTAGAATTTGCGTGTTAAAAGATTTATTGTTTCCATATTTAATCTGAAGGTGTTCAGATTGTACTTTTCTCCATAATATTGGTCCGAAATGGAAAAGGCATCCTTTGTATTCAGCCAACGGAAAATATATTTTAGCTGCAGCTACGCTTGCCTTTTCAAAATCTGACACAATTCTCTTTGGATTTAACGAGATGTTCCAATCACAAGAAATTTGAAGAACATCTCCGAGTAAGCTTCTGTTGATTTTGAGCTCATTATACAAAATAATAATGGTATGATCTGGTCATCAATTTTACCATGGATTGAGAATAACTGTCTCATTATAGATGGTGCAACTTCGAATGTACCGTCCATAAGCCAGCATTCAGCCTCTGCTAGCAACTTCAAAGATGTTTTTGTTCCTAATAAAATATTTTTATTTCCTCCAAAATCTTTCTCCGACAACACAAAGAGCTCTTCGTCAATAAACTTTAATGTTTCCGGAATGGAAATTTCATTTAAACTTTCCGGCTCTTTCAGTGTTGTGGTCCTCACTCGAGCAATTTTTAGTTTTTGTGCTCTGTTTGAAGGTAAATATAATCTGCAATCGGGGTCGCATTCAACAATACTTTCTCTTAATATTTGTGAAGGTCGCAACCCTGGTACTTCTGCCAATTTTTTTACTGTTTCATTTGCCTTAAAAACATCTTTTTCTGAAGCCTCCGGAGCGTGATTATGATCTGATGGTTACTTTTTTAGTTCATGTTTTCCTTCTTTTAGTGTTGTGGTGGCTCTTCCTTTACACGATAGGTTCTTCCGTTGATTGCAACACCATCGATAAATTTGATTCTCATCCTTCTTTTCGAGATGTGGTATGCGTAACCATCAATAATCAGTTTGTTTTTATTTTGTTTCGTTTTGACCAATGAGATATTCATTTTGCTCCTTTTATTATTTGTATTTATTTTTTTTTTGTTTTATTTTTATTTGTTATAGACCTCTTATTTAATATTTTTTTATAATTTTAAAAATTAAAATATTTCTCACAAAGTTTTTTACTAAACAACACTTATTCACTGATTTAATAAAATTTATTTAATCAAAATTGGAACTCCACAGACTGTATTGATAATACGGTTTACAAAATACTAATATCAGAAAACTAAAATCACTCCATATTTATAAAAAAAAGAACTTAAATCTGCTAGTTTCAGGTAGATTTTTGTGAGTCATCATGTCATTTTGGTTACACATGTTGTCAACCTCAAAACACAAATGACGCATTAGTAACCACAATGGTACAGATTCTTATTTTTATTTTTTTATTGCTCATCATAATTTCCCAACATATTTAACAATTTTTATGATTTAGTTAGTCGTAAAAAATATTTAAATTGAAAATTGCTTGAAAAGGCTACTCCTACTATTACGTCATCTGTTACGGTTATACTAAAACATCTGGTGCATTTAAATCTTTTTTAATTTTTTAGAAAATATTACTTACATAATATTACGGTGCAATTATTTTTCTTTTTAGAAGGTGTCATTAATAGATTCTATATAATCCGCTCCTTCGTGCGGCACGCAGTGCGACATGTTTGCTGATCCCGGCTCCTACGTCCCCCGAAGTTAATTTCTAAAGCCCCTCGGAGGGCTAAGCGGGGAGGGGGAGCGCAGCGACCTCCCGCGTGCCCGTGAGAGTTATCAAAGCCGTTAGCCTCTACAATTATGACATTTCAAAATGTTGTATTAACAAAATATTACTTTTTTTTATTAATTTAATAGAGAAATTATTGTTGAATGGGACTACAATTGTAGATTATATTTGCCTTTACATTGCACTCATCACAAAAT
This sequence comes from Nephrotoma appendiculata, assembly GCA_947310385.1. Lineage (NCBI taxonomy): Eukaryota > Metazoa > Arthropoda > Insecta > Diptera > Tipulidae > Nephrotoma > Nephrotoma appendiculata. Next base: position 269,055,842 of record OX371225.1, on the reverse strand, counting down.
GACTTTAAAAGCCCGTTTTTTTTTGTAAAATATGAATTCGGGCGCCCACCGGTCGGCCGACCTGCCCACGTGCGCGAATTCATATTTTTTTTTTTTAAATTCGGGCTTTTGTAAATCGGGATTTTGAAAGTCGGGATTTTGAAAGTCGGGATTTTGAGAGTCGGGATTGTTAAATTCGGGATTTTGAGCATCGGAATTTTAAAAGTCGGGATTTTGATTTCGGGAAATCGAGCCCAACCCGTTTTATTTAGAACCGATTCAGGCGCCCGCGAGTCGGCCGGCCGGCCAGCCCGCGGGCGCCCGAACTTATTTTTTTTTTATTGGGCTTTCGAAAATCGGGATTTTGAAAATCTGGATTATGAAAATCAGGATTTTGAAAATCGGGATTATGAAATTCGGGATTTTGAAATTCGGGATTTTGAAATTCGGAATTTTGAGCGTCGGGATTTATGATTCGGGATTTTGATTTCAGGATTTTGATTTCGGGATTTTGATTTCGGGGTTTTGATTTTGGGATTTTGATTTCGGGATTTCGAAATTCGGGAAAACGAGCCCAAACCAATATTTTTTAAAAAAATCCTGACTTGTCGGGATTTTTAAGGTTTTAGCAAAATCAGGATTTTGAAAGTCGGGATTTTAAAATTCGGGATTTTGTAAGTCGGATTTTTTTTTTTTGTCGGAATTTTGATAATTTGGGATTTTGTGATTCGGAATTTTGAGCTGAGTGACAACTCATAAAAATAAAATTATTTTATTAATTAACCGGGCGGTGACCATTTGAACTACACGAAGAATGGAATAATTCTAATCCTACTTTTAGGTGGAATGAAATTATTCATTCCGGATTGAAATTTATATGGAATTATTGTTGTAAAATTCCCAAAGTAAGACGACGCTTATAAAAATAGACTAAATTTATTTCAACGAAAAAATCGTAGTCGCCTGCGTCGATGGTTGTGTTTTGTAATATGGCAGACGATTTTGCTCATCGCCTTCGCTCTTGTTTTGTGTTGAGCTTGTAATCTGTCTGAAACAACGGAAATCAGCTGTTACCGCATATAAAAAAATTGTTATAGTCAGAGCCACCTTTTGACAACGGACCGAAGTCATTTGTAGTCCCAATATGTGGGAAGATATGCTTATTGTTGGATATCATAAGAAAGAAACTAGACCGTGGCGCAGCAATACCGGGATATCAATGCTCAACGAAATTATTTGGCTCTCTCTCTCTCTCTTTTGTGCAGTTCAATGTAACAGAGTAGCGCTTGCGTAAAATGTGAGTGCGTCTGAATGCGGAATGAAAACTAAATTTTAATCATCATAAAAACATTACTATGTACATATGTATTATCATTGGTGCGGGAAAACAATTTAACCAAAAAAAAATTTCAGAGTCAACCCGAATGCGAAGAATGATAATACAAGTGTTACCATTCAAGGCCCCCTTATTATCATAACCATATCAAAAATCTACAACCACCTACATAAATTTCATTTTTAATCGCCTGCTAAGTGCTAATTAAACCGCAAGCCATTCACAATATTATATAAATAAACAAGCAATTATAGTTGGGGTCTCATGTAAGACAAATTTTTTTTTTTTTTTGAAAGGTGCTACTCCGGTAAACACAAACACCATAAAAAACTTGATCAGTTTTAAATAGTTTTTGGCGATTTTTTTATTTGTACGTGACACTAAAAATGTGAAAAGGTCATTGAATTGTTAATAACTGTGCGAATTATATAAAGTACGCAGATAAACTTGATCGACAGGCTGTGCGCAAAATACAAATTGTAAATAAACGTGAAAAGAAAATTTAAGCGAAAGTAAAATTTTTAACTTAAATTATTTTAGCTGAATTAAGTATTCCACTTTTTCTACTAAATTACATTTAATTTCGATATAATGGCGCAGCAATAATTTAATTACTTAATTAACGTTTGATTTAATTATTGCAAATTATGATGTTGTTAATTGGTCATTGAACTGAGAATTTGACGGCGCAGGCATATAATTTACATGCGTTGATTGGAATCGGATAATTTCACTTTCTCGAATTTGATAAGGAATTAGATAGAATCGAGGTCGCGAAATTATTTTTTGTTATTTTATAAAAATTATTAGATTTCTGATTACAATTTCCCATATTCATTATCGTGCGGATACCAAAAGTCTTAGGTTATAATTAGTAAGCATTTCGTGTTCGGTTTTTTTTTCTAATGGCGTGTGGAAGGAAACTGTAATAATTTTCACTTTCACACTTTGTGTTACCGATAGTAATTGTAATGCATTTTTCTTGGGAATTTCATAGCAGAATTTTTGCAAGAGATATGCGGTAGCTTCATTTTTTTGTAATCGCTTTGAATCATGGTCGAATATTATACGCGTTTGTTAACAATTCGTTAAGGAAAAGCTTTTAATAGAAAAAAATGTAGGGGTGTAATTTTTGTAGCCAACACCCGACTTTCGTTTATGACAAACGTACATAGATCTGGAAAATATCACACTTCAGTTATAAAGCAAAAAATTGAACCTACCGGATTTGTGATAAAAATTGCGTACATTTTCTGCGTAAGTTTCAGTTATTTTAATTCCAAAAATTGATAAGCTCTTACGAAAGCTGCCACATCTATGGTACGCAGATGTCTACCACATTTCGCAAAGCTCTTCCAATTTATGGAAAAAGCTTTAGTATGAAGTTTAATCCCAAATAGTCAATATGCCGAATTTTAGTGAAATAAAGTTTTAGAACTCATTGATGCGAGTTGTTATTACAGTTGCTTGTAAAATATTCAGTCCGAATAAATTCTCCTTGTCATCGAACGACGGATGCCGATATTGGAAAAACCTTTCTGTTATTATCAAACGACATGAAACATCAAGTGCCCATACGCTACTGCATATTTAAATTGGAGAGAGCTGGAGGTGAGACTTAAATCAGGTACTACCATTGATGACATTAATCAGAAAATAATTCAATCTGAAACCCAACATTGGCGAAAAGTTATTGAAATAATAAAAACATTAATTAGGAATCTTGCTGGACAAAATGAAGAATTAAGAGGAATCTGGGGAAAGCTTTTCGAGCCAAATAATGGAACTTTCTGAAATTTATTGAATTATTCTTAGGAAACTATGATCCTATGATGAGTAAATATATTCGACGAATACCAACCAGTGAAATTCACACAACCTATCTCGGAAAAACAATTCAAAATGAAATCGTTGAATTCCTTCCTTGAAACAAAGTACTACTCAATTATTTTAGACTGTACTCCCGGTATAAGCCACAAGGAGCAGATGACAGTGGGTTTTAGGTTTGTCAGTGCAACTGAATCATCTTCAGAAAAAGGTTTATTAAAGCACGCACGCGATATTACTGTAAAGCCGTTAAGTGCCACTCGTTGGAAAAGTAGATTATAGACGCCGTTCGGGCGCTTCGATTTCAAATTAGTGGAGTTAACGATACCCTACTTGGAATAGCTGAAGACAACACTTTAATAACTCCACCACAAGTAAAGAAGTCGCGTAGTTGCTAAGGGAATAGCCAGAAATATTTCAAACTTCAAATTTGTTTGCTCCTTGGTATTGTATGGAATGACATTTTGATTGCAAATTAACATTGTCAGCAAAATGCTGCAATCACAGCATTTAGACGGCTTTAGAGCATTTAAACGCTGCCAAATCTTTTCTATATGCAATTATCGTTCTGCATTTGCAGAAATGATTGAAAAAGCATTTTTTAGCAATTGAACTTGAAATTTTTGAAGGATTTTATGAGGAAGAACCCGTACGCGTTCGCAAGTAGATAACTGCTACCAATAGTAGCACCAGTATTAAACTTGAGTAGAGAGTATATTAGTCGGATATTGGACATCGCAATTCAAGCAACAAATGAAAGATTTACCCAATTACCGGAATATAGCGAGTTATTTGGGTTTCTTTACAATATCGGCAGTAAGAGATTTACGGATGACGAATTACTGAAACATTGTATAAGGACTTGACGGTTAACGGTTACATCCGATGGCCAATCAGACATCATTTTGGTCAAACTTTGGGATGAAATTAAACCTATAGAAAGACGATTTGATGCTTCGGAAAGCGATCCAAAAAGTGTGTTAAAATATATTTACACGTCTAAATTTGTTGAAGTAGTCCCCAACCTGTCGATAGCATTTCGCATACTGCAAACGTTACCAGTCACGGTTGCTAGTGCTGAAAGAAGTTTTTCAAAGCTGAAAATAATAAAATCATATCTGAGATCACAAATGTGTCAAGATCGTTTAGTTGGTCTAGCAACGATTTCCATAGACATGGAGGGTTTCGTTAAGGATTTTGGAGCATTAAAAGCGAGAAAAATTCACTTTTTTTTTTTATAAACTGAATTTTTATTTATTTTGTTTTTGTTAAATTTTTCTTATTAAAATCCAAATATATGTATTAAGTTCAGATATTCAGTGTTTTTCTATTTTTGTTCAATTTAAAAATTACAACATTTTTTTTTTGCGGCGGCAAATTCGCATCGCGCTCACACAGAAAACAACTAGAACCGAGCCTGACCTTGACACATAAGTAATTGGGCGATCTTTGCTAAGCTCGCCTTGCGACAGAATAAGTCTGATGATGAACGTAATTCTTTCAGTTGTTCGAAGGCTTTTAATTTTTCATTCCATAATTCGATTTTGTTTTTCCTTGACTAATAGTAGTTTGAAGAATATAAAGTTAATCCAAGGAATCCCTTCAATTTTCTGAGGTTCTCAGGTGGTTCGAGGAATGCCATCTCTTCCTCGAGGAATTCCGATTTGTTTAAGTTGACACGAAGATTTGCTTTAACCAATTTATTGAACACCTATTCAACAATGTGTGGACGTTCTTTCTTCTATTGATTTCGATGGGTTCTGATTTCGGGAAAATTCGTTTAAGTTGTCCTTCGGTTGGGTCAGATTCCATTTTTTAACTTTTTTCGGTTTGATCGGTTTTGACAAAAATTACGGTAAAAAGAGTTTCTGATCCCCGAAATTGATTGCGATGAGTCTTAATTTTCGCAAAAGAGGAGTTGGTGAAGTCTACACACTTACGGATTTGATTATAATAATACGAATATACTGGCCACATTAAAATAAAATGGGCTGTTGTTTCCAACGAGACGGGGCGAAAGATGCATATATCGTCCGCGTAAACCATAATAATCATTCATAATTCATAATAAAAACAGCTGTGCTGTGTTATGTTGAGCTGGCGAATGATATATTCTAACCAAAGATTGAATAAAATTTGGGCTATTGGGTCTCCTTGCCCTTCTTCTGTTGCTATTTCGAAAGCCTCCGACCTTATGCCTTCGACTATCACCTATCTTTTAGAGAATGCCCAAATGTGACAAGACACTCTACAATGTGTTCCTCTGGATGCTATCAAACGCCTGTTGAAATTCTATAAATAGAAAATGCACAGGAATGTCTTTTTCATAGCACTTTTCTAACACGAGAAAGCCTGGACGAAAACTATATAGGTAGTTGTCCAAAACCCGCTCGCCGTAAATTGATAATTAGTCAGCAACTACGGTGGCCTTGTAGCCAGTGTTGAGCAAAGCTATTTCGCGATAGTCGTTACAAATCAGCCGTTCTTTCTTTTTGTGTAGTGAACAAATTAGGGCTATTTTCCGCTCTTCTGGGATCCCCTCTGCGAACCAATTCGACGAAAGCATACCGAGCATTTTGTGCACCGAGCATTGAGAATTTTGTTACAGATGCCATCTTGACCAGGTGCCTTATTATTTTACGTTTGGGATATGACTCTTTAGTCCAGGGCATTTAGATCAAAATCGACCGGAATAGCGGAAATTTTTAGGGACAGCAGATATCGAGATGCGGTTTTCTGCATTGTGTTCAGGAAGGTCACAGGAAAAAAGTCTATATCGTCTGGCTTAGGCATTTTTTGAAAAATGCCTTCTGGGCCGGAAAATGCATTTTCCAATTGCATCATTACTTGCACCATAATAGGAACGACTGGAAACTCGGAAATCGTTACTCGGGGGTGTTCGAGGCTGCCTGTCGGGTACGCGGGGAGTGAATTGGGGAGAAATGGCAGCGTGCATGAAAATCACTCCAAAATCGTTACTCGTGGGGTTTTCGGAGATGCCGAATTCAATTCTGGCATTAGAATTACCCGGGGGTATGAATAATAAAAATTTTGATTGAATATTAAATAAATATATATTACACATATTATAAAAACAATTGCTTTGGAAGTCTTTAGTGCCTCGAAACTGGATTTGAAAAAGGCGCCAAAGCTATAAAAAGAATAAAGTATCGTTACCACGGGGACCCGGCGCGAACAGAAATATTCTGTATCGACTGAAGAGAAAAAATATGGGTCCAGCGCGCAGTCGGCGTCTGTGTGGCATCAGTATTACATATGTCGTTTAGGACCACGTTGCTTTTTCGTTGTATGTAAAAACAGTGCTACAGTAATCAAGTTTCTTGGATTTTTGGCCTTTTTTTTGGTGTCTGAGTTCTGTCCGGCACTCTTATACCACGTTGGTTTTTTGTTATACGTAAATATTGTGCTAAAATAATCAAGTTTTTTGGATTTTGGACCTTTTTTGGTGTTTGAGTGGTGTCTGGCACTCTTGGACGTGTAGAAGTATGATGAGGTGGAAAGTAATTCAACTTTAATAAAAACTCCTATTTGTTATTTGAATAAAGTATTATTTTCATATTTTGTGATTTTTCATTTTCTATTTTACCATTTCCCACACAGCTACCCCCGAGCGCCCCCGGGGAAGTCCAATGCCAGAATTGAATTAGGCATCCCCGAAAACCCTCGAATAACGATTTTGGAGTGGTTTTCATGGACGCTGCCATTTCCTCCCCCCCCCCCCTAATCACTCCCAGACAACCTCACAGAGCCACCCCCGAGCACTTCCGGGGAAATCTAATGCTAGAATTGAATTTGGCATCCCCGAAAACCCTCGAATGACGAGTTTGGAGCGCTTCGCTTGGACTATGCAATTTAACCCCCTCCCCCCCAGAATGACCCCCGGATACCCCTGCAGAGCACCCCGGGTAATTCCAATGCCATAATTGAATTCGGCATCCCCGAAAACCACCGAGTAACGATTTTTGAGGGGTTTTCATGCACGCTGCCATTTCTCCCCCAATTCACCCTCCGCGCACCCGACAGAGCCGACTTTCTTAAAGCATTGCCGATTTACGCGTTCAAGTTACCCAAAACAATTTTTACATCGTGTTGGGGAATTTTGTTTAAAACGCTTTCGAGGTGGAATTCGAAAAAGTCTTTATCATGTTCTGGTTTTTCCTCCATTGGGGAATGTTCATTCACAAATGAGATGTTCAAGTGACGCGTGTGGAATCTGAACACGAATATTCGGTTGTTTATGGATCTAAAATCTGTTAAGAATTGGCGTAAACGCTTATATCGATTATTGAGCTTGTACTGGGATGTCTGATCCAAGATGTGATCGAAGCTCTCCGAGCGGTTTAAGTTGAATCCATTCCATGTTTAAAATTTTAAATTGTTTTCATTTTTTCGAGTACAAGGTCGTTGTTGGAATTCCGAGTTAATTATCCAAGGCTTCGTAACAATTGTTTTTTCCAGAATGAGACCTACACCAGTTACGGAGTAGTTACACGGTTAAAAATAAAAGGATGAAATCCATTCTTTCCTATCCTTCTGCGGAATAACTATACGTCCATCCTTTTCTAAGGATTAAAATTATACTTCCCAAATAAATAAAATTTATACTTTCAAAATTAAAATAATTTTGTCCTAATTTTAACAAATTTTAGTTTTGTCCAAATGATTAAAACTCATCTTTCGGACAATGATAAACTTTATTCTTTGGACGAGTGTCAAAAGCACTCAAATATAAAATAGAGTTTGTTCTTTGAAAATGACTAAATTTGCTCTTTTTGGCGTATTAAAAAAAAGTCACAAAGAATAATATTTATCTAATTAAAAGATTAAAATAAATACTAATCATTACCATATGTTATGCAATTCAGGGAAATATGTTATTCTTTTTCAATCAAATTGAGCGTTTTTTTTTTTAAATGAAATTTGAGTAAAAAAAGTAGAAATTTTGATAATAAAACAAAGTTTTTTTATTTAAATATTGGCAATATATATAATATACAATAGTTTATGAAAATTACGTAGATTATATCCTATCCGCCCGCATATAATAATCTTCGGATTCATAAAAATCCTAGCATGTTCCTAAATGTTGGATGAAATATCAAGCCGATTACTCGTGATTAGTTCCGTCTAAATTGTTTTTATCTAAATAAATTAAATAAGAAAAAACAAAAAATTATAAGAAAAAAATATCAAATACGAGTACATATTTCTATTATTTATTTACCCGTGTATTTTCAAACGAAAAGCAATTTCCAATCGTGTTCCTGTAGTGTGATTGAGTGCGGGCTGTTTGTAGATGTATCTAAATGTGTTTTTGTTAAGAGTAAATAAATGTTTAAAAATAAGCGGTACGAATTGTAATCAAAAACAACATAAATTGTATAGAAACAAAAACTTACCTCTTAATTCACAGCAGAACCTTTTCAAATGATCGGCAACTGATAACTAAATTTTTAAGTCGAAATTACTAAAACTAAATCAAAATATTATTACCAAAAAGATTGCTATCCCTTATTTCTCCACAAAAGTAAAGGAAAAGATAAAGACATGAAATGTAAATTTTAAAAATTTTCTATACTGCAAAACATATTAATTTATGTTTTAAATGCTAAATAATTTGTCCTGATCTTTATATGCAAAACTGAATAAAAATGACAAAAATATTTTTATACTAAAAAGGATAAAATTATGATTTTCTTTACAATTTTTAGTTAAATAAATATATGTGTATCAGTTATTATCAGCCGTTTTATCAAAAGTTTTCAAAAGCTGGTTGACCTACCATTATTCTACAAATGTATTTAAGAACTGTATAAGAACATGGTTGAGCAGAACTCCAATTAGCATCTAATAATTGCCCATGTGATTATCCTTCATTTGCGTTAGGCCTAAAATAATATTGAAAGTTTAAAGTTGGCAAAACTATATGGGTATTACACAGGGCTTTGGAGCCGGCTTCGGACAGGAGCCGGAGCTGCCCGGAGCTAGTGTTTTCACTTGTAGCGGAGCCGGAGCTGGAGCCGAAATAATTACTTAAATATTTGGCTCCAGCTCCGTAGGATATCTTATATGCTACTACGTATGTGATTTTTCTTTAATTTAACCCATTTGTGAGCAAATTTTTTTTTTTTTTTGCAATAGTTTCGTATTAACAGGTCTAAGAATAAAACACAATACAAAAAGTATCGTTCATTTTATTCCTTTCGAATAACTGTAAAACATATATGGCAAAAATGTATTTATATAAACCGGGGAAACCTGTCGATGCGTTTAGTGTTGCAAAAATGGCACATTGATCACAAAGAGGGTAATTTCTTTTTTGAAAATTTAAATGCGTTCTAGTTTACAGTACATGCACAAAGAACCATCACCAAAAATTGCACTTATGCCTCAACTAGCGAACACGTAAGAGTTTAAGTTGCACGTTCTTTATACTATTTCGGTTAGTGTTACAATCCCCAAAATTTAATAGGCTTCTCGTCACAAATAGCAATTGACGTCTAAAATTTTGGTGGTCGTACCGCTCCCCTAAGTGGTCCAAACGAAGCACAACTTATGCTCTTAAGTTTTTGCTGGTTGAGCCTTTAACAGAATAACATTGGAAAAATGAAAGAAGGAGATATCATAATTCTTTTTTTCGTTTTATTCGGAGCCGCTCCGGAGCCAGAGCTGGAGCCGGAGCCGGCAATTTTAATGAAGCAGGAGCTTGGAGCCGGAGTCAGTTTTTAAACGTCGGCTCCAATGCCTTGGTATTACAAGGTACTATTTGGGTATTACACGTACGAACCGTTCTAAAATTATCTATTTCTCCTAAACACTCGTAACATGTCTTTAATTTTTGAGTTTGGTTGATAATTTCTTAATGTTGTATACCATATATGAGGAAAATGTTTTATCTATACAAAACGTCTCTATCTACAAAATCATATCACAATGATATCAGTTTGAGCGGAGACAGTAAGCTGTTGAAAGTAGGCTGAACCTATTGTATGTTGTAGTCTACGATATTATGTTTCTAACTCATAATAAATTGTATTCTCATAGCCGTTTTGTTATTTTGATTATCTGGAAAATTGAACTTGAAATGGGTTTAAACTGGATGTGAAGAGTTACACCATACGTGTTACACTTGTACAGTATCAACAAATTTTATCTTTATTTACATTTCCATTTGTTCTACTCGAGGCGTCTGATTTCGAAAACTATCCGCAAAATTTTTTGAGATTACCGTAACGATCTCCAGAAAGTTTATGGATGAAAAAAATTAATATTAAATATTTTTGTTGCGACACCTGGACAGAATTAAGGCACAATAAATCGCGATTCAGTTCCGATAAACTGATATACTTTTATTGATGCAAACGATAATGAGGTGCAACTTAGTTGGGATGCCCTTAGAATTTAAGAGTTAGATGAAAATTAGCAGATCATGGAAGATAAATTGATTATTTATACTTTTAAGCTTAAAATATTATTTATACTTTTAAGCTTAATTTTTATTCCATTTGGAATAAAGTGAACCATTTAGTTAAAATCTATTAATTTTGCTAATATTGAAAATATTTTAGGTTTAAGTATAGATAAACATTATCATTAAAACGACAAATTTTGGCGCTCCTTCAAAAGTTAACTCAATTTCAAAAACAAAAAAAAAATTCTATTTTGCTTGCCAAACTTCGTTTTATTATCATTAGCACACGTTACATTGTTTTCGTATTTTTTTTTTGAGTTTGTTTATGAAGTAAAGGAAATTTTGTTTCTCTTCTTTTTTATGGTGGTGTTTTTTGTTTGTTTACGAGATTATTTTTTTGCTATAGTTGTTTAGTTAGTTTTTGTTAATTATGTATTATTAACAGACATTATTGTCAATCATTCGACAAGGTTTTGAAATGCACAACATTTTGAAATGCAATAATTGTAGAGGCTAACGGCTTCGATAACTCTCACAGGCACGCGGGAGGTCGCTGCGCTCCCCCCGCTTAGCCCTCCGAGGGGCTTTAGATTTGAACTTCGGGGGACGTAAGAGCCGGGATCAGCAAACATGTCGCACTGCGTGCCGCACGTAGGAGCGGATTATATAGAATCTATTAATGACGTCAAAAACCCAAACGTTCTTTTCAGGACGACCAAAAATATATTTTATTAAAAGAACATATTTATATAATTCCAATGTTGAAAATTAAATTTTACAATTATTGATTGTGAAATGGTCAAATTCAATTGAGCAGGCCCAATTCCAAAAATTCTAGAAACAAAAAAACAGAAAAAAGAAAAAGAAAATAAAAAACGGGATTTGGCAAGCAAAATAGATTTTTTGTTTTGTTTTTGAAATTGAGTTAACTTTTGAAGGAGCGCCCAAATTTTTATTTATGTAACGAATAACCAGTATTGTGCCGTATTGTCTACTCCCTGTATAATTTTAATAGTTTACACGTGTAGATAATGTATGTAGAGAATTTAAAAAATGACGTCGACAATGTAGAAAATGTAGACAATATCGAAAATTATTGTTTCTGTTACAAATCACCATAATTCTTTGATTTCTATGTTAATGGAATTATTTCGGCTCCATTATCCATTTCTAACTCACATTTGAAATATTTAAACAAAATTTTTTATGACTGACGTACTCCTATGGATATGTGTTGCGGTATTATAATAAAATTTGGGTATTTCTTGCACATACTTTATCTGCCTTAGTACAATTTTAGAAATATTCCAAAAAGTTGGAAAACACAGGCTAAAAAGTAGAACTATATACAAAGTTAAATTTTGAAAAAAAAAAAAAATAAACTACTTTGAGCCATGGTACTTCAATGAACAAAATCATCATCACGCAATAAAATGTTAAAGCACAAATTCATGGGAGGATTAATAACAGCTGCCACACAGGGCCAATTTAATTTCGGTGAAAGCACTCAAATACCCCAATATTTTTATGAAGCTTATAAATCCAACGGGCAAACATATTCGACTGTACACACAACCCCTTCGTGTGGCCGCCATATCTGTATGCCACAATTTTGCTTAAGAAATGGATATTAAACTTAGGTAACAAAGATGCGCATAACAGACGGCGTTGCCTAGAGAAGTGCTTTCATATAGCCACGAATTTAGTCTTGATGCTGAAAAATCTTTGAAATTGTTCCAATTTTCCGGGTTCCTTGACTAATTACTCGAAATAGATTACATCGACCATTGTCTGTATTAAAGCTGGTGTTAAAACCTGGGATTAAAATTAAGGAAACTATCAGTGTATGCTTATTTACCGATATGCAAATCACGCGATCAGTAGCTTCCACGGTGTTTACCGAGAGATATACAAGAAATAATTGTTGAACCAAATTCAACAAATACGCGAAAACTTATGTTGAATCCTTCTCATATAAAAACTTGCCGTCAGGTCAAAAAACTCAATGCCATTGCAATACATTATGCTAACACTTGCTGCGAATTTAGTGCATTGACAGTGATTTTTTCTGAGAGCAAAATTTTGCTTGAATAGAATTCCACATTATATTAATCCAATTATTTATTAATACTAGCATTTAATAATTACACTTCAACCTCGATTATCCGGGATGAGTGGGACTTCCCGGATAATAGAAAATCCCGGTTAATCGAATGATTTTTAATAGAACTAAAAAAAATCCCGGTTAATCAGATGAAATTCACATTAACCAAGCAAATAAAAAATCCCAGATAATCCCGGATAATCGAAATTCACGGATTATATGGTCCCGGATAATCGAGATTCAACTGTATTAAATTTATGTAAAATGTTCAATAGATTTGTAAACCGAAAAGTTTTCAATTTGCGAGAGGAGAATCGAATCGCTATAGGTTGTCCCAGTATTAGAAACATCGGCCAACCAAGTGCCAAGTATAAACGTGAATTGAATATTATGTATTTCAGAGGACAGAATCAAATGTAAGTACACAGTTCCCTGTGAAAAAATTGTGCCACGTATAATAGCGCACCAAGCCAATTGAAGCTGGATAAGAAAATGCCGCAAATTCCCTGGCAGATCTGAGCCGAACAGTGTGCTTAATTTTATCGCAAACATTTTTATTTCAATTGCCGAAGACAGGTAATTGATAAACCTAAAAAATTCCATTGAAATTAATTGGCAAATATCGCAAATATTTGCCAATTAATTTCAAGGGAAAATTAATCTTAAAATGACTCAGGAAAACCAGCTCTTAATATACGATCATCATTAATTTTGAATTTTAGTGCAGTATTACATTATACATATAGAATCGAAAAATTAAAACAGTTCTAATTTGCTTAAAATTTGGTAAGCAATATGTTATGAATATGAAGAAAAACTTTTCTTACCACCCCTTACTTAAAACTTCTAGTTACCATTGCACCAACTCGGAAAATTTACGTAAAAGGAAAATCGAAAAATTCCCATTAAATAATTTTCTACAAAACTACTCAAAAATCTTCTGAGTCTTCATTAATTTTGTTAAAATTAGGTTTTCAAAAATACAGCTTATTTTGTGGCTTTCGCCAAGACCTTTTCAATGACATGAGGTATACGTATATAATCTATACCAAAAAAAGAATTTGCCCCTGAATTTCTGATAAAAATTATTCATTGTTCAAAATCTTAAAATGATCCAAAATCTTTTCATTGCCATGTCACACTTATATATTCTGTAATAAATCAATTATAAGCTCTAAGCGTCAAAACGGTGGATTAATCTAAAGCGTAAATAAAATTTACATGATTTTAAGGAAATATAAGAACAATTGTAACTGCTTCCATCGCTACAACGGTAGTTTTGAATAATAAGGTGTTTCGGAAAAATTTACAGCATTCTTCAAGACCTTTCCAATGATATACGACCCTCCTGTATACATTAGGGTGGTCCACGTTTGTATGGGGGAAAAAAAGTGTTGAGATATCTAACGGGACACCCCCTAAAAATGTGAGGTTATGCTAAAAACCTAGACAGAAAAAATATTGGGTCGATCGGAGGTCGTTTAGAGGTCGCGACTTGAGCGCGAAGTTCGATAAAAACGGTATTTTTTACAATTTTTCACTTTCAAACGAACAGAAAAATTACTTAAAATTTTTTCTCTGACTAAATAAAAACTATAATCAATAGAGGAGATAATTACTTTTCCAAAACATCAAAGATAACGAAAATCGGTTAACAAATAGAGAGATTATTACCAATTATCGAAATTAAGAAAATCCCAAAAAAATAAATGTTTTTTTTTTAAATCCTGGAATTTATATTCAAAATTACAGAAAAAATAAATAAATAAATAAAAATGAGGTGTAACGGATTAACAATGGAATCTTTTATGGTGTCATAACAAACCGTATGAGTCATTAGCAATTAACATAGTTGTGTTTTATGATGCCATTATCATAAAACACAACTATGTTGTCCTTATGATTCGTTCATCATTAGTTATTGTATTTAAAATTTAAATCCGCCTACCGCATTAATTATGACCTGCTATGGCCAATATATTTCATTGTATCATATGATATATAAACAAAATAAATGCAAATTAATTTCAGTTTAAATCCAAATCTCTCGAGAAAAGGACACAAATTTTTAATAATTAAATCTAGTCCGTTTAACAGTTTTATTAATATTTTTAAGAAAATGCTACTACAGTTGATAAAATGGTAGCTAGTTTATGGTCCACTACAGAAATTTATCTTCTTCAACATGAGCACTGTCAAATTATTGGTGCTAATTTACCATCAACAAAGCAAGTGTTGTGTCTCTTTTTACAATCACCGCACTGTAATATTAACTATTCATGAAAGTTCAGCTTTGACAATCCAGGAAGTGCAAGTAGTGTCTATTTTTTGGTCAAAAGCATGAATTCCAGTGAAAAAGGAACAACATTCCATTGAAAAATTGGAACCATTGCATGATGAGTGGAAAGATCTTCTAAAGAATAAAAATAAACCTTCAAAACTTAACCGTGAAAGCAAAATTGCCTTTAATGGTAAACTGGATAACATTTTCGATATCGCACACACTAATGCCTTGTCCATGATGACCAGTGAAGGCGATAAGCGATTCCACTTGTGACCGCGTGAGAAAGGGAGTTCCGGATATTTGGCTGGAACCAGTCGATATGAAATTGAAAACGAAAAACGGAAATTGGAACGTATGAAAGCAGATAAAAATCGTAAACGAAGATATCTTGAAGAAAAATTAAATCAATGCCAATAGACTCACAAGCATTATTTTCATCATCGGAGAGTGACAGCGAAAGGATATATATAAGTCCACGACTTTGGACATTCTATTGATGAACTCGTTTTGAATCGAACAACAGCATCAGTTAAATCGACTTTCAAGTTTACAACAGGTGTAGCACATTGAGATGGAAAACTACTTCTGGAGTTGTCTGGAACAGAGACCGTGGATCATTTACTGGTGATTATTTTCCATATAGATGGAGAACAGTTACTGTCCGTTCCCAAAATATCAAGATTAACTGGTTTGGAAATGGCGGAGGCTGTTTTCTAATGCGTATTCGATTAGATAGCAGCTGACGGTGTCGTGGTGGCTTGCTTCGATACAACATATACAAATACAGGAAGATAATATGGAGAAGCTATTATTTTAGAGCAAAAAACGGATTGAAGCTTATTATATCTTCCTTGTCGACATCTCGACAGATTTTGTTGCCAAACACTGGTGATTTTTTAAAACGGTTCAAGATTTCCACAAATTTTCTTATACAAAATCCGGATATGTGGCCTCAAGATGATAATTTCAAGAACGGAAGGAAGATTATCAGTCAAATAAAAGTCACAAATGATGTCGCAGAACGTGGTGTTAAGTTAATACAAGATTAAAATAAGAAATTAAAAAGAAATGAAGATGACATGCAATATTTTACAACAAGTCGTAAATGACTACACACAAAAGTTTGCAACATATAACAAAACATCCTTAATGAGTAGAAGGTCATCCTAGATTGATTATTTTCATCATAAAAACTAATTCGTAATATCATTGTATAGAAGAAACATTATGCATTAATAATAAAAAAATATAGTAAATAATTGGTCTGGTTTTTGTATTTTGGAAATTTAGCAATAATTTCGCTATTTGTTAACCGATTTTCGTTATCTTTGATGTTTTGGAAAGATAATTATCTCCTTTATTGACTATAAATTTTATTACGTCTGAGAAAAAATTTTAAATAATTTTTCTGTTCATTTGAAAGTGAAAAATTGAAAAAAGTACCGTTTTCAAGTCGCGACGTCTAAACGACCTTCGATCGACCCAATATTTTTTCTGTTTTAGTTTTTAGCATAACCTCACATTTCTAAGGGGTGTCCCATTAAAAATTGGAACTTTCGAAATTTTGGTCCACCCTGGTATACATATATTATATGATAATGGAATAATTAGCTACCAGCGCCAACACGTTGGACTTATGAACGAAAGAGCCGATTCCATCATTGTTGCGTTTTCAAAGGCCTGTTAAATGATATGCCACGTAATAACATACGAAGAATAAAAGTTGAAACTACTCCCAGCGCTACCACGGTGTGTACTACTCTGCAGAATTAACGGCATTCTTCAAGACCTTTTAAACGTTATACGACAAGTAAATATTTTATAATAAACGATAAATTAGTTACCAGCTCAAAAACGGTGGATTTATGAACCAAAGTTGTAACGAAATTGTTGTCTGATCCAAGACCTTTCAACCGATATACTTGACAAGTATAAGGGACAAATGTGAAGCAATGTCGAGGTATTGGGTGATTTTCATTCAATTTACCGAATTAAAAATAAAAGAAGATTCGAGAATAGTGTTTTTGGACCAGGTCACATTTCTTCACTTTTATCAGGATTTCAATAACTTGGTCTTACAGACAGAAGGTTAAACAATAAAAATAGTAATAAAAAAAACGAACGGGGTTCAAGCTCCATTTGAACCGCAAATATTTGGTAAAATATAAGATCTTCCTCATAAGGGATTTTTAGGAATACCATTTCCATCCAACATACCAAACCCCATCATAATCGGTTAAGAATTGATTGAGTTCCGTTTCAAGTGGCCATGATCCAGAAATCCTTCAAAAAATCATTTAAGAATCCTATTTCCATCCAACATACTCAATTCCATCATAAATTGGTTAATAATTGATCGAGTACCGTCCCAGGTACATCATACCCAATCGCATCATAATCGGCCCTGGTGGCCATATTTAGGAACTTCTTCCAAAAATGATTTAAGAATCCCATTGCTATGCAACATAGCCGAACCCAACATAATTGGCTAACAAATGCCTGAGTTCCCTCCCAGATTAAAATCGATCGAATAGATTAAATTTAAAAAAAAAATCGCATTTAACGGACAATCGGATTTAACGGACTCCCCAATTAGTCCGTTAAATCGAGGTTCTTCTGTATAACGTTTTACGTTAAAATGTCACGTAATCAACGCAGCAATTTAACGCAACATTTAACATAACATAGTATTTAACGCAACGTGTAACATGAACCCAAAACTAGTACCCTAAATGTTTTACCAAACATAATATACTTTGTCGACAAATATTCTACATACTTTACATATTGTCGACATTATCTACGCCAAAATGAATTATCTACTCTATTTTCGACACCAATACGTCGACAACTCCGAATTACGCGTTTCCGCACAACACTGCGAATAACACGAAAGAATAAAATTTGTTTTAAATAAAAGAATAAATAATAAACAAAATAAGAATAAAAAACATTTAATAAGCGAGAATAATATTTAGGTTTACAAAAAGAATGTATTTTATGTTCCAAATTGAATAAAATTTATTCAAAATAATTTTATCGTTGGGCTAAAACTAATTTTTATTCTTTCATTTTTAACCGTGTACTGGTGGTCGCTGCAAGGAGGTGGTGTGAACAATTGTTTTAGTTACATACAAAGAGGATACAGGATGTGAGTCCTGCGGCAATACCTCTATCTACACCCCAACCTTATCACCCCCTTCTTTTTAGTTTAAGTTAGAGCACCCAAATAAAGACGTGCGTTAACCTTTTTATTTGAATTTGGAAAGGAATTGGAACTAGGACAGAGTCATGGAAAATCCTGATTATCACCCAAAAACAATAAGTCATCAAGTATCTTCGTTACAAAACATAAAAACTCCAATTCTATTTGGAAGAGGCAATTGAACCATAAAAACCACATAATGCCATAAAATATTTTTCATTTCTACGTTTACAGGAATCCCGCACTTTTACTCATTATCGTTGTGAAACCTTGCGATTGCACTTAGTCAGTTAGTAAATTTGAGCTGAATGAGTTTCGTTGATAGTTCCTATTTGGAAATTCGATGGCTGTTGACCGTTTTTATGACCGTTTTTTTACTACGTATTGGCGGCACTTATTTGCATGCGCATGCTTGTGCAAAGAAATCTGGGATGTATTTAATGTTGTTTTTGTAAGAAACTCAATTGATCGAAGAAATATCGGCATCTAAATTGAGTGAATTTTCAAAGAATTGAAACAGGACTCGATCTTAGCTTGTAACGTACGTACACGATACTGAGTTACTATTTGTGTTACGGTGAAAGTTCGAAATCGGTAAATTTATTGGTCGAAAATCTATAAATGAAAGTCATATATTCCCGAAATGATTCACCCTTCACTTCAAGGACTACTGGTAATAGTATACAAAGTCATTTGAAATGGTAGGGACAAATGGCTCTTTACTACCTGGAATGGGCTCGCGGGAGTTAATTGCATGTCTAAACATGACATACTTTGTTCGTTTCGTTTGATTTCCCAATGAAAATATTTCACACAAATCGTATCAAATAGAAATCGCATTACAGTAATGCCACTGCGTCGCACGCATAAATGACAAATTGTGGAAATGGTGAACTTTCGCCATCAATGTCTTCGATCCATTTAGCCATCACACGTCTAATTATTATTGATAAATAATTATGCACGATTCTCGTATTTATTTAAAAAATCAAATTTATATAATTTGATTAGGAGCACTGCGTAAAGAAGAGTTAATTTTCACCTGTCTGCATATTTCCGGCAAAATTTATCGTTTTGAACTAGCGACGTATACGAGTTTGTATATCGAACCCGGAAAAGTTGTAAATTACAATGTAATTTAATTTAATTAAAGTGAATGTATTTTTAAAGATATTTATTATTATTGTTATTATTTTTATTGATTTTAACTTTAAAATATTAAATGTTTTTTTTTTTATTAACAAGTCCATCAGCAGCCTACACAATTTTGTTGAATTCGGCTTTCGATATTCTTTTTGAGGTAAAGAGAGGGGCTATGAACGTCATGAAACGTATTGCCAAATTTTTGGTACAACATACTTAGCTTCACACGATCATAAACATCACAAATCGGCAACATAATTCGTAATCATAAATTCTGATCGCTATGGACGATTTTCATTTACAATTACGAAGTAAATAAAGTATTCTAGTCGTGCGAACATTCCAAGTTGAGTTTTTGATGAATCTGGATGTTTTAAGCCAACTTTAACCTGTTGGAACTGTTTCGCAATTGTACGTTTTTTTAAAGATTGTC
This sequence comes from Nephrotoma appendiculata, assembly GCA_947310385.1. Lineage (NCBI taxonomy): Eukaryota > Metazoa > Arthropoda > Insecta > Diptera > Tipulidae > Nephrotoma > Nephrotoma appendiculata. The sequence continues at coordinate 269,036,099 of OX371225.1, read as the reverse complement.
GAACTTTAGAGGAGGTGGCAATGAATGCAAATCCAGAGTTCTACCAAATATTACAGCGGAAGACAGCTGTACAAAAAGCGCAATCAATAGGAAGGCAACTTCAAAATCTACACAGACATCTTCTATCAGAACAACCTTGAGTCGTTATTTACATTATTTCAAAATGAGAAGAGACGGTGCAGAAAATGGTATGTGCGGTCAGTTATTTCATCAGACGCTGAATCCAGGCCATACGCCAATGTTTTGATCAATGATGTATCAGTCAATTACTAGACAGTAGTGCAAACGTGTTTGTGTTAGGATGTAGTGTACAAGAATTCCTAGGTGTCAATCATTTGAAATCAATAGCCTTCCATAAACACTGTTGACAGCTAGTGGTGAAAAGCAACGAGTAGACGATATTTTATTGCGAATGTATCATACGGATTAAAAATGAAATCTCTTAGCATCCATATCGCCCCAGGATAAAGCCAACCACTTTGTCTTTGTATTGATTTTTGTGATGTTTTAATCAGTCAATTTCCATCAAGTGAAAAGTCAGGATTGGGTTTTACACATCTGGTCGTACACAAGGTAGATATTGGTAATGCCCAGTTTATTAAACAGCGATACTATGCAATATCGCCGAGTAAACAACAAGAATTATATCGAGAGCTTGATTGGATGCTCGCTCTTGGTACTATTTAAGAGAGCCAGAGATCCTCCTCATGAACGGGTTGCTTAGCCGTCTGGATCTAGGTATATTAGCACAGTTGATTTAAAACATGCCGTTCGCAAGGTATCCCTCGATAAAGGGTCAAAGGATAAGACAGCTTTCACCGTCCCAGGACAACCACTCTACTAGTTCGTCGTCATGCCATTTGGGCTATGCAATGCGGCCCAAACGATATGTTGACTTATGAAAAGAATAACCCTCATCAGTTGCATGACCGGGTATTAGTTTACCTTGACGGTTTTCAAAAAAAAAACATGTTGGCCACTACTACGTTTTAAGTGGTCTATGGGAGATGTACAATTTTTCACCACTTTTTCGATCATTTCGGCTGGTACCTCGCTATTGACACGTATGCCTTCCAATTCTGCATTTGTTGTTGGTTTATTAGCATAGACGAGAGAATTCACGTAGCCCCATAAAAAATAGTCAAGAGGCGTCAGATTGCACGATCTAGGAGGCCAACTCACCGGACTGAAACGTAAGATAAATTGCTCACCGATCTGATTTCTCAATAAGTCCATGGGTTTATGGTTTCGCGTACTGTACGGAATGTGTAGCCGTCTTGCTTAAACCACATATCGACCAGATTCAGTTCGTGCAGTTCGGGCAAAAAAGTCCGAAATCCTCGAACTATGGCGAGCACTATTGACGGTAACGTTGCGTTGCGGCCATCGTCCTCTTTGTAAAAATTCGGACCGATGATTCCACCAGCCCATAAACCGAACGAAACAGTGTTTTTTTTGGGGTGCTTTATAGTATTTGCATTACCTGCTTATCACACCAAATGCAGAAATTTTGCTTACTACCGAACCCATTTAACCAAAAATGAGCTTCGTTGCTGAACGCAATTTCACGATGTGCAAGTCATTCGGCTTCAATTGTTGCAGGAGCTGTATTTTACCAAAATCCTTGCGTAAAACTTTCCACGTAGCCGAATAGCACAATCCCAATTGCTGTGCTCTACGACGAATGGACATTTTGTCGTCTTCATCAACACTAGCTGCTACATCAGCATTATTTTCCTCTGTACGCACTCTACGCCACAAAATTGGAGTCATATCCAACACGAATTTTAATATTGAATTTCAATAATTGTTGGACGACAATAGCAATGCTAACTGAGGAATTTGACAGACGTCGCTTTGACGATGTAAAAAATTGACGGCAGTGCTTATACTGGCTTTGACATGTATCTTCGAAATCTATGCTCGTTGCGGTCGAGCATATAAAACAACGAAAAATGACAGAACGAAAAAAAAAAAATCCATACATAAGAACTCCATGTCCTAGTAAATAAGGACATATTAGATCTGTCTCCTTCCAGTAGCCCTCTGCATAAACGTCGGCCCCCCTGGTGGTCGAAAGAACTTCATAGCACCCGTAAAATGCAGGAGGTTCTTTAGAAGAGCTGAGGAATGTAAAGTTGCCAAGAACCATACAAATATGAATTAAGAAATAGTAAAACAAATGCCTGTAGGCTATACTGTAGTAAATTACAGGAGTCCTCTGAGATGTCTTGGCTGCGTAAAGTACTATCTCTAAGTTCCACCACTCCGAATTTTCGCCAACAACCGGATGGTCCTTGGACCGCAACTATAGCGCAGAATCCCCAGAGGCACTACTAGAAAATCACCCGGTAGCTCCGAATCTGCACCATAAAGACCTTGGGACAACAGAATCGTAGTCATTGTAAGCCAGGTTATTGGCAGGAGAAATTCTAGTGGGCTATAAATAGCTTTAAGATTTTTAAGTCGGCAGGATCCCATGGCATAACGGCTAGTGTCCATCAAACGACTGATTTAACCTTACCGTGGTTGGAAGTTATCTTCAAAGACAACCTAAATCTCTATCACATTCCTAGTAAATGAACTGAAGTAATGTAATATTTATACTTAAAGTAGGAAAAGGCACTATTGGTCTCTTCCCCACTAAAAATTTGAAACAGCTTTAGTATCGCATCGCAAATTTTTTGACAGTAAAACGATGGCGGTGCCATTTTGATCAAAAGCGGATATTTTTGGAACTAAAAATAAAAGTGTCTCTGCTAAGCTTATTCTTAATGTCACACTAGTGCTATCTACTGCAATATAAATGAACTAAAATTTTATATGTTCATTGGTGATAAAATAATTTTTAATCAAAAAACATAAAATTTGATTTAAAAATAAATCAAATTCAATATTTTTTTATGAATATATGCAACTAAGAGTAGGAAGGGAAGGAAATAATGATACAATTAGATATATGGATGCTGAAAATCATGAAAATCATTTGACCAATAAATAAACAATCTGAAAAAGAAAGCATAAGGTTGGCTTCAAATTCAACTCACCTGTAAAAAAAAAATTTCAATTAAAAAAAATATAATTCAAAAAAATATAAAATAAAACAATATAAATTTCAAAAATATCACTATAAAATATCACATAATTAATAATTAAACGTCACTATAATTCACTTGGCGAATAATTTCAAAAAAAAAACGTTCACTAGTTTCCTAAACATATAGTTTCCTAAACATATAGTTCACTAGTTTCCTAAACATATAGTCTGTTAGGAATAATTTCATGTCACACTGTCTGTTATACGCCGGCAATGTGGCCTTTTCATGCCGCCACGTACTCTCGATGGTATTTGTATGAGCCTTGGTCACAGGATGAACAAAATTATATGAATGGTTCACCGTGAGGTGACTGAACCCTTCATATCCCAGACTGTCGTAGGCCTTCCAACAGTCTGAGATTATTGTTGATCCCGGCAAATAAATTGTTTGATTAAACTAACAAGTGTTTCCTTGTCCCTTTTGTCCATTTTTACAACACTTCCTCGACTCCCGCTCAACACCACCGAACACCCACTGTCCCTCGACATGGTGCCCTCTGTTGTATTTCCGTTTGCCGATCTTACTTTCGTCGATTTCGACAATCACCTGTGGTCCTTCAATGGGTTCTTGTTGCCTCATCCTGTAGTCGGAGATAGTTTCTCTCACGTACTGATTCCAATCAGCAATGGTTGCGGAAGAGAAACTATACTCCCTAATTAATGACGTAGTGGATTCCTTGGCCCAAATCCCATACGTCATCAATAAAATGTTAGCGATGGTTGATTTACTATTCGTAAACCAAGACCCATGTCTAAAACTTTTTCTATTTGTGCATCTTTCTCCCCTTTTCATCCGCCCGCAATCCCAAAAATACTGTTCAATGGTGGGTTTCACTCTAAGCTTCATCTCAGTCCCACAGTTCATGCAAATAAAATTGCCTTTTAATAGGCCACAATCTTTTAAAAAATTAAAAACTAAATCGTAAATCGTCATCCGATGCCAGGTACATTAAAAAAAAATTTATTAATAATACCGTCCACCATTTTCAGATTTGGGATATACGGTTTTGCCTTCAATATCACTTAATACTTTCTCACTAATTCCGATATGGGATCCATTTTTACGTAAAATAAGATTAAAACCGCAATTATAATTAAGTTTTAGAATATTATACTCACCTTAACCAAATTTCATGACTACTATGTTGACGCTTGCTAGTTGAAAAACCGTTAAGAAAAAATAAAATAAATAGTGAGGTGCCACCCGCTTAACAAATATGTATCAATATGAATATCAGGGGTTAGATTGTTACAGGATGGCTACTGCCATCCTGCAGATATCACTAAGCGCATGCAGAGGCCTCCAAGGTGATTTTTTGCCGGCTACGTTGTCAGGGAGAAGTGCTAAGGTCGTAAGGTTTGAGGCTTGCATGACGCTCCTGGCTTACACCGTGATTAATACAGATAATTAAAGAAAAAAATAATCCGCAAATAATAATAAAAACCGGAGTTCCGCCGAAATTCGTCGGACGGAACCTGAGGAACGAACAACACAATAATTATAAGAGAGAGAGAGAGAGGTGCCTTGGTGCGCGCATCCATTCGAATTCAAACAGGGCTAAGCCCTGGTTACGAAATTGGATGCGGGCACCAAGGGACCGCAATCAACACGCCGACATAGAGGGAGTCTCCGCTCCCATCACACCTAACCGAAGAAATTTAATAATTCATTTTATCAGCAAAAAACAAAAAAACGAAGAGAAACAACTTCCCCCTCCACCCGCACCACGACAAGAGAGAACGAGAGAGAGAGAGAGAGAGAGAGAGCAATGCGTGCGGCGCTCGATTACAAAATTGAAAATTTAATATAAATTTAAAGAAAGAATAAAATGTAAAAAAAATAATCAAAATAAAGAAATAAAAAACAGTACCTTAATACTAAAAATGTATTGATGCGACCTTGAGCGGTCGTCATGCCACAGGGTCGCCGCCCCGGACCGTTGCGGCTTGATGTGCCGTTACCCAGATATCCAAATGACAACTGGTTTGCCCGGTCTATAAAATTCACTGTTGCGGGGTCCCTTGTTGACTACCCGACGGGTAGAATTCGGCGACGATTCTGACGGAAGCCCGTTGTAAAAAAAGAATATGGCCTCCACTAGCCTCCTGTATATTGGGTGTTGGCTCGCCTACAATGTTGAATGAACAGATAGCTGGTCCGCCACCTGTACCGTTGCGCAGATCCACCGTTGCGGCACAACCGCCGGTAATTTTTTTTTTTTTTTTTTTAATTCATTACCATCTTTATTATAATAAATAAAAACTAGTGTGTACAATAATATTAAGACTAAACAAGTTTCAGAAGGTAAGATAAGTGGACCATTGGATCAAATAGATCACGTGACTGGTCCCCTGATTCTAAATTACAAAACAAAAATAAAATATAAAAAAATATAATATAAAATATTTAACTACTATTTACAAAAATTAGAAATAAAAACAATATAATTTACGTTTAAAATTAATAGCATATGTATAATAGATAATTAAAACTACTATTCTAAATACATTACACATGGATATACATATTAAAGCCTCTTAAAATACTACATTTAAATAATTTTTTCTTCTTTCATTATCCTTCCCGTATTTGAGTTATCATTGTGAGAACGCGAACAATTTTTAAACTAATAAGTGAAAAAAATGGTCAATATTTTTAGTTTGATGGATCCATTTTTTAACGCTCGCTCTTGCGAGCAAGCTTATACAAAGACTTAGGCCGTCTGTCTGTTGGCACTATCACAGCAAAAACTATACATACCAGAGAGCTCACACAGCTAAATACTACTCTAAAAAGGTCACATTTAAAATTTGGGAAATCTAGGTCAAGTAGTTTTCGAGATATTCAACTTTTTCTAAAAATAGAGGTCACACAGATGCGGCTGTCTACTTTTTTTTATAAATTTTCAATTATTATTCTAGGCATACTTTTATCTATAATAAATAGAGTGTTATTTCAAAACTAGTTTCTGTAATTTTTTTTTGATTTGCTTAAGATTCTATTCATTTTTTGTCTATTGGGCTAATTTGTTGTATTAGCACCTTAGTTGTTTCAGAGGTTTTACACCTATGTCCGTCTGTCTGTTGCATTTTTCCTATTTTATCGAGCGCTTGTCGGACAATTTCAATTGTCCGCTTCTACTAGTTAAGGTGTTTTGAAAAGCTAGAAAAGCTGCTGTACTTTCGTATATCCAAAGGTAAATTGTTAAAAATAATTGGTGCAACGATATTAAAAAAGTTTTTCCGTAGGTCTAATCTAAATTTTGGAATATGTTTTAAAAAGGTATGATTCGACCTGAGATTATAACCTGCATGGGTCACATAATTATTTCCACTTTTAACATAAAATATTCTTAGAACCTTAAAAACGTATATATGCCGTAGTGGCAGTATACTGAGAGTTTGAAATAATGGCCACGATGGCGAAAAAGATGGTTTGAAGCACATAATTCTGATTAACTGCTTTTGTCGCACGTAGATAGGATGTAGCGTCGCATTGCACGCACTACCCCAACATGATAAGCCATATTGCAGAATTGAGTCCGCTAATGCAAAGTAGATCATTCTAAGTAAATATTGTGGAGCAAATAGTCGTAGAACATACATTTTCCTAGAGACCAATAATAGTTGTCTGACGATACGACGATGGAGTATCCCTAAAATGCAATAATTTCGTTGTATGACTGAAAACAAAATTATGTGCTTCCAACCAAATGGATAAAGTGTTTAAATCATGATCTATGAGCGCGATATTGTCTTGAAAACTTGGACTAGCATATGTAAACGAGAAATCATCAGCAAAAGCAGTTGGAGACCCTCGTAATTGTTGTCGGAAGATTCCATTTACATACACTAAAAATAATAAAGGTCCTAAGACAGAACCCTGTGGGACTCCCACATGAATCGGTAACTCTTCACTTAATTGTCCATTTACTCTTACCAATTGCGTTCGCCCATTTTAGTACGAGTACACCCAATCCCGGGTTATTCCTCTGAATCCACAACAATGTAGTTTTTTTAACAATATGTTATGTTGGACTCTGTCAAAAGCCTTTGTTAAATCTATAAACAGAGTAGATACTTTGAACCCATTATCAATATGTTCAGTTACTTGTTCTAGGAAGGATAGAATAGCTTGTTCAGTATTTTAATTTTTCCTAAAACCATATTGGTCGGGAGAGAGAAACACTATTTTATCTAGGAAAGAAACAATTCTACTTTTTATAACTTTACCAAATATTTTAGAGATGATTGATTTATCATTATTTTTAAAGATCGGAACAACTAAAGCTCGCTTTAACGAAGTAGGAAAAATTCCAGTTACCAAGCTTAAATTGAAAATAAAAGATAAAACATCAACTAAAAACCAGGACATTCTTTTAACAACATTGTTTGCGATGTCATCCAAACCAGGAGTTGACTTATTTTTTAGTGAAAGAATGGTAAAATACAGTTTTTTTTTTTTTTTAAATTTCACTGGTTAACCAAATAAAGTACGACCACGTGATTGGTATTAGATCGTTGGGTGTTGCCCGCCTTTATTACAAAATTCCCCGTTGTGCGTCCTTGTTCCTTTGCACAAACTACAGTAACCACCAAACAAATAACCACGTTGTTGGATACCAGTAACAAAGACGTGACCTTATGAATGACCTCGTCGGGTCATCTATGAACACTCGAGCAATTTATAAACGCACCACTTTAATTCGCTTTATTCAATTTTTAAGTTATTCAATCACTTCCCGATATATTCACACTTGCAACGGATCATCAAAAATATGTAACCTATGACTCCGAATATGGAATAAATGAAACTTACGGGTACATTCTCGTACGTGTTGCAAATATTTAACTTGCGCGTAACAAATATGGCTGATTTGCGACCAGCGATATTGCAACTCTGCAATTGCATTCTCGATAAGTGTAGCAAATCGGCCATATTTTTTATTATTCAGCGCGCTGAATTAAATTTTGACATTTCATAGTTGAAATTTTTAATGTTATAACATATTTATACTTACCTGGTGTAGAGCTTTCCATGATCTAGAAACACTATGGATAAAAAAAGAAAGCCCAATTTCGGTAATGAGGAAATTTATTTATTATAAAAAAAATTTAGACAAACGACGAGAACTACGTAATAAAAAATAAGTATTGCATTTTGCATGCTGTGTGTTAAAAAACAATTTGGTTATTTCTCGATTTTGTTCAGATGATTTTGAGTTGTACGGCGAGGCATTAATAAATGAATGGATCCCAGATTCTAAAACATTTAAACTTAAATAAACCTAAGTAAATAAAACGTCGTAATAAGTTTTCTCGCAGAATTTCCAAAGGGGAAATAAAATAAATATTTACCGTTAAATAAGGTGGAATGGCTTTGCTTCGAAATGTTGTCCTTACAAGCTCTGTAGAACACAATTCAACAATGAATTTAGCGGCATCCTTTATAAACCGGTATCTTTTAAAAAATATTTTATCGATACATTCGAAAGGACTTTTCCTATCCCAGAATACTTTTCTAGGAACTTGATTTCTTTTCCGATGTATAATCCACTCCATATCAATAAAGATAAATAAAACAATAATAAATTTTAGATGAAATTTGTTATTTTTACAACTTTTAATAACTAACAAACTGTCACGAATGATGATATTTACATTTGCCACCTCAAAAACTTGGTTGCAATTTTATTTGCTACTTTGCTTACTACTCGGTTGCAAAAACGATCGAGAATCTGAAAATACATTTTCAGCGTGCAAATTTGCAATTTTGCTTGCAACATGGTATCGAGAATGTACCCGTTAGTCGTATTTTGTATTTGCAATTATACAATTCCAACTTTATTTAAAAATAAAATCATGCGGCCGGACGCCACCAATACAAGGTTTTTCAACACCATAAATCGATCAAATCCTCATAACAACACTGATTTTAATGCTCTTTAAACCAGAACTCCACTTTTTTAAAAAACTAACCCTACGTGGTTTAAAAAATTCAAAAACATAAATTTTTATTAAAACAATCAAAATTTTTATAAATCAAACAAGACTTTATTTAATAAATTCACCAAGAGACTAAATTATATCCAAACTCAAGACGAGACTTTTTATCTCCAAAACAAAAACTCGAATATGTTTTAAATCGAAAATCAAAAACTGACTGTCTAAAAATCAAAAAACGAATGTCCCTCAAAAAAAAATTCTTACGCCGCAACAACGCGCAAAACGTTCTAGAAGAATGTCTTTCTTCTCTGTTTTTCGTTTATATCAATTCGCATTGAAAAAACGAGAAGCATATAAGAAAAACATTTTTCTAAAACGTTTTACTTTACACACGCTCGATGCGCATTGGTCTCGCTCTCTCGTCATTCCTCTCCTCACCCCTGCGCCACCACACGATGAGGTACAAAACAAAACGTCGCGGGTGCGTTCAGCGCACAATTGACAAACGAAAGCGAAGACAACAACCGAGGTGAATATAAAACATAAACTTGTGGTTGCGACCACACAGTCGTAACAAGATCCAAAATTAGTTGCAAATGTTGAGTGTTGTTGTTTTAAACTCTATTTTTCGTCGTTTTGTTAGACTAGAAGCTACGAACATATTATAACACCCCAAATGTTAGCTTAATTCGTTGTGTGCGAATGGAATCTATGAATATATAGAATCGAATTGGGCAGAGGATCCGGGATCAAAACATGTGGCACTGCATGCCGCACGTAGGAGCGGATTATATAGAATCTATTAATGACACCTACGAAAACCTAAGAAAAATAATTGCACCCTTCTTCTGATAGTTGTACGTACCACAAATACCAAACGCATGTAACTTATTAAAATTTCTTTTATTTATGAACGAAATTTACAAACATTTTTTATATTGTTTTAAATTAAGCATTTTAATTTTTGTATTTTATTTATAAAAATATCTCTAAGATAGCATTCTTTATCAGTTTTTTCTTTAACAATTTTTTATTTCAAATTATAACCACCTTAAACAAAATTATAGTAAATTTTAATCCAAAAGCGAAAAAAAATTATAAATAATTGTAAAATTGAAATATCCATAAGATGCCCGCTCATAATGTTTACGTTTTTAGTTAGTGTTATCCATTTTCACAAAAATATCGCGACAGTAAATTTGCGATGCGATACTAAAGACTAGCCAAAAATTTTATTTATTAAATTCTTATTTATTTATTATAATTTGTTTTTAAAAATTTTATTTTATTTTTTCTCCCTTATTTTCTCCTATCGAGAAAACCCTTGAAAATAAGGAATACTCAATCATATGTAACTTTTTGGGTATAGAGGGTCTTTAACAATGTCAGACCAGAGGCAATCACACAGGCACTCTCCTCCATGTGTGTGAACGCGTCATTCGGGAAGGGTTGCATAGAACAAGTGCTTAAGCACAGGGTCATGACGGCCGGCGTGGATGGATCCTTCAATAACAGATTTGTGAGTAGAGACACACCGAAAGGTGGGAGTTCTCTCTTCTTTGAAACTTGGTCAAAAATGACCTGTTATTAAACCCAAGAGGGGAAAGGCGTTAATATTCCTGTACCTTCAGAGAACTCATGCAAAGCTACAATAGCACGTTACTCCTGAAAAAATTTCATTTGAAAAAGATAGGGCAGAAACACACAAGCACTCGATATTCTGTTTCATCTCACACCCCCACAACGGTACCCCTATAAGTGAACAAGTGGCAGCAAGCTCAGCTTTATGGTTCAATTCCTTCTCTATGTGAAACTGTAAGAAACCTAGACACTACCGACTATACCATCCCGTCACCATCTTTTCGCTAGAGTTTCGGCCCCGATATTCCCATCAGAGGGGACTGTTTGAGAGAAGCCTTTCTAAATACTGAAGGTGTAATACTTCATCGATGGTTCAAAAATGGATGAGAAGTTTTGGGGTGGGGTTTTCTTGAAGAACTAAACTTAAACCTTTCGTTTCGTCTCCCAGAACACTGTAGCGTTTTTCAAGCTGAAATAATCGAGATAGGGAAAGCCGTTGACTAGTTGAGGTATAATGTAATATGTACAAGGGATATTTGTATTTTTACGGACTCTCATCTTTTAACGCGAAGGCAATTAAGTTCAACATCCCCCTTGATGTGGGTGCCAGGGCGGGCCCTTCATAAATGACTTGGCACACCTTAGTAAAATGGACTTCAAGGAAATCCTACACCTCGTTAAGAGGAGAACCTTAGAGTTACTTGTACCCCACACTATATCGTAAACAAACAGAATTATAAAAAACGAGATGTAGCTAGCTACTAAAGCAAGTTCAAGCTCATCGCAAAACGTGAAATATAATAAATTTCATAGGTGTGCCACAAATTTGTATAAAAATTTGACGGCTTTCATTAGAGAACAATGTCTGGTGCAGCATTCAGGTTATTTTAAAGAAAATTATTTTTGGTGAATTCCATAGATTATCCTGTATTAATTTTAGTATAAATTCTGAAAGCTCGGTGGAAAGGAATTGCCCCAATGTCATTGTACTATGCAATACACAAATTAATAAACGTTCACTGACCAAATTGCCCAACTACATTTAGCCCAACTATATAATTTTATCATTTATTTTATGGGACATTCATTACCGCACGTTTTACCAAAATTATGTAACGATTTTATGATCTCGTCACAAATTGTACATGTAGTAATTTAGAAGGGAGCATTGTAAAAATCATATATTTTTCCAGGGCAAGTCAATAAAAAAATTACAAGACAAAGTCAATAAATTGTTTTTTGTGTAAATGCCTCTAACATTTTAATCCATAAATTTCGTATTTTGTGTTGTTAAACACATTTTTGATATGCGCAACACTTTTTTCGGCGAAGGCCATACGATTAGATGTTGAGTGTGTTGGCTTCAAGTTCAAGAACCCAAATATAAATCTCAGTTGTTGACATTAAGATCATTGTATTGTGCTTTTGCGGAAAAATTTAAGCACTTTTTACGGTACACGATTTCTAGAAAAAATTTCTTTAATTGAGCGCGACAAAAATATTTGATGATTTGTAGAAATGATATGGTGAAAATCGACAATCGATTAAAGTCAATTCGTAAAGATTACCAAGAAGTTTAGAAATTTATATTACGCTTCTAAAATACGATTAGTGCCTAATTACGGTTCAAACCAAAAACCGTTAAGTTAAAATGACTATTAACACCTACGTGTTACAGCTAAATGCAGAGTGTATCCAAAATACCCACAATTATAAAACCAAAGATGTAAGCACGGTTCTTAATACGTCGACAAGACATTAAAATGAAACAACATCCGCAGATAAGGCATTCTGGTGTGTGAGTTTGTTAGATGATTCACTCGTTTAATAACTGTGGAGAAAACATTTTTAGTGTACGCAACCTGCCAAAATTCAAAAAATACTGTGCATTAAGTACACAGATTTGTATCTGAACGCGAAGGTAAAGGTAAAACACATAACTTTGTACACATAAGGTAAAAATCATTATCGCACAGCATTGAATTTTATGCTCGCATGTTCAGTAAACATTATCTGTAACTATTTCGGTCACCGTTTTTTAGAAACAAGCACCGGCTGACTATTTCAAAACTATTTCAATTTACATTCAAGTTATTAAAAACATTTATCGTACGCCATTATAATCATAAAAATGCAAATCATGGTAATTTTTAATATACCTCGTTGCAATATACGTAAAGTGTTAATTGTAATTAAGTTCAGATTAAATCTTACAATTAATGTATGGTAATTACAATAAGCTCACTCATTTAGATAAAGCAGTATTTTTTTTGTTTTTCAATTGCGAGAAACGACTCCAACACGATTGGTGGCTTGTGATCGTAATTGATGTGTCTCTTTACAGACGCTTTTTAAGATGAGAAAGTATATTGACTATCAAAGTCTAATTGAAAATCACGTTTAGAAGTGAACTAAGTGGTATCTTATGCAAGGCGTCTTGAAAAATACCCCAAAATAAATTTCCATTTAAATTTGGAATAATAAATATCAAAAAATTACTAAAAACGAAAATTATTTACGGTTTATGTATTTATCGGTCCGTTTAATCCAGAGAAGGGCGTTTAACGAACGGTTGATAACCACTTGTAATTCCGGAAATATTGATTGTCATTCTAATATACTTGGTGTGTTTTTTTGATTCGCCACCCGGAGCGGGTTGTTGAGAGCTGAGTGTGAAATTACCTATTCGACTTTTATCTATTCCCGCATTGTCGCTTTACTAATTAATTTATAAGCAACTGCATCTAGCTTCACGTGATTATATGACATTTCGAATTGTCAACTAGACTTTTGTGCCTGTCAATCTGATGTTTTAAATCAACAAACAAGAGTTTCTGTCAATAAGATTTATTTTAAATTGACGTTATAAACAAGTTGTTACGTTTTCAATTTCTAAAATAACAAAAAATTTTGATTTTGATATTTCGCTGCAAGTAGAAACGAGCTCCCGATAGCGATCCCTATATGTAGAGCTAAATAAATTTCTAGTTTTGCTTTTCTATGTTTTGGAAACACAGTTGCATTAAAAAAATGCGTTAGTCTTAAATTCGATTGTACCAGTAAGTGGCAAGTTTTATTAAGGTTTGTCAAAGAAAAATCACTGCTCCGGATGCATCTTTCGGGCGCTAATAAAAAAAAACACGGTTACTGTGTGCATAACGTTGGATTTTTTTTGTCAAAATTTCCAACTAACTTTAATTTGAGTTACTTAGTTTGTGTGTCTGAGACTGATTTTTCTGACTAAACTAGCCGTGTTCCATTGGCGGCTGCGAAGTACTCGCAAGTGCTTAGAGCTACTCATAACTACTCAATCAAAAATTTTGTTTTCTGGTGTTTTATTTCTAACTAGCAAATTTGCGATTCATTGAACCTCACCACACATTGATTCTTTCGACATGATTCCATGACTTCAAAAAATCAAACGACATCCACATTTAATTTCTTTGCGCGTTTCTTTGTTTATGTATGTGTTTAAAATTATTTGTTTTTGACTTATTAAAGAGGAAAAAATATTTTTGTATGTGTAAACTGCTACTCTGGTTTAAAAAAAAAATCTAATAAATAAACAAAATGGTCTTGAAATAATTTATCTTATTAGTAGTTCGAAAATCAGTAGAATCAAATAGAATTACAAATTTTTTCGCTGCCAAATTAGTGTGATAGCTAAAGGGGAAGGTGTGACACGTCGGATTGAACTCATTCACAAATACTTTGCTTACGCCAATGGAACCCAGCTATTAGTTAATTTTCATTTCAGAACCATGTTATTCTAATAATCACCAGGTGGCTAACGAGAAGCCTTCTCGCGAGCTGGGTTTTCGAAAGCCGGCTTTTCTGTTAAATTTTCGCTGGTGTCCAAAATTACCCAGATAAATTATTCCATGAAAAACTAGTTTGTCGATTTTCGTAAAATTTTATACAGCTATCTGCGTCATATTGAATTGTTATTTTTTATAAATTCTATCAAAATATTTTTTATGTGAGTTTGTGTAACAACAAATTAAAATAATTGATGAAATGTCAAAAATTTGGCTTACTTTTATCCTACCTGCAGATAAAATGCAGTCAAAAATGTGTATAATTAAAAAGCGACATCTATATTCTAATAGAAAAAATATTAATTGCACTAAATAAATAATATTCAGCTGTTAAATTTTCTTTTTCTTTTTTTTTCCTTTTTAAGGTTAGTACTCATTTCAAAGTGAAACGAAATTTTATCGCGGTCTCCAAAAATCGAAATTTAATTTCGTGTGAAATAGAAATGAAATTTTATTTGGAGAATTTTTATTTTTAACGTATTTGTAGACATGTTAAATTTATTTATTTTACGTGAATAAATTAAATTAAATTGATTTTATTTAAAATCTATAGGTTTATGGTATTTAAAAAATTTGATTATTGGACAACACAAACAAATGTCAAAATTTCACAGAATTTTTGACCTTCTACATGAAAATAGGAGTGATAAAAATAGTTTAGGTAGATATATAATAGATAGCGCTAGTAGTTTTCAAAATATTAAAATCGTTTATAAAATCTTCGCAGTGTAAAACTAAAATTTCCTCTCAACTGGCTCTATCAATTTCAAATGTCAATTTGACTTTGGCTGCATCAACTGTATTGCTGTCAGTGGTAAAGTTAAGACATTGCTATAGAATTAAATCTGATTCTTCCTATAGATAAACTTGATATAATTGAGTCAGGGTGGATAGGATATTTTTAGTCTCTTAGCGGATTAAGGCCAAGTTTGGTTCGGCTATGGTAAGTGTAGCAACTGGATAATTCCTTGGCCGATTGTTTTCATATTTATTTTGTAGAAAAATTCAGAACTAAAATACACATTAAAATGCCAATACTTGACCTTAGTTCATTAGAATCCTAGCCCAGCTCTGAAAACTAAGTTGGAAAATTATCCTGCAGGAAAGGGCCTGGTTCCATTCACTGTAGCCGAATCCCAAAACTTCGTCAAATTGAACATGGCATAAATATGCCCTGTGCAGTTCGGCTTCAGACTAAGAATCGGATAGTTCATATTCGTACCCATTTGGATTTGTGGTTTGATAAAAACGTTATAAAGTATTGCATTTGATATCAGTGATAACGTATCGGATTAATGTATCGTGATCTTCAGATGCAGATTCACATTTTGAAACGAATTTACATCCAGACGGCTGTGTAAATGTATTTGAAGTGGTCTGATTTGTGTAAAAGTATGTGTCACATAATGCCATTTTCCCGCACTTTTACACTTCTAAAAAGTTTTATTGTTTACAACTTGGTTTTTTTTAAAATTAGAACCATCTATTGGCGTACGTAGGAACTACTTTAGAGGTATTGTCAAAAAAACTATGGACCCTAACTGTCGTTTTTGTAGTAGGGAGAGTAATAAGAGGAGGGATAATTTGGAGAGTTTATACACTCCATCTTTGATGTATTGAACACACTTGTTTTTTTTGCTGGTGAACTGAATCTATAGGCTAGTATGCAGCTGACGTGAAATGAAATTTCCGTTGGTCTCCAAAGTTAAAGAGATAAATAATTATACAAATAATTAGTTTGGCGATTTTCGTAAAACATTAACGCAGATAGCTTCATGTTGAATTAATATTTTTATAATTTCATGTCAAAATATTTTTATGTGAGTTTGTTTAACAACAAATAAAAATAATAGATGAAATGTCAAAAATTTAGCTTCCTTTTATCGTACCTGTATAAAGGTGTAGAGTTAAACAGAGACATCTATATTTTAATAGGAAACATACCAATTTCACTAGCTAAACTGCGTACCGCAAAATAAAACTTAGCAACGGAATTTTCATTTTCGTTTTTACTTATGTCATTTTTGTATGAAAAATATTATTTTACGGCAGCTGTATACGACGAAATTTGTACTCATCATATCAAATGTTCATTCATAAAATGAGGAGGAACAAACTAGCCCCTAACAGATACTATATTAAACAAACAAAATACAAAGGAAACCGTTCAATAATATTTTTGTTGAACAGCAAATTAAAAAATAGAAATAAAATATTATAAAATTTAAGAATAAGCAATTCAGATATCACATTCCTGTCAGCCATGTACATTGCCACCCGAAAAATATAGTGGCTGAATTTGTGCTAATCCAGAATTGGCCCAATTCTATGGAACAACAAAGACCGTTGAATCAACAATTTTCTGACAAAAAGTGTTCTAGAAACCAATGAAGTTGGCGCTTCTGATTGCATCATCTGGTTGGCCAATTCTGGACTAGCACAAATTCAGCCTCTATATTTTTCGGATGGCATTGAACCTACCTGATAGGAATATGCTATCTGAATTGTTTGTTCTTGGATTTTATTATATTTTATTTCTATTTTTTAAGTTGTTGTTCAACAAAAATATTATTGAACGGTTTACCTCTGTATTTTGTTTGTTTAATGTAGTATCTTTTAGGGGCTAGTTTGTTTCTCCTCATTTTATGAATGAAAATTTATGAAAATCATATTTTTCTGATAAACACAAATTTTGTCAGTGTAGCCGCCTTTGCCACCCTGGTGGCAAAGTGGTGAGCATGCTTGCTCCAGCCACCGGAGGTCCTGGGTTCGATTCCCGTTGGTGACAAGGAAAAAATTTCACGGCTGATTAGGATCAATGAATTAATCGCTCATTATCCGAAATGAAAATAGGATTATGAAACCTCATTTGAGGCGGTCAAATCCCTCGATGGGATATAGTGCTAGAGAGAGAGAGAGAGAGAGAGAGCCGCCTTTGCAGAGTTTTAAAATTAGGATTAGGAAATTCGAAACTTATTTAAGTTGAGATAGCAGATTAGAATAGTACCAAGATGCTAGGTTGTCAATATACTGTTGTAATTTATGGGTGTCGTTGTCCTCCACGATTTTAAGGAATGTAAGGTCATCTGCATACGCATGAATTGCCTATTACTAACTCAAATAACTTCAGAATTGATGAAATTGACGTATACCTTGATAACATGAAACATCATTTCGTATTCCAGTTTTGAATATTGATTGGTATTACTCTTGTTATTTCCCACTTCTGAGGAAAAATGCCTTGTTTAAGTGATTGATTGAAAAAGGCCCAGAGGAATTATCAAATTTTCGAAGACTTTTAATAATGAGGCTGGTACACCATCTGTGATGTATATCTTGCGCTGTGATTTGTGGAATTTTTTTGGAAACATTGTTGGTGCTTTCATTTGGTTTTATGTAGTTATCGTGATGTCTTCTACATAGCTTATTAGCTGATTGAAAAAATTGGGCGAACATATTTGATCTCTAGTCTCACGCTTTGTTTGAAAGTAGGTCCAAGAGTATTTTGGATTATTCCTTATTTTATCTTGAAGACAAAATATTTAACTTTTGAACTGCGTTTGATAGTAGATTTCGTATTATTGGAAAAAAATAAAATAAATAAAAATAAAAAATTTATCCAGAGCTGTGCACAATGAATCATTGGCTTTTTCTATTCGGATAAAAACTTTACATTACGAAACCGAATCAAATAAAGTAGAATACAAAATCGTAAAAGCTATACCTTTATTAGCAATCTGTTAGGTTTCCTATAATTTATATTACTTTTAGCCATCAATTCATTTAAGAATGATGTGTGAGAAACAAGCTTGTTTTGGAGCGGCCTCTTGGTTTGCCTTAATCATAAATCTACCAAGTCGATGAAAGCTTGAATTTTAAGTCGATGGAAGTAAGAATTGCTAATTATAAACACTCACGGATGTACCTGTCTCTAGATATAGAGATATGCACTTTAAAAGTTATGAATAGCAACAAGCAGATAGGCAGACATAGAAATATATCATTTTAATGATTTGAAAACATAAGTCATAAATATAAACCTTGTACACACAGTAGTTATATAAGAAAACATAAAAAAGCATAAATCATCTAATGTCTACATACGAATATACATAAACCGTGCAGAAAGATATGAAATATCTATAAATGTAATCATAAAACCTAAGACAATGTACTCTCGTATATAACACAAAAACTAAAAAATCGTCAAATAAAGCAAATAAAGCAACATAAGATTTTGAGCTTGATAATATTTTTGTTCCTTTTGCGTTACGGTTATCTCGGAGACAACTCAATCAATCAGTGAAGTGAAAGTGAATTACATGAGTACATCGCGCACCAACGACAACAACGATATAATCACACAAAGTATAAGACACACCAAAATCCGTTCTCTTACTTAAATTTCTGTATCTATTTGGTGTGTGTGTGTGTGTGTGTTGCACAAAGGTTAACTCAAAAACTATAATTCAAGAAATGAAAAAAAATATTACGGTGCATGCTCAACGATCACTCAACGATCAAAAACGCACCATAAATTATTTAACACTTAGGTCAAACGTATAATACGAAAGTGTTTACAGCAAGATCTCATTCCGTTCATAAACAATCACCTGTTCATGTAATAATAATTGGCGATACTATATGGACTCTGTCGGTATATGTATGGATTTTAGTGTATCGCGAATTATACGCGAAAAATTGACATGCGAGTGTTACAAAAAATACGACGCGATAATCACAACTGTGACGTATTTAAAACTTTATTTAATTGTGCAGTTTTAATGCACTTAATCGAAAACCTAAATTTCCCGTGATAAATTAAGCCATTTACATACCAATTAGGCTGAAACTTGGTTTTATGGTGAAAGTAGGGAAGAATATCAGTTTTGTTTTAAAGAAAATGGCCAGTTCCAACTTTAGTTAATTATAAATTTGACCAAAATTAAGCTTATACATTTGCGTTTACGCTGCACAGTTTTCATTTCTCTACCGTTTCAGATGAAAATTTTCTTGTAAACGGGCTTTTATTTTTCTACAGATTTGCGAAGTGGTTCTGGAAAATAAATTTGTACTGAACAATGTCATTTTTATACCGATTGGGATTCGGGATCATGTAAATAGGATGGAAATATCAATTTCCGATGAGGTTCCGGAAATTATCATTTTCGATTAATTGTGATAGGATAAATTAGATTACAATAAAATAGAGTAGACAGGCGAAACAACAACTATAATAAGTTTTACTCGCCCATTTTAATCGAATGAGGGAGGGAGTGAAAGTAGAGGGAATGAAAAATGAATTAAAAATTATGATATAAAACATGTTAATATATAGAAATAATATTTTGGGCATAGCAAATGTTCACAAAACTATTGGCAAATTTGAGGCGAGAAAGCACTTAAGAACTTTACTAAATACATGTTCAGCTACTTCTGAAGGTGCCAAACAAAATATATCTTTGAACACGTTTTCTTATAATTTGTACCATCGGCCCTACCAGAAGCTTTTCCAGGATCTGTGGTTGTTAATGAGACTCTAATTTTTTTAACTAATTTGTGCAAGATCTGGCATGTGGCCACGCTGAAGGAAACATGGCCATTTCAAGCAATTAAGATCAAATTTTGATTTGCTTTAACAATTGTAGCTGTGTTGCTTTCAAAATATTACAACAACAATTGCATTGTATTCAAGCCGATTGTTTTAGAATGTTAAGAAAAAAAATTTTAGGATTAGGGGAAATAAAATCATTTTATAGTTATGGTGTTTACCGCATGACATTATTTTTTCTATTTTTTTCGAAAAATTTATCTTGTAGTAAAATTTGGCATTTGTTATTTGATAGCAAAATACCGAATTTAATTTATTCTATTTCATAAAATAAAAAAAAAATTAAATAAATATTAATAAAATGAAGCAACACAGAAAAACTAAAACGCATTCAAAAGTTAAAGCCAAAAGTTGTTGCTTTCACATTTCTTAGCTAAGCTAAGCGGATTTGCGAAAGGCTTTCAAAATATTACAACAACAATTGCATTGTATTCAAGCCGATTGTTTTAGAATGTTAAGAAAAAAAATTTTAGGATTAGGGGAAATAAAATCATTTTATAGTTATGGTGTTTACCGCATGACATTATTTTTTCTATTTTTTTCGAAAAATTTATCTTGTAGTAAAATTTGGCATTTGTTATTTGATAGCAAAATACCAAATTTAATTTATTCTATTTCATAAAATAAAAAAAAAATTAAATAAATATTAATAAAATGAAGCAACACAGAAAAACTAAAACGCATTCAAAAGTTAAAGCCAAAAGTTGTTGCTTTCACATTTCTTAGCTAAGCTAAGCGGATTTGCGAAAGCAACACTACTTGTGTCTCGTAAATAAAGCAAACGCAACCATTTGTTACTCTCCAAGGTATAAATTAATTCATGCTATTTTTGTCACCAGGTTTTATCCCAATCTGCAGAGAAATAATGACTCAGCTCCATTTAAATTCACCATTTTCTAGAAATATGTTCAAGATCACTTATTGAAATAGCATTTTTATCATGGAAACCGATCTTTTCCCAAAGGGTTGAGTTTCCGAAACCCTTGGACAATCATATACGATTTCATGGCGCTGAAAACTAAACTGGGCGGTGGAACACACAGTAGCTCATGAAAGAATCCAACGTTATGCTACAACTGCTAAAAATGTTAGTAATTGACCTACATAGTTCCGTCATAATTGGCCATATTCTAAAACCTCCTTCAAAAATAAGTTTAGAATCCCACTTTCATTCACCACACCAAATTTCATCAAGATCGATACATATCGCCTTGATCGGCGTAAATAGCATAGTTTCGTCTAAGTAGACCATATTTCAGAACCACCTTCAAAAATCATTTCAAAATCTCATTTCCATCCACCGTAGTCATATTCTATAACTTCATCCAAAAATCATTTCAAATATCAATATCCATCCACCATGCGAAATTTCTTAACGATCGGTTGTTAAATGGCCTAGTTTCATCCCAGTTGGTCATATTACAAAACATAATACTATCAGTTAAAACATGCACTAGTTCCGTTCGAGTTGGCATTACTTCGGAATTTTTCCACCTTGTAAATAAATTTACGTCCCTTAATGCTATAGACACATTACTGGTTTCGTAACTATGGTTTCGAGTTAACCATGGTTTCGTTGTAATGTGTCACCCCTAACCATGGTTTGCAACTCGGTTTAAACATAGTTTTGGAATGAGATATTTTTTCTCATCCCGAGGCATTTTTGTGCTCCCAACGCCGAATACATCAAAAATGGAGATTCCGGACACTAATAGTTTACCAAGCAAATCTAGTTTCCTTTGAGTTTTCTATTTGTCATTGTGATATTTGGTTGGCGGGAACAAATTTTTTTCTGTTCTGTCAACAGAAAAGTCATTTATGACAATTTAATAGTCAATTAAGACTGTGTCCGAATTGTGTGATAAATATTTTTTAGTACAAACATTGTGAAAATATCGAAGACACACGAATTATCATAGGCTATGGGCATAGTAATTTTTGACAAATAAGTGATAATTTAATCGGATGGAAATTATCGAATGAACTTGTTTAGGGCATTGATTATGATTATAAGTTGTTTAATATTTAAAAGAAATGTATTTAAGGTTAAATATTCAACAATATCATTGTATTTCGCTTTTTAATAATACAATACAAAGTTAAAATTAAATAAATATAACTGGATTTATGATTTCAAGTGTTTTTAACAATTTATAACTTAATCTTAATCTTATAATGATTAAATTCAATATTTTCAAATCAAAATAAAATTAAATGGCAGGAATTTTTATCAAAAAAATGATCACACAATTCAGGCAGCAAAACGAAAAATAATTTCCCAACAGGCAAAATTTTTCACAATAGTGTCAAATATTTTTGTTACAAAATATTTATCACTCAATTCGGACACAGTCTTAATGTCAAACTTGGCATTTTTGTCAATGCCTACTCCATTACTCATCAAAACCAAACGAGAAGACAAAAGAAATTGTAGTGTGTCTTGAGTTTTCATCTCGCAAACCATAGTTTCCTAATCCTAGTTACGAAACCAGATATGTTAAAAACGGGTGGAGCCCAAAATTTTTTAATGGGGCATTTGATTAGCCTATAGTGAGCCTAAAATTATTTGCCTATCAATAGATCTTGTTTTGCGTTCTAATTTCGGTTTTGGTCCGATTTTTGATTTGGGTTCTGCTGGCTTTAGATTAAATGACCTGAAGTCTGGTCAAAAACGGGTAGAGCCCAAAATTTTTTAATGGGACATTTGAATAGCCCATACTGAGTCTAAAATTATTTGCTTATCAATAGATCTTGTTTTGCGTTATAATTTTGGTTTTGGTCCGATTTTCTATTTGGGTTCTGCTAGCTTCGAAATGATAAAGCCTTTTGCATTTCCTAGATCGAGCAGAATAAAAAAATTTAAATATGGCATTTAATTAGCCTAAAATTAACCTTTAATTTTCGAATTGTTTTTAAATCAATTTTTGATATGGGTTCTGCTAACTTTTTCTACAGCTAGCAGAACCCGCGTTTTAGTTTGAAGGGGTGGAGCTCAAAATAATTAATGCGGCATTTAATTAGCCTATAATTAGCCTATAATTATCCATGCTATCTTGTAGTGTTCTGCTGTATGTGTTCTGCTAGCTTAAGGGACGTATACATTTTAGAATCCCATTTCCATCCACCATACTTATTTTGGATACAAAAATTATTGACATGACGCAACACGTATCATGATGCAATCTATTGCAATATGATGCAACATCGTGCAATATGTTGCAAACTGGTGCAACATCACGCAATAAAATACAGCACTAGGACTCCTAAACGAATTTTCTGGAAATCCCCACTTATTATAAAAAATATTATTATGAAAGGTAGCCCCCACTGAGGAACCCGCAAATTTTTTTTCTGAAATTGGTATTCATTGCAATCACTTCATGACATTCGAAACACACCTTACTAATTTTTACACAATTGATTCCTGATACTGGACCCCTGTTCTCACCAATTTTTTACGAAATCGTGCGTTTCACAAAAAACACACTCCGAATGATAGAGAAATCGATTTATGGCACCTAAAACCTACTTTCAGAATTTTTCATAAAAGTCGTAGGCCCGTAAACGAAATTCTCTGAAACCAAATAACACTCATTAGAGGTCGGGGGGAGGGGGGTGCTTAATAAAGTGTGAGCTTACTCTACGGCGACAGATGTTAAAATTGCAATAATCTTGAGTGGACTTAGAAAATTCAATTAACCGGTTGTAGCTGTAGAGAGGCCGAATTTTTTGAAAAAAATTCTGATCCAATTTTGTTGCATATTTAATTCAAAATCTTTTTGTGCGTATTTTCTAACAGACCACAAAGATTCCAAAATAGACCTCGAAGCTTTCCAGTCCCAAACAAAGGACCTATCCAATAATTGAAAAACTCACCAACCAGCCAGCCAAATTACAAAGAATTCACCACTGTGAACCTTAGGATGAGGAATCTAACTTAACATATTACCAGGACCAAATAAATGCATATGATTCACCACATAATCAGTCATCCCTGGAAATTGTTTAAGTTCTTAATCGACACAGGGTCGAACAAAAATTATAGAAGAGCACAATATGTACGGACCCCTTTAGATAGAACGAAATACTATTCATTGAGAATTCAGTAGCTGGTGGCATCAAGATTACCCATCATGCATGGATAGATCTATTTTGATAAGTGCGAGTTTTTAAGGAGGTAGAATATAGGTTTCATCACCTCGAAAGTTTAGATAAAGACACACCCCAAGAAAACAAAAGTATAGCTAACTTTCCTGTACCCAAAAATCTGAAAGAACTAAGATCGTTTCTAGGCATGGCAGGATTTTATCGCAGGTTCATCATCGCAAGTAAGACGGACCAGTATCCAAAGCCCTCTCGATAACTAACCAGGTAAAGCTTACTGAGGCAGGAATAACTGCCTTCAATAGAATCAAATAATCACTGCGGTCTGAAACGATGTAACACTCTCGTTTCCAAACTTTCAAAAATATTTCGAACTCGTTACCGACGCTTCCAACTTCGCACTTGGTGCAGTACTCCCGGGAAGTTCGACCAATAAATTGTTTTTCTCAAACCTTAGATAAAACTGAGGAAAACTACTCGGCTAAATTTACTTTTCGGAAAAAGGCACGGATCTTTACAGATTATCAACCACACTTACATAAATATGCTCTCAGCAATAACAAAAATAATAATTCAAAAATGAAGCGCTAGAAACGATATTGGAATTTACTACCGTATTTCAAACACGAACTTGTAGAGTTACCGACGTTAATACAAAGCCGTAAAATGCATAGAACTAAATGCTCAATCAACGCGATCAATAGTGCTTGTACAAAGATAGCCGGAAATCCAGATGTACAGGGTGATTTTTTTAGCTGAAACTTTCAAATATCTCGGAAAATAAGCACTCTACGAAAAAATATTGGTTATCAAAATTTAATCATTCGGGAGGGGGGGACATACATTAGTGATAAAATTCGGATTCTAGCAGATTCAGATTCTACGGCTTAAAGTACGTAGAATTTCTTTGAAATATGTTTTCGATTCATGATAGATTGCGCTGTAATAACGATACTAATTTTTTCCGATTTCCCCGACTGAGAACCTATATGCATACGATTCTGCAATGCGTTTGAATTAAAATTGACACGATTGCAATGTAAATACTCAAAATTAGTCTTAAACAAATTGTATTTCTTAAATTTTTAATTACTGAAAAATGACTTGTCAAGAAACTACCTACTATTATCGTAACCCAGGAACATGCAATTAAATCTACTTTAGCCGAAGAATCCGAAGGAGTTCCTATTTTAATTTCAAAGTTACATGAATGAAATTTAGCCTTTGTAGTTGCAGCTTCAGTTCAACAATAACTCAACGCCAGAAAAGTTTTCGGTCTAACAAAGAAAACAATTTTTTGGGGTAAACAACATTTTAATTATCAACATAATTTCCTTATAGAGCGATACAATCAGTCCAACACCTCTCTAACATGTCGATACTTTTTTGTAGAACAATTTACCTTTGTCTTCAAAATAAACTTCAGTTTCGGCACAATCGCTTCTTCATTGGAGACAAATGTCTTTCCTTGGAGCTTTATTTGTGAGGTCTACAAACAAGTAATAATTGCGGCCAAATGTGACAAATACGGTGGATGCGAGAGCATCGACGCGTTGCCATTTTTGATCCATTGTGAGTAAACGCGGGGTACTCACTTCGAACACAGCTTTCTCATGGACAAATGTTTGTGCAAAATATGACCAACACGTTCCATTAATGTCTTCACGATGTCTTTCGTAGTTTTTTTTATGTTTTCTGGAGTCACAGCCTCATTAGGGCGTCATCATCGGTGGTTGTACGACCACATTTAAATTGAGCATACCATCAAAGATTGTAAATGTAATGATCGAAATGTCATGAATTTTTAACTGGTATCATTTTTAGGTTGTTAGAATTTAAAAGTCATATGAGTTTTAAATTTGTGGCACCATCTATGTGCCAGATCGGGAACTTTTCAAGCGATGTAATATTTTAAATTGAGCAGAAATTCGAGGCTTTGAGATATGCTGAGAGAAATAACTATCGAATTAGTCCCTTTAATGGGGGTTTAGTAATGGGAAATATAGCCTTGTCCTTGAGTAGTGACCCCTGCTGTTGTACGGCATCTTACCATTCTTGTACCAAAATTTTTGATGCCATTCTGTTATAATTGTAGCTCAATTTTTTGAATACAATTACTATTTTAGATCATCAATTCAAATAGCCCCATAGGAAAAAATCGAGGCACATTAGATAGCAAGTTATAGGCCGCCAGTTAATGTTCTCTCTTCGAAAAATTATACGATTAGCAATGCGTCCGCGCAAAAGATCAATTGCTTCTGTTGTTGTGGCGCCAAATTTAAAAATTAACCATAAATTGGGACACCCTTTATAAAATTAAAATTCTAAAAATGTTTGTCCCGCTTAATAAATTTAAAATTATTTTGCCAAAAGTAAAAATGTCTTGGATCAGGGCTACAAAATTTTGAAATATATACACTAATTGCTAAATTTGAGCTAAATCAGAAAACAATCGTGGCAAGTTCCCGAAAACGAACTCCGGACTGGGAATTTCATTGATTTTTATCTAATTTTTCGTCCCGCTCGATAAATTTAAAATTATTTCGCCAAAACTAAAAATGTCTTGGATCAGGGCTACATGATTTTGAAATATATACATACACTAGTTGCTAAATTTGAGCTAAATTAGAAAAAAAAATCGTTCCGTGGCAAGTTCCCGAAAACGAACTCTGGACTGGGAATTTCATTGATTTTTTCCAAATTTTTCGTCCCGCTCGATAAATTTAAAATTATTTCGCCAAAACTAAAAATGTCTTGGATCAGGGCTACATGATTTTGAAATATATACATACACTAATTGCTAAATTAGAGCTAAATTAGAAAAAAATCGTTCCGTGGCAAGTTCCCGAAAACAAACTCTGGACTGGGAATTTCATTGATTTTTATCTAATTTTTCGTCCCGCTCTATAAATTTAAAATTATTTCGCCAAAACTAAAAATGTCTCGAATCAGGGCTACATGATTTTGAAATGTATACACTAGTTGCTCAATTTTAGCTAAATTAGAAAAAAATCGTTCCGTGGCAAGTTTCCGAAAACGAACTATGGACTGGGAATTTCATTGATTTTTTCCAAATTTTTCGTCCCGCTCGATGAATTTAAAATTATTTCGCCAAAACTAAAAATGTCTCGGATCAGTTTTACATTTATTTTGAAATGTATACACTAATAGCTAAATTTAGGCTAAATTAGAAAACAATCGTGGCAAGTTCACGAAAACGAACTCCGGACTGGGAATTTCATTGATTTTTATCTAATTTTTCATCCCGCTCGATAAATTTAAAATTATTTCGCCAAAACTAAAAATGTCTCGGATCAGTTTTACATGATTTTGAAATGTATACACTAATAGCTAAATTTAGGCTAAATTAGAAAAAATCGTCCAGCGGCAAGTTCCCGAAAACGAACTCCGGACTGGGAATTTCATTGATTTATATCTAATTTTTCGTCCCGCTCGATAAATTTAAAATTATTTCGCCAAAACTAAAAATGTCTTGGATCAGGGCTACATGATTTTGAAATATATACATACACTAATTGCTAAATTAGAGCTAAATTAGAAAAAAATCGTTCCGTGGCAAGTTCCCGAAAACAAACTCTGGACTGGGAATTTCATTGATTTTTATCTAATTTTTCATCCCGCTCGATAAATTTAAAATTATTTCGCCAAAACTAAAAATGTCTCGGATCAGTTTTACATGATTTTGAAATGTATACACTAATAGCTAAATTTAGGCTAAATTAGAAAAAATCGTCCAGCGGCAAGTTCCCGAAAACGAACTCCGGACTGGGAATTTCATTGATTTATATCTAATTTTTCGTCCCGCTCGATAAATTTAAAATTATTTCGCCAAAACTAAAAATGTCTTGGATCAGTTTTACATGATTTTGAAATGTATACACTAATAGCTAAATTTAGGCTAAATTAGAAAACAATCGTGGCAAGTTCCCGAAACTGAACTCTGGACTGGGAATTTCATTGATTTTTATCTAATTTTTCATCCCGCTCGATAAATTTAAAATTATTTCGCCAAAACTAAAAGTGTCTTGGATCAGTTTTACATGATTTTGAAATATATACATACACTAATTGCTAAATTTGAGCTAAACTAGAAAAAGTCGTCCCGTGGCAAGTTCCCGAAAACGAACTCTGGACTGGGAATTTCATTGATTTATATCTAATTTTTCGGCCCGCTCGATAAATTTAAAATTATTTCGCCAAAACTAAAAATGTCTTGGATCAGGGCTACATGATTTTGAAATATATACACTAGTGGCTAAACTTGAGCTAAATTAGAAAAAATCGTCCAGCGGCAAGTTCCCGAAAACGAACTCTGGGCAGGGAATTTCATTGATTTTTATCTAATTTTTCGTCCTGAAATTTAATTCTTAACTGCAAACTTAGTTTAGATTTATCAAAAAGCGATTAAAAATATTTTGCTAATTAACAAATCTTAATTTATTTAGAAAATTTTAATTAAACGCAAAGATGAAATGTATGTGAAGATAGCCCAAATTCCATCCCCGAAAAATGCGATGGCAATACTAATTATTGCTATCATGACATTTTTTTTACTCTTAGCCCAAAAAATCACGATATTATTACTGTCAGCCCCGAAAATTTACTGTCATGATAGCTAAAACTATCATGACACAAACATTTTCCTGGGGAAAATTTTTAACTTTTTTATTTTTCCAATATGTTTTTTTATTTTAAATAATATTAATTGCTTCGTCAACCTTGCAGACACAGATCAAAGAGTTTTCATCGCTCTTATCGCTTCTTCTGATAGTGCCACAAATGTTAAAAAAAATCAACTATCACAATATATAAAATATTTTTTAATGTAATTTTAATACGTTGTATACCTTAGAAGATGGGGGCTACCGCCCCCAAACCCCCGCTTTTTCACAATTTATACAATTCTTCAAGTGTCAAACTAAGTAAAAAAAAATTAAAACATTTCAAAAATTTTCTGGAATAATTGCCAAATATAGATTTATTGCTATAATTAATAATTAAATGTCGCAATAGTATACATAAAAATGTATAGTATTGCCATAAGCAACTTTTTCGATTTTCGGGGATAGAAATTTGGGCTATCTTCACAGAGGTAAAGATGAAGTTTGTTTTGTATGCCAGCCATGGACGTACTAACCATCAATTTATATAGTTGGAAATCCAGACATTCGAGTACCTGAATCCGCCTCTATTACTAAAAAACGCTTTGGACTCAGGTCATTTATAATATAACAATAGAAACAAGTCAGGTGTAATTCAGGTTCGTCGCCTATTTTCTAATAAATTTCAATGACATCTTTTGATTTCAGTGAAAAATGTTATAAAGGTAATTAATAAACAAATAATTTTAGAAATGTTCCTGACGTCGATAATAAATATCATTATAAAATATAAATAAGCTCGAATATTCATTAGCGTAACGCATATATGATATACCATGGAAATTTAGCGCGGTTTATGAATAATGTCTTCGAAATATTATTTACAAAAACGATTTACATAAAGTTTGCATTCATAAATTTGGAATATTGATAAATTTAAATTTAAGCAAAATAATGATTAGTATTAATCAGTAAATCATTTTCATCAATGGGCGGGCGCATGTTGAGTAAAATCACAGCCAACGTTATGAATATTTTGAATTCTATCGGTAAGCGAATACTTTATGCCAAAATGTAAAAGTCACCAAAACCGCATTGAATTTTCATCGTCATTAAATTCGGTCCGGTTTTCAACTAACATTAATTTAATTTAACGGGTACAGTAGTGAATGTGCATACCTAAACCCTTATATAATTAAGAGATTTAAATAGCTGATAACTGTAATGCAATAAGATTCATCAATTCTCGTGTTACATTTAGAATGGAAATGATTATGTGCGCTTAATGTTGGTAATCGCATGCTATTTGCATAATCGTTATACCATGTACCTTCATATCAGAGTTTGGTCTAATCTATAATGACCACTTCCGTACATTGTCTCAATCGTGCCACTAATCGACAGTAATTGTTTATTTTGTTGCCACCTCTGTGCCCTTTAAATTTCTTTTTACTTGAAATGAACATCAAACGTAACAAAATAGACAAAATTTGTTAACTTCTAGACTGATTACGCAAATTTCAGAATTTAACAAGATTTAAAAAATTACTTGTATATACAGTCTTTACTACTGCCAACCAAAGACAAGATAAAATGAATTATGTATACCTAATGTTTAACAGCCTTGGATTGTTCCAATCAAATAATTATACGGCGGGTAGAAATGCAGTTAGCATATTAAATGTATAAGACAAAAGTTATAAGATCAAATTGACAGAACGAATTCGAATATTTTTTTTTTTTTGGTTCAAATCGATAATGAGAAAGACCGACGAATTAATCATTCATTATGATCGCACATAATGCAATTACGATTACCGTTGCCGTGTATACGGCATTTCAAGATTTAATTAAAGCCCAACAAAAAATTAAAAAGATTTAAGACTTTTCTAATTTAATTTTAATGTTTTTGTTTTTTTTGCCTTACGTTAAACCTAATTCGAATTTGTCTGCTTGCGAGAATTTACTAACTGCGCTGCTATGTTTAGAAACCTCTTTTTTGCATTAGAGGAATTTTAATTAATTGCAACTCTCGTTTTTTTTCAAATTGATATGTTTATGTATATTTTCGCAAAGACATGAAAATATTTTATATCCAAATTGAATTGGACAGATGCAACCTTCGATTTGATTGACTATACCATTTAATTTAGTGTTTCAAATGGGAAAAGTTGTATGGTTGATTGAAGGTCTACCAATTTGTTTTAGTAAATTTACTCCACCCAAAGTGGATGATTTAACTAGTATGGGGACCCCAATAAGGGGTTTGACCGTTTTGTAGGTATGAAGACAAACGCAAGATTTGATTCGTTTATCTTAATCAAGCACTTCGAATTTTTAGAGTGACAACTACCTCACATTTACATTGATTTCGAACTGTTGTGCTAGCTCAATATCTCTGTATATACAGGTAAGCCAAATAATTAGGGGGAAAATTATTAGATGCCGTTATCCATACTTAAAACAAGCTTTACTTCTGGAAAAAACTCCCCTGGAAAAATCTCAAAGAAAATGTAGCTGTTTTTGATGACCAAAGTTAAAAATTAACGGAATGTGTAAGCAGCTCTAACTCCATTATTTTTATGAAATAAGCGAAACCATAAGTGTAGGGTACTTTGAATTATAGAAAAATCGGTGTTTTGCTGATGGCGTATTTATGCACTTGACACAGAAATCACTTATCTTTCCATATCTTGTAGACCTCGGCCTAGCCTCGACAAAACTTACCAGAATTTTGGTAAAAACTGTTTTGTTTAATCAAAATAATCATTGCTGCTTAAATTTCCGAATAACAACAACATCCATCAAATTTCACTATAGGATATCCGAATTTATAGAGAAAAAACTTACGTATGAAATTTTATCTCGATCAATCAATCCGTCTCGGCTGTAGAGAGCACACAATTTGTCTGTCGGCACCAGACTCAACGTAATTTTAATATGTATACTCTCCTCTTTTCGGTTTCCCAGTATTTTTTACTGAAAAAATGTGTTTCACTGTGGAATCCACGCATGTAGGTAGGGGAAACTACAGTGCATAAAGAAACCAAAGAAAATTTATTTGTTTCCTCGTTTCGTCGTGTGTACGTGATTCAATCTACAGTAAAAGCCGGGGATGAGAGCATTCCGGATAATTGAAAATTCCGGATAATTGAATGTTTCATTAAAACTAGAAATTTTATGGGAATTCCGCGAGCTATTTGGTAGACTTCTCTTTTTTCACAAAAAAAATTGTTCTACAAATCTGCTTCACATAAATCTGCATAACTTCTTGAGCAGAATACTGCGAGCATTGTTCTGCAAATCTGAAAATTATCATCAAACCAGTTTCTTCTTGTCAAGTGATACCTTTTTCAGCTAATTGTACGTCTTCATCAGAATCTGAGCTTAAGTTCTCTGCTGCGTTGGAATTTAAAACACTTTCGATAAGTTTCTGTGTTATCATCGAGATGCAACCGGTCAGCAATTTCGTGCTCTTGAATGTCCACAAATTGTTTTGCATTAGAATTCATGATTTCGCCAATTTCATCGTAAGGCATCGTAAGAGCTTCATCGTAACAACAACGATTACTTGGTGTTGATTATCATTAAACCATAATTTGTTCCAGCCATTTGCTAAAGTTGAACATTTTACTTCAGTCGAGGCAAACGATGCATTAAATATTGCATCGTTCATGTTATAAGATTGTTGAAACGGTTTCACTGAATCAACAGCAATCAATTTTCTGAGAACTGTTTTTTTAAAGCGACATTTGAAATTCCGAATTACGCTCTGATCCATCGGTTGAATTAAAAATGTCATATTGGGCGATAAACATTAAATAACAAAATTTCTACAATCTATAAGTATGCCAATACTTATAGATTGTAGAACCATTGATAACCATTGATTGTATCGCAATTCTTATGTGTGTGTTTGAAAGGTTTTAACTTGTACAAAAAATTAGAATCGGTAAAGTAAATAAAAAGTAACACCATTTTCAACATATGGAGATAAATAATGAAAAAATTCGATATCTTTTACAATTTTATTACGACGAAGGTAAAAACGCGGCTCAGGCTTGCAAAAAAATGTGTGCTGTTTATGGAGAAGGTGCTTTATCAAGATCAGCAGCAAATAAATTGTTTGCGTGCTTTCGTTCTAGAAATATGGATGTCAAAGATGCACCTCGTCTGGTCGACCAACCACTGGAAAAGTCGATGAAATCATGCATACAATTGAAGAAGACCGGCATATAACAGCCATGCAATTGGTAAAGAACTAAATATTGATTACAAAACAGTTTTTAACCATTTGAAAATGGCTGGATACAAAAAAAAGCTTGACGTTTGAGTACCTCATGAATTAACAGTTAACAATTTAATGGACCGGATTTCTATCTGCGAGATATTGCTGAAACGTAACGAAATCGAGCCATTTTTACAGCGAATGATTACTGGTGATAAAAAGTGGATAAGATACGACAACGTTGTGCGAAAAAGGTCATGGACGAAAAGAGGTGAAGCTTCCCAAAAGGTATCAAAGCCAGGATTGACGCCAAGAAAGGTAATGCTGTATGTTTGGTGGGATTGGAAAGGAATCGTGCATTATGAAGTGTATTATGCTGCCACCAGGCCAAACGATTGATTCTAATCTTTACTATCAGCAACTAACGTGTTTAAGACAAGCAATTCAGTTAAAACATCCAGAATTGATCAGCGAAAGGGCGTTGTTTTCCATAATCATAACGCTAGACCACACACACACACACACACACACACACATCATTGATGACCCGGCAGAAACTGAGAGAGCTTGGCTGGGAAGTTTTGATGCACCCACTATATAGTTCTGCCCTTGACCCATCGGACTACTATTTGTTCCGGTCCATGCAGAACCAACTTAATAGTTTTACATTAAATTGAAAAGAGGGCTACGAAAAGGAGTTGTCTCGATTTTATGCCTCTAAACCACAGAAGTTTTACAGTGATGGGAACATGGCTCTACCAGAAAAATGGCAAAAGGTCATCGATCAAAATGGCACATATTTGGTTTAATATAAAGTTTATTTGAAATAATAAAATTCTTTGTTTCAATGTCACCCAAAAAAGGTAACGAACTATTTCCCCTACCTATTATTTCCAACTTCCTTGACAACAACAGTGACCTGTGCATCGTATTTTGAATGAAAATGGACCAATGATGCTATAGCAGACAATAAACCACACAAAACAGTAAATTTTTCTGGCCGCATTAGCAATTGTTTGATTTGTTGTTGAATGCTTTCACCCTAAATTCTGCAATTAGAGCAGGATGTCTAAGATTGATGCAGGTGAAGATACTGCAAAAGTTTTGCTATTAAAAAAAATAGCAAAAACTTCACATGTTCATGAGTAGAGTGAAGTTTTACCAAACTATATACTAAACGTTTATATGGGGTGGTTGCGTTTCAAAATGATATCTGTATAAAGCGGAAATGAATGTAAGTTTTAATTTATTAACATTATTTTAAATATTTTGCTAATAATTAAAAAAAAAAAACAAAAGAAAATATAATATATTTACCGTTTCATTATTCAATATTCACTAACCCGAATATTGGGGTTAATGAAAGTTTTACAAAAATAACTAGAAAATCGGTATCTAAGGCAGAATAGAAACACACAGGAACTACATAAGGATGATCTATTGCAATCAAATGAAAAAGCCGGAGAAATCATAATTTAACCTCGGGTTAAATGGATACTAATAGAAAAATTAGAAAAAATAATAACAAGCTCGTACGGCAGGGAACACCTCCTAATTTAAAATTAGAAACAAATTAGTTAGAATGCTTAGGACGAGTTATCGACTATTTCAAATAGAAATAATAATCCACTTAGAGTAAAATATTCCGGTAAAAGTTTGAATAATAAGTTAATGGGGTTGACTCCGGGATCTATAATTTTATGTTATGTTATGTTATTTTTGTTTTTTCAATACAAATTCCAATAGGAAGCGTAACTGAAATGGTCTTCAACTAACAGCTCATATATTTGAGGTTGTGTTAAGATCTCAACCCTGGATGTAGAGCTCCCGAATATTTTTTCTAATTTACATGATCTCCAACTAACACCTCATACTTAAATTTGTGTTAAAATCTCTAGGGATATCTGGGTTGGCTTAAGAATTTGTATTATATTTGGTCATTGTACTAAATTCTATAAATGTTCCCACCCCTGGACGTGAAGCTCGTGATAATTTTTTCTAACTGACATGGTCTCCAACTAACACCCCATATATCTGAGGTTGTGTTAGGATCTCTAGTTATACCCCAGTTGGCCTACGCATTTTTGTTATATTTTTTCACAATACAAAATCGTATAAATCGTCCCCACCCCTGGATGTGGCTCAGTTTGTGTGAGAAGTTTCTGAATATTTTTCTAACTGACATGGTTCCCAACTAACGCCCTATATATCTAAAGTCGTGCTAAGATCTCTAGGGATACCTCAGTTGGCCTAAGAATTTTTATTATACAGGGGTCGGCACTCGAAGTGCTACCAATTAAAAGTGCTGTAAATTTTTCAATTTTTATTTTTTTGTTATTTCAAAACTTCAGTATGTCGTAAAAACATTTCAAATTTAACAAAATATATGTTATTGTTCGATGTAGCCACCTTTAGCGCGGATAATAGCGAATACACGAATGTGGTTACGATCGTATTTTGTCCCATTCTCGGCGAAGAACAACCTTTAAGGTATCGACAGTCTCATATGTTTTAGTACTACTTTGGCCTCCAAAATAGACCATCTGGAAAAATCCATTGGGTTTAAATCCGGAGAATATGGTGGTCATTGTTGTGAAGAAAGGAAGCTGGTCTAAATTGTCTTTTACTCTATTTTGTACTCTAACCAAACACGATCGTTTTATTTGTTTACATATTG
Organism: Nephrotoma appendiculata; assembly: GCA_947310385.1. Taxonomy (NCBI): domain Eukaryota; kingdom Metazoa; phylum Arthropoda; class Insecta; order Diptera; family Tipulidae; genus Nephrotoma; species Nephrotoma appendiculata. The sequence goes on along the minus strand of OX371225.1, from coordinate 269,000,415 downwards.
CTGAACCGTAAAAATATTTTCATCAGAAAAGACCAAATTCTCAAGCTTGCCACCACGACACCAATATGCAAGTGTGTTAACACCTTTGCTCTTGCTAGGCAAACTGTCTTTTGTGCAGGTCTTAAATATTTCACTTTTTGTATTTTGTAGGGCTTCAATCGTAGTTCATTTTTAATATGCGCCCCACGCTACGAGTAGGCACATTGAGATTTTTCGTCAATTGAACTGCTCTTTGTTGTGGATTACGTTGAATTCTAACCTTCACCTTTCGAACAATTTCTGGCGATGTTGCTGTTTCACGTTATCACTGTAACGTGACATGGACCGATATACAAACATTTTGTTCACATTTAAATGTCGTTGCTCATTAACAACATAACAGACTGACGCTTCTCCTTCAACCTTCTCCGCTTCTGAGCGCACTGTCATTAGCCGTATGGTTGCTACAGCAGCGTGAAGTTGGTAACATATACCTGAGTTTGTATTAAAATCTTTAAGGAAGGATACCTCAGTGGGTTTAACATATTTTATTATATTTGGTCATAATACAAAATCCTCTAAAATGTTCCCACCCTTAGTGGAAAGCTCCTGATTAGTTTTTCTATTTATATAGTCCCCAGTGGCCCTATTCTGGCTTTCCCTGGGAATAGGGAATTGGGAAAAATATTTTCATAGCATTTTTATCTAAATTGTATATTTTTGGCCTACTAAGAGAACATGTTTGGTCTTAATATTTTCGAAACAAAGTTAAATGGGAAAATATTTTTCCCTATAAAAATTTTGTGGAACAAAAGTTTCCCATTTAACTTTTTTTTCGAAAATATTAAGACCAAACATGTTCCCTTAATAGGCAAGAAATATACAATTTAGATAAAAATGCTATGAAAATATTTTTCCCAATTCCCTATTCCCAGGGAAAGCCAGAATAGGGCCACAGGTTGTGCGTGATCTCGTTAAAACAAAAACTTTATTCTACTAAATTGTATAACTTGTTGCCTAAAATTATGAACACGATTCATTTTTACTACCTGAATATGAGTATCTTCTCCTTAGCGGTAATTGCAAAATGCTATTAGGTTGTTCGGAAAGTAATTTCGTTTTTTCCCAACAGAAGACTAAAATGTAATGTTTCATAGCCAACTTCAAACTTAAGCCGCATTGTTATTATATATTTTGACGGCTGATCTAGCAGGGCTTATTTGTGCAAATATTTGTTTGATTCTGCCTAATAGTTGGTGTTTGGTGCCATATTTTACGTTTTTATTATCGAAAGGGCTAAAATAGTGTTCAAGCAGGAAAAAGTTGTGTGATGTGTATGGAGAAGATGTATTGACAGAATGTCAGTGTCAAAACTGGTTTTCAAATTTTCGACCTGGCAATTTTGATGTTGAAGATGCACCACGTTCTGTAAGGCCAGTTGAAGCTGATGAAAATAAAATAAAGGCATTTATTGATGCAAACCGCCGAATAAAAACTCGGTGAGATTATGATCACGTAAAACGCCTTGGTTTAGTTTCAAAAACCGACATATGGGTTCCACATATTCTTACAGAAAGAAATTTGCTCCGTCGCATTGACGTCTGTGATTTGCTGCTCCAATTTCACGAAAATAGTTCAATTTTTGAAGCGAATTATTACTGTGGATGAGAAATAGGTTAGTCAAAAAGTGATGCTGGTCTGTTTGGTGGGATTACGGTGGGACCGCGAAAAATTCTTAAGTGTGCTGTTATCAACTGGACCAATTGAATGATTCACAAAAACAATGGCCAGAATTGTTCAATAGAAAATGGGATATATACCCAATGGATGGGATATGCTACCACACCCACCATAAACATAGATTATTACTTGTTCCTTTCTCTACACAAATTTTTAGACGGCCAAACCTTTTCTTCAAAAGAGGACGTCAAAATTGCATTGGATCATGTTTTTGCCAGCAAAGATCAGAAGTTTTATTTTTTTTTTTTTTTTTTTTTTTTTTTGTAACTATTGCCAAAGGCTTTATTCTTGATTCTTTCTTTATACGAAACTAACAAGAAGTGTGAAATTCTTAAAAACTATATTTTATTTTAAATTAAGCCTTAACCTATGTTAATACTTAATATCATTATGCATTATTATTATTAAATTATTATTATTTACTTAATTTTAGTGTGTTAGCTCATCATGCACGTAATTATTAGATTATATTTCTCAGTTAATTAAATCTAGAGGATCTGCCCTGCGCAGCCGTCTGTATTTCGGTTGCCTTAGTAATTCTCTAGCTAATTCGTTAGGGTGTGATTCCAGTTTCAGTTGGTACTTTAGACTGCATGATTTAATTGTCTCTTTAACAGTTTTGATTCCTAAATCTCTATGGATGTTGCTGTTTCGAATATACCAAGGGGCATTTGTAATGCTACGAAGTATCTTTGCTTGCGTTCTTTGTACAATATCTATATTTGATGGGGATTAGGATCGCTTTGTATAGTAGAACCTTGCAGTCTAGAGAGAGTTTCGAATTTCTACCGATTATCCAGTACATTTTAGAAAATTTTATTTTTAATTGATTGCGTTTTGTTTCAATGTGCTTTTTCCATGTCAATCTTCTATCGAGATGAAGACCGAGATATTTGACGTTTGTTTGTTGAGGAATTGTGATATTGTTTAATTTTACTCCTGGGCATGTACGTTTATTCAATGTGAATGTTACATGAGTTGATTTACATTCATTCGTCCTTATCCGCCAAGTTTTTAACCAATCTTCTATTTTGTGTAGATGTTCTTGTAATTCTCTCGATGCTGTTTGAGGATTTTTGTGCGAAAATAATATAGCTGTGTCATCAGCAAAAGTTGAAGTGACAATTTTTTCAGTTATTGGTACACTCAAAAAAATGCATCTATAGAGACAAAAACTGCATTAATAGTACGAAAAATACGTGAAAACAGCGCCAATACAGGAGTTCTATAATATTACGAATTACGTTCATTAATAACATAATACTGACAAATTAATAAATTGTTGTAGTTACGAATTAATCTGTACTATTTATGATTTGATTCATATACGATACGAAAAAGTTTATAATTTTAATGCAATTGCAAGCGTTTATGAATGAATAATTTCTTATTATTAACGTAAGGCATTGTAAAATAGTGAAAAATGGTGATTTATTGAAAGACTAAATTCATAGATACGATGAAATTTTTCATAACATTATGGAAATTAAAATTTTTATTAACGTCTAATTCAAACATGTAACTAAATAAATTCATTTTATATACGTATCAATACTGATATTTACGAAACTAATGCCAAGTAATTCATAAATAAAACAACTATTTTCGTAAATATATTGATGACGACTATTCAAATATAAGATGCAATTCATGAATAATAAGCACAATTATGTTTTTCTTAATTTCATACGACGAGAATGTTTAATTTATTAAATCATAATTTAAAACTTATAATATCTTTACAAAATATTCACAATAAAATATAATTTAATGCATAATTAAAACTAAGTAAAATAATAAATCAAAAATTACTCAAAACCATTACACTTATTAATTTCGTAAAACATCTTAAAAAATCAAATAATTAATTTTAACTATTTTTGTATTTTTATTAGTTTTATTTGATTCATATTTTTATTTTTTTAATTATAAATTTCAGTTTTGGTTCACCTTATGATTTATTACTTAATTATGTACCTCTGTAATTATGTAACTTAATAAAATAATAAAAACATAGATATTTATTCAATGTTTCCTACAAATACACGTTATAAGTATTAATCAAATGATCAATATTATTTTAATAATATACATACTTTGAATAATACAAAATAAGTTAAAATGTCTAGCAGCTCAGCATTAAAATAGAAAAAATAATCAGTTAGGATAATAAAAAATATAAACCAACTTGTAAGCTCTTGTAATATCAGACTGACTTTAGAGGATTTTAAAGGAGGTTTGTAAAGATAGATTTGTAAAAGAATGATAGTACAAAATTTCACACAAACTCTGCCGCTGTGGGAGTGTGGGATATTTTAAAATAAATACAGAAAGAACGATGTATAGCAGATATCTACTGCTCTAATTAATTTATCGAATAGTAATTTAATACCTCTTGTAATAACATAAATTATTTTTCACTTTGATGCACGTTTCGTATACCCAGTATAAATGGCTGAATGCATTCTAATTTTTCTTCATCTAATTTTCCTGAACAAATCCTGTGTAAATCATCGCTTCCTGTCCGGTATTATCCTTTTTATTATTTTTTGAGAAGGAGTTAGCAATCAATGGAAGCACCAGAGAAGCTGAAGAGCGGCATCGTCTAGAAGTAAAAAAAGAGTTACAATAAATGTACTGCTTGAATTATATGTAAATAAATTGACTTTCACGTTAATTTCTGAACTTAATTTTCCTTTATCGAAACCCCTTTAATTGATTTCATTTAAAACTGTTTTTATTTCAGAAGATTTAACACGATTTTCCTACTTTAGAAACTTTAAAATGGTCTTCCCAATTAGTCATAATGTCCTCGTAAGATTGAAGAATACATTTAAAATTGATGTTAATCTATAAAAAAATAATTATATACTATTTAATATCACGTCGTATTTAAAATAAACTAGATATATTGTGATTTTTAATTATCATTTAATTAGGAATCACAATACATCAGCTTGTTTTAACAGCTATAAGATGAAGGGCTCCGATGCTATCAAGATTAAGTTTTAAATTATTAAGCATTTAAATACATGAATTCTGGCAGTTTATAGAAACTAAAGAAACTAGGTGCACTTTTTTTAATTTAGTTTTTCGTAATACACTAATAAACAAACTATTGACTAAATATTATTATTATTAATTTAATTATTCATTAAAATTTGTGGTGGTAGTAAAATAATTTTGCACTTCAAACATTTATCAACTATTTACTTATAAAACGTTGGAAAAACAAGAAAGTTTATGTGAGTTGAAATTTATAACTTATAAAACAGTTTTTAAATATCAACTAAATGCACGGATCTCGCAAACTTTCAATGCTAGTTATTTAAGTACATATTTCTTAAAAATATTAATAACATAAATATTATATTTTGCTTTTTAATCATAAATGCCAAAAAACAGTATTTAATCTAACTACCGCAACAAAAATTGATTACTTCTGAATATGCCATGATATGAGTAATTCTAAAATAATTTTAGTATAGCAAAGTAATGCGTACCAATCTGTAACCACTTGGTTTTTTATATTCTCCTCATTTATTAAAATATTTTTGAAGGTCGTGTTGTATTTCCTTACGTTTGTAGCGGCTACAAGCTTGCCAAATGCTCCCGAACTCATTAGCTGTTACATTGTCGTACTTAATGCTTTTTAAGCAAACTTTAGCGTCAACTTTCGGATCTACAAAATTATTTAAGAATTATGTTATAATAAATGCCTATAAATAAATAAATTTTTGTGACTAACTAACACACGTAGAGAAATAAAAATGAATGCTTTTCTATGTGGATGATCCAAAAAAAATTCGTTTAAATATAATACTTACCTGATATGGAACTAAAATTATCACTATTTTATTACACAAACAAAATAATAGTTCTTTTTATATAAACGAATATATATTATTGTTTATAAAAACGAAATAAAACATTATGATATCAATAAATTATTTTTTTTAATTTACCACCAAGAAACACAACAAATTTGCAACAAATTTTAAGAACGAATGAACTAAATGACCGTTATATGAAATATTGAAATATAATACATATAAAATATAAGTATTGCGAACTTTTCGTAAATATTATGAATATTTTTATCTCTTCATCTATAATACGAACTTTTCGTACATATTATGAATATTTTTCTATCGAAGTAAAATAATCTATAATACGAACTAATTCGTGGATAGTACGTAAATATTTGACGAAATTTCAAAATGAGTACAAATAAATTAATTTTTATTTAACGTTGGGATGGTGTATAGCTTCTCAAAAACATATTTCAAAACAAGATTTCCCAAAATTAAACACTTCAAAAAAGTTAAAGGTTCATAAGCGACAAAGTGTGAGGTTCATAAAGGGATTTTTCAAAACAGCATTTTTCCAAAACGGCAATTTATCCGCACACTCTAAAATACATTGGTTACAAAGCCTAAAGTTCTACTCGTGGTTGCGGTATGTGAATAAATCCTCAACTTATATCGTAAAAAGGCACACCTTCCGAATATTGTTCTAAAGTTTAATCATGCGCGTGCTCCTTGATTATTTTATAATTGTGGATGAGTACATTATAAAGAGAGTCGAAGCTAAGGTATGGTCAAAGAAAATGTGTGTAAACAGAAGACGAATTTAAAAAAGATGAATCGTTTGGATGAATATGTTATGAACAAGTTCGATCATTTGAATTACATCTTCAATGAACTACCAGTAATTAATATTATATTGCATACAGCTTCTACATATTCTTGTCATTAATGATAAAAAGAAACTGTTTATGTAAATAATTGTGTGTTTGTTACAACCTTACATCTTTAATAAATACTTTTAATAATGTTCTATAAATTTTTTATATATTTGTCATAATTAGCTATATTATAATTCGTAATATTAATAATAAAATTCGTAAAATTTAACATCGATATGAATATCAAGATACTCGTATATTTACATACCATAATTTTCGAGCTTCGCTACTGTATCTTTACTACGTATAATTTCATATTTTTAAGGAATAAAAATTCATTATTGCGAACCAATTCGTATAAATACTTTTAACACAGTTTTACAATTGAAAGTATCCTTCAACAACAAATATAAATATAATGCAAAAACACAAAAAAACTATTAATGGAAGTATAAATTTACGAACTGCGATTCTTACTATTAATGCATGCAGTTGTAGAATTGGGTTTGTTTATTTTATTTTCTACGTTTATATAAAGATTTTTACATTAATAGTAGGAATTCGAGTTAACGAATGATATTCGTAAAAAAAATGTACAACATTTTTTTGAGTGTAAGTCAGCTGTGAATAGCAAGTATAGCACAGGTCCCAATACACTACCTTGCGGTACTCCTGCCTTTATCTCGGCTAGATCAGTAGTGGCCGTATTTTGTTTCACCTGGAACATCCTTTGGGCTAAGTAGTTTTCAAGAATTGAATGAAATTGGCTAGGCAGAAGAGTTTTAATTTTGTAAATTAATCCTTCATGCCATACTTTGTCGAAAGCTTGCGCAATATCCAAGAAAACTGCCGAGCAATATTTGTTTTCTTCTAAGGAAAATTTAATTGTATTTACAATTCTGTGCACCTGTTCTATTGTGCCGTGTTGCTCTCTAAATCCAAATTGGTGATCTGGTATAATGCGACCTTCAGATAGTATAGGTATTAGTTGTTGTAGTAGCATCTTTTCAAAAAGCTTTGAAATTATCGGGAGTAGACTTATTGGCCTGTACGACGAGACTTGGGTTTCGTCTTTACCTGGCTTTCGAATCATGATAATTTGAGATATTTTCCATTTTTGGGGAAAGTATCCACATCTCATAATCGCGTTAAAAATATATGTTATATATTTTATGCATCTATCTGGTAATTCTTTGATCATTTTTCCAGTTATTAGGTCTTGACCTGGCGCTTTCTTAGGATTTATACTGTTTTTGATAACCGTTTTGACGCATTTCCATTTAAATTTTACTGGGTTTGGGTTCGACTCGTCCCTCGTAAACTGTGGTAGTACGCAATCGTTATTTTGTTCGTTTGGGGTGAACACTTTTTGTAGATGGTTAGAGAAAGCGATGGCCTTTTCTAAGTCACTTCTGGCCCAGTGACCATCTGGTTTCCTTATCGGTGGGTTCGATATCTCTGGCCTTTTTAAATTTCTTGCTGCCTTCCACAGTGAGTAATCGGTTTTTTCTGTTGCTGTGAGCTCACTTAGGTAATTCTGTATTCCTAAATTTTGTTCTTCCCGAATTGCTTCTCTTAGAGCTTTAATAGCTCTATTTAATTTCCATTTATGCAAAGGAGATCGGTGGAGCTGCCACAGCCGCCGAATTGCCCGCTTCTCTGCCAATAATTTTTGAATGTTACTTGAAAGCCTTGTATTATTTTCGGAATTTTTGTTAACCGGAGTAGCTTTTTTGCAGCCATTTCCATTATTTGACTTAAGTTTTCTATCGCGGCATCAATGTCTTCTGGTGTGCGAAGTGGAACATTGAGATGACAATTCACATTTACTATGTTTCTATAGAGAACCCATTTCGTTAGTTTGTTTGTTAAACGTTGGGGTGGTTCGGTTTTTAATACTTGGGTACTTAGTGTTACTATTATTGGTGAGTGATCTGATGATAAATCATAACAGTCAACGACTTGAGCATTGTTGCGTGCTATTCCTCGTATTACACAGAAATCTATTAAATCAGGAATTTAATCATCAGAAGTTTTATGAGCGAGGAATCATGCTACTGTCTGAATGATGGCAAATAGTATTGGATCAAAATGAAGAATATTTATTTCAATAATATCTTTAAATACGAGGGCAGTTTGATAAATTAGTGACTTTTTGAACTTCCTGCGCACTAACTTTAAATGGAACACTGCTTCCATCAACTGCCATCTATTAATACGGTACACTCAAATTTTGAGCACGCTGCGTCATTTAGTTTGTGTTTGACAGCCATTGAAAGCAGACAACCTCGTGATTTTTACCGAAAATGGAAAAAAGTGAATTTCATGTGTTGATTAAGCATTATTTTTGCGTAAAAAACCATCATCAAAACCAAGGAAAGGCTTGATAAATACCATGGGGACTCTGCTTCATCAATTTCAATGGTAAAGAAGCAGTTTATTGAGCTGGGATGCACGCGGTGTTATCCACATCAATTAATTTGAAAAGGGTACACCGATCATCGGCGAATATTATTCAGAACTTTTGGACAGATTCGATATTAATTTGAATCTACAACGACCGCATTTGGTGAAGAGAAAAGTGCTGTTCCATCAAGACGATGCACTCGTGTGTAGTCATCATGGCAAAAATCCATAAATTAAGCTGCGAACTTCTACCCCATCCAGCATATTCTCCAGATTAAGCCCTCTGCAACTATTTTCTGTTTCCAAACAAACTCTATTATTTGGAAGGAATTAAAAAATTAGAAAAACGCTGGACATTTATACATTTATATCGAGCTTAAAGGAGATTCTGTTGAGAAATAAAGCGTTTTTTGGCAAAAAAAAATATCTTTTGTTCAAAAAGTTACTGACTTATCAAACTGCCCTCGTACTACAAAAAACTCTTCTTACATTTTCACCAAAAAAAAACTATTAGAAATTATTTACCGGACAACCCAATATTTTTCTGTGCTGTTAGCCATCAGATATTTTTTAATTATTTGACAAAAATTAAGACAAATTTGTACAATACGTTTGATAATTAGTAATAAATGTGCGTATTTTAAAAAGTTTAAATATATTGTTGAGTCAAATTAAACATTCATGTAACTATTCGAAATAAAACAGTTTGTAATAAATAAAACAATTACATTCAAGAAAAATGTTATCTTCGATAAGTTTCCATCTTACCTAGATAATATTACTAACACAAACACAATTAATGAAACTAGCAAAAGATTAACATTTTCTTCACATTCGTTAAGAGTGAGCGTCCCAATTAGAAAACCCGATGCTGCAACACTTCTGTTTGCTTTGCAGCGGTTGAAAGTGCGTTTATTTTCTTCATTGATCGCAACCAGACAGTGAAATATCAATTTGCCTTCCAACCTTTATGAATTTATATTTAAGAAAGTGAATTATTAACCTTTTCCGGCACACAAAAACTCTTGAAAACTTGTAATTTTACTGCATTACATTAAACAAAATATTTAAGAGTCCACTCATGAAAATTATTATACCTATGTACATTAAAACAAATGACGGTTGCAGAAAAGTGATTGTACGGTTATTCTTCACTTTATATACAAATTAATTTTATTTTAATTAAATAATCGCGCAAATGAAAGTGTTTATCGCGCAAACAGTAAATTACCTCTTGAATTAACTGTGCCTAAATGTGAAGTGATTATACATTTCTGATATTTAAATTAATATTTAAACTTACAAAATGGAACTTAAAAAATGCTTTATTACATTTTGATAACAAAACATTTAGCCGGTTTCACTTTTTATAAATTCAAACAAATTCAAATTTCTTTGAATCGAAGAAATATTAACCAAAATCGTGTCATTAGAACAGGAAAGGCGCCGACAATAGGAAACATTTACAAAAGATTATCTGGGCGAACAAGACCTGTATGTCTTGCATATTTTTAACTAATCCGTAATAAATCATTTTGTGAACACCATAAGTACTAAAAACTAGTTCAGATGATATCAAGTTTAATGTGATATCGCAAACAAGAAAGTTGGTATTTCTTCGATATTGATAATGATAAAACGTGTGCCTATATCATCATTAAAGTAACCTGTTTGGTAACCCCAAACCGAACTTTTAAGTGCGGGACTTAACTAAAGAACTATCAAATTTTGATCGAAAACTGAAGAACTAAGTGAACATGAATTGCACGTATTTTATATTCTGTGTCGCGAATTGCAAAACGCGTTACGTATTTCGCGGTTGGATATAGATGAAATTCAATATGCATCTAGAGTACGCAAATATTATGACGGGGCTACTAATAGTTTTTCCAAAACTAATTAATTAAATAATTTTTTACAGATTTAAATTACTTGTATAGCTATCTGAATTTCAGATTTATAGGTATTTATTGTTGTTGTTGTTTAAAATGTAATTAACTAAGATTTATGTGAAATGAACAGAAATAATTTTTTATATGAATATTAAATGATAAACGTTGATTTTATGTAACAACCAATTTTTAAATATCGAATATTTATGATATGCTTGGAAATGGTATTGTTTTAAATTTTCAAAATATCAAATTTCAAATATTTATAAAATTTTTGCGTAAAAATTTAGTTTATGTCAGGGGTTATTAATCTTTGCGGAGAATGCAAATTTTTTGAAAGACAAAGTATAAATTGCCATTTTGCAAGAAAACTCAGGTTCAAAGTTACTCCCACCTCTAACGTAAAGATCCAATTTTCGTATATTTATTTAATTTGGAGCTAACTTGCTTCATCACAATAATTTGTGTCTCATGCTCTCAGAGCGATTGACACTTGTTTTCGTAAGAGGCCAGCGGCATTTTCTCCTGCTTTATTCTCCGGTAACAAATTTATCGGCCATAATGCCTGGTTTTGCATTCAAAAGTTCCCAATTTTAACAACATTAAAAATTTCTATGGAACTACATATTTCTGAAGTAAAAGCATGTTTTAGAACCTCCAAAGAAAGTTATTTTCTTTTTACCACGTTTTTCTTAACTTGCTTTCTTGTCTGTCTGTCTATCTGTTTGGATCAAAATTTGAGGTCGCACTTTGAAGCACTTATCATCATTCGATTTCGCTGAAATTTTGTTCACTTAATTGTTTCACCTGACAATTTCATATTATCAAACATTCGAATCAAAAATCTAATACAAATTTCAGAAAACCGTTATTAATATTTTACGGTTTGCGTAAATAAAACTTTCATCGTAAAATATTCACCATCATAGTTGCTGTGCGCTGTAAAACAATAATAGAAAAATATCACAATTTTTTCCAATTTTGAGGTATGGTTGAGGTACTTGCTGCTGCCCAAAAATGTTTTGTTGCCCCCCAACCAAACGGAGGCGGATTAGCCAGTGCTGCGAAAACAGACTGAATGGGTTGAGTGGGCTGCTGAAATATGGTTTGTCCTTCAAAAATGTTAGTAGGTGGTTGTGGCTGAGTTGGGGAGCCAAAGATGCGTTGTGTGGGTTGTGGTGGTCCAAATACAATTTAAGTTTGCTGCTGATTACTAAGTTGAGGCAACGCAAATTGTGAGGCCGCATTTGCCAGTTGAAATGTATTAACAGGTGGCCCAAACACTCCCGTATTAAGCTGAGCGGCTGCTCCAAATATAGATTGCTATAACTGTTGAGCTTGAACACCCCCAAATATTCCTGATGTTTGATTAGGATTGGTAAATGAGCTCCCTCCAAAGATGTTAACACTTTGTTGTTGGTTTGATGCTGGACCTCCAAACATACTTGTGGCTGTTACATCTGTAGTAGTTGCAAAGGTCGATTTACCAAATATGTTCTGCGTCTGATTTTCTGTTTGTAAATTGCCAATATTCACCGTAGCAAAAGGATTGTTACCGATGGCAGAATTGTTCTTTTTTGGTTCTGACCCAGCATCATAAAGTTGTACAAAAATATTCATGATCTCATTGATTTGCTCTCCTGAATCAAATTTATAAATCCTAGACGTACTTGCTCAAAGTTACCGTTAATTTTCGCCTCATAAAATTTGTATCGAATTTCCTCGAACGATTGATCTTCTATAAAATTTGGGATACAAGGCTTATCCTTGAATGTGCCAAAACAAGGATTGGCCATTGGTTGCCGAGTCTATGCCATCAGTTCACGCAGATGTGTATTTCGAAACACAAGACGCCCTGAACAACGTTCTCACGTTTTACGTTTCGAAGGTAATCGGCTAAGGGAGTATGTTCCAATATTTTTGAAAGATATGAGAATCGCCCTAAAGATCATCCTGTTTACAATTTCAAAGACATGTGCCTTATTGAACTCGCAATGCTTTTTGAATCGTACTATGCAAAAAAGGCCGATGACAATGAGGAGAGTGTAGATGCTGAGATCGAAGAACCAGGATTAGTGAGACGATTCATTATTCTCACTGATGATTCTAAAATGCTGATATATTCCTGCTGTAGTGAGAGTTCCAAATTTTCAAATGCATACTGATCCACACAATTATTTCTACAGCCCCCTACTTCAATATGTTCCATATTACTCTGAAAGTGAGCTTTTGCTGGGATTTAAAAACCCACATAAAGCATTTCTTTCTCGTGAGGAAAGATTAAAAGAAACAAACAGATATATGGAAACTTTCCGAGAAAGAGAGACAACTTGAAAATGCATTCAATCAGGCTCATGCATTCAATATTCTCGAACAACCTGAAGAATATGTTACATTTACAATAACATGAATGCAAGACAACAAGAACTTTTCCAACTTGTAAGACAAAGCCTTCAAGAGCAGTTGAACGGAAGTAGACAATGCAAAATATTTACGTTTAATCCTCTTAAGAATTTGGTTAAAAACTGTTTTATTGAAAAATCAGTGGTCAAAGTTGCTGCCCTAGCTGGTGTTACAGCTAGACTAGTAGGATGTTCAACACTTCACAGTTTATTGAAAATATCTGTTCAAAAAGATGGCTTTCTTACACCAAATATGCCCCAATTGACAGGAAATTACCTGAAGATTATGCGTCAACAGTGGAAGGATGTCGAGTACCTTTTCATTGATGAGATAAGCATGGTTCCTTATGAAATGCTTTGCATGATTGACTCACGACTGAGACAATTGAAAAATAAAGAGAACGAAGTGTTTGGAGGTATCAATATAATTGTTTTCGGTGACTTGATGCAATTGCCTCCCGTAAAACGAGCACAAATTTTCAATCAGCCAACTCGATTCTTGCCAGCGACTCATTTGTGGCGATTGTTTTCTTTATGTGAGCTGACAGAAAACATGCGGCAGCAAGGAGACAGCACATTTGCTGATCTCTTGAATGCCCTTAGAGTTGGAAAATTAAATGGTCAGCATTTTGAGCTTCTGATGTCTGAAACAAATGACAGAGGCAACTGGAGATTTTGCATTGGAAAAAGCCATTCATTGGATAAAGCCCACAATCTTGCTGTACTTAAGCAATATGGAGCTCAACAAGTGCGTATTTTCAAAATTCGATCACAGGATCAAATTATTGATGCAACAAGAAATGTTGATAATGTCAACATGGTTAATATCGTACCAGCAGACATAAATAAAATTGGAGGATTGCCCAAAGAGCTGAAAATATTTGTTGGTGCCAAAGTGACGTTACGCTCAAACATCAATGTTGGAAAAGGTCTTGTCAAGGGCGCCATTGGAAATATCACAGAGATTATCTGGCCGCATTTCCGCAGAGACCAAATGTACGATACTGACGTTCAACTTATCGAGCCAAAAGCTATACAATTTCCTGCTAAATATAATTATGGAACAACTGAGCGTAGACAATTACCAATAATTTTGTGTTGGGCATGTACAGTCCACAAAATGCAGGGATGTACCGTAGATCATGCAATCGTTTACTTAGGAAGATCACTTTTTCAAGACGGCCAAGCTTACGTCACATTAAGTAGAGTGAGATCTTTAAATGGACTGTAAATTGAGGAATTGGACTGTATAGCAAATTGTCAGGAAAGAAGCCTTTTAACCAAAGTGCAATCAGAAAAATGGAAAGAATGCGACCATATTGACCATATTGATAAGATTCTTAACTTCTTTTGATTAACTTTAAGTTTCGTTACAGTTTTCTTTATGTTTTTGTCCTTGTTGGTGTTTGTATAAATGCTGGTGTGTGTTTGTGTTGGGTACAGTATGCCTCAGCTCCCCGTGCTTGCGCCTGGAACTCCAAATTTGAAAACCAAGAAGGCATGAAATTCCTAACAGACAATTGGCATAATGACACGAATTTAGCACACATGTTGAATAATGTTATATACTGATTGTCTGTTTGGAAATTAATGTTAAATGTTTATGATAAATTGGATAAATTTACTTGAATAAAGAGATGAAAGCTATGTATTTTAAAAAATTGTTTCAATTGATAACAAGATTCAAAATTCGTACAATTAAAAAGAGTAAAATAAAATATATAAAAAAAACTTTTTAAAATACCACGTTTTTCTGATGCACTAAAAAGAAGAATATAATTTTTTTCTGGGCATTGAGAATTATCTGGGCATTTATACTTAAAACTAGCAGCAGTTTTCTACAACTAAAAACGTGGAGCGCATTTTAGAAAAGAAAATTGATAAATATGATTTGGATAACTTCTTATGGTGTTTTTAGAACATTTTGCTAGCTTAGAACCTTCCTGTACCTAATTTATGATTAAGGTATATGTGTCCCGAGTGAACACTGCCGTATTTGTCTAATAAATATCTAGTTGTAAGAACGACTATTGACATGCTTTACGTCTACATGTCACAGTCATTCTTACAACTAGACATTTACTAAGCAAATACATCCAGTGTCCACTCGGGTGTGTGATACAATCAATTAGGAAATTATAATTTTTTATTAAGCTTTGCTTCTAAATATTTTTCAGTTGTCTCGATATTCAATATTGTACGAGATATGCAGGGTATACGAGAGATTTTGACGAGAGTTGACAAATATAAGATGCTAGTATCAAAGCCCTAAATTTTCACATTAAGTACACCAACAACTTATTTTTTTATGAAGAATTGATTTACGGAACTTTTACTTTTTTTTTAAATTAATAGCAATTTCATATATGATATCAATTTTCTTTTCTAAAATGCGCCCCACGTTTTTAGTTGTAGAAAATTGCTGCTAGTTTTAAGTATAAATGCCCAGATAATTCTATATGCCCAGAAAAAAATTATATTCTTCTTTTTAGTGCATCAGAAAAACGTGGTATTTTAAAATGTTTTTTTATATATTTTTTTTCTATTTGTATTTAAATAACCCTTTAGCAATTGAACCTATTAAATGTGGTCAATACGAGGTTCAGACTAAAAAATACTTAAGACATTCTAAATTTTTTGACAAACACATTTACAAATTTTCTCTAAGGACTTCTGCAATTTACTGGGACCTAAATAATTTTAACTTAATTTTAATTTAATTATAGATTTTGGAGTTTATAGATTTTAACTCCTCCATACGCCCAGAAGGTCTGGGGCGGAGTCATGAATGCTGTGCGGAAATGTTAAACGGTATTCAAATGTTATATGGAAATGGTTCTATTCCGTTGTTTCAAAAAACCTTACAAATTATTTCGATGACTTTCGATTAAAGCTGACGAATAATTTTGAATTTTTACGGCTTGCTATAAGCATATTTTCCTGAAACAAAGGAACAAAACTGGCAAAATTGTTGTTGTTTCCCATATAAAATTTCATTACAGTCTAAAATTTCTGTGCAGCGTTCATGATTCTGCCCCTGCATTAAATTAACATTTTCTATAATTTTTTCAAAAGGGCCTGTAATTTGTTGTATTAATAAAACAGATTGTATTAACTAACTAACTATGTAACTTCTCTTTGACTACTTCATACTACGTGTTGCCATCACCGCAATTAGAACAGTGTTGTCATCACGACAACTCTCTCCTTTTACGTCAGGCGATATGCAGCTGTGCATTTTGGACTTGGATTCATTTGCTTTCTTAACTTGGGTATCGAGGGCTTTTCGACCCGAGCTTCCTAGTGCACCTGGTATATTTTCTGCTCGTTGTTTTCCGTCTCCTCTTTTTGTACGAGTACGAAATATATTTTTCTCAGATAATTTTGCATGTCGCCATGTGTCTGCATATTTCTTCATTTTTGTTTATAAGGTCATTGTCGCGCGCTTCGTCATCTGCGTAGTTTATTATTGGTTCTTGAATCGATAGAATTTTCGTCCTTGTATCCCAGTTGCTGGATGTGGAGTATTCGGGTCCATTAAGAGATAAGATTGTAAATATTGTTGCCAATTAGTATTTGGGACACTCGCGCTGATACGTAATCTTTTTAAAAAGAAGTTACTCTGTCTCTTTGATGAGCCCGTTCGCTTGTGACCATTAAGGAGGTGTGGAGTAGTTTTATTCCGTTCTCGACACAAAATGCCTTGAATTCACGAATTATCAGCTGTTTACCATTCTCGACTGTAGTTTTTTGCGGTAGACCAAATAAAGCGAAGTTTTTTCGCTGGTTTCTTTGGACGTGATTCGTTCTATTATAATCACCTCTTTAAATCGACTATAATAATCGATTACGAGTAGCAGTTAATGTCCGGAAGGAAAAGGTCCACAATATTTGAAACTGTTACCGAATTACATTTGTGACATTTTTGGACGTAAATCTTGATTTCGCTGTCTATTTTAGGCCACCATACCTTCCTTTGCAGTAACGTTTTCATATGTTCACTGCCTGGGTGACCCTCGTGACCTAGCGATAATATTCGATCTCGAATTCCCCTCGGTATAACAAAATATTCCCATGGAAGCAGAACTCGAGCGGCGTGTATTGTTGAATTAGTTCCTTACTATCACACAGTTCATTAACATCTATATACACTTCCGGATCAATTTAATTTCGTCGTACTCTTTAGATATTTCATCAATATCCTTCAATGTCATGGCATTCGCTAACGATGAAGTGTCCTCAAAAATGGTAATAATAAACGATTCGGCACTGTCTTCAAAAAATCCTTGCACTGATTGATCTATTTTCGGCAACCGCGATAGTGTATGTCTGCAGTCTGAGTACCCAGCATTCAACTCTCGCACATAGAGTGTTTTTAGAACTGAACAAAAACACGAGTGGTTTATGATCTTCAATAGCGTAGAATCCTAAAACAGCTTAAATTGTTAACGCTGATTTTAATATTTCAAACGATTCCATTTGATCGTTATCCCATCTGTATTTATTTAATTTAATAAATTCTCTCAATGAATATGTTTTTGTTGCGACATCGGGGATAAACCTTGACACTAGTTAACGAGTTTCAAAATACTCCTAACCTCTTTTACAGACTCTGGTTTTCTGAAATTATTTATACAGCTTTGATTTTTTACGGTGCTGGTTTCACCTCATTCCCGGAAATTTGATGTCCAAGGAACTTGTATTTGCGATTTGAATCGACTTTTTTGCCTCATTTAGTTTTACATTAAAGGATTACAGTTTATTTTTAACTGCCTCCAGGTGGACGTCGTGTTGTTTTTCATTTTTCCGTATATTAATATATCGTCGATATATACGACGTACCCTTCACAACCAGTCAACATTTTTTCAATCGCTTTTTTTTAAGCTCTGGGGCACAACAAATTTCGAACATTAGCCGCTTATAGCAAAACAATCCTTGCCTTGTGACAAATGTCGTAATATCTCTGCGGTCAGGTTTAATCATTAACTATGATGAAAGCTTGTTTAATATCCAAACACGAAAAATAATT
This sequence comes from Nephrotoma appendiculata, assembly GCA_947310385.1. NCBI lineage: Eukaryota > Metazoa > Arthropoda > Insecta > Diptera > Tipulidae > Nephrotoma > Nephrotoma appendiculata. Next base: position 268,982,279 of record OX371225.1, on the reverse strand, counting down.
TTTCTAAAGTTTGCCATCAGTTCCGCTACTGTAGGCATCGGGTACTTATCGCAAATCTAAGAGTACTTACCTTTACGCACGTCCACACATAAGCGAATACCATTATAAAATTTCAAATTGGTGACACATTGGTGACCCAGTGTGTCTTGGTTGACCAGATCAATTATGTCGTTTTCGAAAATTTCATCAATTTTGGAATTGCAGGTGTCACACTTCTGTCGATTGGATAGCTTCTTATTTCTTATTTCACTTGATACACTTAAAATATTTAGTCCGATAAATAATATATTTGCCAATTAGCGATGTAACTCCTCCTTCAATAATATAAACTTTTTTATCCAAATTTGATACATGTACGTTGATATTAGCGATAAGGTTACCAATAACCTTTAACGGAATTTTAGTCGCGTATGATCTGAATGTAAAATCAGCACTTTTTTAAAAATCAAAATATTTTGCGTGTGACTTAAGAAATTCCCAAGTCTTGTTCCCAACACACATGCTAGTTACTACGCCACCAACCTGAACTGAAATCGTATCATTGCTTAGTCAAGAATCATATAATTCCCGAATGTTCTCAACGTCTTTGTTCTCGTATTTATTTCGTTTCTCATGTGGTCTTGCGTCACAAGGCTGGTTGAATTTTCGTTTAAGCGATCGACAATATTTTTCATAATGCCCATAAAATCCAGGCATCGCTGCGTTTGCAAGAAGGGCAGGTTCGAATTTAAAAACAGTTTGTGTTGGTTTCTGAAACGGCTGTTTCTGTGTTGAAACAGCTTTTAATGCTTTTGTTTGATTTTGCGTGGCGTTCGAATGCAGTACTTCTCTTAGGGGAAAAATATTCAGTCAATTTTTCAATTGCGATCTTATAATATCGTTATCATTATTCTTTTCGACTTTCGCTCCCGGTAAAATATAGAATAACTCTTGTAACTCGACCCCCGTATAATGTAATAGCTTTGCTAATTTTATCTCGTTGTTAACAATAGAATTCGCAGTGAAATATATCTCAAGACTGCGGAGCCATTTCTCCTAGTCGTCGTTCAACCGGAAAATATTTATTTCCCTACTGTTTGTGAACCCATCCATCATAGTTTGATACTCATCCATCTCAGTTGGATAACTTTCCTCCCCAAGGAATATTATATTTAATTTTCTTTATTAAACCGCAGTTTATTTAAGACCGTTTCTTCCTGGAAAAACAATAGACAAGATCCTTTTATTTCGGAACATAGTTTCGGCCTTCGACTCTAAATATTTATAATACTACTAATAACAATACTTTTAAAACAACTTGTTTCATGCTCCGTAAATAACATAACTATAAGAAGATCTTACCAAATCCTAGACATCCAAAACTAAAGGAAAGCAGTGGCAAATGTTTAACCGTTTTTGAGGTTTTATCATATCCAAAGAAGATATTAAAACCAAGAAAATAATGGCTGTACTTCTAAGAACAAAAACGGTAAAGAAATAGTGATCGAAATTTCAAAAACTTCTAATTCACTCTTAAAAGTGGAGGACGGATATGTGTCCAAGACGGGTCCCATTTGAAACGCGATATTTCAAAACGTGATATTTCAAAATGCGATAAAGTACACAACACGATATGGTACAAAACGCGATATTTCAAAACGCGCTATTTCAATATGCGATACGGTACAAAACGCGATATGGTACAAAACGTAATATTTCAAAACGCGATGTTATTTTATTGAATTATTGAAGCACAAATGCTTTTATGATTATTTTAAATCATTTTATACCTTAAGATTGAGGGCTACCGCCCCAAATCGCAACTTTTATACAAATAAAAAACTTTACTGTTATTTCAATTATTTTATTTCAATTTTTTTTTATAATCCACATAGGGGACATTTAATTTTAGTTTAAAGGAATTTAAAAATCGATAGAAGAGGCAGTTTAGGATTAAGTTATATCAGGCGGGTCGGCTCCGGTCGCTTCGCAACGTACATTCTGGAAAAGCAGAAATTTAATTTCAGTTTATAGGAATTTAAAAACCGATATTAGCAGGAGTATAGGATCGGGTTATATCAGGCGGGTCGCTGCGCTCCACTCCTTAGAAAAAATTTCAGTTTATAGGAATTTAAAAATCGATAAGAGTGGGAGTATAGGACCGGTTTATATCATACGAATCGCTGCACTGCATTACGCACTATGGTTTAATCAAGCAAAATGAGCAACATATCCTACACTTGGCAAAGTATCAAAAGTTCATTATTTACGGTTTTCGTTGTGTCTGTCTACCTCCATATCGTTCAATTTGAGCCGAAAGAACCCGTTTTGCATCGTCCTGTCGCCGCGCATAACCCTTGTACTAATGAACACTCATTTTGATAATAAAGTTTTATCATTTGGCCGTCCTGCTCAATCGTGTAACCTGTCATGGTGATTTGGCATTAGTGAACAACAAAAAACACCAGATTAGACAGACGCCACCAAAACAACATGGCCGTCAACCCTATATAAAATTAGCAGTACAGGGGACAAACGCGATTTATTACATAAAAACATTTACCTATAACAATTATTATTTCATATTATGATTACATAACATAATTGAATAAGTAGAAATACTAAGTATTTTAAAAATTTTAATTAAAAATAAAATAAAAATCGACACAATAAATTTTAATTATATTTTTAAAGAGATTAAACACTTTAACTTTTCCCAATTAAGACGAAAAATCGAATTGTGTCTTATTTTGAATGTCCATATGCACACCGCCACACCAAAATAAACGTGAGCAAATTTATTTATATGTTGCTGTACTTTATGTGCACGCTTAATTAAATTACACAAGAGATTACGATCTAATTTAATTAATGTTTTGTCTTGATATGGCTTGTACGGTTATATGTGGGATTTTGGCGATAAGCGACCGATGTGTGAAAATTAAATCTTGCACTGCTCGCTAGATATACATAATATTCAATAATTCGACCAAATAATTTTCAGATTTACGTAAATTTCATAGGTCAAGAGTTTTTTATTCACTCGTTTACTAAAAGATGCGCGTGGGCTTTCACAACATAAAAACATTGACCGTTTCCGATCGTACTACATTTTTATTGTTTAAATTGGAACTTTGGTATTTTTGAATTTTTACTATACTGCCGGATCGTGTATTTTTGTTAAATCGATTGCGCGTTTGTAAATTTATGTTAGTGTCATCTTAAATTAGACTTTATGCTCGTTTTATGGAAATTTCTCTGTCGCATTGATACTGTTTTGATATTCTTTGTGTCTTCTTATACAGTTTTAGTGTACAAATAATTCCGGAAACATAAAGCTTAATGGAGACGTCTGGTGTTAGTTTGACCTTGCTTTAGTTTCATTATAATCGCGATAATTTTCCAATTCTAAATTCCAAGAGTTAATTAGAGTCATGTCAAATTACCAAGAGCGTCTACTTGATTAATGAAATATAAAAGTTGGATATTAACGCTAATCATTACTGTAACTGCAATCCTCTAATGTTGGTAAGCTTCACGTTATGATCATGTGTACTTTCACTAAATAACATAATTAATAAATTACCTTGCTTTTTGTATATGTACCTATAAATACGAGTAAGTGCATAATCAATTTTATCATTTGCTGTAAAACTCTTACATTACACACGGGATATCCGCATGTCAAGCAAATTAAAGAAATGTCTTTAGTTAGCTCATTATAGATTTATTACAAATCAGTTATTAATATCCGGAATCTGTGGCCACACAGACCTTTTATGGTTATTTCTCGGTGAAGAGTTGAATAAACCGCGCCGCATTTATTTGCATGTTTTACACTTAATAATTACAGGCCGCCGGTATCGCACACCAATTTTGACCAAATAATCAATCACTTTCCAAAGAAAATCCATTTAATACAAAATTAATTAATTATTATGTTACATAAAACAATTGTTGTTAATTTTAATTTAAATCAGAAACAATTATTTTATTCAATGAAGCTCAACGTTGCGATGTGCGTTGGTAACCGTTCATAGGAAGAATTTTCTTTCGATAATTTTTGCATTGCAGCCGTCTTGAATGAGCGACCGCGTGATAAGCGACCGCTTGATTTGTGTTCGTGAATTTCATAAATAAAAATTGTTTATTGTTTGTGTAATTATATAATTGTGTTGCGTGAAATCTGATTGGTAACTATATACACTCAGCGACATTCGTACCCAGCTTTTAGAGTTGATTGATTGATTGAAATATACGACCAGGCAATTTATCGAGAAAAAATGCTCGATCTGTAAAGGGATACATCATACTATTTTGCAGGTGAAGTAAAAATTTTTAAACTAGAATAACCAACGTAGATCAGGTGGAACGAGCACAGTGCCTGAGAAATCATCGTAAGAATTATGGAAAGGTAAAAAGGCCAAAATCGATGATTTTCGGGTTTTCGGGTTACAGCTGTACATTCCAAAGGACAAACGACAAAAAACTGGATCCAAAGGCAGACAAGTAGGTGTCATCCGGATATAATATTCATTCAATATCGTATCGAGTGGGGAATCTTGAGACTAAAAAAATTGAGAAACCTCATGACATGCTTTTTCTTGGGGAAGAATCAATGACCAGACTGGACATCAGTGACACTAATAAGAAGGCCCACGAAAACGCGAACATGCGACACATAATGAATCAGAGGTGAACGATACAAAATATTACAGTGGCGCAAAGATTAACTTGTTATGGTTAGACATAGGAGTATGGCATCGATTACACAGAAACGTTCAGCATTGTGGTTAAGCTTAAATCGTATCAATCAACTCAGACGCTGGCGGCATCTACACGAATGAGGTAGCAACAGTTCGACATAAAAACGGTAATTTGGAAGAGAACGAGGAAAACAATTTTCTGGCCACTGAACACTTGCGCAGGGAATTCGAGGTCAAAGCATTCAAGCTTAAATGTTTCTCGGGGTTTCAAATCGAACAACGTGGAGTGCAAAGCAGTGGAGAAATTTAGGTTCCGTGTCGTGAGGTGATTGGTACGTTAATGTATTTGATCGTGGCAACTCGACCAGATAGCAGTTTTGCTGTTGGCAATGCAAGTTGGCACTTGGAGAAACCGCAGCATTATGAAATACAAAAATGAGACAGTGAGCATGAGAATTTGATTTGAAAGTGGCATCAACTTGAGTTTGTGCGGCTACAATGACGTAGATTATGCAACACATATAGAAATCAGGTGGCCAATGTCCAGGTATATATTCATGTTGTTACGGATGGCTCGCAACCAACCCGCAGTTTTCAACTAAGCACGCAGACGCCTCTCTCACGGTGATGTTTTGCCGGCTAGATCTCAGGGTAATGGCACTTGTCGTGGGGAAAATAGAGACTTGCGTGCTCCTGGCCTACATCGTGGAACAGAAAAAATCAAAAGCAAATTGAAACAAAACTAAAATTAAATTAAAGACACCAGAATTCGTTGAACGAAATTGGTGGAATTGTAATAAATTAATAACAACCGGGTGTGTCCATCCGGTGAAGGCCGGATCTCCCTGAATGACAAGTACCCAGCCTGTTGAAAAGAACCCCCGAATGACCCATCGACCCCGAAAGGCCCATGTCCAGCCACAACAAAGCGGCATAATAGGGTAGGGATGTCTCTTCAACAAACCAGACCTCTCTTCATCCGGAGAGACCTCCAGCTAATCCCCCACAATTTACACTGCGACAAGATGAGACCGCCGAAATTCCACGGGGACACCGTGTGGATTTTACGGTCGTCTCCGAATGGACGACACATACGCTGAACTCACCACTCCGACCCTGTGGATGTCCTAGGGGATGAAGAGGAGTGGCAAGCCCGGCCTGTAAATATGGTACCGGCACGGAATGAGTGTTTGGAGAAATTAAACAACATACATACTTCACTTTAACATAATTTATTAAATAAATCCGCAACTACAGAATTGAATGGGTTAGCCTGTTAAATCAGCACATCAACAACCTAAAATTAAATAAACCATTAATAACACAAAACATTATTTCACATACTTACCACTTTCTTAAATTAATCCAAATAATATTCATCTGCAATTAAGAAACTAATTAATAATTTATATTGTCAAACATTTATTTTATAACAATAATTTATACTTATCTTTGCCATTCCTGTAAAATTCACCTTGTAAACACAACTTGTCAACTTAACTGTCATTATTTTCATCATATCATATTGTAGTACTAGAGTAGTAGCACGATGGGTGCGTTTTATAATGTATAATTATTTATATAGTATATCGTACTAGTACTTTATTTAATTCTATCATTATTAGTACATTTTTATATTAAAGTTAGCTACAATCTGCATTAATTATAAATTCAAACATGACAGTTATAGCTTAACGTATAATATGTAAAATATATATTGTAAAATTTCTTATATTCATTCAATTCAAAGCTGGCGAACAAACAAGTTGTAAAACATTAAAATTATAAATAATAAACTCTTTTGGTTATTTAATAAAATAGTATAGTGTTCAAAGTAGTGCTTAAGTTTTTTAATTCAAAATTGTCTAAGTACAATTCAACCCGTCATCAGCTTTTCTTAAACATCAGCATTCTTTCATCATATCATCTGTAGCATCCATCTTTAACTTCCATCCATAAACTTCTCAACTTCAATAATTGCATCTGGTTAAATCTCCAACAACATTACACATACAATGAGAATCTCCCTCCCATCCCACTGAACCGGAAAATTTAGTTTCTTTTTTTTTTTTTTTTTTAATTAAAATCAAGACAAAAAGAAAATAATCGCCGAAAGTGAGTGAAAGCGAGGCCAATGTGTGACCCCGGTTGCGTGCATGCACGATCATCGTAATGTGGTGCTCGATTACAATAAAAATTAAAAAAAGGAATAATACTTAATAAAAAAAATTGAAATTTGAAGTTTAAGTGAACAAATAAAAAAAATATAAATATCGAAAAAAAATTGAAATAAAAATAAAACAAAAATGGTGCCTTTGTGGCTCCTTGGTTGGGCTCGCTTCTCCTCTTATACCATTGGTTGCTGGGTTGGGTGTTGGCTCGCCTTTGGTAATTTCTCCTCAATAGGCCGTCAATAATTCGTTGTCTCGCCAATCCAGTATGCACAAAGAAAATGTTGGCCTTGATCGGCCGCCGCGTTGTCTCGCTAAAACTGTATAATAATAATGAAATTGCATCACCTGGCCACCCGTAAATAATTTGTCGGGTGTTGGCTCGCCGAAAAAAAAACGCAGATACCATTGCAGTGCCTTTCATCATTACCAAATGTAGGGCGTCTTCCCGCCTTTTAAATATAACTTGTTAGCAAATTAATAATTGATAGCAAATTGCAGAACGTCTGTGTTCAGTTATCCGGCATAACATATATACTGGACTAACATACAATATACTGGTTACTCAACTGGGTAGCTTGCGGTATAACGTAAATCCACACTAAAGAAATATACAGCTGGTTTAACTGCGTCACAGTTGTAAAACTCGTGATATAGCAAGCGAAATATCCGCGAAAAATCCAATAATATGCTACAAAATTGTAAGATCTTTGGCAGCAACACAGATCTTTAATGCTCACGACTGCAACGACTTTTGTATTTCTAATTAACAAAATTTTAAATTAATCAGTGAACACTCATGCATAGACTATTGAACGCCATTCTATTAGTTTTACTTAATCATGCACAATCACAATGGTTATATGTGCATGGTTTTGATACTAGTCAATATAATTGAATACTGATATTTATAATATAATCAGAAAACTTAATATAATTATCATAAAATTATCCACAATTTATTAAATTATAACTTTTAATGGTAAGATACACAAGTCCAATTTTAATTATATTTTCAACAAATTAACAGAATTTGCCCCTGAACAAAAAAAACTCAACTGTATCAACACGATTCCAAAACTAGACTCAAAAACCATACAGAAATATGTATAGAAGAATTCGTGAATTGCGCGTCATTTGCAAAAATATTCTTCTTATATTCTTAGTCCGCTCACACACATGCGCAAGGGGTACAAATCGGCCTCGCTCTCAAAATCAATCGACGTTTACGTAATACAGAACATTAATGCCCCGATGTAATACCAATGACATAACACAGATGGCAATGCCATCAGTAAAATGTATTTTTCAAACAATCACAGAGAAATTAAAAATTTGAGAATGAAACAGTAAAAAAATTAATGACAACAAACAGTAATAAAATTAATATGACCAGAGAGTTGTAACAATTTGTAGCAATGCAATTATAAGTTGGGGCTCGAACGCGCACTCAAAGTCAGTGGCGTAGAATTACCAGACCAAAATTCCTAAATTGGGGTTCTTAAATTAAGATCAAAATTGGGGTATAATACCCCAAAAAATTAGTATTGTGGACTATTATTCATAGTACTTGGCATTTTTAAGGAGTTGCGAGGTCACAATTGGATTTGGCGGTGGTCGAGGCAGGTAGTTCGGAGTGGCCAAGAGAGCCGAATGAACATGTTTACTTGTTTAGTTTAGTAAATTGTACCCAAATTTGCAATGAAATGACATAAGCACCATAAAAACTGAATCGATTCTAAATTTTTGATGCTTACCTTCCCAGAAAACAAACTGAAAATGTTAAGTCTCGGGTCTCGCTAGGTTTTCGAACAAAATTTGCGTTCTGAATCGAGCTGTCCTCATCATTGAGGCAATCCTCACATTAGGGATCTTGAAGTAGCGTAAAAGCAACGTAAAAGCTCTTTGAAGCGGCTGTGACCAGTGAGAATCACTACTAGAATCCTTAGTTGATCTCCCATCAGTGATAAAGCGTAAATCTTACTCAGTAGTAAAAATTAAGGGTATCTTATAAATGGTTTGGTGAACCTAAAAGTTCCAGTATAAATTATAGTGTTTATGAGATGTGCATCGCCTTGCAGTCTAATGCACATCGGTTGTTGGCACAGTAAGTTATTGCGTAACCAAATATCTCATTCCTCTTTCCAAATACTTTAAAAACTTTTGTTACTAAACCTAATTTTAAGGCCGGGGATCTTTGTTCCCGTCTTTCTGAAAGCGACTTAAAATACAGAATGCTGAAGCGTTTAACCAGGAAATTCCTTAACACAATACTGATCGATTTCAGATCAAACCTAAACACTGAATTAGAACCATGAATCACTTAACCAAAGACACCTACTTTAGAAGAATAAGAAAGTAGTATGAAACTTTGTTGACATCACGAAGGCTTTTCATAATATCAACCACAAACTCCTGTCCGCAGTCAAATTGTCACTGTTAAGTCTACCATTATATATAGCTATCGCGAATACTAGGCTCAATAATTCTTATCCAGTTTTTCTGAGGTATGATTTTCTGTTTCATCCTCTGTACAATAAAGAGGGTTGGCCGGTAACTCAACGCGATTGTATTCTGAACCCCTTTGGTCGTCTCAAGGCCAAATGAGAAATTTGGCTGATCAAAGGGTTTCACGCTATTTAAATTTGAGTGAACGTTCTAAGAATTTGCCCTACCAAAATTAGTGTGCGATGGTTATTTCTATTAAATCACGTCCACGTTCATTACAAACCCGATAAATTAATCTATTTCCATCTAGATATTTTTTTATAAATCCCTTAATTTTATTAATAAATTTAATTACGCGGAGAGGTGAGATTACCAAAATTTGGGAACGTAGTTGGTTTCGAACTGAAGAGAATTAGAATTTGTTTCATCAGACTGTAGCAGTAGCGACCAACTAGAAAACTAATGTTAAATACTTCATGTTTTTTATGTAAAGCATAAACCTTTTACTCTCGCGAATTATATACTATATAGTGAAAAACACGTCAAATCATAAATTTTTGGAAGTCATGCTTTAATATCATGATTTTTATGTTTTGAATATGATTTTTTCCTGTTGTTGTTAAAGATGGATTACAAATTTTGAAAAAATGGTGAACATGTCTATGTTACGGTTAAAGTCCGAATAACGGCAAATGTTCACATTTACCGAGAAATATAAAAATTTACCTATACCCATTTGGTAAATGTACGTTTAATCTAAATCTACCTGCAAATTTAGATACTTGCGCCGCAAGTAATTTTTTATTCATTTCGTATCCCTTTTTTCACAAAACAAAACATCCCAGCAACTTCCCAGTGAGTAAGGGAACTCGTTTTATGAAATTTTGAAATTTAAAATGTTCCGTCTTTCTCCGCCATTTCTTAAAGAATTACAATGAAGATTGGTAAGTAGAATTGGTTAGGGATCCTAAGTGAGTTTGGAACAAAATTCTAGGGTCTGATCATGCTGGGCTAAGCTTGACCATTTCATAACCAATTCTTATTAAATTTCGTGTCTAGATTGATTTTGGATTGAAATATAAATTTTAGATGAAAATATGATATCTGTACATTCTACACGTCTAAAATAAATCCTGAGCTGGAGAGAACTCGGCTAATTCTTAATTAATAATTATAAAATTTGTATCGCCGGAGATCAACCATTTTGCCATTTTAAGAACACTAATATTTTATTCCGCTGGGATGGTTTATTTTGTGAAAATGGAGATATAAAATGACTTGACCTTTACGCATAACCACCGGTCAATTCGGCCAGTTCGGGCTAAGATCTTAAATGGCAAGTTTTAAAAAATATGAGCTAAACCATTAGAAGAATACAATTTCTTGATAGACTTAGATTGTCGATGTCAAATATGGGCGTAATATCTCAAGACCGATCCTCTTGGCTATAGATGGTCGAATAACCACTAAATTAGGGCTTTCATCACGCACAGCCCACTCCCCTAAGTATTAAAAATTTACTTCTACTATCGATCGAAATCGGTTGAAGATCTGGTATCGCATTCAGTGATGAATGACCCAATTGCAGAACAAATACGAGCAAGACTACGTGCCCCATTAACAATGTGCTGGGATTCTCCATAAACTTATGTTGTTCGTTTACGATGATATTTGTTAATTTGGTATCTCATCCTGAATTTGTAGAAAATTATCGACGGGTTTCATACCCTCGAACTCTTTTTAATTTTTTAGTTATACCTTCCAAAGCATTGGGTTGTGGAAGTTCGTGATATCCATGAGGTAGAATTCCATGCTGCGATTCATTGCATTTTTCGGTATCTTCACTCTCCGGAAGAATTCTTACATTACGAATTGCTTCGACCTCCAAGCAGGCCACGATTTGCTTAAATTCTGGTAGCTTCCTTATCTAGTGCGCTTTATCATACAACCAAAACTCTCTTTACAAATAATGAATGATAATGTGGGCGATAAAGCGCGAACTTGAGACGGTGTGGTAAGTAAACGACACATTTGATTTCGTAGTTCTGCACCTTCTTAGCAAAAGGCCGCATTAAGCTGTTGCATTGAACACAGTACCAGTGAACAAATGAACAATATACCAGTCAGTGGCTAATGTTGTACTTGCCAGACCCATCCCTTTCGTCGAAAACATCATTGGTGACTATCAATGTGGTTTTCGTCCCTACCGATCGTCCACTGTCCAGTGTTTTACCATGAGGGTGATTTTTGAAAAATTTTGAGCGTACATCTGACAGGCATATGACTTTAAACCGCAAGAACCTATGGGTTGCGCTCATATGTCTAGGAATTCCAAAGAAAGTCATCTCTTTGTGTAAATATGTAAATAAACAACGTCTGTTGACAATATAGAATCGTAGTGAAGAAAGGTAACATTGAAACTTCACGCTGCATACTTAATAAAACAGGCCAATTTCTTAGATATGCAGATGATATCGTGTGAAAAGTAGAAAAACTATATTTTTTGTAACACCCAGGAACATCTCAATGGGAAATTTCGGAATTGGCGACCGTTTTGATAGCGTTGAAAACTTTAAATACTTCGGGTCAGAGATAAAAGCCCGAATCACTGCCGGAAAACGAGTTTTCTACGCCCATTTATGGCAGTCGTGTAAATTCGCACTTTATAAAGCACCTATAAGAACTGTGCTGGCTTTCGGAAGCGGGGCTGAACCATGAACTCTAACGATTGTAGATTATTATCTAGCTGCGAAAAGAAGGTCATCCGTTCCACCTTTGGTCCAACTAAAGTTACGAATATCGGATTTGTATGAACCATATGAAATAAAGCATCAAATCCAATCGAGTTAGCTGGCTGGGCCATGTTGCAAGGTCTCCAAAACAACGGATGAATAATAAAATGTTCCATCAACATGACCTATGCATATTAAGATGTCGAAACAGGAGCAGGAAAACGATCGATCGAGGACCATAGTGCAAGTGGCAAAATCCGGTCATGGGGTGTGAAAGCTAGAGAGAGAGAGAGAGAGAGAAAGAAAGTGCCAGGCATGTAGTAACACGTGAATAATGTTGTGTTGTAAATGTGAATTAGTGCAAACGCAAAGTGATAAATACGAAATAGTCAATTTGTTAATGAAGTTAAAGATGTTGGAAACTTTATTTTCGCTCTTCCTTCTTCTCTTTATTGTAATTTTAAACGCTGAGTATCTTATTTGCAGAATCTACTACGAATCCGTATTGCAAGCCCGAAATTCTTAGCAGTATATTAAGGAAAAAATAGCGAATGGCATAATGCCATCACATAATTTCAATTAATTAATTCGGATTTTTGGTTCGATTTTTAGATAAATTTAAGGAGCAAATATACGAAAACAGTTTATGAAGTAATTTAGTAGATAATGTAAAAGCTATAAACACACGAGTTCTAATTTTGATTTTATGCGGATTATAGGCTTATCTAATATTATTAACATAGTTGTGGTTTTGCGAAATTTACTTTAGAACCGGTCTAAGGAATCACGCTTACATCAACCAAGAACCTTGATCATAAATTATTTTAGAGTAAATTAACTCCAAAAGTAGATTATCGCTTGCGGCTTGCATGTGTAATTTTATACAGGTTCAATTTCAAAAATAAATTAAAGGTATGTAAACGGTAATTCGATTAGTCATATTATGGTGAACCGTGATCTAACAAGTCACTGTGGGTCGATCGGTTTATTGAAACTTGTCCGTATACCCATAACCTAATACTTATATATGCTCGCGTAAATAAGCTTACCAATGCCAATTTTGATACCCAAAATTCATGTTCTTACATTTTACTCTCATTATGCAATGCAATTAAGTCGTTTGTACAGTACACTGGGTACAGTGAGAACTGATTTTTTTTTTTTTATTAACCTTCAAGTAAAAAATTGAAATTAAACAGTCAAACTAGTTTTTGATAAATGATTTTTTGTTCGATTTTTTGCGTATTATATAAAATTCGCGATAATAAATTGATAATAAGAGCGATATACATAGTGGTGAAGTGGTATTATCGGTTGACCCTCAAAAATTGTAAACACTTTGTGCGAATATGTCTTAAAATATGTGTCATTTAATATTTTCCTGTACCAGTACGCCGATTGATTTAAATTTAAATATGAGTAATACTGACACACTTTTTTGAGTGTACATATATACGTTTTAAGAAGATCGTTTGAAGACTGCATGGCCCCTAAGACAGGTTTTGTCTCTGGGAAGTATTACCTATATACATACTCGTTCTTTAAAAATGGTAAAAATTTACCTTTGTACGAAAAAATTCTGTATTTGCCTTTTAACGGAAAGTGTTCGACCTCTAGTGTTTTTTTTGCACTAACCCAAAAGAGGTAGCTTCATATAAAAAAAAATGATTTTTATAGGCGATTTCCTTTTCATTCATTGAGCAACAACAAATTTGACCACCGTTGATTTCCAAATGATCTGAGAAGATCTATTTAAGGCAGTTAGTTTTTCATTTACGACTCGGGGATCTTTCATTTTATCATGAATTTCATTACGCAACAATATAGTGCTTTGATAGAGTGGTTAAGATGTACACGGAAGGATGAATGGGATAATCTAGAATAGCAGGTATATAAGCACGACCAAATCTTTAAGTAGGCACAGTTGTTCAGTAATCAACTATTACCAGGTAACCAACAATCAAAATGTCATGTTAATATATAATGTCACTCCAAATCTTCCTCATCCTTGAATTAACCTCAAGTGTAACACCGCACCCGCCCCCCCCCCCCCCCCCCGAATAATTCGTCTAACCCACCTTTAAGCAGATACATCATATCCGAACGTAATTAATAACATTATGGTCGTGTTTTATTATTCGAGCAAACATCCGGTGCCGAATGAGAAATTTCTACTGAAACTGCAACTAATATTCACTGGTGGCGCTATAATACCATAAAAATGAAAAATAAGTGCATCCGCATAAAACAAACATTTATCGACGAGCCCGTGAAGTTTCTAACAAAAAATAACACGTATACGTATACGGTTCCAATTAGAAAACATAGCGGAAGCAAAATTCTTATTGGATTAAATTAGATTCCAATAGCCGCCATATTGAATTGTTTTAGTATTGATTGGTGATTTACACTGTTAATATTTTATAAATGCAAATTAGTGAAAATTTTATTAAAAATTATTATTATATTAAATAAAATCATAATTTACATAATAAAATTTATAAAAGATAATAAATACAAAGGATAATAGAGAAATATATAAAGAACTTAAAGCAAAAGTTAACAAATAAATAAAATAAAAGCTTTAACAAAAAACAATATCAAATATGTTTATTGATTTTTTTCACTCAAAATATTGAGTATTTTGTCAATCTGGAAATAGGCCAATAACAAGCCACTTTCAGAGATTAGGGCAAGATGCCACTATATAGGTCGGATTGGCCTATCTATAGAGAACATTTTCCGGTATAACGTTTTTCCTAGCGGAGAAAATGCAACCTTGTTAATAGCAGTTTTCCACTGTTAATTTTGAGTATTTTATCATCTGGGCCAATAACAAGCCACTTGCAGAATATCTTTCAACGTAAATTACGCATTATTCAAGTATGCTCTTCGTCGACGCCTGATTCATTTTGCATTACCCAGGTAGCACCACGCGGAGGTATGAATCTCGGACTTCGCTCCCTTGTTTTTTTGTGTTTTTTTTGATTTTGTATTTTTATAATTTTTTTGAGTTTTTTTTTGTTAATTTTTTTTAATTTCATAAAATTTATTCAAAAAAACTTTTAAAAATTTTTAATTCAATAAATTTAAGTAGTAAACCAATTTCAGTTACTATATTAAATACATTTGAATATTATAAATTGCTTCATTAATCTGTTGTATAAATTAGTGTGTGGGGATTAACGGTGGCACATAATTTTTCTACAGAGCCCGATTTCAACAGGTCGTTGTATAAGTACCACGCATCATCTGGTCTTCTAACATAAGACGTGTAGTGGCCGATACCACCAACGTTTGGCGGGAAGATGTAGTTGATGACTCCTTTTAAATAAAACGTTTTATTTAATACGGAAAATGTGGGTTCGATGTCGCAAAGCTTAATATTAAATTTAACTTCGACATCGTATGGTTGAACATCAACAAACAAAATTTTATTCTCCGCCATAATTTTGTTTATACTCATCTGTTCTCCACAAACACCACATTTCGATTTTGGCAAACAAATTTTATTGTGTATTTGTTTGAAATCAATTTCAATGAATGACGCAATATCAATCGGTAGATAATAAAAATCTTTAATGAAATCAATTTTATCTTTTTCGCAGTATAGTTCAAAACCGCACGATCTTGAAAAGAGATGTTCGATTAAATTACTTACATTGCAATCACAATTTAAATATGTATGTGTTATTTCCGATTACATTTGCCCGATTTTGGAAGCATTCTAATAAAAGCTTAGAACGTTCTATATAAATCGAACGATTAATGTCTTGATGTTCTACTTGAAGTATAAATTTCATATAATTTGCAGACGATAATTTGAATGGACTTTTTATTATATTGGAATCCCTAGCTAAACAATAAATTATTTGACTTAGAGCATCAAAGGCGCACGTATTAATAACTTGAATATTTTTTGTGTTATTGTTGAAAATAAACCCATTTTGAACAATTGAAGTGGTTTGATCGCGCTAGAAAATTCATTATTTTTTAAAAAAAAGTTTTTGATTTTCCAAAAGTCCTGGAAATAATGTTTTGGAGAAATATATTTGAATCACTCGCTTGCCGATATGTTTAGGTGATTAGATAGGTCTACTCTTCTTGTTCCATATTTCCTCTTGGCTCATATCCGTTTGATTAAAAAATTTATTACTTGATTTTGACCTATTTTTGGGGGTGTGTAAAATTTCTGCAAATTCAATGGAGTTCATTAGTAAACTGGTTTTCTCCTTTAACAGGTCAACAAATCTTCCAACTTTTACAAATTTGTTTTCCAAGTATTGATTTTATACCATGTTAAACCAATTTTCTACGTTCGAATTAGATTGACGCCCATTTATTCCAACAAGGTGAGAAAAACAAATAGACCATAATGGTAAATATGAAAAATATTTTTCTACCGTAAATGAAACAAAATTTGGAAAAAAAAATTCATTTTGTTGGGCGTATGAACATCAATATCGTCACCATCTGAAAATACAACTAGTGCTGAACCAGTTAATTCAAATTTGAGTTTCTTATGATGAGTTTTGTATTTGCATCGTCCGTAGCAAATTATATTTTTTTGAAAAATCGATGCTGGATGTACCGCTCCAAATGAAATCACACAGCCATCTCCTGCTGAGGTGAGCGCTCTTTTTATAAGAAGACGGAGACGGACACCTTCATTACTTAGTAATGATAAATCATTAGTAGTGGCCGTTTCTCCTAAATCGATGATTATTTTGCGCCTCCATTTCATTTTCTGCTTACTGTTATTTACGGGAGACAGCGAAACCGGAGAATAATTATCTACGTTTGGATTTTCAATAATTTTTGGATGCAAAGATATATCCGCGTTTGGTGGACTAGTGATATTTGAGGTGGTATTTTTTGGCCACTGCTCAATTTTGCAAATACTCGATAAATTTTTTTTTCATTTTTTCGATTGTGAACTATTTTTAATCCTTCACAAAATTGCTTAAACGAGGTTCTACTAAATGTTTGCCCTCTTTTCGGTTTTTTAACCACATTCCTTGAATGATTGATTTGAATACATTTATATTAATCGACTCTTTCTTTCTGTAATTATATCTAGAAATTTTGGCCGGAAAATTCATAATAATGTTCAAGGAATAAATCCTTCCTTTACTTTTACAGATAAAAAAAATCTAATTTGTAAAAAAATAAAGGAAACCAACACTTAACGCGGTTAACTTCGCGGCTAACACAAAACAATTTAAAAGTGCAATGTGAGAGTACAACAACAAAAACTAGAAACGGTGAAATAGAAGTCCAGGTAAAGTATTGAAAAAAACTTTTTATATAGCATAACTGATCAATTAAACACAAAACGAAATTCAAATACACTATGTGAACAGTACGAAGTCTGAAAACGCAATGAAATTAAACTAAGAAAAAATTTCTTTATATACTAAATGCGAATTTTTTTTTTTTTTTTTTCATTTTGTTTTATTGAGACAGATTTATTTATGTTTGGTAAAATATTTAGGGGACTAGTTTTGGGTTTACATTACACGCTGCGTTAAATACTGTTATGTTAAAGTTGCGTTATTTGCTGCGTTGATTACGTTACATTTTAACGTAAAATGTTAGGCAAGATAACCTCGATATATCGGACTAATTGGGGAGTCCGTTAAACTAGATTGACCGTCCGAATGACATCCGAATGTTTTTAAATTTAATTTATTCGATCGAATTTAATCTGGGACGGAACTCAGGCATTTCGTAGCCGATTATATTTTGATTAAGTATGTTGGATGGAAATGGGATTCTTAAATAATTTTTGGATGCATTTCTGGAATACGGCCACCTGGAACGGAACTTGATCAATTCTTTACCGATTATGAGGGGATTGGGTAGGTTAGATGAAAATGAGATTCGTAAATGATTTTTGGAAGAAGTTCCGTTTAACTCTTAAGAAGTTACTATTAACAAGGTTACGCTTTTTCCGCTAGGAAAAACCTTATACCAGAAAATTTTCTCTATAGATAGGTCAATCCGACCTATATAGTAGCATCTTGCCCTAATCTCTGGAAGTGGCTTGTTATTGGCTCAAATTGATAAAATACACAGTATTTACGGCGACAAATGGCAATAACAATTCTCATATTTTTTTTATTAAACCTTTTATTTTTATTTATTTGTAAACTAATTTACACATGATTTTAATTTGATATTTTAGTTATTTGTTGCAATAATTTATATATTTCATTAATATTTTGTAATTTTAAATAGATTCTATTTTAAAAATTATAATTTTTAAATGTACATACTTAATTCTGAGAATAATTTAACAGTGTAATAAATTACACTCAATTTATTCTAATAAGAATTTAATATTGAGTGGTACTAATACATATATAATTTGGATTTTTTGTTATTTTTTGTTAAAAACTTCACATCGGTTTATCGACCTGAAATATGATAATTAACATTTATTTTGACACGACGTTATAAACAAGAATTCATATTGCTGCCTTTTAAATTTTTATTGTAAGATTAAGTTTCTAATGGCATCAGGGGTTTACAAAATAAAGGACCTTTCAATCAAATTTCCCATTGAAATGAATAACGCTCCCGATAAACAGGTAGAGCAAAATATTTTTATATCGATTTTTAACTAAAAAGTTGAATGAAAAATATTAGTTTGGAGTTAAATAAATTAATTAAATAAATCTATCGGGTGCTAATAAAAAAAACATGGCTACAATTTTACCACTGATAAGAAAATTAAATAAGTAAATTAAAATTTTAATAATATCTCTCAAAACAAAGAAATGTTGGCAACACCATTATGGAAAACGATCAGCAGATCGGACATCGTGAAAAATGTTCGTGTTATCTTGGCAGTGTACCATTCTGAAAATTTTAGAGAGCATTTTAGAAAGCCCTGTGAAACTGGCGTATAAATTCTGAGAAAATAATTTTTGGAGGAAAAGAAATTGAGCGAATTGGTTATGCGCTGTGCGGTTTACTATTATTTTCCGTTTTGTTTGATTAAATCTCATCGTCTTATTATTATCGCATGCGATGTTTTCTTAAATTAATTTTCAAGTTGTTCGTATGCATTATACACAAAGTTCAAGTTTATTGTACCTAATATTGAAATGTTGCTGCGTATGATTTTCTTTCTTATAATCACTCTACATCTCCTTTTGTGGTATACCTGTCTCGATATTTATAATGCAAGAGCGCGCATTCAATTGACCGTTAAAAAATTCCACAATGAAAATAACAATAATTAATATTATTACTAAATACTATTATTAATTAACATAAACTATTTTATGTTGGTTCGTATACGACGCTGCTACATTAAAATCATCAATCAATTTGATCAAATCGATTTTTCACTGTCTTATGTCAATACGGTAAACAATTTTTCGCAAACAAACCAGATCATATCCAGCTGAACCAAAATAAGAGAACCAGACCAAAATCGGCTAGTTGCCTATGTACAAAGTAAAAAAATCTTAACTTTGATCGCGCAAATAGTATCGAGTTAGACAAAAAAAAAATCACAACATGTTTTGGTCATCTTAAGTTTAATAAGAAAATCCAGATTTAAAAATGCATGATCGATTTACTTTCATTTTCAATTCCTAATTAGACTTTGAAAATATACTAGAAAAAATGGACTAGTATATTTGAACAGCTAAACCGGACTAAGCAAGTGGCAAAAAATTATAAAATTTACTTCGGCCAGAATCTGGGCTTACACTATGCAAAACCGCTGAGATTTTCTCTCATGAGATCAAATTTATCAACGTATGTGTAAGTATGTTATACAAATTTTGACACTCTCCGCAAATTATCGGGAGGCTATTTCACGAAAAAATTAAATTAAATTTCAGACAACCAACCAGGTCAACCCTTGTTGAAAATTAAATCTTCACTGCAAAAATTAAAAAGCTCCTGCTGAAGCTGCCACTTCCGGGACACAGATGTTCACCACATTTCGCATGGTTCTCCCAATTTATGGAAAAACCTATAATATGATAGCTTAACTCGTGATTTCCGGTAAAATGAAAAAAAAAAATCTGAACAAATTTTGTTTGAAACTTAATCTACAATTTTTTTGTTTAAATCCTTTTTTAAAAAAACGAAAAGCTCTTCTATGGTAGCTGCCACTTCCGGTGAACCGATATCGGCCAAAAATCACAGAGATCACCCAATTTGTGAAAAAAGCTTAAGTATGAAGTTTCATCCCTATTAGCCGACCCATCTGGGCTGTAGGATAACAACAACACTTAGTCGGCACGATACCACACATGCACGAGGTAAATTTTTCATCATTAGTCTACGAAAAAAAAAAGATTTTGGAAAATTGATTTGAACCGTTATTGTTGAAAATTAAATTTAGAATATTTTACAAAATATTTGCAAAATACGAAAAAGCTTCTTGGAAGCTGCCACTTCCGGTGAACCGATTTCGTACAAAATTCACAGGGGTCTAATAATATGTGAAATTTTCATCCCGACCAATTTTTGTTGAAAACAGTTTTTTTTGTGAAAAGCACCATTTCCGCTTGAACTTTGGAAAACTGATCTGCACATGTATTGTTGCAAATTTAATTTAAAATCTTTTATTTCTCCAACCGGAGCCGCCACTTCCGGTGTACCTGTTCAATTCTCCTGACTTGATGATTAACGTCATTGTTAATTCCTGGATTTTCCATGATGACTATACTGCCATAGTTTTCAATTGTTTTCGTTATTTCTATATTGAGCTCCACATGGAGTGCCATTCTAAAATCCAATTTCCAATCAGTATTTACTTGAACCGATAACATCGTCACATAATTAGAATAAGATTGTTCAATAAAATTATTACCACAACACTATCTCCACCTTAAATCTGTTTGTCCCGAACAAACTCATATACTTTCCTCATGCTGTAACGTCGTAATCTATCAATGTGGACAACTTTCATCTTACTTTTGGGGCCTAACCCAAACTTAATATCATACGATAGGTGAGGCTCTATGCAAAACAACAACACGGTAGGTGAATTTGCTGTCGTATCTTGTTCTGCACTACGACACTCCAACATGAACAGGAGCAAACATAGATCCCAGTTATCCTGGTGGCATTGACTCTTCTTTCCGCAGATGTTCTTCCAGTGTCAGGTGAAACCTCCCTACCATTGCGTCTGACTGTGGATGTAATGGTGTGGTACGAGACTTGTTTATATTAAAAATTTTCACAGTTCTTGGAACACGGATGAAGTTTCCACCTTGATCCAATTGATTACAAATGCATCGGCTACTGTCCGGACTTCTTGATTCGCAATCGTATAGGCTTTCACCCGCTTGCTGAAGTAATCAATACACACCAGTATGTATCGATTACCATATCCTTTGTTTCTGAAAATTGGCCAGGTCTCTTTCTTGCCGCATAAACTGCACACTGTCTGCACCAACCTTCCATATCCTTGTTGTAATTGACCCATAAAACCGGTGTATTACCAGGATGGATTGATACTTGCCAGCGTCCACTTTTAAGATCCAATGTATTGAATATTTTGTTCCCTGACAGCGTGACCAAAGTGACTCAAATGCGCGAAAATGGATAACTGTTCTTCGTCACTTTGTTGAATTTCAGATAAGCAACACAAAATCTTGTTGTTTTGTCCTTTTTCAGGACAAGAACGAGCTCCAATCCTGCTTTGTTACTCTATCGCTTTTCATTTTTTTAGTTAATTCGTCTTAGTGCTTGCCGGATTAGAGTAGCATTTCCAGTGTTGATTCTTTGTTGCACAATATTATTTTTTCCTAATTCGTAATCATTAAAAGCAAATACATTGACTAGCCATCCAGTGCTTCCACTGCGACATGCAACTGTTCTACTGGAAAATGGCTGCACGGTGAGCAAATGCTTTTCTTCAATTTATCATTTGATGGTCGACAACATTGTTTCAACTGGCAGTTCGCAATATAGTTGACACCTTCAGCTTTACCAATATTCATTCGTTCTTGATTACATTTGGTGACGCGCTCACGTTTAAAATACGTACTAGTACTTCCTGCTGGAATTTCACCAATTTTCTCGCACACAACACCGCATTATTTTTGATGTTTACAGGCTTCCATCTTGTTATCCTCAAGGTCACCGTCTATTTTTGGCGTAGATCACTTTTCACGCATTGTTTTTATTTCGACGCTGTCTTCGATTATAACTTGCAATTCATTTTGTTCATTCGTTTTAGGATCTGGTTATCCAGGTCCACCGCCATCCGGTATCTCTTCCTAACATAATGTCCAGGATACGTGCCTCAATTTTCTAGTTACGATAAACTTATGTTTGAACGGCATTCCTCCAAATATACCGGAAGGATACACTCTTTTGACTACCACAGATTCACCTGTCGCATCATCAATCTGTTCAGGATCTACCGTATAAGGAGGAGCAATCGATTTTAAAGCTCCGGTATGCAGTGCAAATGTCCACTGCGACGCTGTGCCAATAGGCCAATAACAGCTACAATTTTAAGATTCGTCCCTAGGTTATACATTAAAGATTTTACAGTAAGAACATTGGGTAGAAACAATAGGGCATTTCCTCTTTTTTATCACTTTACTTAGTTTTCGGATCCATGCTCATTAAATGATACAAATGTTTTCTCTCCTCATCTCACTCAACGTATAACCACCTCATTCCTTCGCGTTTCTTCCGTAGGGGCCGTTTTTGGCGTCGGAAACAGCTTGCCGTGCTTTATATGTATGATATCCTCCGAATCCAGATTGCCCAACTTTACTGAATCAGTTGCTAAACTTGCTCTGGTTGCCTCATATTCCAAAGCCAAAGCCAACACTTCGTTCATGATTTTACCTCTAGTATTGGTTCTCAAATAAAGTTTCTGATGGTCGTTATTGACAGTACTGATAAACACGTCCACTGATAATAAATTCAACACATCTGCACACCACATCTCTAGGTCTTGTATCCACTTCCCACGTAGTTACCGCCTGCTTTGGGATTGTATCTTGCATAGTTCTCTAACGTGACCCGCTAATAGCTCCTTTGTGTTGCGGATACAGTTTGCAAGGGATCCACGGCTTTCCCCAATCCAAAATGTGTACGAACCTGACGAACTACTTTTACCTTGAGAGAGGTAATTTCTCTATTCTCTTATAGCATTTTAATTTGAAGCTTATTGGCTAGCTTACCACCTTGTTCAGCTCGGAGTTCTGCCAATCAATTTGTTCTTTACGTCGATCAGCAAATTTTACACTTTTTTCAACCAATTATGTATATTGGATCGCTTGCTTTCCTTCATTTGTTGTAGCAGCACTGCCATCATATCTCCCATGTTCATGGATGTTTTCTGTGTCAATAAGTAACAAACAATAGATGAAACAAGAGTCCAACCACTACAAACGAAACTCAAATTTCGGCAGGTAAAATTTTGACCTCTGTATTTTAAGATGCAAAAGGTATTTTATTCATCGGTGAGTACCTTGAAAAATGAAAAACCATCAACAGTGATTATTACATGGCGTTATTGGTGCGTTTGAAGGAAGGACTTGCAAAAAATTCCCCCAAATCCAAAAGAAGAAAGTGCTCTTTCACCAAGAAAATGCGCAGTGTTACAAGTGGTTGGCTACGAAGCTACGATAGCAAAATTGCACGAATTGAAGGATCCGGATCTGGCTCCCAGCGACTACCTCTGTTCGCACACCTCAAAGAAATGGTCGAAGTTGAGGAATGCTAAACAGTTCGAACTCCCAATCTTGCCCCTTATGTTGCAGATTTCTTCGAAAAATTGAGTGATAGAAGTGAGCATACTTAGCATAAAGTATGTTATAGGTAAGCAGCCTAACAGCAAGCCCTGCGTTGTAAACATCATCATATTATCATATCTTATCTTATAATTTATCTGCCTTAATAATATGAGAAGCCATTGATATATTTTCGATAAATTATCCGTTTCGGTGAATTCTTGTTTTCAGTGAATCGCCATTTTAGATGAATTGTTTTTCGAAGAATTGTCGATTTAAGCGAGTTAATTGTTTTTTCGGTGAATTGTTTTTTCCGCCGCATATAGGGCTGATTGGCGGTAAACGATGATATACTGCTTTATGTGCCAATGTGCGAGAAAGCACACTCAAGATTCCCCTCCTGAGACCACAGTCTTGAAGACTGTCACCATTGATGTATCTTATTAAACAGAACTGCCTGGATCAAAAACCAGCAACCAGAAACATATTGCTAAAGTATGGTAGACTGCACGTGGACTGGGTTCGATGCCATGTGAGAGATTATGTGACTCCAACTAGGTGCTTTAGGTGCCAGCGATACGGTCACATTGCAAAGAATTGTAGGGTGCGCACAGAGACTTGCTCTCACTGTGCACATCATGGTCATTGCTTCAAGGGATGTCCGAATAAAGACAAACCTGCCAGCTGCGCAAGCTACAAGGAAATGCAAAAACCAAATGATCACCAAGTAGGTCGCGTTTCATGTAACGCATACAAAAGTGCTGTGCAACGCCTGAGATTTAATACTAAACATGATGATTAGTCACAATCAAAGAAATTGCAACAGCAACCTACGAATCGCCCAACTCAACATGCAGGGTGCTAAAATAGTCGGATCAGAGATATGTGAAAGCATTTCCACCCACGACATTGGTATTCTGTGTATGCAAGAACCACACTCGGTCAACGGTCAAATCAGCGGCATGCCTTCTACAGCCAGAGTAGCAACAGAATGCTCTGAGAATCCCAAGACTGCAATTAGTATTCATAGTGTCGGCATGGACATGGTGAAGCTAACTTAGGTTTGTGATAGCCACTACACATGTGTTGAAATATCATCGGAAGTTGGTTCATTCTACCTACTTTCAATATATACGCCCAACATAGTGAACCGATCGAGTACGATCTGTGCAAAATCGAAACGATCCTAGGCTCTCTGTCGGGTCAACGAAAAAAGGTAATGATCGTCGGAGACTTCAATGCTAGAAGTAAAATGTGGCATGGCCGTTTAACCGATGAAAACGCAAGAAAAGTTAAGGACTTCGTGTCCAGGAATGACCTTTTCATAATGAACTTGTAGGGACACCCAACGACATTCTCGTCTAATGGGAACTCCAATAATGACCTAACAATAGTCAACGGAGCCTTGCTGGGCTGGCTCGATAGTTGGGTGGTGTGTAAGAGAAAGTTGGACTTCTAGTGGCCATAGAGTCATCGCGTTTAAGCTATCAAACGCGCCACAGCATAGTCCGCTTACAAGTAACAAAACTCCGAGATTTGCCATTAAGATAGCTGACTGAGGTCTATTTGGTAGACACTTGTTTGGCTCTTGGGACAGTATAAAAGTTCTTCCAGAGATCAATTCGATAAACGAAATTGATGGTCGTGTCGAGCTGATCACGATACCGCTAGCCAATGTCTGCAACAACTCAAATCCTAGGAAAAGAGTAGCTAATATACGGAATAGTTGGTTGAACTCTAATCTAAGGAAACTTAGATGATCTATGCACAAGCTTAGAAGAGCATACCAGAAGGAGAGGAACCAAATTACAAAAGAGTTGAGATTGTCTCTCTTTAGAGAGGCAAGAAATATAAATACTTCCGTGAAGTTTTTAAAACAAAGCAAAGTAGTTTCCAAATGTACGTCACGGAACATGGTAATTCAAAGAACACGGGGCCTTGTATACAAATTTGCCGCCGGCAAAAAGCAAGGCAACTTGAAGTTTTGAGCACCATTACGAAGACAAATGGAGTTCCCACTGATACGTGGCATGTCACACGCTTGGAGTTACTAAACTCGCTTCTGCCAGACGAAAAACCTGACGTTACTGGGCCTCAAGCAGAAATGCGCGAGATCGCTACCAACAGCAGTTGGACATCCACAGAGGCTGAAGACTCCTCATTTACGTGAGAAGAGATCACCAGTGCCCTTACTTGCTTAAAGCGTCACAAGTCCCCAGAACTTGACAACTTGAACGCTGAAATAACCCAACTGGCTTGGCTTATTGTGGAAAATGGGTGAAATGATAGTTATCAGGAAACTCGGCGATAGATAGGCCTATTATGTTGCTACCGGTTATGGGGAAACTTCTAGAAAGGTTGCTAGCCATTCGTATTACTCCATGAATTGAACAGAGCGGACTGTTCTCGGACAAAAAATTCAACAAATGAAATGTCACTATCTGCAGAGAAAACAGTGATGCTGTAGCTAAAAGGTAAATTTCACTCTAGTCCAGCTCGAAACATGTAAATGGTCAAGTTGTAACAAAATAACAGTAACGATCAAGCTGGCTAAACCTGATCGTCCTGCAATAGGGTTGTAAAAGGATATGGAGTTTCCACTCGCGATGAACACCCCTTTTGTTACAAAATATTTGTTATTTATTCGATGAGAGGTCCTGATGCAGTCATCAATAGCCTGGCTAGAGCTCACGGTACGGGGTGGGGTTGACAAGACTTCATCGGATTTTGCTAGACTGCGTATCTTATATTAACTGTTAATTTCCCAAAAACGAACTGTTTAGACCAACTACCGAAGCCATACTTACCCATCAACTCACCTCATCATTGTAAATCTCTAAACAAACATTTTAAATAAATATGAACACCAAAATATAAATTTGATTCGACAATAATTATTCAGTAAATCCATAATTAAAGAAGAAAAAAATATTATAAGGATTAGAAATATACAGATCTTAAAACTATTTAATTAATATATAAAATAAGAGAGAAAAACTTAACTTAAACGTTGGGCGCCATTGTTGAGTGAATGCCTTCACGAAAATTCGCAGCGTAGATCGTTGATAAATCCATGGTCAATAATTTTAGCGGAATACTGCACGTTTTACATGTTCCAATTTTTTTTCCAAACAAATTTTTTACTGAAAAATAGAGCTGCACGCAAATAACAAAAAGTTACTATGTAGTTAAAAAGAGTCAGCCATATGTAAACAACATTTGCTCAAATTAAAAAGAAAAAAAACCTAATTTTATTTTACTGAAATTTGTTTCGTGCTCTTTTCGCAAACGAAAATCGTAATATACTTAACCCTTCATTTTTTACTGGAAAAAAATTGGAACATACAACGTACGTATTTAATTATCATGGCATGCCACCTTTAGCCATTTGTAATTTGGAGGTAGTTTTAATTTTTAATATTTTATTTCAAAAAAAAAATGTTGTATTTTTATTTTACGAATTAGGATAATTTTTATTAATTTTATTATTATTATAATTGAATTGATTTCATTTATTAGCTTAGAAGTATTATTTTATGATATTATTATAAAATATAAACACAAATTAGTCCCGTTATTTATTCAGATTTTAATTATAGTTTAATCAAAACTATTCATATTTTGTATTATTTAATGTCTAACTACACACGTATTATAGAGACTAGTAGGGTATTTTATATTTAAGATTAGGTGACATTTACGAAAAAAACTGTACATTAAAGACAACTGTACTCTAAACACATGGGCCTTTTCCTAAATTTT
This sequence comes from Nephrotoma appendiculata, assembly GCA_947310385.1. Classification (NCBI taxonomy): domain Eukaryota; kingdom Metazoa; phylum Arthropoda; class Insecta; order Diptera; family Tipulidae; genus Nephrotoma; species Nephrotoma appendiculata. The sequence goes on along the minus strand of OX371225.1, from coordinate 268,954,755 downwards.
TAATTTTTCTAAATTAATTTTTCACTTTGAAGGAAAAAAATGATACACGAAAGTTTATCACTGCAAATTCAATTTTAAGTTTTTATACACTATTCACTCGTTTTGATATCCATTATGTTTTTATATTTTGTACCGGTTACATTATCAGGCCACTTTCAAGAAGTCTATGTAAAACGGCAGAAATTAAAATTTATTCCGCTTTTATGTAACGCACTATATAAATATCACCTTTACATTAGCGTATATTTTAAAAGTTATTTAACACACGATATTATCAAATATGTTTTAGAGTTAACTACTATTTAATGATATTAAAACACTAGTATAATTTACTTCTTTTTAAGTTTTATATATGTTTATTAATTATAACAAGTCGGAGATATTTTTATAATTTAGATTAAGGCGAATTTTTTCAAATTATTATTATTATTTACTAGTTATAATACCGATCGCTTTGAAAATTATACCTCGACTACCTCCATCCAAAAAATTATTATTTTCGTGAAGCATTCAAAAAAAGATCCCGTAATATATGCATTGCATTCATATTCCCCTCAATTAATACTAAACTAACATAATAATAATGACATTTCAATTTAAAACATTTAAAAAGCTGGTTTTGATGATACACAGAAACATTATATTGTTACGATTTTGCCTTGTCATTCAAGGTTCGAATCACTGGATTGTGAATAAATACACTGCTTCAAATTTTTAACTCACACAATTTATTTACACAACACAATTTATTATACAACACGAAATTCACAATTAATTATTACACTTATAACACACTTTTTAATTATCACTTTAATAATCGCTTTGATAATCACTTTAATAATCTTTCTATTTAACCTTCACTGTATCACGTTTAAAATAATACTCAGCATTCCACGTCAACGCGCGCCCTTATATACCAAAATATTTGTTTCTAGAATGATCCTAAATGCGCAGCAAATATGTTAGTATAGAAATGACGCCTAAATGTTGAGTATAAATTATAAATGTAATTGAACAATTAATGAAATTAACTTATTCTATTCTATTCTAGGTGTCACCGTAACAATATTATTATTTCGTGACGTATTGACACACAAAATATACGGTGCGTAGTAAATTCAAAATGTTGTAAAATGCGAGTGGATTTTATTCAAGTAGTTTTTGTTTTACATGGAACGAATTCTTATAGCAATCAAGAAATCGTTACAGTCGTGGGGACGACCCACTCCTGAGAACTTATGCCGGGCTTTTTTTGTGTTTTTCTCGAACGAACATTGAAACGGAAATCATTATGAATTAACTATTTGGGAGCTAGTTTAGAAGAAAATTTATCAATCGCGCTACTTTGAGCAAAATTGTTAACGTAAATTTTCTGCCCAATAGACAAATTGGGATATCGATATCGTAGCTTGTAATTGCGTTCGATCCTCGCAGATGCTTTTGCTAATCGTTGCTTCACCGTTTGATAAATTCGATGAAGGGCTTCGGGTTTTTCCTCACTCTGAAAATTATTTCCCGCGTATTCATGAGACAGCTTAAGTATGGAATAAATAGAACCGTGTAATATCGCGTGTTGACCGAAGACTAAAAAGTGTGGTGAACTTCCAGTAGAATCATGAACTGCATTACGCAGTGCATGAGTAATAGCAGGCAAGTTTTCGTCCCAACTCATTTGATCGGTTTTAATATATCCCCGGAGTGATGCCAATATCGTTCGGTTTACTCGCTCGGACGCGTTGGCCTGAGGCGAGTATTTTGCCGTAAAAGTATGTTGTACTCCATAATGTCTACAAATCAAGGCAACAGAACACGAATCAAATTGAGGTCCATTGTCAGGGACCAAAACTTCTGGTACACCAAACATTAAAAATATTTGTGTTTCTAGAAACTTAACAACTTCGTCCGCAGTTGCTTTCCTAACAGCTTTAGTTATTACAAATTTTGAGAAATTGTCTACCGCTATCAAAATCGAGGAGTTTCCCGCACGGGTGGTTGGTACGGGCCCATGAAATCCACATATATTCGCTGGAATGGTCGACACGTACTAGATAAACTATGAGGAGGTGGATGGCGAGGATAGTTTACGGCTTTGTTGCATTTGCAAATTTCGCATGTTCTGATAAAATTGCTTATATCATAATTCATGGAAGGCCAATAAAAATACCGTTGAATAACTTCTTTGGTTTTAGATATTCCTAAATGTCCTCCTGTGGGTGCACAATGAGCCGAGTTCATTAGTGAATCGATTGCATCCCTTGGTACTAATAATTTCCAACAAGTTAAATCTGACGGATTAGAACCAGACTCGAAAAAATTGAGATTGATAAAGGCTAAGCCATTATTTTCCTTCAAATTTATTTTTAAAGAATTTTCCTTTATTTGTTTGATCAGGTTCTGGTAGTCCTCAGAATTGAAAGCAGGAGAATTTAGGTCAATATTCAGAGGTAACGTGGTGAGATTGATAGTATCCATATTTAAACGTGAGAGAGCGTCTGGTACTGCGTTTTGGCTACCTTTCCTGTACTCTATGTTAAAGTCATACGCTTGTAATTTTAAACTCCACCTCGCTAATCTGCCGGAGAGATCCTTAAGGGACATCAACCAGGTCAGACTAGCATGGTCGGTGATTACCGTAAAGGGTAATCCTTCAACATAGGTTCGAAACCTTTTAATAGCCAAAACGGCGGCCAGACACTCTTGCTCAGTTACACTATAATTTCTCTGAGCTGCGTTTAATTTCTGAGACATGTAAGAGATCGGTCTGTCTTCCCCTAATTCGTTTCCCCTAATTCGGCAAAGAGTTTGGGGAGCATTACAGAGGCCGAAAGGCATTACCTTAAAATGGTAAAGCGGTCTGCCAGGGATTGTAAATGCCGTTTTTTCTCTCGAGCTTGGATCCAAGGGTATCTACCAAAAGGCATCTTTGAGATCCAAGCTCGAAATGTACCGGGTTTTATCTAACCTACTCAGGAGTCCCTCCACCAAGGGCAAAGGATAAACATCTTTTTTTGTAACGCTATTTAGTTTGCGAGTGTCCATGCAAAATCTAACTTTTCCAGGCTTCCTAACCATAGTCATTGGGGAGCTCCAAGAACTCGTGCTTTCCTCTATGACGTCTAAAGAAATCATACGGTCTATCTCACGGTATAATTCAGCCTCTCGGGCAATTGAAACTGCGTAAAGTCGTTGTTTGACCGCTGGGGCTTCCCCAGTATCTATAGTATGCATGATTACATTTGTTCGCCCGAGACCCGCGAGCTTATCATAATTTGGAAAAGTGTCAATTATAGACTGGAGTCGTTTTTGCTCATCTTTGGAGAGAATATGATGTTCAGAAGGTACATTAATTGGAGGATTGGCAGAAGCGCTTTCGAGTAAAACATCGATTTCGGACAGAAATAAGATTTGGACTTTAAAGAGACGCAAGAAATCACATCCTAGATACAACCGTAACTGTAAGGTTGGAACAACAAGAAGTCTCATTAATTTATTCTCCTTGTTGTAACTAACATTAACATTTATATACCCTAAAACCGATTGACAAGAGCCATCCGCCACCTGAACAGAAGCAATGATAGGATGTAACTTCAGATTTTGCGCTCGAATATACTCCAAGGAATCTTTTCCGAGTGCACTAACATTAGCTCCGCTATCCAAGAGTCCGCGCATTACAGTTCCATTCAAACCAATTGTAGCAAACGGTCTTTGATCGTAATTGTCATCAATATTTGAAGAGAATTTTGACTCCGCTATACTAGCAAGGAAGCGTTTACGTTTACGAAAGTATAGGTTAGATCGATTAGGTTGCGATACATAATTGTTATTAAGATTTATAGTATTGTATAATGTGCTGGATAATTTTGTCGTGGAGAACTTGTCAATTCTTCTTCTTTAACTTTGTTGACTGGGATTGAACCACAGTTTGGACATTTTACTGGGTATTTCGGGTAAATTGTCTGGGTTTCAATTTAAAACATTTAAAAAGCTAGGTTTTGAGAGAATCAAGAATCAAAGGTTTTGATGATACACAGAAACATTATATTATTATTTCATGACGTATTGGCACATAAAATATACGGTGCGTAAGTAAATTTAAAATGTTGTAAAACGCGAGTGGATTTTATTCAAGTAGTTTTTGTTTTACATGGAACGAATTCTTATAGCAATCAAGAAATCGTTACAAAGTGCGTAAGGTATCCAGGAGTTAACCTCGATGAACGCATGGAGGTAACATCTCACGTTCTAAGAGTTTGTGAAAACGCTAAGAAACTATTCCACTTGCTGGTATGAGAGGCTAAACTGTCAACACATCAGATCATTGGAAAGTGCTCAGATAAGTGCTCAATATCCTGCTAGGAGTTACAAAGGCCTATCGAACAGTGTAAAGATGCTGTTGTGGTTCTGGCTGGCGTGCTCTCAGTGGATATTCTAATCAAGAAGCGAGCACACATGTACCACCTAAATGAAATAGGTGACCATGTACATGATGCAGATAGTAGGCAAAAAGGATATAGAGAAAATGGCGATTGACCTTAGGCAAAGAAGGTGGAATAAATCAGCCAATGGAAGGCATACATTTGGCTTCATTCCAGGCGTAAAAGCATGTCTAAAAATGAAATTACAACTAACGAGCTCGATTGGCCAAGTTATCTCTGGACTTGGTAAGTTTGAAGCCTACCTGCACAGATTTAAGATAGTAAACCATTGTCAATGTTTTGCGGCTCAGAAGTAGAAAACGTAAACCACCTATGCTTCGAATGTATTACGAGGTGACTTTCATGTTATTAAAACAAAAGTGGCTAGGTAACTCGAATCTTCACGAATTACCATACTGCCACCAATTACCATACTGACAAGATTTGCATTCACGGTGGCTTTCATATAGCATAGAAGAACAGATCATCTATAACTGATTCCTTAAAAATCCGCTAAGTTATGTTGTGTGCTGTTATGTGCTGCAACAACTCAAAACTACTCGAGCCGTTCATTGCACTCATCATGTAATAAACATTCTGTTTGGGACGTGCAACTTATAACATTACAACAAATGTAAACAACTTGCTTTTGGTGGTAGCACGTAATTCTAAAGATACCGACTATACATTCCACCATCAGTCCTTGTACAGAAATTATGAGGAATGGTTCAAAAATACTTAAACCCTTTAATAAGGGCACAAATAAAATATTCTAGACGGCTGCTATAATTGTTTATGATAATTCTTAATTTTTCTACCTAACGTCTTAGTTCGCAGTTTCGCACCCTTCGAAATGTACACAATACACAATGTAGGTACATAAAAAATAAAAATACGAAATAATTCAAATGGGGTTCATTCCATTTTGCTTTACACATTTACATTTGATCGTATATTTTTAAACTACACAGTGTTGTGACTTTGTGAGGTACACGACGATCATTGCAATGTGTGCTCTATACGAGAAGGTAAATCTTATATTCATCTGTCAAAAAGTTAAATAAAAATATAAATTGGAATATTTCTGTGATATTTGCTTCAAAATCTGTTTTAAATAATAAAATTCAACAAATTAATTATTAATTAACAAAAATTTTGTAAAAAGTCAGTGAATTTACATAATATTGACGTATTTTACATTGTTGGTTAAATGTTAAAGTTTTGCGTGTAAGTGTATCGTGGATATCGGAATGTAAGTCCCCTAAAATTTTGTATTATTTGTTTTAATTCATTATGACACGTTAACCTTACCATTTTTTGGCAAAATTGCTATTTTTGGATAATATACAATACTTGTTCGTGTTTTCGGAATAATGAAGCACTGCCCATAAATCTATGTGTCAGAATTCAAAAGTCGTACCAACATTTTCACTCAAAATGTTTGTGTAATTGTCAAATATCTGGCGTAGAGTAGGGTGACTGAAACCTGACCGATTTAATTTGATCTTTCTCATATTCAGAAGTACCATCTCCGATGGCCTTGTCAGTTCTCTGGACCAAGGTATTTAGATGAGTGTCATATTTGTGTTGTTTATGAGCTGTCTAGAATCTGTCTCTATGCACTCGTGTATTTTCGGAATTTTCTTTAAGACCAAGTTAATTTTAACGTCTCTATGGAGGTCTTTGTTCCTGATACATTTTTCTGTATTTAAACTTAGTATCGTGTATGGGGTATGTACTATGTTCTCCAAGTGTTTTTGGCTTACAATAAAATACTTGTTTGACACCACGTAATACGTGAAGTGGTTTAGTGTTATTTTGTGCGTTAATTTTTTCGAACTAAAACATGGATAGAATTGTTTATTTGGCAAATATTCATCGTGAATTGACTACAGAGAAAGGAAGAGCAAGAGCTTCCTGATTATTTTGATAGAGGAGATACCGACGATGATGGGGAAAATGTGATTGAACCAATTGGTGGACGAGATCGTCCTACAGCTGCTTTGTTACCGGTTGATACAGCCAATTTTAGAGATCACGATTCTGATAACGACGATGATAAGAATTATGAATGAAATTTCGGCGATTCCGATTTGGATGGCCCAAATGCAAACGATGAACTGCTTCAAGACATTCATTTTGTAGAACTTGTTCAGGATATATTGATATTAATGAAGAAGTGTCAGAGAGACAGCCGCAAGCAGCAATTGAGGCAAGTCGTAGCCAAAAATACTCGGGTCAAGGCAAAAAAGACAAAACCATTTGATGGTCGATGCCTTCTGTTGCGGAAAAAAACGAGAACTGTATAATTGAAAAAGAAGAGATTAAGCTCCATTTCCTATAGCACTGAGACATTTACTGAAAAGCATAAAGCCTCTAACCGTCTTCTTCCAACATGCCATTTTATAGAGGATTGATGTCATTACAGAGATTCGAGCAAAGCAGTCGGCTTAATTACGTTTCGACGATTCAAGAACTCGTATGGATCGATTACGAGAAGATAAGTTGGCTCCAATTCGCCATATTCGGACTCTCTTCAAAATGAATTTAAATTTGTCTTTCGTTCACCGGAGCAAACTTCCAATAAAGCGATCGTTCCCACAAATGCAGGCAACTAATCAATGAGATTCCGGACGATGGTCAGAGACACGAAAACAACTACCGTTTGTGATGTATGACTCAAACCAACGTGTGTCAAAGACTATGTTGTGGTTTGCGAACCTGAGGATGACCCTCAGACCAGACCAGGCCCAATCACACCAAAATATGTTGCCGTACTTTTCTCTAATCTAAAAATTCTCTAATTTCCCTAGAGGCCGTAGTTGTTCCCTATAAGTCTGTTTAAGGATAACTTCCTTATTGCTATATATTCTAGTTCTGCAGTCACTCGTCAAATGAATTAAGCCGGTTCAATAGCAGTTGAAGCATGTATAATTTGTACTAACGTTTTAACCAAATGTTCGTTGATATTCGTTCTTCAATCGGTTTTCTTCAGTTGTTTGATCATAAGTATAAGGGTGGGGAAAACGAAATCCATTATTTTACGTTTATTTCGAGGCTTTATTTAACATGGCTACCATCATTCGTTTTGGATCAAATATGTGCCATCTTTTTCGATAACCCGTTACCATTTAAAAGGCAATTTCACTATGCCGCTTTCCCCAAACGCCTAGTCCTTATTAGCAAAAAACTGAGTTAGCTAGTTTTCTCAAGCCTCTCGTTTAGCCCCCTCACCAAACACAAAGCCCACATACAAAGCAAAACCTTCCTGGCCGTCAATTCTGTTTTGGCTACCGTTTGTGCCGCTGGCGTTTTCTTGAAAAGGACCAAGGAGAACCGTTATGGAAGATTCACTCCGAACCACCACACTCTCATTACTACCGGCTGGCTATACCTAAAAGTTTGTGCGTTTCGTCAATTTGTTTTACTTCAAACTTCAAACAGGCGACCCTAGCCTAGAAAGTTCTTATATATGGCGTACTGAGTGCTGGAACTGGCACTTATCTTGAATTATCTTTATGTACTGATCTTGATTTATCTGGACATATCTTGTTTTATCTTGATATTTTGTATTTTGGTTTTATCTTGATAGTATCTCGATTTTATTTTGATTATCTTGTTTGCTCGTGATTTATTTTAATTTAAGCTGAGTTTCTTATACTTACCTTGCGTTATCTTGGCACATCTCGACTGATTTTTACTCATCTTGATTTATTTTGAAATACATAGTTTGATTGTTTATTGACTTGTTTGAATCCTACTTTGAATTATCTTGTATTATATGGATATATGTTGACTTACCTTAACTTAACTAGATCTTGGAAGGGGTAAAAATACAAAAACAGTACAATCAATTAATTTTTTCACAAATTGTAAAACCTACCTATGCAAAGTAATTATCTCGTCCTCAGTTTTATTTTGATTTTCATGATGGAAAGTCATAAATTTTTAGAATAAGTTAAAATCCGACTTTATTCAACAAAATACGGTTTCCTGGAAGAGTAATTCATTCATTTCAACGCTTCTCTAAAATTTCGATGCCTGTTTTGTAGAACGATTTATCTTTCGCCTCAAAATAGGCGTTTGTTCCGGCAAAATCTCTTTCCCTGGCCCATTTTTTTGAGGTCTGTGCAGGCCAAAAAATATAGAACAGGTTATTCGGTGGGAGCCTGATTCGGAGAATACGGTGGATGAAGAAACAATTCGAACTTCGATTCCCAGTGACTTGTTTTACACAGAGTTTGCCTATTGGCGATTTTCAACAAAGTAGCTGACATCTGGTGAACAAAATGTGAAGCATAGTTTGCTATGACGCAAAGAGCATTAAAATTGCCATAACAATTGATTTGACAATTCTCGTCCCCGTTGTAGACGTAGAAACTAACGCTATATACATTCGATGAGCTGGGTTTGTAGTTGCGAGTATGTCTTCCGTGAATTTCTTTTCGAAATGTATGATCTTGTGAGAAAACTCTGCTAAGAATGCTGATTTCTGTTATCGATTCGGACTTTCGCGTTTAAATCTCCTTGAACAAGTTTAATATTATTTCCTTCCGTTCTAGATATTGCGGCTTGTATTAAATCATTCATACTAAGAATCATTTTCATTTTATTGTTCCAGACTAAAAATGAATTCAGATAGAAACGAAGTGCCATCACAACCAAAAGAAACGCAACCAAATAGCGCTAAAAGCGCGGATGAGGATCAGGATAGTTCAACAAATCCGCCAGGTACTTACTATTCTATATTATACACGTAACTCAGTGGAATCACTCGTATTTTGCTATGCGTGGGGTTCGCGTACTCTGAAATTTTTAACTTCGACATTTTTTATGGAAAGTTGAAAACTGATTTGATTAACTTTCCATTTTGATTATAATCTAGTTTGAAATCTTCTGTTTTTTTTATTTATATAAAATACTCTTTTTACATTTCAGCTAAACAAAAAATTGATGTAGAAAAACCTAATTGGAGTATACTCGAAGCAGCAACATTTTTATCTCCACGAAAAACTGTTACAAAGGTTACTAAACTTGTTCTTACCAGTACTACGAGTGCAAACCATAATGGCGTGGCAAAAGCTAAGCCTGCGCAGCTAAAAAAAGATAAAAGTGCCTCCTCAATTGCTAGTGGGGTTTCAACGAACGATAATCATGGTGGTGATATCAAGAATAATAACAAGTTGAAAGTTGAGGAATTTAAAATGAAAAAGCAAGATCGGGAGAAACTAAATAACGAATTTAAGGAGTGTCTCCTTACAAATTTTAATAAAGTTAGTAGCCCAAGTCCCAGCCCCATGCTTCAAATTGGACAAGCTAATCAAGTGCCGACGCCGGCCAAAGTGGCGAAAAACCTGACACCAACTCCAAAAAAATGTAATCCACCGATGGACACAAAATCTTCGTCACCGTGTAAGAAGAATAAAAATTACGACCCAGAAGAAGCTCGCGAGTATATTAAAGAACAGCAGAAGAAACGTAAAAAGTGCACGGAACAAACAAAAGAAGAAAATAAGTTTGAAAAAGAAGAGATTCGAAAACGATTAAAAGATTTACAGAAGCGGACATCGAAAATTGTGCAATCGAATTTACAGAAATCGCAAAGGTCAAGATCAGTAGAAAAGTCGCATAATACGTTAGGAATATTGCGTCGACCCGAATTAACGCCTGATAAAAAAGCTCCATCGTCCATCACTCGTGCATCTAGCGTCGAAAGTTTTAGAAAATGCAAGAGTGATGAAAAGCCATCGTTTAATGGCACACCTAAAAGTTCGAACAGTGCTTCATCTGAACCTCGCGCTTTAACATTTAAAACGCCTACTGCTCCTAAAGTAACACCGCCTCCTATCATAAACACGAATCAAATCAAAATCAGCGATGTACCCAAAGACGATCATTTAGAGGTGCCTGAAATTAAACTAACTCCAAGCCATTCCAAATCCGTAACTACGTCGCAATCATCGGATGTTTCGTTTTGGTTGCGGCCATCTGGCGTACAAATATATCCGTATAATTTCATTATGGCCATACGCAAAAAATTAGAGGCCATTACCGAACCAAAAATCAATAATCATGTGGCCGCAACTAAACCTAAGCCGCCTAGTACAGAAACGAGCCAGAATAAAATCTCGTCGCCTCAAAATAGTCATACATCTAACACCGTCTCTGATATCAGTTCAATTCGGTCGGACCCACTAAAACCACACAACATGTTCACAAGTACCCATATCTTAAGTGAAGATAACGTATCGAATTCGCCTGCGATCAAATCGAGCGTCACCGAAGATATACCAGAATTGAGCCCGCTGTCGAAAGAAAAAATTCGCGATATGAAAATATCGGCAGATGACACGGGACACAAAAAAGATTTATCGAATGCCGATTTCTATAAATTACTCGAATCGTTCAATAAAAGTTTGTCGCATGTTATCCAGGTGAATCAACAGCTGTACTCATCGTTGAAAAATCCGCCCGATTGTTTGGTTAATTTCAATCGTGGCGTCGGTGCGCTAAATGATCAAAATACCCAAACCTCATTAAACGCAGACGAAAGTAAAAAGGCCGAGGTTGAGTATAGCGAGGATTTTGAACAACTACACGAAGTAATCGAACACCAAGATGATATAGAAGAGACTACAATCGTTCCAATTCTTAATTTAAATTCATCGAGTCGCATTTCTGCGAGCAATTCCGATAATACGACCACTCTTAAAACATTTACGGAAAATAATAAAATTGATAGTGGGGCACCCGATAATAATAATACGACACTTGGTAGCGAAATATTTTCGTATTTTAAGGATCTCAATGACACGGATCTTGAAAATTCGATGATTAATTACTCGGAGATCAGTTTAAATTACTCGAAAATTGGACTTTATGATAAAATGATTAAAAACGAGCAAACGAAATCTGACCATTTAGCCTCGTTGATGAAGCTTCGGGAGAAATCGCTAATTGACCGAACACGTGGTCAAATTGCTTGGCTTGAGATACAAAAGCAAAAATTTAAAGAGGCCGGAAAACGGGAAGAAATTTCGTCGATCAAGAAAAAGCAGCGTGCACTTTTAATGAGGTTGGATAAGGAGCGTGCTAATATCCATAAAGCTGTTAAAGGAAAGGAAATATACCAGAACGATAAATCCTCTGTTGTATCGTTAAAGTACAAGGAACTTCATTCCTCGTCCTCGTCGATTTCAATTCGTAAACGATCAAAATCGGTTAGTTCGAATGAAAATAGCGCCCTGAAAGTGTACGACCTAGAAGGCGGGGCCAACCTATCAAATTTACTGCAGCAACGTGAAATTGAATTGGCAAAACGGCGGGAAAATGTTGAACGATTACTTGAGTGGCATCGCCGCCTCGATAAAGAAGAGCATCACGTGATTGAAATGGAACGTCAGCTATACGAATTCAATCTTAATAGAATAAAAGATCAGAAGCATGCTACTGCTACCAGCCTCAGCAATAACATCAGCAATAATATTAAGAAAATTAAAAAAATTGATAAAAGTTTGAAAATTTTAAAAAATATTTCTTCGAGCAAGGGAAATACTTCGACGTCGGATGAGGTCATAAACGATGAGAGTGACAATGTGGTCGATATTACGGGGGCGAAACTAAATAAATTATGGCATCGACTGACGGGGCGAAAAGATCGGAAGTATGAGGAAGAGCAGGTTTATAACATTACAAAAACCGAGCTGGAGAAAATGTATGTCGAGGCAAAACGAGTCGTTCTGGAAGAAGACCAAATTTTGAATCTTATCGAAACGAGCCGATTTGATTTGTCTCAGGGCGGCACCAACACCGAAATTGAAACTGAACCCGATATGAAAAATGAAGTGGAAGAGAGCCATGAGTCCAATTTAGAAAGTAAAGAGACCACGTTAAAAGCACCATTGCAAATTACGACAACAAACGCGATAGATGAGCATTTCGAAGTTGAGGATCATACAATAACTGAGATGCCGAGTGGGGAGACAAAAGACAGCAAGGATACAACGTACACCGTTATGCACGATTTGGAAATTTTAAATTCTGAAACGGAAAGTGAACCAATCTCATCAGTTTTAAATCTGCTAGCTCCTCCGGAGCTTAATATGACAATACCGTCACTTCTAGAGGACATATCATTCCCCAATTACAACGATATCTCATCGACAATCATAAATTTAAATGACAACGACGCAAACGATGACGCCGCCTGTGATAACGAAACTGATAACAGAAATAGTTCGCCAAGAATTGATAAAAGCTACGATTATGATAGTTCATTTGATGATAATACTTCAAAGTTGATCGAAGAAGAGGTGGAAAACTTAAATATCAGTACCGAAAGTAGTTTGCGAAGTGTACACGAGAATGAAATTGAAACGCGTCTCATTCGACTCGATGCGGGCCTAAAGGAGTTGAGCAGAAGTTTTGAGAAAATACCAGCCGAGCTTAAATCGCCCGAACTATTGTCACCTCGGTCGCACAGTCGGAGCAGTAGCGAAGAAAAGGATATGATCAAATCGGAATTATCGGTTCCGACAGACCAAACTGTTACACCTTCGGATGACCGCGGTACGGAACATGATTGGATTGAATCACCGATTTTGATACGCAACAAGAATATAAATGAAACGTTCCCGAATTGTGCGCAACCGGTCGTCACAATGCCCGATATAATTAGTGAGGCTGAAGTGTTGCGGCGACAAAATATTCAAATTTTGGATAATGATAAGCCGGTCACTCCACCATTCTTATATTTACGGGAAATTCCCAATAAACCGCCACCACCTTATGTACCGCCTGCACACGGCAGCCAATTTACATCGGTTTTCCCAACCGAAGACCGTATCAACGAAATTGTAATACGCCGCACAAAAGAACTGTATGACATTGAATTTTGCGAGCAAACGGAACCCGAAAATTCAATCATCCACGAAAACATTACAAATGTTTACGAGCGCATCATACTCGATGTATGTCGTGAATTAATAAACGATTTTAAAGTACCTGAAACAACAAAATCATACGAGAAAATTGAATCATTCCATAGAAATCAATTATCACTGTACAATCCACCAAATCGATTAAACACAATTCAGGGCCAGATTTTAAAGAAAATTCGTCGACTTCTCTATGTCGAGAGCCAAGGTGTTCGGCCGCAAACGTATGCATTTGTACAGGGTACAAATAAACGTAAACGCGATTTAGTCGATGAAATCCTTAGTCATGAGCTGAATGAGGAGGAAATTAAATGGACCACATTCGATCTCGAAGAGATCGAGGTCAAGAATAAAGTAACTAATGAAATAGTACAAATTTTAATTGTAGAAGCGCTTAAAGATTTTGAAGAAATTTATGAAAAACAATAAACTATTGTTGCTTTTTACGTTTCAAATTTGTATTGAATTATGATTAGAATAAATAATTACAAAATAAATTTTAACAATTTATGCAATTTGTTTCACTTTAAGCAAAATCCAAAACAATCTACAGAATTGAGGTTATGTTCTTACAGCAACGGGAAAGAATAAATTTGAGTATTTAAACACGGTAATTTAACTTTTATCTTCAGATTTTATTGAAGAATTGACCATTTTACATTTTTGGACGAATAACAATCTCCATATTACTCTTTATTACTCTTCATTTCACTTCTTTCACTTGAAGACCAGGTGGTAGAGATTGCTTTAGTTTTTCTGCTTTTTCCTTGTCTGATACAACCAATGTGTACAAAAACTTTGAGCATCGAATTTTAAATTTTGTGTTTTGTGGATTCTTCTTTATTTTAACGGCACGGGCATCTTTCCTGCGTGCTGTGATTAAGAAATCTTTCACTTCTTTTATTTCACGGGGCATGCTAAAAACCAAGTTTTGAAACGAGAAAAAACATAAATTAATATTAATTATTACACCAAACTTATTTAATCTTGATAATGAAATATTTTTCACTAAATTTTAACTCACTTTATTTAATTATTTTAATAATTTTTGAAATAAATTTGCAGAAATACGTCCTATGTTGACGTTTACCACGTTCCAAAAGAACGAAAAGAAAGAGCCATTTTACAAAAATGGCGAAACATCCGGTATTTTAAAGATAATCACCGTTCATAGATGGTGCGACAACCGAATTGTTTTTAAGATAGTAGACATAAAACACACCCATTTTAATTCGTTTAAACGTCAGATTCAGTTTGGCGCGGGCGGGCCCGGGCTATAGAAATGGCAGGTAAGCAGAAATCGTGCTATGTTTGTTTATCCAGTGAAGATAATGCTGTAATGTATGGCGAATTATTACCGAAACAGGAAGATTCATTTATAGTGCATTATTTCTGTGTGGTATGTAGAGATATTTGTTCAATGCAATTAAATAGAAAGTAAGAAAAACATAAACGTTCCAGCTTTTGTCAGCCGATATTCCTCAAAATGGCGATGACAATGAGGATGTATATGGGTTTCTAAAAAAAGATATTAAAAATACTTTACGGAACTATTCCAAGAAGGTATGTTTGTAAGAAATAGTAATATTACACCTTGTTTCCATAATATTCTTATTTCAGAAATGTAAGTATTGCTTTAAGAAAAGAGCTGCTTCTAAATGTTCAACACGAACATGTAATATATATTTTCATGTGCCTTGTGCATTAAAACATAGCTGCCTTCTGCAATTTACCGAGCCAGATTTCGCTGTATACTGTCATATTCATTCGCCACAAATTCTTCGTGGCATAGATAAAACAACTGAAAAAAGAGTTCGATCTGAAATTAAGGAACGAATTAGTAGAAAATTATTAAGCCAATCCGAGCAAGATGATAAGTTTAATCAGCTAATGAGCCGTTTATCAGAGCGCCAATTTGAGAAAGGGTATTTATGCAGAATTTGTGAGGAACCGTTTAAGGAGGCAGATCTTAAAACCGTTGTCACACCACCTTGCTGCTGGTCACGTAATGGGCTAAAGCCAGATTATCGTACATATGGCTTACACTTGAATTGCCTACGAGTGCAAGCGTACTATTCGGGCTACAAAATGCGATGTCCGTTTTGTAATAGAGTCGGCTATTTTTTAAAGTGGGCCAATAAAATTGGAGTATTCGTTCCGCATCGGCATGCTCTTTGGGAACATTCAGAAATTGAGAATTACTCGTTAATTGGCGTCCCAGCAAGCTGTAATGCAGAGACTTGTGTGTGCCCAGGTGGCCGTGAATATAGCGCTGAAGAGACAGAAGATGAATTTCACCTAATTGTATGCTGTACATGTGGCTCTCAAGCCGTGCACCGAAAATGTTTGGCTCAATCATCGATATGCGCTACGAATGAATACAACTGTGATTTGTGTCACATATCCAATATACAGCCGGTCCTTTCAATGAATATTGAGGATAATACTGAACATACCGTTGAATTGCTCGACTCGGCTTCCGAAATGCATGATAATAACTTAATTAACATTAACAAAGTATCAACTATAGATGTGCATAACACGGATTCTGAACCGGAATATACGGCAGACGAACTTTTCGAAGAAATGGATCAAGTTAAACCAATCATTAAACTACCAAAACCAATTCCACTGAAAAATTCAGGATCTGGTCAGCTGCTGCCGGATCATATAAGGAAAATAATTCGGCGCATGGTGCAAGAACATCTTCGGCAAACAGCACAAGAACAAATAGAGAATGAAAATATTGGTTAATTTTAATCGTTTTTAGACATGGGGGCATGTTCACAGATTCATGCACAACCGAGAACTGTTTGGTAAGTTTTAAAGCGAATTATTTAATCAGTCAATTTTGATGGATACTGTATTTTTAATTAATGAATTTATGTAGAATAATGTTATTTAACGATATAAATTTTGATAAATTTTAGTGAAATTTGTTTTTGGAATTACAACTTGTTGAGTATAGGGCGCGTTTTTTACTTGGCGTGTTTGCCGCAATGTGCGTCTTTTTGGTAAGGGATAAAAATGCAATGTCAATTTTTTCCAATGAATTTTTGTTCATTAAGCTGTGTTGCTTTGGCAAATCCCGCTTAGCTTAGCTTTTGAAACTGAAAGCATATATTAAATAGCTTATATATAGGACATAAGCGTGCTTTTTTTCTCTTATGTTATTTCCGTAATTAGATTTTCTGTCACAAGTGTCACTTTGGTCGTTTCTTTCGAACTTTTTTGAAAAGTTGCCGTTGTTTGTTTACTTTTTTGTTTTGACAAGAACTGCACGAATGCACGAAACAGTTAATACCCCGTTTACACCAGTAGAATAAAAATATGTAGCAAAAAAGTATGTTGGTGTAAACTGAAACTAAAACACTTTAATACTTTATTACGTACTGTTTTGCTATTAAAGTATAATAGCTATCAAAAAAATATTGGCAATACAGTCGTGGTTTATACTCTCTACTCTACTTTAATATTATAATACTTTAATTTCGTTTTTTTTTTCAAGTGGCCGGTAAAGACATTTTTTGTTTGAATATACATTTCCATTTGTGATATTTAATAAAAAAAATTATATTTGTCAACAAAAAAAGTAATATAGTATTATAGTATGGGTGGGTTTACACCGCTTGTGATGTAAACTGGCCGGGTATTATACTTTATTAGCAAAAAAGTATTATACCAATACCACTACATAATAGGCCATTTTTCTATATAAAAAAATTCCATGAGCTTGTATAGGTATGTAAATCCAAACAAAAACGCGGGTGCCATACGAGTAAGTAAAAAATTACATGGGACAAAAAAATTCTTCATTTGTCTCAATAAATCTGCTTTATTATCTACAAACATAATTTATCTGAAGGATCACGATAAATATTGATATTTTGAGAAACATTTCCAATAAAAATATTTCCTTATTAAGTAACTTTTCATTTAGCAACTTGAGTAACTTTTCATTTAGCAAATCCTATATTGATACTATTTAATAGCTGTGTTGCTTTCAAAAGATTACAATAACAATTGTATTAAAGCCGATTGTCTTTAATGTAATACCCTTGACAGATTAGGGTTTAGCTAAACGCGTTTAGTTGAACTAGTTTAGTTAATCTACTACAAAACCAATTAGGTTGACACACTATGAGGCTTATAGGCCCCTTACACGTTCAATATTATTGCGCAATATTGAGCTTTGCACAATAAAATTGATCATGTAAGGACATTGTAGGTTTGCACAATATATTGTGTAAAATTAAATTTTTTTAATATTTATTGAAGTTTGTGCAATATATTGTGTAGTGTGAAGCAAATATTGTGCAATATATATATATCGGTTGTCAAAAATTAATTTAATTTTTTTTAATTTCTATATATTAAAATATCTGAAAGGAAAAAGTATAATTCTAATAAAGCTGACGAAAAGGAATTTATAATAAAATGCATCGATGTAAGAGACATTATTATATATTTAAATGCGTAACAAGGAAAAATTGTGCAATAATATTGAGCAGTTTTTAGGGAAAAACATTTTTTGCGCATTATTTAGCACAATAATATTGCGCAATAATATTGAACGTGTAAGGAGCCTATTAGAAAACCCTGTTTCAATAATAAAATACGGTAGCGCTATGTTTGTCCTGAATCGGTATTAAACAAATGTCATTGACAGAACTATACAGAACAACGATATTACAACAAAACCATACAACTTTTATGATGGATTTTTTTGGTTATATGTACATACATAGATTGATATCAAATCAAAATTATTTAATTTAAAAAAAATAAATTTTTAATTTTAAATTGGACCAATTTGAAAATAGCTATCACGAACTCTACTACTCTTCTACTTGATTGTTTAAAAAAAAACGCAGCGTTATTTGTCATGGTATTATAATACGCACTCTACGGTAAGGAATTCACAAATGTGTATGCTGGTCCAAATCACATACAAAAATCAATTTTGACATTATACGTTTTCGGTACCCACACAATTGTGATGGCCGGATGGAAAAGGGATATAACCTTGCCCGGCCAGTATACACAATTGTGTATGCCTATTTTGATTACGAGAAACGAATGTGTTATGTATAAATTGAAGACCGGTATACACAGTTGTGCATGCCATTTAATTTTGTTTTGTTCTGAAAAATAACACTAACTATAATAATAATAAAATAATTAATGTTATCAAAAATAAATAATTAATATGTTATATAATTTATGTGTTATCAAATTATTATGCTCTTTTTTAAGAATTCCCATTTAACTAAGATCCGTTAAAATACGGAAGACATTAGAACCTATCATTATATACATACACATTTGTGTATGTAGAACTTAAATTGAAGCAAAAAAAAAATTGAACTCGAAAGAAATAACTCAAAAAGTAAGCGGCATCTATCATTGTATCACAGCACTAAATGGCATTTTCCTATTTATAAATTTTAACCTTCATTGTTAGATTGCGCTCTCGCTAAACCCATTTTTATGCGATAAACTTCAAAATATAGAGAGATTAGTGCACTAAACCGGTTAACAAAACCTAAAACAAAACCCGTTTAGCTAATCTCGAAGTTGACACATTAAGAGATAAACTCGAAAAAATGGTTAAACGCGTTTAGCTAGTCGCTAGTCTGTCAAGGGTATTAATGTACTATACTTGTCCAATTAATTTTAAGATTAGAATTAAATAAAAATAAAATATGTGTTACCTCAAACATACTGCCAATTTTTCTTTCGGACCTATAAATTGTTTAAAAGTTGTGTCTTGTTTTATAGTACTATTAAAAAAAAATTCAAGTAATATATGAAAATCGAATTGCAGCATTCTGAAATACTGGTAAAATTTTTGCTCGTCGTCAATTAATTCTGGGAAAATTGTTCAAAATTCACCTTCAGTTTCTCTTTCTTTGAGCATTTTGTGCACCGCAAAACGACGATGACGACGCTCTTGATTGTGATGTTCTTCTTCTTTATCCAGCATAATAGCAATCATAAATCATCTAATTTCAAATGTGAAAACATTTTCTCTTGGTATAAACTATTATATTTAATTATATGTATCTTTCGCGTGATAAACTTTATTTCCCAAACTTACATACACAAAAATTAAATTGCTACTAAAACATTTTGGATTTTTATAAGTTATGTTTTACTTTATACGTAACCAAAACATACAAATATATACGATAATCAAACGATGAAAAGGTTTGAATGATAGTATAAATTGATGGTGTCTGAACACGGTAGGCGCAGGAACTGAACGGAACGGATAATATAAATCGGCCTTAATATGTTTGTCAGGGAACAGTATTTTGGCAATACATAGGGTAATTTTTTGTTCATGTGTTTACCGCAAAATCGCCCCAAGTAATGGATAGAAACTCAAATATGGAAAATGCTACGTTGAATGGTAATTATAATTTCAAAATTATCAATTAATTACATTTTATAATAGTGTTTAATTAACTTTAAGAATTAAAATATGTTTTTCAAATTGAATTTAAAGAATTTAAGTTTTTAGTTTTAATTCCTACTTCAAAGTATTCCAAAATAATTTTGTTATTGAATTATGCAACCAAAAACGTTAAAAATATGGTGCTAAGTTTTTAAAAATATTTTATATAAATATATATTATTTTATTTCGTGCAATTATTTATGTAATGTTTGATCTATTAAAACAGTAATTAGATTTGGTTGATGCAAATTTTTGGTGTGCATTATCATTCACGATTTTGATAAAAAAAATTGACTTTAATAACCTAAAATATACGTAACAGTATAAAACTATTTTGAAGAAATTTCAATTCGTTCACAAATTAAATAATTTCTCAAATAAAATAATGCATTTTTTAATAATGATCTGTCTATTAGCCTTAAACATTTTTATAAATTCTCCAATTTACCATAAAAAATTGTTGTTTAGATTTGTTATCAAACGCCTTATCAATTTTTTTTTAGGAATCATGAAATATCACGGGGAAAGAGTATTTAAATTGAAGACTATAGCGTACATTGTATTTATAATTCTAATAAAATAAATAAAATAATGAATTAGAATGCATTTTACTTTACATAATCATTTAGAAAACACATAGAAAGATAATTATTAAAAAATTGTAGCGGCTAAGAAATTACATGAGTTAGCACATACAGAAGACAGAAAATACATCAACAACAACTGTGGATAATGTTAAATGTAACGGATAATATGACGAGTATTAAGGATAAATTTACCCATAAATCACTAGATTCTTAACATAGTTTACATTTTATTTTATATAAATACTTGGTAAACTTTCTGATGGTAACTTTCTGAATTTTTTTTAGGCGTAGTTTTATAACTTCACAATACACTTCATTTTACTTAAAATTTGTAATTTTTTTATCAAATGATGCACTACTAAATAAACCATTAAATATTTTATAATATTTTTATTTTTTTAATGTATTTTAATTAATAATTTCAAAAGCACAAAATTAAATCGTCACATCGTACAACAACAAAAACTGGTTTGGGGGTTCTTATTTTGAGATATGAGTAAGCCATATGCATTTTTCATATATATATATAACCACCCTACTCAAATTACTCAAGTACTCTGACTTGTGACAGAGCAAATTTTATATGGGTAAAATCTTGACGCCCGTTCTACAGTGTATAAAATTCTATGGACAGAATAGACACACGTGAAAAATTGCTCTATTTGTAAGAGCTCAAAAAATTCACAATATTAAAACCCTGATTGTTTACATTTTATAAAACTGCAGTATCGGCATTAAATGTCAAAAAATACTGAAGAAAATTGATTTTGCACAAATAGAATTCCCGCACACAGTATTCAATGTGAAATTTTAAATAAAAAACTAATCTAAATACGTTTCATATATAAATTAGGCCATAATGGTTTACAATCGTAAATTGAAATCATGTACACGGCGAAAATTCAATATAATTTTATGTGTAATTTTAATATTTACATCGTTTATCACATATTTCTTCTATCTCTCGAATATCTGCTTCCAGAGTAGTATCGAGTCAACAATTGAACGTATTGTAAGCCGTTTGATTAGAATTTTATAAAATTATGCTAAATATATTACATAAAACCCTATTTCTAGTGTGAAAAATATGATCTGCTTAAAGTTCGCGGTGATTTGTGCCATGACATTTGCCTGGAAAAATCAATTCATAATTTTCATTGCGGGTCCGGAATATACAACGATTATCAAATTATTTTAGGATATACTCAGCACGATAAGGTTATTTTAAAAGTATGTAATTTCCGATTATGTAATAAATTTTGTAACAATATTTTTGATGTATTCCCTAGAAAATTGATACGCACCAACGTTTGGATAAGCTGTACTGGATGGACAAACAAAAACATTTACGTTATCCATCAAAAAATGAGTTTTTAAAGATAATCCAGCGTACGTTATTCTTTAACTACAACATGACATTGCCCTCGGATAAGGTATGCCACAACGTAACCTACCATAAATTTAAATTAATCATTCGATTTTTTAGATGGCAAAACTGTTAGCCTTTATCGATAATCGGAACGGGGCAATAAATCAAGATTATATGGAAACAGTGTGGCAATTTATTCACAGCAATGAATATATTTTAGCTAATTTAATGGAGAAAGAGGAGTTACTACCGAAAATTTATGGAATTTGTGGTAACTACTATGTAAAGGAGTACGTCGATCCAATGGTAGAAAATACCGAAGCCGGTCAAATAAGGTAAATATTTATTGTAGGTTATACAAATTATTGTAAATCTATTTAAAACCAAAAGTCGATCCCAATGCCAACCTTAGCAAATTTTTCATAATACCTTTAATCTGTAGTTTCTTGCGCGGTAGGTTAATTACCTAATTTTATTTTACTTAGTTTAATTCTGTCGTAAATAAAGGGGCATATTTAATAACTAAACGTGAACAAAAAGAGCCTAAAATTTCGCTAGCCAATCTCTCCACAAATAATTCAATTCGCAGGCAATTTTTTTGAAACAGAATAGCGAATGCTTCGGAATAGGCTAATAATCGTGATTATCTTATTAAAGCACTATGCGCTACAGATGTAATACATCAATTGTTTATTTCTTATTAGTATGAGCCAGTGTTAAGTTAGCGAAGTACCGAAATGGAATTTTAATATAGTCTTTTCCAGGACAACCGTAAACATTTAAACTGAACAAATTTATTCTTCTTAGCATGTTGCTCACAAGCGTTAAATATGATGCCCTAATGTTCAACTGAGCCTAACCATAGAAGAAATGTAAATTTTCTAAACTGATTTTGGTTTTCTTGCCAATTATCTAAAGTCTTTCCAAATTACACTACAACTCATATCTTATCGAATTGCTGCATCTCGTTTTAGTGATCAGCTCTAATAACACAACACAAATTTCCATTTACATTATCCACTTTTCTATACAATTTGGTTCTGATTCGTCTTTATATAATCCCTATTTAAGAAGTTGGTAGCGGACCCTTGCCACGATATGCAACAGTACCATACAAACATTGGCGAAACTAATTGCAATAAAAATTGTTTGTCTGTACGTAGACAGAGGTTCTCATGATGTCAGTTGTTATGTCGGTAAGTGGCTTGAGTCGAAAGAAACAATTAAAAACTGTCATTTTGAGTCGTGTGGAATTTTGAGGTGGCTAGAAAAAACATAATCTTCGCGTTAAAATGCCTCATAAAAAGATAAAAATTTATTCTTGATAAATATTTTCTAACTTTTTATCAATTGGGTAATATTTTTGATAATAAAAAGATAAGCAACCTTTATTCCATTTTATGTAATTGTGAACGTATATCAAAATTAAATATGTAAAATATGTGAAATAAATAGTATTTAAACATAAATTAGTCAATAACTGCCAGTTTGTTTCTGCCTTATTTTCATGCATATCTTTAGAGCTTATCATAAAAGAGTTACAACTTACACTAAATTACCTAATTGCTAGGCGTTTTGATAATTTAAGTAAGAACGAGGAAAGACGAGCTTGTCTTTCCATAATTATGAATAAAAATAACTTATTAATTTGTTCCAAGCTTGCGAAACGTACTAAGCCAAACAGGCACTGAAATTATGTAAAATTTGGTCATAAATTCCATCTGGTGAGGCAATAGGAATAATGATTTTTTCCGCATTGATGCCAGAAATGTTGGCTCGTTACTCACATTTTGTTTGCGCAGGTTTGAAGTGGATATACATATATTCCAAAATATCGGTTTGGTTGATATCTGAGCTACTTTAGGGTGTGCGTTTGCATCAGATCCCGCAACAATCGATGAAGGTCTGAATCAAAAGCAACGTAATCATAGAAATGGCTCTAGACTAGAATTTCACGCCCGATTTTATTTTCTTGTAATTCAATTACAGTAGTCGTTACAGTCGTTACGATTTAATTATAAGGAGCCCGAAATGTATATTATTGCTAAAATATGTACCAGTTCTTGGGCTTGTACAGATTTTACTAGACGGCATGGTTTCTGAAATTTTGTCTTTCAGGTTTAAGTCCCATGATTTTTTTTAAGCGATAAAGTTTCGCTAATGATTTAACGATAAAGTTTCGTTTATAATTTTTGTATGGGTACCACTTTAGACCTATGTCTAAAGTGGTACCCATACAAAAATTATAAACGAAACTTTATCGTTAAATCATTAGCGAAACTTTATCGCTTAAAAAAATCATGGGACTTCAATCACGGTTGTTGCGATCAAAATATCTGTCACAGCTAATGTTTGTATAGATTCACATCTACATTTGAGAGGGTCATTCGATCATGGTCCACGAAACCAAAGTTCCCCCTTGGACACTAACATTATCAGATTCATTGTCCAACCGAGTTAAGACGGGTATTCCGCGCTGAATGATACCATTACAACGAATTATAAGTGTACCATCAACAACCTGTTTCAGGGGAAGACCTATATTATGCTGACGCGACGACGTTCAGGAGGAGGATGTGAAAGCTAGCAAGAGAGAGATATCTTCAGATGCATACTGATTAGACTTTTGAATGAAGATCATCGCTTTTTTAACTATATGTCGATTTCGAAAAATTTGTTGGCATTATCGAAAGAATAGCCTTCTTGCACAGTCATTACGCAATTGATAACATAAAAAAATTCTGCTTCCTAGGAAGTTTGATAACTAAATACAGCGGTACTGAGGTCGATATAATACATATTGCGAATCTACAAAGGGAGCAAGCGAATAACATCAAGACGAACCAAACATAACATCTGTAACTAAGGTGTCAAATCTGTTCTTCTCTACGGATGCGGACCTTCTAGAGTAACAAACATCTTCAAAGAAACATCAAATATGCATCAATAAATGTCTAACAAAAGTATCTAAGAATATATGGAATCTTTTGGTCAACTCATTTTCTCTTGCTTTCTTTCGCTCTGACTCTCTTTTTTCAGGAAGCAATTATCAATATATTTCACACACATAATTACACGTTTTATATAGCAATTTCAATGAAATAAATAGCCCCACAGGAAAGTTTTTAACGACACACTAATGACTCATCAGCAACAGTCAAACGAATATACAATTTTATCAGCAAATGGGATCAATTTTCGTTTGTGACATGTCTGGATGAATCGTATGCAAGAAGTCATAGACGAGTCTTATGTGACATGTCTGAAACGGATTGTACTTGATATCTTAGATGAATGGTAAATGACGTGACTAATGAATAGACATCCTGTATTATGTGTTGTACATGTCCATATAATATATCGAAAGAAAACATAGGCTGTTGCCTTAAAAAATATAAGAATGATCTTTCCGGCACATGGGTTGGTGTTCCTGAAGGCTGAAATTTACAGTTGTATTGAATATAAAACAATTACAAAATGTTTATTATAATAATTATGGTGACGTTGCGAGAGGAGTGAACATGAATTGTATTTAGTAATTTTTTGGAATTATTTATATTTTATATTTTTATATTTTAAAAGTTATTTGATAGAATGAGAAACGTCTTAAGGCATTGTTACGACAGAAGAATGGCATATGACATGTCTCACGCTTGTCGTCTAAGGTTGATAGTTGTTGGACAAGTCGTTTGAGAAACTAATGTTTCCAACAAAACTCAATTGCTTTTCTTGAAACATGTCTTTCATAAAAATTTATTCTTATGCATGTTTACACAAATTTCCAACTGGAAGACAGCCTTTTTAAGGCTCTACTATAAGGTATTGGTTGTAAAAAAGGAACGGAAGAAGAAATTTAATTTTCGAAATCGATATTCCTAAAAATAAATAAATATTGTCACTCTAAGGAAATTTTACAGGTGTTTTCGTTAAAGCAATTTAATTCAATTTTAAAGGTGACAAAAGTTAACAGTAAGGCCAAAAATGGATTTCAACCATTTGAGAACAATCTTATGTTTCATCTCAAAAATGAAGATAATTATGTTGGAAAAGAAACGTTAAAACGCATAGTTTTGCGAATTGGCACAAAAAATATTTTAAATACCAAATTAATATTTTTTTTTTACAATTTTCTTTATAGTGAACAAGAATGGAAGATTAGAATTAAAGCGTCAATTTTAATATTAGATTTCGTTGAAGAATTAAACAATTATCAAACCGCGTTAACCATATGTAATGCTAATGTCTTACATTTTGCCATATCAAATGATCGGTATGGAATAATAATCGAAATATAATCTTCTAGGTAATTAATTCAATATTTGTTTGCAGATTAAAATACCACGATGTACGGCATATTCACACGCAACATTACATCGACAAAAAACTTTCGGACGCAAAATCATGTAAAAAAGATGTGGACTGTGATTACGAGTTATGCCAAAGTAAATGTGATCCAGATCTTAATTTATGTATAAACAGGCAAATGAACAATAATTTGCATGTGATATGTAATAAAATATTTAAAGGTGAGACGTATACACCGGGCATACTAATCACATCGTATTCATCGTCAAAATTGATCGATTTAATCGACCGTTGTGCTAGGCCACAATTAAAGAAGGATGTCGATATTGAGCGGACATTTGGACCGTCCAAAACGGTACGCGCTGAATTGTATGCCGAACTAGCGAATATCTATGAAATATTAGCAACCAAAAATTAGGAAATTTTATTAATAAATTCAATTATTTATTTAGGTATATTTTTATTTAATTTTAAGCAATGCTGTGCACTGCTTTTTTAATTTAACATTTTTATAGTAATTATGTTAAACTAAAAAGTTTATTAAATTGTATATAAACAAGTTCTATATATATTTTATAACACAACACCAAATGCAACGTTTTTGATTGCCTTTTAGACTATTGATGAATATTAACAGAAATGTTAAATATTCAAACCGTTAAAGTCACTTAGATTGTGGCGCCATATTCTGACATAGAATCGGTTTAGGTACTCAAAATTACGACAATTCTCATACCTGTAATAATTAGATGCAGAAATCATAACACTATCTATATTCAATGAAAATAGCGAATAGGAATATATTAACTTATTTTAGTTTGTATTTTCTCCGCGATCCTTCATCTATACTATAATTTAACAACGTTCACGTAACAATTTTTAAATTCCAATATATTTTATCGGTTATTTAAGTTATTTAAAAAACGTCTCAAAGTGCAGTTATTAATTAAAAATCAAAATGTTTATTTAGAACACAAAAATAACCAAATTTCATTAGAAATAAAAACGTATTTACTAATAATTAAAACTAAAAAAGCTAATAATATTTTAGTACAAAAATTATTCATATACCAAAGCACTATATTTGACAATATATTTTAATTAAATTAAAACTTATTATTATATAAAAATACATACTTAGAAAAAAGATTAAATTATTATTGAAATAATTTAATTTTGTTATTTAGTATATAATCCTAAAACAAATTAATTAACATTCCCAAAAATCTAGTGATTTGCAGTACATATTTATTATTTATTATACATTCTTATTTATTTATTCTTCCATTTATACTATTAAAATGCAATACCAACGAAATTGAATTCCATTTGTACCAAAAATGAATAATTCGTGTTTGCCTTCGGTCAAAATTGAAAAGGTCTTCAAACCAATAACCAGACAAAATTATTGCGGAAAATAGATTTTAAAAATTTTAAACATTAACGCAGTGTGTGCCATCCATCAATTTAGTTAGTCTGAACTCGATTGAGCTCCAGTAAGCACACATATTTCAATATAGGCAAACTACTGGCCCCGCAATAAACAGAACAACAAACCTGTCACAAAGCCCCATCCCTCATTTAAATATGATTGTTGACAAATGGAATTCAACGCTATAAATATGTATTTCAATATTCGGTTATGTATCGCTGACACGCAACGATAACAAAAAAAATATCGCTATTTATTTATTTAACAACACAAACCAAAACGATAATGCTAACCTAAGTAGTGATTTTAGAATTATTAAAAAAGCTCAGTTACATAATTATACATATTTAACAAATAGTTAATTAATAGTTTGTTCTATGACGATGATATTGATAACAATTAAAATTAAAAAAATTAAAATATTCCCGTCCATTAAAATCAAAAATGATGAAAATGATTTTGCTTCAATAAAAAATATCAAATTTAATAAAAAAAATTATAAATCAAAACGATACAAATTGCGAAATGTATTTTTAAAATAAATCATATGAATGAAAATAAAATTGAAAATGTTTTATTCGTATTGCAGAATTAATCGATCTCATAATCTTTTTAATGAGATATTTTTTGTAAAATTTTAATGTTTCGTTTAATACTTACTTAGGCAGAGCTGGGGAACAAATATGCGGATACCTTTAGTATTAAAAATTGGATTGAATTTGTAAGGAAATAAACAAAAAAAAAAACTAAGAATTTGTATGAAAAAAAATTCACCATCGAGTCTATCTGCATATAGGACCACACAAATCAAAATGGATAAGTTCCGAAACTACTTTGGTATGTGCTTCGGTTTGTTTAAATGGTTGACCTGTTTATTTATTTATTTATTCATTGGACAATTTTGGTAAAGAAAAAGCACATATGGAAGCAATATAAATGAAGAACAACAACCACCAAAAAATACTTCCATTAGGCATAAAAACCTCATATTTTTCAAAAAACAAATCCACTCCATGTTAGTACGGTAGTAAGTGAATACTTACAGACTACATACAAAAACAATACAAAGAGAACTTAAAATGCGAATAGGGTGGAAACGGGGAAAGCTCAGAAGGATTGCTAATTTTAGGAATAGGAATAATTTTACTCATCTTCCATTGAGCGGGATATGAAGAGGTCGTTAAAATAAAATTGAAAATATGTAATTACAAGTACCTTGATACAATAGGAAAAATGCGCTTAACTAATTTTAAACTAACCATATCTAGAGCTAGACCAGTGGGTTGTGATTTAACTTCCCTAATTGCAGAATGCAAATTAGCAGTAGATATATTTGTAAACGAAAAAGAATTAAGGGGTTCGATGGACACTAAACCTCTTATGCAAGTCAAGCCGGTCAAACAGGAATGATTAAGTTTAACCTCAGATGCAATACCGCTTAATATTTTCATACCGCTGGAACTTAAGTGTCCAAGTCTTTGGTGCCATAAATTCATTTTGGGAATACTTTTAATAAGGTACATTAATGCTAATGGTTGGTTTAGTCTATACATGTGTATTTGATGTATAGGTTTTGCAGTCCAAATTCAACCTTTCACAAATTATGTTCATCAATTTCCAAATAAAATTCACCTTTTTCCAAAAGACTTTCAACCTTTTCCAAATTAAATCCAACTTTATGCAAATCATATTCACCTTTACTCAAAATATATTCATCCTTTTCCAAATCAAATTCACCTTTGTTCAAATCATGTTCATCCTTTTCCAAATCAAATTCAATCCGAGACGATATAAAACCAACAGAACCTATTTAATTTAATAAATTTATTGTATTTAAATTCTAGATTCAAATTAACAAGTTATTTATTTTTTGTTTTTTAATCTTTGCATTTCTGGGGCCGAAGCACTCCCAACTCTTTCGCGGTTCGCTAATATTCACGTTCTACCTTACGCAATTACCAGCCAAAATTTCACTGTTCAAAAATCGCTGTTATATATATATATATAAATGATTAATTGTTGTTAGGTCATGTTCATTACTTCGAAGCTATAGTAATTGCACGCAAAAACCAGAATTACTGTAAAATTTTTGGGTATGATGGGCGATAGGCGGATACCAGCTTCACATCCAGATGAGGTTACCAAGACGCGCTATTTTGAATGAAACATCGAACATTTTGGTTACACAGTAAAGTTAATTTACTTTATGCTGGCAAGTGATTCGCGGGAAATTGGAAGTGCTTCGACCCCAGAACAGATTGCAAAGACTTAACAAAAAAAAAATTTATTTTGAATCTAGAATTTAAATATAATAAATTTATTAATTTAAAATAGGTTCTGTTGGTTATAGGTTTTACACTTCAAATTCAACCTTTTGCAAGTCATGTTCGATCCATCAATTTGCAAATAAAATTCACCTTTTTCCAAAAGATTTTCATCCTTTTCCAAATCAAATTCACCTTTGTTCAAATCAAATTCATCTTTATGCAAATCATATTCATTTTTTTACATTTCAAATTCAACCGGAGATGTTATAAAACCAACAGAACCTATTTAATTTAATAAATTTATTGTATGTATTTAAATTTAAGATTCAAAATAACAAGTTATTTATTTTTTTGTTTTTTAATCTTTGCAATCTGTTCTAGGGCCGAAGCGCTCCCAACTCTTTCGCGGTTCGCTATTCACGTCCTACCTTACGCAGTTGCAAGACAAAAAATTTCTGTTATCAAAAATCGATGTTATCTAAATTATTATGAAATTTTTGGGTATTCTGCGCGATAGGCGGATACCAGCTTCACATCGAAGTGAGGTTACCAAGACGCAGGTACTTTGAATGAAACATCAAACATTTTGGTTACACAGTAAAAGTTAATTTACTTTATTAACTTGTTATTTTGGCTAGCAACTGCATAAGGTAGGTCGTGAATAGCGAACCGCGAAAGAGTTGGGAGCGCTTCGGCCCTAGAACAGATTGCAAAGATTAAAAAACAAAAAAATAAATAACTTGTTATTTTGAATCTTAAATTTAAATACAATAAATTTATTAAATTAAATAGATTCTGTTGGTTGTCGTCTCCGGTTGAATTTGAAATGGAAAAGAATGAATATGATTTGCATAAAGGTGAATTTGATTTGAACAAAGGTGAATTTGATTTGGAAAAGGATGAATATGTTTTGAGTAAAGGTGAATATGATTTGCATAAAGTTGGATGTTAATTGGAAAAGGATGAGAGTCTTGGAAAAAGGTGAATTTTATTTGGAAATTGATGAATTTGATTTGTAAAAGGTTGAATTTGGAGTGTAAAACCTAATAACGTCTCCGGTTGAATTTGATTTATAAAAGGATGAATATGATTTGGATAATGGTGAATTTGATTTGAACAAAGGTGAATTGGATTTGGAAAAGGATGAATATGTTTTGAATAAAGGTGAATTTTATTTCGATAAACTTTGATTTGATTTGGAAAAGGATGAAAGACTTTTGGAAAAAAGTGAATTTTATTTGGAAATTGATGAATATGATTTATAAAAGGTTGAGTTTAGAGTGCAAAACCTATATAAAATAATTTTTAATAATTACTTTCCGAATTTTGCCTTCTACGTATCTACACTAATTATAGGCAGAACAATTTATAGGCTCGAATTACATTTTCGAAAGGAAATGACCAAATTGGGATTTCTAATTCAAAGAATGTACTTTTTCAGCTAGGAGAAGAAAATTACCAATTGGTGTAGCAATGTTATGTAATAGTCTCGTTGGCGTTTGTTAATGATATAAACAGATGGTGCAGAATACAAATTTGAAAATGATTTGGAATATCTCGTTATTTAAAATATACTAATCACATCTACATGATTTGCAAAAATTGAATTTAACTTCCAAAATATTGATAAACCCCAATTTAAGTTGGAAAATTATAAGATGATGACCTTGGAATAATCTACATTGTCTACCAATTCTCGACATTCCCTACTCTCTCTCTCTCTGGCCTTCACATCCCAAGAAGGGATTTCGCCGCCTGCACTAAGGCCCTCCATCCATCTCGATCCACCGCTCTCGTCCTCCAGTTTCGACATCCTAATGTTCGTAGATCTTGCTCGATGTCGTCGCGCCAGCGTAGTCGGGGTCTTCCTCTACGACGTACTCCGGCTGGTTGTTGGTGGAACACTTTATTTATCATCCGTTGTTGGGGAGACCTTGTAACGTGGCCCAGCCATCTCACTCGATTGGATTTGATGAATCCGATAATGTCGCTGCCTCCGAGGAGTTGCTTTATTTCGTGATTCATACGAATCCGATATTCGTTTTTCGCAACTTTAATTGGACCAAAGATTGAACGGGCAACCTTCCTTTCGAAGGTAGATAATAATCTACAATCGTTAGTGGTCATGGTCCAGCTTTCGCTTCCGAAAGCCAGCACAGGTCTTATAAGTGCTTTATAAAATGCGAGCTTGCACGACTGCGATAGATGTTTCGATCGCAATAATTTTGATTTGGCGTAGAAAACTCGTTGTCCGGCAGCGATTCGGGCTTTTATTTCTGCCTGCATATCATTCGACGATGTTATAACTGACCCGAGGTATTTAAAGTTTTCGACGCTATCAAAGTTGTGGTCGCCAATTCCGAGATTTGCCGTAGAGATGTTCCTAGGTGTTACTAAATATTTGGTTTTACTGCTGTTCACCTCCAAACCAAGTCTTCTTGCGCAGCGGTTGAGCGGTATGAAACTGTCTTTGATATCGCTAGGTCTTCGGCCAAGAAGTACGATATCATCTGCATATCCAAGAATTTGGCCTGACTTATTAAATATACAGCGCGAGGTTTCGATGTTGCTTTTCCTCACTACGTACTCAAGCGCCAGATTGAACAACAAAGGCGCGAGTGCATCACCCTGTCGAACACCAGATGTTATTTCAAAGGGGTCTGACACAGATCCTTCAATTACGATTCTACATACAGACCCAGATGTTGTTAATTTACACAGAGAAACGAGTTTCTCTGGGATTCCCAGGCATATGAGCGCGGCCCATAGGTTGTCGCGGTTAATACTGTCATAACGCCTGTCTGAAGTCTATATATAGTTGATGAATGGTTATGTTATACTCCCAACATTTTTCCAAGATCATCCTCATGGTGAAACACTGGTCAGTGGTCGATCGGTTGGGACGAAAACCACACTGATAGTCGCCAATGATGTTTTCGGCGAAAGGGATGAGTCTGGCAATTACAACATTAGCCAACACTTTGTAAGCAGTGTTCAATAGAGCTATGCCACGAAAGTTTTCACATTTAAGACGGTCGCCTTTTTTATGCAACGGACATATGAGTGCGGTCTTCCAATTCTCCGGCAACTCTTCTTGGTCCCAGATACAAACGACAAGATCGTATAAACTTGCTGCAAGAGTAGCGCCTCCGAGTTTAATTAGTTCTGCGGGGATTCCATCGAGACCGGGTTCCTTGCCGTTTTTCAATCGACTAATAGCTGCGTCTACTTCCTCTACTGTGGGATATTCGACAAAGATCTCTTCGCCTGGCGGAGCTATTGCTCTAATGGGGGTAACTTCGTCATTCCGATTTAGCAGATTTTGAAAGTAGGTTTGCCATACTGAGAGAACATCAGCCACGTTTGTTCTCAGCTCTCCATTCCCGTCTTTGATGGCTGTACTTCTTGGGTGGAAATCTTTAGTGAGATTCCAGGCGTTAGCAAAACAGTCCCTTGAGTTTCCTACTTCCGCTTGGAAGCTGATGTTTTCGATGCATAATCTCATATGTTCGCGCTTCTTTTGTCGAAGGAATTTAGTCGTGGCTTTCCTAGCGCGGAGATATTCTGCTAAAGTGCTTCTGGTATTGCGAGCCAACCATTTTTCACGAAGCGTTCGTTTATTTTCGACAACCCTTCGGCATTGATCATCGAACCAATCGTTGCGGGGCCTCGGAGGTCTTCTTTCGATGGTATTTTGCGCCGCGGTTGTTATGGCTGACTGTATAGCGTGTCACTGCTCCTGGATGTTAGGGGGAGCTTCTTCATTGTTATGGGGCCGGTCTAAATAATTAGTGACTGATTGGTAACTTTGCAGTGACGCTTGGTCTTTTAGAGCATCGATATTCCATCGAACGGTCTTTTGTGCTTGTCTATTAAACGTAGATGACAGTTTGCACTTATACTTAAATATGACAAGCATGTGATCGCTGTCCATGTCTGCACCTCTGTAGGATCTAACGTCAGATATGCTGGTGGAATGTCTCTTGGACACCATGACGTGATCGATTTGGTTTTCAGTTCTTCCATCATTCGATCTCCACGTTATTTTGTGGATTCTCTTATGTGGGAAAAACGTACTTGATACAACTAAGTTGTACGTTATTGCCAGGTCGGTGACGCGTTGGCCGTTGCTGTTACTAGTTAGATGCAGGCTGTTGGGACCGATGTGCGATGTATTTTCTGCACTTCTACCGATTTTTGCATTAAAGTCGCCCACGATGATTTTAATGTCGTGGTGCGGTATGTTGTTGATGACTTCCTCGAGCTCGACAAAGAAGAGATCTTTGATGTCATCTGATTTATCTTCGGTGGGTGCATGCACATTAACGATCGTGATGTTAAATTTCTTAGTGCGAAGTCTGACCGTGCATATCCGCATGTTGATAGGGCGGAAATCGATGATATGGTGCTTCACGCGCCGATGGATGAGGAAGCCAACTCCAAATTCTCCTCCTTTCTGATGGCCGCTGTAGTAAAGAGTGTAACCATTGGTGGTGTTATGGATCCCACTCCCAGACCATCTAAGCTCTTGTAATGCAAGTACGTCTAATGTGTAACTCTTTGCTTGGTTCGAAAGGTTCCGGAGATCTCCAGGTCTTAAGAGGCTAAGCACGTTCCATGTTCCCATTTTTAAAGCGTTGTCCGTGTACAATTTCCGAGGTCGAGTTTGTGATGAATCCGATATGGTAATCCGAGGCCTTTGTTTAGGGTTCATAACTTAAATGTTTTTATGAGAGAAGGTTGTTGGCCTGCCGCTCAACCCGCTTATTACGTGTGTGGGTCACGTACTGGTGAGAATCTTAAGGCATCTAGTCCTACCTTGAAACACATTTATATAGCGAGCCGCTTGATACAAGACAGACGCCCGCTTCAGCCGCTCCTAACCTGGAGATCAGACGCTGGTTTGGTATGAAATATTGAAGAGTCAAAATCTTTAAAACTTCAAAAATTTTTATACATTTTTGATGTCGTGTGTTAGAAAAATTCTGTGAAATAATTCAAGAAAAATAGTTTAATAAATTAAATTAAATTTTAAGATTAGTATTGTGAATTTATATCAAGAGAAAAAATAAAAATTAAAGTTTCGTGTTAATTTGGGGTATGAGTTATTTATTTGATACACCAATGCATATTAAATATGCACAGTATTTGTGATTTTCATCGGACATCGCAAAACTGGATTTATTTGGATTAATCATTGATAAATAAGCTAATAGTTCGTGGAAACTGCATTTTGTATAACAGCAAAGTTCTCTCAATTTATTATTGGATACACCCGGAGTACATCAACTTATTAAAAAAAAAACTGTTTTTGAAAGGCGGTCTATCAAGGCCACGTTATCAACGGTTTTCGGCGAGCCAACGCCCAACACGTTTTGGGTGACCAGTTGAGGTCACACGGCGGGGTGCGGATTCGGCGGCCAGTTGAGGCCAGCCGTATTAACGGTGGCCAACCGGCCCTTCGTTTTATTGTATATATTGGTATCGGGGAGAGGCCCCGCAACGTTATAGTGCCCAACCAGGCAAGCGCTCGAGCGCAAGGCGGGGAGTCGCCCAACAACGGCACCAAGGCCGCATCGGTGGTGTACGGCACATAAAGCCGCAACGGTCCGCGGCGGCGACCCTGTGGCATGACGGCCGCACAAGGCCGCAACATTTCGAATTTTTTTAATTAAGGTACAATTTTTTATTTTTTTATTTTAATTTTTTTGATTTTATTTTTTTTATTATATTCATATATATATATATATATATATATATATATATATATATATATATATATATACATATATATATATATATATAATTTTCAAAGTTTTTGTGATCGAGCGCCGCACAGCGGGTGCACGCTCGGTACGCATTGCTCTCTCTCTCTCTCTCGTTCTCTCCTGGTGCGGGTGGAGTGGAGGGGGAAGTTGTTTCTCTTCGTTTTTCTTTGTTTTTCCCTTTGATAAAATGAATTACTAATTTTTCGGGGATGGTATGATGGGAGCGGAGACTCCCTCTGTGTCGGTGTAGTGTTGATTGCGGTCCCTTGGTGCCCGCATCCAATTTCGTAACCAGGGTTTAGCTTTGTTTGAGTTCGAATGGATGCGCGCACCAAGGCACGTCTCTCTCTTTTATAATTATTTTTGTTCGTTCCTCAAGGTCCGGCCGACGAATTTCGGCGGAACTCCGGGTATATTTTATTATTATTTGCGTTTTTCTTTTTATTTAATTATCTGTATCATCACGGTGTAAGCCAGGAGCCATGCATGCCTCAAACCCCACGACCCTTCGCACTTCTCCCTGAGAACGTAGCCGGCAAAAGATCACCGTGGAGGCCTCTACATGCGCTTAGTGATATCTGCAGGATGGCAGTACCCATCCTGTAACAGTGGCAAAAATCAATTGTCTACGCTATTTTCCACACCAACATATAGATAATTGCGAAATATGTGTAGATGCGAAATGTCTATCGCGGCGCATTAACATTTGTTCGTGTTAATAATCGGCGGACTGGCCGTATAATTTTGAATATCATTGAATTTGCCAAGAGATTGGTTTGAATTATTTTTATTTATTATTATAACGAAATAGTGTCAGAACTCAGCGAAAATTGTTCGGATTGTCCCAGCGGAAATTTTTGTTCATATCTCTGAAGCACTTTACGAAAAATTTTGTATGAACAAAAAAATTTTATTTATATATTTTGAACTGGACAGAAGGTCATTCAAGATTACCACTAAACGTCCCTACACTGAAAATTTTCTTTATAAGCGATTTTTTCCTGTCTTGCCACGGTTCCGACACAAAATCCTGGCATTTAATAACCAATAAATACTCAATGGATGAAGTTTCAGGAAATCTGGATATTTTGTAGACATCACAAAAATGGTTATTAAAATTCATTTAAGTTTCACACACAATTGATTGAGACGTACGACCAAATACAAGGAGAGTAGTGCTAGATATAACCGGCTATACAGATTTTTGCACATAACAAAATCGGAAGGAACGTCTACGTATTACTAAACACTCACAAACGGCGTATTCATTTTTCGATTTAATCACCGATCAATCAATCAGGTTGTGAACAAATCGATCCTCATAGGACAAGTCTTTTCAACGTTATCAAGTTCAGAATTCTCATGTTTCTAAAAAAAAAACATTCTACCAATAGAACTTGAGAAAAATAGATGAAAAAACGTAACACTTTATTTTAAAGAACGAAAAGTTTTATATTTCTATTTCTTATTAATAAAATACAAAAATCATACACGCAAAATTCACGATTAGCGTACGTTAATTTAGGAAATTAACAAAAACTATAACAAATTAAAAATGCAATTCTGTCTTAAAATTAATTACAACTAAAAATGATTACGCCTACCCAGCTTAAGAATAGTACCTTTAACTAGAACAACTGCCAGTTCGCCCCAACATTTAGACCACATTGTTTTTATACAGCCCACCTCTTCATCAGCATTATACGCATCCTCTTTATTTGGCAACGATAAATGTATCACATGAGGAAATCGTTGATTTTCGTTAAATATAATTCTGCTGTCCATAAATCCCTTCAGAATATTGTTACAGCCGTTTAAATAAATCTCTTCGATAAAAATATTATCACAATTATTCAAAAGCATTTCCAATGTCGCCGCGCTTAAGTAATTTTGGGACAATCGCAATATTTTGATAGATTCACAGGTCGCTTTTAGTGCATCAAATATTAAACTGAAGTGAATATCGCCCAGTTTACAATTGGTGAGATTCAATTCATGCATAATTTTTTTATGGCTGGGTACGGCTTGTATTCCAAGGTTTAATCTAAAGAAACTTACTAAATCCATATAGGACCTGGGATCCCGGATGGAATATGCAAAATTTAACGTTTGAATAATCGCGGGATTTAGCAAGTTACAAATTTTTTTCACCGAATTTATTTGCAAATTATCATTATGGCTAATATCGAATAGATCTAACTGATACATTATGTTATTGAGACCGCTCGAATGTGTAAAATTCGCAATATTGCAATTTGATAGGTACAGTTTCTTTAATCTAGTTAAGTTATTTATAAATGAAAATAAGTATGGTATCCCAGAATCACCAAAAGGATTAAAACTTAAATTAAGTTCGGCCAAATTCGTTAGTGCGGCACATTTGACATTGAAAATGTTAGAAAGATATTTTAACCCACTCGCGTTTATATGATTCCCAGATAAATCGAGTTTATTTAGTCGATCAAATGTCGGAAGAATTTCGGATAATAATTTGACCCCTTCATCGGAAATACAATTTTGCGAAAGATCTAACTCGAAAATGTCAGTTTCGTTCCGTAGCGCATTCAAAATAGGTTGAATTTCATGTGATTCCAATTTTTGATCGGACAAATTGACTACGTTAGTCAAAGTACAATTTGTTAATAAATTACTCAAATGTGCATCGTATTTGCAATTCATTTGGACACAAGTATCCCTGTAGCGCTCATTTAGAGGTGGCTTAATCCAGTTATTTATTATGGACGATACAATATCACCATTGGCGCAGCTATCAATAATGAGGGTTAATGGATCGGTATGTTGAAGAAATGCACCGTCAGATGTGGTAAGTTGCAGCTTTGGCCGAATATTATAGATTCTGAAATTAAATAAAACAAATGTTCAATTTGTTATGTCATATTTGTATAAGAAAATCGTTTAATCTTACTTGTAGTATCGGTCCGAAGCCTCTTCCGCCAACCATCCAATGGTTAAATCATCCAATTTTATCGTATCTACTGGAAGCAAAAACAACTTACCGTCCACTTTAATTTTAATCGACAGCGTGATTTTCGTATGCGTGGTGTTATCAACACGATGTTGCATTTGTGGTCGTGAAGTTTCGATCGGTGGACATGTCGAATCAATTTGTGCTGATTGTAATGAATTACGTCTGGAATTATTTTGGCTATCAGACGACGACGAATCGTGTCTCACTCGTGTAAATCCCGCTTGAGACAAAGAACTCTGGTACGGTGATGATTTTTTTAGCGACAATCGATTCCGACCCGATTTAGTGAGTGAATTGTTAATGGCACTTTCGATGATATCTTTATGTTCAAAGGGGTCCTGAGACAGATCCGAATCATCGCTACAAATATTATTTGTTTTAAGAGGCGACCTTGTTGATTCGGGCCTGCCTTTCTTAGGAGAAACAGATGAAGAACGACGGTCGTATATAGAATCGTTTAGAAATTTTTGCCGTTTTTTGTTAGGCAGATCGTCATCTAACCAATCATCGTCAATTTCTTGGGTGCTTAAATAAGCCGCCCGTTTAGATGTTGTCTCAACACATTTTGGTTGGTGAGATGAGTTGGAAATCAAACTCTTAGTAGGGGAAGCATTTTTGTGGCCACGTAGATTTTTCATAACTTGTTGATACTCCAATTTGGCTTGTTTCGCTGCTTTATTCGATGTACATGGATCCGGGTTGGAAAACAAGTTTTCGTTCACAAACTGCGGACTGTCATCGTCATCATCATCCGAATAAAAATCATTGAATTTGGTATTTGTTAGATCAAAATCTGACATATTGCGTCTATAAGATGGTTTCGAACTTGTTTGGATTGCAGATGAAGTGCTGGCGGTAGGATCTACATTACTTGTTCGACTAGAACACGGTGATACAGGTATTTTAGATGGAGTTGTTACCGTGATTTTAATTAATTTACTAAGCCGATCATGAATGTTATAATAATGAACTTCCGTTTCGGAATTTAAGGTGGCATCTTTATGCCACCGCTCTAAACTATCTAAAGGAGTATCCCCCGCATCAGTTCGTAAATTAGCATTAGCACCATGATCAAGCAACAATTCCACAATATCTAAA
The DNA here is from genome assembly GCA_947310385.1 of Nephrotoma appendiculata. Taxonomy (NCBI): domain Eukaryota; kingdom Metazoa; phylum Arthropoda; class Insecta; order Diptera; family Tipulidae; genus Nephrotoma; species Nephrotoma appendiculata. The sequence goes on along the minus strand of OX371225.1, from coordinate 268,915,128 downwards.
TGTCCGTTAAAACATGCGTCATGCAGGGGTGTGATGCCATCGCATTGCATACCACCTTTATCATTAACTTGTGCTTTCTCACCTTTTTCGAGCAGTAATTTAACAATATTCGTATACCCATTATTACATGCTTCATGAATGGGTAACCATCCAGCATGATCTCTAACCATAACTGGATGACCTTGCTCTAGTAGACGGGTTACCAGAATCTCACTGCCAGAAATACATGCCTGATGTAGTTGTGTTTCCCCTTTCGCATTTTTCTTAACAACCAAACCGGGCCGTTTCCGTTGCCGAATAGTTTTATCAGGGGTATCTTCATCACTACAATTCGCTAACAAATCGTCTATACAAATTTCATCACCAATGTCTGGTGTGTTTTCTTCGGTGTGTTCACTCTCGGTATCGGAATGACAATCGTTCACATTAATTCCAGAAAGGCTGCATTCAGCTGAGAGCACTTTATATTTGTAATCTAGCCCCGCTGCTTTATAATATCGATTTAATTTGTACACGCAGATATTTTCAAACTTTTTATCTTTAAGCTTTTGTGCCTCTTCACGAGCTCGTTGATAAATATTTTCAATTGCCGCCTCATCCTTTTTAAGGAGCTCGTATACATCAGCTATACTGATCAATGTGTTGAAAGCTTCTTTTGGTATATTTCTCACCAATTCATATTCCTTCCATAAAAAAATTAACGCATTATCATATTCGTCCATATCTTTATACGTAGCCGATAGGCTGACATAAATCGGGATCAGTTCTGAATCTGAGCATTTACATTTCTCAGCACATTCCAACATTTTTTGGTAGTAGACGATGGCCATTGCGTAATTTTTCAATTTACAAGACCCATCGCCCATTTTTTCAAAAAGCGCCTTGCGTCCAGCATAATCATCTTGTGGTTTCAGATATAACTCATCTTCAGCATTACAGAGAGCAGCTATGACTTTTAAATGATTTTCAGCTTGTTCACGATCATTTACATCGGACGGTTTTAATTTATAGCATTTGATTAAATCTTTCTTGGCGCTCTGGTAATCTCCTGCCTTAATTAACACCTCGGACATTAGAAGTAACGTTTCACATATTTTCTGCGTTTTGTCATCTAAATGTCCGGCAACATCGATAGCTAAACGAAAAAATTTAAGCGATTTTGCATTATCATTTAGCTTGGTGAAGAACATGGAACCTTTGGTGATGTAGCATCGATATAGGAGTTCATATAAATCGAATGCCTGGCACAATTTAATCGCTTCCTCAATATATCTAATGGAATCATCGTAATTACCCAATGTTTCGCGTGCGATTCCTAAATTTAAATATAATCGGCCCTGCATATCGAGTAGTTCCAATTTGGTTACGGTACCTTTAAGTTTTTCACATAATTTTAAACTTTTGTTAAAATAATGTTCGGCCGATTTGAGTAGTTTAGAGCTTTCCTCCAACTCAGCAACCGATTGGCCATGCAGTAAATAAATTCGCCCTAAAGTTGCGTAAGCCCGTTGTTGTTCTAAAGTATTTTTCTTGTCGATGGAAACCCCTGAAAATTTGAAAACTATTTTGTAATACGGTTTAATCGAATAACACAAGCATAATACGTACTTAAATACAGATTAACATTATCTAGGGCTTTGTCGTATTCACTCAGTAGCATGTGCATCTCTCCCATCATACGATGGGCCTTAGCATTTTCAAGAACCTTATTAAGCTTTTTATATGCATTTGCTTCATTTTTATATTCATCCAGAGCTTGTTCCGGGATTCCTATATTGGCATAATATCCAGCTAAGGCATTACAAGCGGAGGCATAATTTTCAATATTACCAGAAGCGAATGCCTTTTGCTTTTTCTTCAACAATTCTGAAATAAATCGAAATGAAATATTATTCTACGTTTGATGAGAATATAAATTAATTTATTTACTATTCTTTTCCATTTTGGAAATATTTTGCCGGCGTACGTTGGTAAATTTTATTTAATTTCGGAATTCATTTGAGTTGTTCGTGTTTTCGTTTACGAAACAATTTTTGTTTTGAAGTGGCATGCAGATTTAGCGGGAATATTTGGCAACGATTGTCAAAATTGTTCGCTATTGAGATTATGTACCAATTCACTTTTAACAGTGTAATAAATTAATTTTTCAGGAATTTCGAAATTGTAAGCGATATTAATATTTATACAATATACACTCAGTGTAAATTTTGACAGAAACATAAGCGTGTTTACATTTTATATTTTAATTTTGGGCAATAAAAAAATGAATTTTTTAGTTGAATTGTAATTTAAAATGAATATAATTCGTAACTTGTATCGTGTACAAAAGTACAATATAAGCTATTCTCATGCAATTAAATTATTAGTTCAAAATCGACGAGCAATCGAATTAATCCCATGCAGTTGTACCGTTCATGCATATTCCACCGGCCCGTTGCTGGATGATGCCTCACAAACACACCGGAAGACTCGGGAGGTAAATAAGTTGCAGTTGAAAGATGATCCAGATGTGTTTGGCACGATGAATTCGGCCAAAATCATAGACACTGATGATTTTGAAACGGATGAAGGTGATGTTAAGGAAGAGGAGTATCTTAAGAATCCAAAGCGACGGCCCAAAAGTACAAAGCAGTATGCTACCATGATAAAAGATCACTTAAACAATAATCGGGTGTACGAGGCTATACGAGTTTTGGAGAAAAATATGATTGAGGAAGATCGAGCCCAACCGGAAAATTATATATTCAATCTACTGATTGCCGGTTGTGCAAAAGCTGGTTACACCAAAAAAGCTTTTCAGCTTTACAATCGAATGAAGCAACGAGGCCTTAAAGTAACTGGAGGTACATACACGTCGTTATTTAATGCTTGTGCTAATTCCCCGTGGCCAAATGATTGCCTAATTAGAGCAAACAAATTACGTGAAAGCCAAATTGTAAAAGGATATGAACCGAACGAGGTGAATTACAATGCTATGATTAAAGCTTATGGTCGAGGCGGTGATGTAAAAACAGCGTTCCAGCTGGTTGACGAGATGACTGATAAAAATTTGGAGATAAAATTGGATACATTTAATTTTCTGCTCCAGGCATGTGCCTCTGACAAAGAACATGGGTTTCGGCACTCTTTAATCGTTTGGCGAAAGCTTCATCAGAGGCGATTACTCCCGGATATATTTTCATTTAATCTCCTGTTACGATGTGTTCGAGATTGCAGCATTGGTGATTTGGAAACTACCGAAAAAGCAATAGAACAACTACTACCCAAAGATAGTGTTTCTTCAAATATTCCGAAATTATTTGATGGCGATGGATCGATAGAATCGCTTAGCCCATCGGGTGATCTAGTTACTTCCAATCAAATCATAGATTGTACACCAAATTTAATTTCATCTACTCCACGGTTAGGGAATCTCGTTGCTGTCTCAGAGATCACCAAACCTGAGGATCGACTATTGTTAATAGGCGGAATAACCGGATTCCTCGACGAAATGAAAACATGTAAAGTCACCCCAAATATCGTCACATTTACAGAACTTTTAGAAGTTTCACCACCTACGCTATCTGCAGAGAAGAAAATTATATCATTCATCCGAAAAATTGGTCTCAAAGCAGACATCGATTTTTTTAATATCTTGATTAAAAAGCGAAGTATGCGTTTTGATTATGCGAGCGCTCGAGAAGTTTTATCCATGATTCAAACAGCTAAACTTAAACCTGATATTATTACATATGGAGTGTTGGCGCTCGGCTGTCAAACCCACGAAGAGGCCCAAGATTTAATTGCTGAGATGGCCGTAAATGGAGTTAAAATAAATATACAAATTTTAGGTGCTATGTTGCGACAGGGCTGCTGTCAGAGAAACTTTGATTATATCTTTGGGATTTTAGAAATTATGAAAAAAGAGAATATTAAACCGAATGACCAGTTTTTGAAACATTTGGATGCGTTCGCCAATTCAAGTCGTAGTTTTATCAAACATAAAGTAAGAATTTATCGATTTACATATATTGCAAGCTAACGATTTCTTATTATTGTAGCATCCGGACGCAAATAAACCATTTAAGCGAAATTTCAATAAATTTTTATCGATATACGATGCTTATCTAAATCAATTAGATGCAAAGGGTTTGAGTATTGAGGAAACAATGAAGAAAGTTAAAGGAAAGCCGTACGATCAGTTCAAGGAACCAAACAAAGTTGGATTTGAACCCAATAAAAATGAAGGCGCTTATCAAAAACGGAAGGCTATGAAATATATTAACCGAATTAACATCGATAATTTGAAAGATGATGAAAATAATGTAGTTAAATTACCAGAATAAATTGCTATGTAGTAGAAAACCAATACCGAAAGAGTTAATCATTTAAATGAATTTTTTCTCTTCCATTTAGTTTTAATAATTCATTGATACGCGTCACTATTCATCATATCAAAATACAAAGTATAAAAGAAAAGTTCCCTGAACCTGGATCGAACACAGAAACGTGCCGTAGATATGGCCAGCTCTAATTCAATTAAACCAACTTGCGAAAATCGTGAAACACATTTTAAATTTATCAAAGGTGACAAAACCGATGAGCCAATTAAAATTCTAAAACAAGGGGCTGAAGCCAAGCTGTATACAGAACGTTATGGAGACGAAGTGTATCTGGTAAAGGAGCGGTTTGCCAAAGCATATCGTCATCCCGATTTAGATGAACAGCTTACAAAAGAACGGATCCGAGCGGAACATCGAAATGTTACGCGATGTGCATCGGCAGGTGTTCTAACCCCAAAAATGTACGATTATGACTTAAAAACCAGGAAAATCTATATGGAATATCTAGATAAGGCAATCACCGTTAAAACTTACATTAACGATAAACTGAATCCTAAGGAACTAAAACAATTTAACGAGAAAATCCTAACTCTAGCCAACCACATAGGTAGTGCTGTTGGAAAATTACATGCGAACGATATTATTCATGGTGATCTAACCACATCAAATATGATGCTTACTCCAATAGATTCTGAATTTATTGAATACGATTTTATTATGATAGATTTTGGACTATCAAAATATCACTCGAACGCTGAGGATAAGGGGGTAGATTTATATGTGCTGGAACGAGCCTTGCTCAGTACACATAGTGGAATTCCAGATTTTTTTCCTTTAATTCTAAAATCATATAAATCGAGTAATACATCTAAGAATTGTGGTGACATTCTCACAAAGTACGAAGAAGTGCGGGCCCGAGGAAGGAAAAGAACAATGGTTGGCTGAATTATGTAGCTTAATAAATTAAAATAAATAAACTTTAACAATCACCAGTACCATTTGTATTTCATTTTGTATTTACAATCTAGATTGCATACCACCAGCAGCAACCACAATTTCTCCAGTCATATAGCTGGCATCGTCGGACACAATAAATGCTGCTACGCCGCTCATTTCATGGGGTTCGGCTAATCGTCGCATTGGAATTGAAGACAATACTGCCTCTTTTGCTGATTCATTTGAGTGTATTGCCGAAGAGAACCTTGTCACTACAATTCCTGGTGCTAAACAATTTACTCTAATATTTTCGGGAGCCAATTGCATGCTGGCTGCTTTCGTTAGTCCTAGCAAGGCTGTCTTACTTACAGAATATGCCCCCAATAAATCCATAGGCTGAAGTCCAGCAATCGATGACACAAATAATATGTTACCACCTCCGCGTTGTCGCAAATACGGTAATACTTCTTTGGCCAGCAGATACGAACACTTAACATTAATATCAAAGATTTTGTCCCACGCATTCTCGTCAGTATCTAAAACTGGGCCAGCTTGAGGATTTACTGCAGCATTCGAAACCAAAATATCAATACCACCAAATTGTTTAACGGCCGCTGCAAACAATTGCTTACGGTCCTCCGCATTGCCAACATGACATTTAATTCCAAAAACTGATAATCCCTTTAATTTATCCACAGCTTGTTTTACATTTGAATCTTTTCGGCTGCTAATCACAACCTTTGCCCCGTCTCGCGCTAATCGCTCAGCAATCGCAAAACCAATTCTACAATGAAATATGTATAATAAATTAGATGCCGCAATAAATGACGTAAATAATTTAATTTAGGTACATACCCATCAGTCGAAGCAGTAACCACAGCTACTTTGCCTTTGAAGCGATTTGGATTTATGTTGTTAGCGGTTATCATGTTTCTTGTAAGCGGAATTATTTTACGTGCAAGATTTTTTGGGAAGCGATTCATACTATCAAATTCGCTGAAGATTATAGCAATTCATTGCACGATTGTTAAGATAATTTTATAAAAATATTACTGCTATGTTAAATAGTAAACTTTGGAATTGTGATATGAGAAAACAAATACATGCTCAGTTTACGCTGAACAGTGATTCACAAAAATATTCGTTTTACGTGTGCGTGTTTTTGGTGGAATTTGTTTCTGGGTTATATAACTCAGACGATTACTAGTCAATTTTTTTAGGTAGGCCATGTAAAGTTCTTCGAGCCGAAGTGTGTTTACGGTAAAACGGTAACGCCGAATCTGACAAAATGTGCACACTTCTCTGTTCAGATCGATCCTTAGTCATATATTATAAAGTATATATATACGCTACTAAGTGGACCAAAAAAATATTTGACTCTACCCTTATTGAATGTAAAAAAGTTCAGTGTACAATTTTTTTCATCACTATATTCTACCCTTTTCCATACAAATCAAGGTTAAAAAAAACGGTTGAAATTTTTCCATAGAAAAATCGGGTTATGTCCTTTCTGTTTGTGTTCTATATTCTGTGCCGATAGCTTGACTGAAAGCTTATTAAATTATTGGAATAAAACTTAAATTTAGGGAATAAATATTTATTTATATGACAGGACAGGCGTAAATTTATAAGTTAGAGACTTGTAATTTAAATTAATATCATTATTTCTTAGACTCTATTTGGTTTCATTTTTTTGATTATATTGAAGCAGACACTCTAAATAATGTTAGGCTTCATTTGAAAAACACTGCGATGTGCACATCAAACTGTCTAATGCTAAGCTATCATTAGATTTACCTACACCTCGTTGCCCTTTTTCGCAATACTACGTGTCACATCATACCACATAGGTATTCTATATTCTGTGATATAAGTGTGTTACCGTGGAACACACTCATGGAAATAGAACATCACACATTTGGAGAAAATAGTCCATACACCAACAAGAAACATGCTAAATCTAACTCGTCAGATGATTAGTCTAAAGAGGCACGTGACCATAGGTAGCTCTAGTGGAGGAACACAATTAATGGTTCCAGTATGGATAATATTACCAAATTTTAAGCGAGGAGCAGGTACTTTAACCTGTACCAGCTTGTACGAAACTTATTGCACAGGAGACAGAAACTTAATAGCACACGATGATTTTAGACCAGGGTCCTCTCAACTGGGTAAGTAATCTAAGTATAACAAAAAAAAAAAAAAAATACATCGTAACAGTTCTATAGTTTCTTGTCGTCGATTACGTGATAAGGCTGATTGTGTTTCGTAATCACAATCAGCATTATAAGCAGCAATACTTGTGTCTGAACATTTTCAATTCTATCAATATGAGATTGAGAGAAAGGGCACCGTACTTGAACTTCCTCTTTTCGTATATTCCGTGTCGTGGAATAATGTTTCGGCACCTTGGACGTGGTGGATATTCCTATGCATGAAATATTGTTTTGTTTCTGACTTGAAAATGGATGTAATTTTCAAGGTCTTGTTCAAATTCCACAAGTGATGAATGAATTTATATAATCGCATACAAGAGCTGATTTAGTTTTTAGACAAAGTTATGGAATGTTGCGCGTTAGATTTCATTTTGTTGAGATTTTGGCAATTAGGGGAAGGAGGGGTAAGCTATATTTTGTGAGGGCAAGATGGCGAATTTGATTTCAAGATAAAAATGTTTAACAAACCTGAAAACGGTTAAAGTTGCGATACGTAGCAAATGTGTAGTGGAAAGTAAAACTACAACGAATACAAATATTAACAAACCAAGGTATCAGAGCGAACATATGGAAGAAAAAAAGAGTAAAATGGCTACTATCGTCATCTTGCCACACTTTCCCCTACTGTGAATAGAACTCGATATCGAGAGCAGATTAGAAACTTTTTATGGAGTCAATTGGAAGAAATTGATGTTCAGAATATGTAGTTTAAACAGGACGAAAGAGTTGTTTAATAATCGAATAATTTCTCGAAGAACAGATGTGAATTGGTCACCAAGATCATGCGATTTAACGCCATTGAACTACTTCTTGCGGGTAATCTGTTCAACACCTCAAAGACAACATCATCAAGCAATTATCACTAATTGAATTATCATTATGCGAAAAAATCATTAAAAATTTTAATAAAAGATTGACTGCCAGCCGAGTTAACAGAGGTCACTTGAACGACAATCGATTTCATTTCTAACCGGAACTAATGTACTTTAATTTCCAATAAAAAATAAATAAAGATTTCACACATTTTATGTCTTCTCGACCTTTATATTCACCAAAATTTTAACCGCCATACATATATCCTATTTTCTTATTAAATATTGTATTCCTATGTTTGGTGTACAGTTGTATTAAAAAATACAGAATATTTTTGTGTATTATGTGTGTATATTAAGTTTGCGTAGACGCGTAGTATGTCTAGAGTCATATTAATGGATAATTTTGAATTTACAATCTCGATTGAGTGCCACCAGCAGCGACTACCACTTCTCCGGTCATATAACTGGCATCGTCGGACACTAAAAATGCCGCTACTCCGCCCATCTCATAAGGTTCTGCTAATCGTTTCATTGGAATTGTGGACAATGCTGCTTCTTTTGCTGCCTCTGTGGCAAACAATGGTGCGGCGAATCTTGTAATAACAATTCCTGGGGCTAAGCAATTTACTCGAATATTTTCGGCAGCCAATTGCATACTGGCCGCTTTCGTTAGTCCTAGTAGGGCTGTCTTGCTAACTGAGTATGCCCCTAATTGATACGATGGGCGAATCCCACCAATCGATGATACAAATAATATACTTCCACCTCCGCGTTTTCTCAAATATGGTAACGCTTCCTTAGCCAGCAGATAGGAACATTTTACATTAATTTCAAATACTTTGTCCCAAGCAGCTTCATCTGTGTCTAGAACTGGACTAGCTTGAGGATTCACTGCCGCATTCGAAACTAATATATCAATACCGCCAAATTGTTTAATCGCCGCTTCAAACATTTGCTTTCGGTCCTCAGCATATCCAACATGGCATTTAATTCCAAAAACTGACAAACCCTTCAATTTTTCTACAGCACTTTTAACATTTTCTTCTTTTCGACTGCTAATCACAACCTTTGCCCCTTCTCGTGCTAATCGTTCAGCAATTGCAAATCCAATTCTACGGTGAAAATATAATACCATGAAATATACACGATATTTTAAATAAAAATTTAAATTGTTACTTACCCATCGGTTGAAGCAGTAACCACGGCTACTTTCCCTTTGAAGCGATTTGGATTTATATTATTATCGGTTATCATATTGTAAGCGGAGTGACTTATAAGCTTTTTCACGAAACACAAAACAATTCGTACTACAACTGATATCAATTTCTCTTCTGGTTGTAGCAATTCTTTGCACGATTGTTAAGATAAGTGAAAAAATAATATTGTTTAATAATAGATAATAGTAAAATGTGATATGGGGAACACAACTACATACAGTATTATGACACCGATTATAGCGATGCACATAAATATTCGTACAAAGTTCGTATTTGTTTATCATCTAAAATTATTTTTATCATAATTTTGCATGAGAAAGAAATAAAAAGAATAATAGAAAAGCAATTAACATTATTTACCTTGGACTACATCTGGTCCCACCATCTTTAAGCAATTTGAGCTTAGAGAATTTCAACATAATATTGTTCAATTAAAGTCATTACTATAACCGTTGAATACAACGGGCGCTTTTGTCGGTAATATGTCGAAAAAGAAACAAACATCTTAGGGAAGTACATTTCATTTAACCGAAGTATGAGAAATACGATGAGCATTTACCTCCAAAGAACTTAGGTACTTTTGCAGTCCTCCCGTTTCATTAAAATTATATTTGGGCTTTTCTCCAATTCATCTACAAGGCCGATGAATTTAATTATTGGGCAACAGCAATCGTTCCAGCGATAAATAAGGCAGTCGGAACACTTCGAATTTGCGGTAATTTTAAATTTACTGTTATTAAAGCTCTCCGGCAACACGATTTTTACTAAGTTAAATTTGGCACAAGCTTACCAGTGACTCGCAATTGATGATAACTGTCAGGGATGTCAGCAGTGTAACGCTTGTGTGCAAACATACTCGTATATCAGTTCAAAAATTACATGGTGTATCAGCTGTCTGTTGTACAACTTCTCTGCTGTGTCAATAAACTTTTTAGCTCGATCACTTTACGCCTTTAACTACCATTACACTGAGACAATGATAAATTAGACGCTTAATTGATGAATTCAAAGGAATTCATTTGCCTGTTATCTGTGTTGTTCAGACCAAAAATGTAGATTGATTTGTAATAAAATAATATGTTATCCAATGTCGAAACTTACTCTATTTCAGGTTGTTTACACTTCGTAAGTGGAGGATTTAAATGGTCGTAAGAGACGAAATTATTTTATTGGTGACGGCTAGCAGGGTCCAGGAACTGCTAATCGGGGTTTCTGCAAAATAAGGTTAACTGTATACTAATACGGATCCCGACCCAGTTCAGTATTTTGACCATTTAAATAAAATTTGAAATAATTTTATAAACTATTTGTAAAATATTCAAACGATTGACCTTTTACTTTGATTTTAATATCAGGTTGTATCGCACGGTTTGAATGATCAAAGAAGAATGATCGTATTTTGACTTGTGGCTAGTCGAAATCCTTTATGTTGCGATTTCGACATAACACGTACACCAATTATTAAAATCATCAACAACCAGTCAGAGTACGTCGGGAAGGCATACCAACAATAGGATGTCAAAATTGGAGAGAACGTACGATAAACCGAGATGGTTAGAGAACCACCGTGCAGTCGGCAAAATCTCGTCATGCGATGGGAACTTTAGAGAAATGAAGGTTGCACTGTCGGGTTGTGTATAATCTTTAAAGTGCAACATGACCTACAGACAAATTACATTTAAATGTTTTTTCAATTTTATTAATATATTTTATAAATAACTTTAAAAACTTTAAAAACATTTTACAAGTCATTACAGTCAGACTCCGAGTAATACGAAAGTCGGGATGTTAACATTTGACGTGATTATCATGACCTCATCTAACCTGGAACTTCATGAAATGTTGAGGAACATTACTATATCAAACCTCTCTTTGACAAAGGAAAAGATCCCGCTGCATCAACTTCTGCAAGACAAAAATAAATGACCGCTTTCAACAGCAACACAAAATAAATTTGATGAGCTGACGAATGGCGTCCAACGATAACATTCTCTTTCCGTATGATGAGAAACTTCCTTTGTCATTGGTCCGTGATGTCATTCCGTATGATTGCAAGCGACCTTCCACAGTACTATTCAACTGGGGCAAATCAATACCGCTTATTCTTCAAGAATGATGCAAGAGCATGTGCTTGAATATATACAATTATCGCCTCATCCACCGCCCAGAAAAGGAGAATGCAAACGCTTATGGTTTTAGCCTTCTACCTAATATGACAACAGAATTCATCACCGAAGTAATTTTGATAGATTCGCTGGAGGATCCAGTTGTTCTTTCAGAAGAGATAGCATCAGCAACGCGTTATGGTAGTTAAAACGTTGAGTAGGTAGAGATAAATTTCAACCGTTTTGGACTCACCACAATGAGTTAAGTAATATCAAAGACTGCCTTCTCTGAGGCTAATGGACAATTATTTTAACGTGCTGTCGAAAGATCGTCCTCAATGCAATTCATATACAGTATACATGGTATAGTGCACATGAAATCCTTGGTTAGGAGTTATTTGTTTCGGCGGGAGTGCGTGATAAAGGTTAGTACAAATTTGAGTGACCACATGGGTACAGCATGAGAGTAATTGCAAAGTGGAGGGAAAATGGTTTGGAATCGTTTCAAATTTCAAATTAAAATTATGATTGACACAGAAGCCGAAGGGGATAATAATCCCTCTGATGATCAACGAAACTGCCTTTTGTTCATTGGTTCTTGCCAAATTTTCGTTGCTTATCTTATAGCCGGTATCTGAGTTGTTGGTTTTTGCTGATATTCCACGTTAGCTTGGTTATACATTACTGAAATAATTAATTTGTTCCCTTTTGATCTTCTTTTGAATTCCTACATATTACACTATGTCGACTGTTGTACTATATATCTGTCATGAACTCGTTCCCAACCAGTATGTGATTTTGCCAGGGTACAGTATTGCATGGTTTAGATTTTATTTTATTTATTTATTTATTTTATATAATTTACCTACAGGGTTACAATCGGTAATTATTACAATTATTAAAAATAAGTGACATAACAAAATTGAAAAAGTTATTTAATTTAAGAACGGTTATTATAAAATTTAAATAGTTCGTTCCTCAATGAATTTGTTGACATGTTAAAATCAAACCTATAAAAACAAGATTAAAAACACGCGATAAGTTCAAGACTGGTTCAGATGAACAATAATTTGTGGCCACCGCTCTCGTAAATATGAATTCGTCTTGGCGACGCAAGCTCCGTTCTGGAACATAAAAGCCGAAGCTGGTGAGTATCTCGGCACAATCTAAACGTGCACGTAATACGTCACGGACAAATATTGTGCGGATGAAATATCACGTCGGTGATCTAACCATTGTAATCCTAAGAGAGCACAACGATCGCGATAAGGCGGAAGTACGTGCTCATGTGCCCGCATTGAAGGTAAACCTTTAAGCGCTTAGATAAGAAACTGTTTCTGAACACTCTCAATTCTCTCGGAATGGCATCGGTAAGAAGGTGACCAAATCTGTGAGGCATACTCCAAAATTGATCGAATAAATGAGACAAACAGAGATTTCAAGGTTATCGGATCACAGAAATCCTTACAATTCCATTTAATAAAACCAAGCATCATATATGCTCGGCTTATTATCGAATCAATATGCCTTGTAAATGTGAGGTCTCGAGTGAAAATAACACCCAAATCGGATATGAACTTAACTCTAACGACTTCTTCATTATAAAGCGAATACTGGTGTATAATTGGAAAGCGGGTACGCCAGAAAGACATTGCCTTACATTTACTCACGTTCAGCAACAGTTTGTTTTCAACCAACCAATCACAAAATCTGTTTAAATCCACTTGGAAATTTATACAGTCGGATACGTTTGATATTCGTGCAAATATTTTCATATCATCTGCATAAAGCAGGCAATCTGCAGAGACAAAACAGTTAACCACGTCGTTGACGAATATTGAAAATAGAAGTGGCTACCTTGTGGCATTCCAGAAGTAACCCGAAATAGACGAGAAGATGACTCACCAATTTTAACAAACTGCCACCTATCTGAGAGGTAGGACAGCAACCACTTAGTAGGGATGGCTTGACAATTCAACCGCTGTAGCTTTTTGATTAGATAATTTATTCAAATGATTTATTTTATCGAACGCTTTAGAAACGTCGGTATAAATAACATCCAGTTGCACTTTCGAATCAATACTGCTGAATAAGTGTCTGCAAAATGTCATCAAATTGGTAACGGTGGATCTCCCGGCGAAAAAACCATGTTGTGCGGTTGAAATAACCGTTTTAACATGGGAAAATAAAAACCTTTTGGAATGACGGAGAGAATAGCTATCCCACGATAACTACAGATATCACTTCTTTTACCGCACTTGAAAATTGGATGTATATACGAAATTTTTCAGTGATCTGGAAAAATTTGAGTTCGAATGCTTTCGTTAAAGATAAAGGAGATGGGAGCAGCCAGACTAGCAGCACAATTCTTAATAAGAATCGGTGGAAATCCATCATGCCCAGCACCCTTATTAACATCAATTTGAGACAAGCTGTCATGAACGTCATCTTCGGTGAACCGTAATTGGGTAAATTCCCCTCCGTTGCAAGAATTAACTGCTGGATCGATGGATGGCGATTCGTAAACGGATTCAAAAAAATTGTCAAATAAATTGCAGACTTCCGAAGAATGACTTGCAGAGGCATCTAGATACGTCATAGGTAAGGGGAACCCAACGGTCTTTCTTTTCATATTGATAAAATTCCAAAACTTTTTTGGAGTAGAAGTTAAATCTTCCTCGATCTGCAGAATATAATTATTATACAGGAACTAGTTTAATGTTTTAAACTCCTTCCGTGCGGTCTCGAATTCATGATAATATTTCGAACCGTGTATTTTATATAGGGAGTGTAGTTTATTACGGCGTGTCTCTATGTCCTTTAATGCTTGTTATACCACGGTTCGCGGAAGCAAGAAGTCTTGACAAGTTTGTTAAAAGACAAAACAATTGTATTTAGATTTCCTCCGAACTGAAGAAATTCCCAATCCGAATTGAGCAGAAATTCATTTAAGGAAGCGTAGTCGGCATTTCTAAAATCAAAAAAAAAATTATCAATAGGAAAACTAGTGTCGCATTTTTCATGAAAAATATTTAACATAACTGGAGTGTGGTATACGCTGGTACAGCCTGTAAGGTCCTCGCACGGTGAGACCTCTGAGTACATGTTATCGGTTGAAAAAATTAAATCCAGATATTTACCCTGAGTATGGTTAATTACCCTCGTTCGGTTAATTTGGGTTGTTGAGATGCTAGTGAAAATACCGTTGATATCAGACCAGTTCACCTCAGGCAGATTGAAGTCACCGAAAATCATCACCTGTTCATCAGGATGAACAAAACGGACTATAGCAAGGTCGATGAAGTTGATGACCTCGATATAAGTATCCACGCTTGACCCACATGTAACGTAAACGACCACGGCAAGAATTGACGAATCGGCTAGTTTAAACCGTACAGCAATGACATCTTGAAATTGATGGGAAGCCACCATCTCATTCGGAATTGAGTTTTTCACGGCGATCAAAACACCTCCACCTTTCATTGTTGTGACATAATTGTATCGATCTTTTCGGTAGACGATATAACCCAATGGGAAGAATTCTTCGCTATTCATAGAATTAGTAAGCCAAGTCTCACAAATGATTATGACTGCATAGTTATTGTCTAGGACACCCAACCGAAACTCTTTAGACTTGCCTCGAATACTGGAAGCGTTATGGTAGTAAATTGTGGAAGAGGCAGGTTTTCTGTAATTATTGTTGTTATGGATATAAGTATTTTGGGTTTTTTGGGCGATCAGTGAATTCTCTCACTGGAACAACCACTGGCCAAATTTCTGGTTGAAGTAGTTTTGGAAATATCTCCAGATTTACCCCGATTTTGAAAGACACGGAATTGAGTTGCGTCATGTCCTGATTGGCAGGAACCAGCAAATGACAATCAACCTCGGTTTCTGCTATGTTTAATTGGCGGCATAAAAAAGATCGTAATGCCTCAACTGATGTCGTGTTGGCAAACTTAGAGGCATAAATAAATTTTTTAATAGGAACGATCTTAACTGCATCTGATACATTATTGCAGGTGCCAACAATAACTTCCGGCACAACGAGATTTGAGTGCTGCATATTAGATTGAAAAGAGCTCGGGGTTAAAGGCGTATCGGTATCCTTTGGTTTAGGACTGGTGCGAGCGCTAGTCATAACCTTCTTCTATATTAACAGTGGTCGATTAGGTTGGATTTTTGCCAATAATTTAATTTCCAGTTGAAATCAATCGAATATCAAGTTTGATCCTAAAATAATACGTTTACCTTTGAAGTCTCGTGCAACAATCTCCTAAGCTTTTAGTGGCGATTGGGATGGGGAATGGGGTCTCCAGAGTTTATACACTTTGCTGCTTTTTCTGAACTGTTTACCTTTATGTAGCTGCTCACTTGACGTGTATTGACTGTCTTTGCAGAATAGATGGGTACGTCCTTATGATCAAATCCTTTTGCGTTGTGAGAGGAACATTGATTTTTCTAAATTTATATGGTCGTGTAAAAGTAATCCAACCATAATTAAATTTAAAAAAACAAACAAAATAAATAATACTCTTTTGTATATATTTTGAACCACCATTTAACATTTAATACCAATGTAAATTATAGTCTTTTATAAATAGTTGGCCATTATGCTGCTCGAGCTTTGATAAATTTTCCATACAAATTTAACATAAAATCATTTAGCTCCTGATTAATATTTTCATCCAGAAGACAGGAGCTCTCGTCGTACTCCTGTCTTCTGGTCGTCTAGCTGATCACAAACAGATAGTTGAGTCGTTATCATTTTTTGATACATAAAAAGGAAATTAGGCTACATATCGGCCGCGGACAACCACAGGCACCAACGTTCAAAACAGGTGCTAAAACTTGTAAAACCGGAAGCTGGAACGGAATTTACCTTTCCTAACAGTACTAAAGTGAGGAAAAGTTGCGGAAAATAATTAACCTAGTAGAAAGCAATATTTCAGTGCGAAGCATGTGGGTGACATTCGTGACAATGAAATACTGATCGAAACTGCAAAGTCAGAAGACTTGCAGTCATCAGCTAGCCTGAGTGACGTGCAGATTGGAAGACTTCATTAGTCACAAGGTTCTTCAAATGTCAAAAATTTGTTCACTTCGCAAGATTTTCCAAAGGACTAGAGTAAATTTGTCGATACACATGTCCGATTAAAGTCTGAAAAAAGAAAACAAAGGCACCACAGTGAGTCTTCTGTAAGAATGCTAGAAAGGTATTTACCCACACATCACGGAGTATTGTGGGTACTGCTTATAAAATGGTCTTAGACCTAATGATGAGAACGACAGTTAATATCAATTAATTCATCAAGAATTTGCAAACTTAGGATTGGACAGCTAAATATACGAAAAACAAAATTTGAAATTTGTCGTCACGATATCAGGCAATGTGTTGAACATTATAACATTGACGTCCTCTGTATACAAGAACGGGGTTTCGTTTACACAATCAGCACTGGAAAATTTAAAAACATTGATGTACTCATTATATTGGTAGACGGTGGTTGTGACGGTCCAGACACAAGTGACTAAGCAATAATCCGTGCTTAACGCACTATTGCACCAAAGACAAATCGGAGTGAAACATTTTAACAGTGAAGAAACTATGATCAGGCATATACAACGTTATACTAAGTTCTTGTCCAAACATTTAAAGTGTGGAAGTAGCTGAAAAGTAATAATTTCAAAAGACGGCTAGAGACCACACCAATCCCAAAGCATGTAGGCTTAGGTAAAATACTTGGGAAAATGATTACTGGCAGATTGGACGCTATGAGGAAAATGGTCTACGTATTAAGGGAGTCAGAACAAAAGTATGTCCTAGATGTATTTCTAGATGTGGCGAGTAATCTTTATTCGCTCATTAATGGCTACTTCTCTGACAGATGAACTACTGCGGTACCATAAAATGGCACGTTGGTTAAAACTTTGGCGTTTGGATCGGGAGGTACCGGTTTCGAATCCCGATAAGGGCAGGATGCAAAAGGGATTTTTCATCATCAGATTACGATTTCTGATGTAAATGAACACAACTATGACCTCTTGCCGGAGTGCAGAACTCATGGGCTGACCCATCTTCCATGCCATTACACTATAGGCTGCCATAAAGAAATGCAATGTGCAGATGGTTCTACGTAAAGCGAACCTACAGTCGCACGTCCTCGATTTGTTTACTACGTAAGCTGCTAGGACGTTACAAACGAACCGCGATAGAGTTGGGAGTGATCCGGCAACAGAAAAAATTACATAGTTAATAAAAGAAAAAAAAATACTGCTATGTCAAACCATACCACGTTTTTTAAAAGGGTTAATAAAGTAAAGTTTGTCCACAAGGTTCAATCTTGAGCCAGCACCTCTGAAATATAAAATTCAGCACTAGTATGGAGGATGATGTGCAAGAAGTAGCATTTACGGTCGACATGGTCATGCTCTCTACTGACAATCCAAGACTGAACAGGATATTGGTGCTGTAGCAACAAAATGGAGCTGTTATCCTCCAAGACCATTATGATCCAACTTAAAAGTGCCTACATTATCAGAGATCAAATAACGAAACAGTGCGTCTCTCGCATCAGATTTGAGTCTCTCGCATGACAAAATTTTCGAATAAATTTTTAAGAATTTTGTATTACAATCAATCTCGAATAATACAACTCTCAGAGGTTTGAAACCACGTGGGTTACAAAGATTAGTTTCTTACATTACAATCCATATAACCTCTATGGTTTTTCTGTGCAATCAGTAAAAAATAAGATCAAGAATTTCATAATTGATACACTGGTATTCTCTCTCGAATGTGGCTGGGCTTATTAAGATCGGTTTCTTATATCGAATGCCAATTCAAAACAATAATCTTTGTACGATCCGTTTGTGCTATAAAATTATTTTGATCACCTCCCTATAATCCGGAGAACCCCAGTTAAAGAATTTAAAATCTTCAAGTTTATAAAATTCACGCGAAGATGCTCGTACTTTCCGTTTGGATTTGGAATTTTGGTAAATTAAAAAAAAAACTGATTTGAAAATTTATCTTTACACATTATAGCTCGAGCAGCCCATATACCTTAAAACATATTATAATTATAATCTTGCAAAAATTCCACCAGTAATCGGAATTGTTTCACCCGTTATATAGCTGGCATCGTTGGATACTAAAAAAGCCACAACACCTGAAACTTCTTGTGGTTCACCAAATCTTTTCATAGCTGTAACTGCCGTATAACCGTCGATAGTTTCTTGATCTTTTCGCAGCGATTTTGAAAATTTTGTCATAATTGTCCCGGGTGCCACACAATTAATGCGTATATTTTGAGTTGCATATGCATCGGCTGCTGCTTTTGTTAACGATACCAGAGCTGTTTTAGTAAC
The DNA here is from genome assembly GCA_947310385.1 of Nephrotoma appendiculata. Taxonomy (NCBI): domain Eukaryota; kingdom Metazoa; phylum Arthropoda; class Insecta; order Diptera; family Tipulidae; genus Nephrotoma; species Nephrotoma appendiculata. The sequence continues at coordinate 268,896,146 of OX371225.1, read as the reverse complement.
GGAATATGCGCCAAGTGCAGTAGATGGACGTAAACCGGAAATCGATGAAACGAAAATAATCGATCCACCGCCACGTTTCTGCAGATAAGGAATTGCCTCTTTTGCCAATAGGAATGATGATTTGACGTTGATATCAAACATTTTATCCCATGCGCTCTCTTCTATTTCCAGAACGGGACCGTGTTGTGGATTTATCCCTGCATTCGATACTAATATATCGACGCCACCAAATACTCTTACCGCCTATAATTTTATTATAAATTAATAAATAAATAAAATTTCAATGCTCTCATACCTCAAGGAATAGATTTTTACGATCCGCCGCCACACCAACATGACAAACGACACCGAGAGCGTTATAATTTTTTAGTTTTTCGACAGCCGCTTTTACATGTTCCTCTCTTCGACTGCTTACAACAACCTTTGCCCCTTCTTGTGCTAACCTTTCTGCTACAGCAAATCCAATTCTGGAAAATTATTTCTTTTATAATATTTTAATAAAGCTTAATATAATTTTCAACACTTACCCTTCTGTCGAAGCAGTTATTACTGCAACTTTCCCAATAAAACGATTTGGATTTATGTCATTACTTCTTACTTTATCAATGAATGGTGTAGGAAGTAGGTTGTCCGTTTGCCTTTTAAACATATTATGCAATTTGAAATCTGCAAAAAATTATAAAAGATGCTATAGAAAAATTACGTCAGAATTTTACTTGTTAAAAAAGTATTTGGTATTCAAGTGTATTTAATAAGGCAGTGATCTACGGCGGGTGAAACGGTGGGTGAAGTTCAGAAATTCGTCGTCGTGGTGAATAATGTTCATAACATAATAATTTAAGAGCTCGGGCAACTAACTCCTCAATAGCTTTATGCGTATACTATGCCTGTTGATTGCAGTTAATTACACAAAGATATGGGCTTTTTTATAGTGATAGTAAGGAATAGTGAATAAAAAACCCTTTGAAACCAAATTTATAACGTTCATTCAAAATCGAAGAAAACTGTAAAACTTGAACCTTCCACAGAAACTCCCAAAACGAAATAATTTGATATTGCAAGTTTTGACATTTACCTAAACAACCTAATACCCCCATCAACCTAATACCTTCGACAGACCAAAAATTATCGCGATAATTTTACGATCGCGATCTTCAAATGTTTGTTTGTTTATTAACTGTGCAATCTGTTCTGGAGCCGAAGTACTCCCAACTTTTTCGCGGTTTGCTTTTAACGTCCTACCTTACGCAGTAGCCAAATCGGGACGTACGGCTATAGGTTCGATTTATGTAGAACCATTTGCACATTGCATTGCTCCATGCCAGTTTATATGGTACTGACATGGAAGATGGGTCGGCCCATGAGTTCTACAGTCCGACAGGGGGTGTTAGTTGTGGTCATTTTCATCACCGATCGTAAAACTTTGGCATCCTGCCCCTATCGGGATTCGAACCCGGCACTTCCTGATCTAAATGATCTTCAAATATAAGAGACATTTCATTTGGATCATTTGGATCTCCTGAACGCGATTTATAAATTTCACCAAACTCATTCGACATAACATTTGCATTCCACCTGGTTTTATTTATTTCAAACCTGTCACAGTATTTAGCAAGTGCAACAACAAAAGTTTACTAGAAACTGTAAAATTGATCATGACATTTGAAATAAATTTCGTGGCATACTTACATTCGGTGTCTTTTTGTATTTCATAGTTAATTAGTTTTTACTTTTGTGTTTTTTTTTTTTTTTTTTTTTTTTTTGTTTATTTAATTAACTTTATTTACAATAAAATAATATTACAATAAAATTATAATGTCAATTCCCCAATGGATTTACTGTCCTTTAAAGGGAAATTAACATTATCATAAACATATTTCTCATACATGTGTCAGATACATATATGCATTTCCAAGTTATACAATTTACAAAATGTAATTATTTAACAATTCTCTATAATAGATCTTTAATTGTTTCTTGAATTGATGAATATTCATTACGGTTTTCAATGACTCAGGCAATTTGTTGTAAATTTGGGGACCGGAAAATCGGATTGATCTGCGTCCAAATTCGTTTGTAATAGATCCGCATGATATGTTATTAGCAAATCTGGTTCCATATTTATGATTACTATTACTGAATTCTAAATTAGATAAGGTAGAAGAAACATTTAATGTCCTGTACATATACAATGAAACTTGGTAATCATACAGCGCACCCAACGGCAAAATTCCTTTGGATTCAATTTCATATAAATACAATGATGATACTCGAAAAGGGAGCTTCAAGAAAGCTTTGACACTTTTGTTTTGCATGATTTGAAGAGGTTTTAACCTGCTCCGACTTGCCGTTCCATAAACAACAATTCCATAAAGAATTCTGGGATGAATAAATGCAAAGTACATCAGTCTCAATACATAACTAGGCACAAAATACGAGAGTTTCCTTACCAATCCTACTAAAGGAGCCATTTTAGTACAAACGGATTTAATGTGTTCACCCCAAGACATGTGCGTATCAAAAGTCACTCCTAAGTACTTGAAATATTCAACTCTATCAACTACAACGTCATTTATATTAAGATGTGGCAAATCAATTGGAGTTTTTTGTGGTGAATGAAAGATCATAAATTTTGTTTTATTTAAATTCAATGAGATTATATTCGATTTGAAGTATTCCAGTAAGATGATCATATCATGCTCCATGCTATTCTGTATTGTAGAAGGGACTTTAGTTTCATAAAATATTGCAGTATCGTCTGTAAAAATTTGAATTTTGCCAATCAAGGGTAAATTCGAGATGTAATTGATAAATATCAGGAACAGTAATGGTCCCAACACACTGCCTTGAGGAACCCCACATTTAACAGTTAAAATATTACTGCTAATTCCATTAATCATAACATATTGCTGGCGATTAGTTAAGTAACTATTAATCAATTTATAGGCTACACCACGAAATCCATAACCATATAGTTTATCGAGAAGCAGCTTGTGATCAATAGTATCAAAAGCTTTTTTTAGATCTAGAAAGAGGGCTGCAACATACTCCTTTCGATCCAAAGCATTGTAAATCATGTTAGTCATTTCAACAAGAGCCACATCAGTGCCCGCACCTTCTCTAAACCCATACTGATATGCGTAGAAAAAGTTCGATTCATTTAAGAAACTCCTGAATCGCGAATTTATAACTTTTTCAATAATTTTATCAAATACAGATAGAGTACAAATAGGTCTATAGTTAGAAATTAGATTTTTCTCACCAGTTTTGAAAACTGGGACAACTTTGGCAATTTTTAATTGATTAGGATATTCACCGGTTTGAAAAATTGTATTTACTAACTTCGCAATAATTTCAGTGAAGAAGGCTACATTACGCTTCAGAACCTGATTACGAATATTATCTGGTCCACTACCTTTACTATTATCCAGAGAACAAATAATATTACAAATCTCCGCAGGAGTAGTGGGCGATAGAAATATAGAGTCAGGATTCGAATGCAATGTATTAAATTTATTAATATCTCCACATCCAATTGCTTCTCCCAGCGAATTACCTATACGTACAAATTAATCGTTAAATATATCAACTATATCAGATATATTACTATATTTATCATCATTAACAACAATAGTTTGAATATCGGAGTTATAATTATTTCTATTTAAAAACTGGTTGATATTTTTCCATAAGTGTGTTTGGTTCACATTACTAAACATAATTTCATAAAACTGTTTCTTCGCATAATATTTCTCCGATGATATCTTTTTATTTAAATTACACAATTGTTCACGAATTACCATGTTATTGGAGTATAATTTGTGTTTCTTTAATAATCTGCGTTTCCCAATGAGTTTCCACAAATTGTAAGTCATCCAGGGACAAGAGTTGCTCTTCAATTTAGCAACAACACTTTTAATTACTGTAAATTTTTCAACTAACTGATTATATTTCTCAATAATCAGTTTAAAAGTTGTATCAGGATCATTAGTATCAAAAAGCGTTTACTTTGTTTAGTTAGTTAGTTTGTGTCTGTCAAGGGTATAAACAGTGCATCGTTCATTGTATAAAAACGTACGCACGTGTCTGTTCTAAAATATTAATTGTGAACCTGATCAGACAAAGGTAATTTTGTATTCATCTGCCATCCCGGCAGAATTTACAATTTGAAATTTTGTAAAAGTTAGACAATTCACTAGCTGAACTATATGAATTTACAAATAACAATTAATTACAACGAGCTAGTAGGATTTAATTTACCAACAGGAGTAGATCAAATCAACATCGTTAATGAATTTGTGGAAATCATCATGCAACCTAACCAGCATCCATTAGCAGCTGCACTTTCGGAAGTGTATCAATTACACCTTTTCGGCAGTTCTTCTTTGTGACAGATTCTGAATCTTATTTTTGAGTATTAGTAATGTTTGGGCTAGGTGAGTCGGCCTACTTATGCATCCGAAATTCCTTTTACTTTTAATTATTTAACCTGGTTATGGAAAAACATCCTGGATTCCACAAAAAAAAAATCCTTTTAACTTTTTACTATTTAACCTAATTTAAATATATTCTGAAGATCTTCGGGAAAGATTTGTTTTGCAAGTGGATACATTTGTGACTTATCTCGAGGGTTATTAAATACTACATACCAGATATTTGCAATTTAACGTCGATGTAACGACAAAATATAAAACATATTTCATCAAGGAAAGTTTGTGGTTACAAACATTCCGCTCTGCATTACATGATAATATCTTATTAAAACCCTTAACAAATGGTAAAAGTTTAAATACAAATGATGTTTTACTGCAACCAGATGGCCCGGCAATCATCAATATAAATGCTGTTTCAAGATTTAACATCGTATTTAAATTTTATTTTTTTTATTTTTATGTTTTAATCTATGCAATCTGTTCTGAGGCCGGAGCACTCCCAACTCTTTCTCGGGTCGCTTTTCACGTCCTTCTTTATGCATTACTTGCCAAATCGAGGACGTATGGCTATAGGTCCGATTTTATCACCATCTGCACATTGCATAGCTCCATGCCAGCCTATACTGGCATGGAAGGTGAGTCGGCCCATGAGTTTTGCACTCCGACAAGGGATCATAGTTGTGTTCCATTTCATCACAGATCTTAATCTGTTGATGAAAATTCCTTTTGCAGCCTGCCCTTATCGGGATTCGAAACCGGAACGAAACGCCAAAGCTTTAACCACTGTGTATTTACTGTGACCCACTCTTCTTATTCACAACACCTATTTATAGTTTTCATCTTAAGAAATATTTAAAATTGTTAGATTGTAATTTATTACAAGCTATAGTAAATTTTCCATATCATCAAAAATAAATTAGAGATTTCAATTAAATTAGAAATTTCAATTTTATAGGTTACTCGTTCAAATAATTGTTTTGTTCAACCTAGATGAAAGAAAACCTCTGGCATTCCTAACCAGTTTTCACTTTCACTTTTTTTTATTCGACCCATTACTATGGGGAAAACATCTGGCATTCCTTAAATTTATGCGACAGTTTACTTTTTTTCGCTTTTATATTTCATCTAAACTGTCACATAAATTTGAGGAATCCTGGATGTTTTACCCATAGTAGGTCAAATAATAAAAAGCGAAAATGAGGAATGCCGGATGATTTTTTAAACCTGGGCCAAATAATAAAAATGTAAAAGTGAAAACTGGGAATTCTAGATGCACTTTCACTTCCGGAAAGGTAAAACTTAAGGTAATACATTTGAGGAATCCCGGATGTTTTTCCGTAACTAGGTTAAATAATAAAAAGTGAAAGGAATTCCGGATGGATAAGAAGGTCGACTCATCTAGCCCATACACTACTAGTATTTTGAGGTTAGGACCACGTGCAATACATAACATCAGTCAATAGCATCAGTGCCATAACTAAGTTTTTTTTAAATTAGGTTTAAATTATTTGGATATTAGTAAATCAAAATCAAAACGCTGCCTGAGCTTGAACAAATAAAATAAAAATAGAAAGAAGGTTAAAATATTGATGTCGCAGGTTAACTGATATTAGGGAATTTCTTTATGATTTATTGACGGTTGAGGCTAATATCGCGGATCTTGAGGCCAGACATGGAGCCTTAGAATCTGACTGTCTGATCTGTCTTAGATCTGACCAATGATTCCTATGACGAAATTATAGAATCGGTTAACGAATGTGAAAATAGTTATTTAAATTTAAATTTTTGACTTATAGATGGCTAATGTGTAAGAATCACAACAAGCAGTTTCGAACAGATGAGGCTAATGATTTGAAAAAATCAGTCTTCTCATCAGGTCGCGACGACTGATGTTGTTTATTACATTGAAATATTGTCTATATATATATACACCATTACAATTGATAAAAACCAAAGTAAAATATAAAAAATTCGTGAATTCGAAAAGTTAATTGTTAAAAATAGAATATAGATGGAAATGTGAAAGAATCAAAATTTCGTACGCTACGCAGTAATTCGCTAGTAGTACAACTACATGGTATTGCTCTATATATATAGACAATATTTCAATGTAATAAACAACATCAGTCGTCGCGACCTGATGAGAAGACTGATTTTTTCAAATCATTAGCCTCATCTGTTCGAAACTGATTGTTGTGATTCTTACACATTAGCCATCTATAAGTCAAAAATTTAAATTTATCCGCGATCCAGCGTTAAAGGAAAGAAAAATGTATGGGGTGGTTGGGAAGTTGATTGTGTATAAGTAGGTGTCGATATCATGGTCGTTGTCATACAGAATGACGCAAATGGAAGAATTTCCTACGGTTGTGTAATTAATTCGAGAGTGCTGAAATAGACCAATATACGGAACAATCACAATATACACCATTACAATTGATAAAAACCAAAGTAAAAGTTATTTAAAGGTTAGTGCTATGGTTGCAAAAGGGATTAAAATTTTGAAAAATCCAATTTCTGTTCAAAACGTAAGACAATTTATTAATGTTGGGGAGCCGATACGGCCTCTGTATTGGCAAAAGTTGTAAAAGACGATACATTTTGTTTGTCGGAATTGTTTTTAGTAAATATTGTAAGGAAGAGATTGTTAATCCTACATGCATAAAATTAAAAAACTTTTTGTCTAGGCAATATCGGATACTACACAAGTGCATCAATCTTTTATGTAAAAGTTATTTTAGCTTTAAGTAGTAGTGGCAGCAGTTTTAAGTACTCAGAATTATTTCCAGGCCGGGACAAAATAAAAAACTCGATTACTTGTTGCTGAAATTTCTTTTTAATTAATATAATTGGTTATTAACTGCCCATGACAGCTATATGCCTGCATACAAATACAACACACACAAATACAGTTAAGAAGTGAGTTGCAACAATTGTATTCAATTCAAAGTCTGGCAAAAATTCCCCCAGTGACCGGTATCGTTTCGCCTGTTATATAGCTGGCATCGTTTGATACCAAAAAGGCCACAACACCAGAAATTTCTCGTGATTCACCAAATCTGCCCATACTTGAAAGCGCTAAATAGTATTCGTACGTCTTTGCATCTTTACGCAGTGACTCAGAAAATTTCGTCATAATACCACCAGGTGCCACACAATTAATACGTATATTTTGAGTTGCATAAGCATCCGCCGCCGCTTTTGTTAATGCTATTAGAGCTGCTTTAGTAACAGAATATCCACCAAGTGCAACCAAAGGGCGAAGCCCCGCTATAGATGAAATGAATATAATCGATCCACCGCCACGTTTTTGTAGATAAGGCATTGCTTCTTTTGCCAGCAGAAATGATGATCGAACGTTAATATCGAACATTTTATCCCATGCGTTTTCCTCGAATTCCAAAACTGGACCATGTTGTGGATTTATTGCGGCGTTCGATATAAAAATATCTACACCACCAAATACTCGAACTGCCTACGTAATAAAATTATTTTATAGTTATCATCAGTAAACAAACGGATTCCGTTGCGACTTAGATACCTCGAGAAATAATTGTTTTCGATCAGCCGCTACACCAACATGACAAACGATACCATGAACATTGTACTGTTTAAGTTTTTCGACAGCCGATTTTACGTTTCCTGCTTTGCGACTACTAATAACAACTTTGGCTCCTTCTTGTGCTAGACGTTCAGCTATCGCAAAACCGATTCTGAAAATATATCGCAACCCTTTAAAGTCGTATTATGATTTTTTATATATGTAAGTTTTGTCAATTTACCCCTCCGTCGATGCCGTTAATACTGCTACTTTCCCAATGAAACGATTTGGGTTAATGTCACTACTTTTTCTTTGGTCAACGGGCGGTGAAGCTTCGTGTTTTCTTGTCAACATCATCATTTTGAATCTACAATAAATTAAATAAAGATCAAGATATGATTTTCCTTTCTTAAAGTAAAGTAAAGTAAAGTATAGTAGTCATAAGAAAATTTTGACCTCAACATTTTTGTAGTTTAACCATTGTGCATAACCACACTAGGGTAACTTGAATCCGGTAACTTCCTCGTTTTTTCAAAAGTGTTGCTCATGCATATAGATTTTGATGATGACCATAAAAACAAACCCAGGGTAGTTACAGGGGGGTTTTTCTAACACTTTTGTTAATAAATTGGCGCATGCGATTTTTGCCTTGTAAAGGGTGTTTTTTTAGAGGTTCACATCTTTAAGTTGGCAACACTATTTTGTTTGACAGCTTACATTTGCTTTGTCATTAGTTTGATTTGCCATTTCATAATGAATAGACTCTACATCCAAAATTTAATTACACCGCTCGATAGTTAAAGGGTCAAACAATTCGTTACGTTGAGTGGGGACTGTGACGCATCGCATACGGTGGAGGGGGAAGCACCGCCATTTTAATTGTCGCCGTTTGTATTGAATTTTGTATTTTCTTAACCGACTATGATAGGATTGGGTATGTCGGATGGAAATAGGAGTCTTAGATGATTTTTGGAAGAAGTTCTGGAATATGGCCACCTGGGGCGTACCTCTTGGATATGTTGGTCAGAAATGAGATTCATAAATGATTTGGAAGAAGTTCTGTAATATGGCCACCTGAGATGAAGCTGGGCCATTTCTTAACTGATTATGATGGGATTTTGCATGTTGAATGGAAATGGGATTCTTAAATGATTTTTGGAAGAAGTTCTAGAATATGGCCATCTGGGGGTGGAACTCGGCCATTTCCTAACCGATTATCATGAGATATGGTATGTTGGATGGAAATGGGATTCCTTAATGATTTTTGGAAGAAGTTCTATAATATGGTCATCTGGGAGCGGAACTTAGTATTTTTTGATGATGGGATGTTGGTCGGAAATGAGATTCCTAAACGAGTTTTGGAAAAAGTTCTGGAATATGGCTTTTTGGGATGAAACTCGGTCATTTCTTAACCTATTATGATAGTATTGGGTATGTTGGATGGAAATGAGATTCTTAAATGATTTTTGTAAGAAGTTCTCTAATATAGCCACCTGGGATGGAACTCGCAAAACTGGTCGTTGGCCGACTTCATGCTCAGCGAATTTAACTTACATCGAAACTTCTTCAACAACGCTAGAAACTTCGATATATCCTGTACGCCATTTATTTCGTACTTTTCGTATCACAGACCTATCATTAATACAGTTATACGACAGTAATTATTTGAGTTTTGTTTGATTTCTTTCCTGAACCCGACAAACGTTAATACATTTCATGCTAAGTGAGTTCAATCTTTCTTCTAACGTTCGCCAGAAATCTCGATGTATCGCGTGTGCCATTTTCTTCCCGAATCATTGTACGTATTCTCGTCATATGTCCGGACCGACACCCACTTTTTATCAAAATAATGGTTCTGTTCGCCAAACTCATTGTGCATTACGTCCATTTTACGGTCGTCATAATCGTCCATCAGAGCATCCATACACTAAACGATAATACGCATCTAGTAAGACGTCAAACAGCCATACCAAACAAGCGATAGACTTTGTAAAGCATAGCATTGAGGAAGACCCAAATCAATCAATTCGACGTCGTTCTCAACAACTGGAGATATGTCCATCCACTTTATGGAAGATTTTATCTAAGAACCTTGGTTTACTTGCTTACAAAATTAAACTTGTGCAGGAATTAAAGCCATTTAACCATCGCCGCACACCACGCCAATTCGGCCAATGGGCTGAAGCACAAATTGATATTGATATTGATTTTCCAAACAAAATTTTGTTCAGCAATGTAGCTCACTTTTGGTTGAATGGGTACGTTAATAAATAAAATTGTCGGATTTGGAGTGAAGATAATCGAAAAGCGTTTGCCGAAACACCATTACATCCAGATAAAATCACTGTTCACCATTCTACAAAACATTTCTAATCAGTAATTGATAGATCGAAACTAAGTTTGCAGTTTAAAACGAAATATCGAATAGATTTTGGTTTATCAATATTAGAGACATCTAACAATATCTGGGTGAACTACCGATCAATTAAGTTAGTCGGAAATTTAGACAAACAAATTGGCGTCAGGCACACAGCATTAAACTACGTTTTGCTCTCACGTTAGTTAAAATTGTAAAATTTGACATTTTTAAGTGTGATCGTAATTTATCAATTGAACTAGATGTTCTCATCAAATTTAAAGTTTTCATTATGATTGAAACATATAAAAATAGACGTCTGAAAATGCAAAAGATACCCAGGTACTCGTCACTCACATTAGGGTTAAATATTTCATAAATTTTTGCTGTTTCTAAAAAATTACAGCAGAAAAATTCTCTTTTTGTGTTTCCTATCTTATACAGGATTATGTTGTGCCATTTCCGAGATAAAAGACATGCTGTATAAGATAGCGGAAATTTGACAGCGTAAAATAAGAGATTGCGCTACTCACCGCAAGTGGCAGCACTATCAGTAAAGAGAATTAATTTTTATATGTAATTACATGTATGTATGTAATTATAATTATGTAATTTCACTAAATAAAACATCTCAGCGGAATAAAATATCTGTGGCCGCAAGGCAAAACGGCGTAACTCGAGTTATTCCAAAAGTGACTAGTTGTTAGAAATTGCCTTGGTTAGGTAAGAAGGACATCTTAAATCTGACTATTCTAAGTAACAAATAATAATATAATTCATTCAGTTTCAGAAAAGTCAACCCTTATATGTAAACGGGGTGTTTTTATAATCAAAAATGATTTTTCAAAAGTTCTACTTTAAAAAATGGAAAATTGAGTTATTACGTTTTACCTTGTGGCCACAGATATTAAAAGTGATCCTTAATGGCAAATTGATTGATCTCCGAAGTACAGGAACTCGGTATATGAAATCTTGAAATTTAACAATATTCCGTCTTTCCGGCATTTCTTCCAGTAGTAACCAATACTTTTGATTGTTTTTCTAATAGCTTAGGTTATAATACTGAGACTATAGGATTTCAATACCAAATTAAACCATTTAAAGTTCAATGGTATTTTTTTCCAAAACAAACTATACCTTTTCCAAAACAAATAAAACATTTTCAAATTCATACTAAACTTTTTCTATTTCAAAATAAACTTTTTATGTAGGAAATTAAACTGTTTCAAATTCAAATTAAACTTTTTCAAAAACAAAATAAACAATTAAAAAAGAAAATCTGTTTTGCCGTATTAGTTTTAATATTTTATTATCCTGTCAACAACTTGCGGTAGATTCATCAGCATATTTGTGACATAGTTATTGCAGTTGTTTTGAGTTACTGTTCCCAACGCATCGGTTATAACATTTATCATATCTGAATGCTCGTTGTTTCCGCTTAGAATTCTTCTGGCAGCCAATTTCGACTACAGGGATTGTGTATGATATATTTAGGGAATAAATGTACATACAAGTTACTTATGTAAGTAATAACTACATTTATGCAATGGTGTTATAGGTATATTATTAAATATTTACTTTCGAGAAAACTTGTTCGATGGGATTTAACATAGGTGGATAAAGTGAAAGAAAAATAAGATTAGCAGAACTTGAATTGACAAGCTCCCGCCCTTCCGAGGTTTATGGATCGCTGTGTTGTCCATAACGAGTGATACATTCCTCATATTTTGAGAATGTAATTTTTCGAATTATTCTCGTAAAAATGAGCGAAATATGGTGCTATTGCAATTTGAGTTTGGATGTACTACATATATATATATATATATATATATATATATATATATATATATATATATATATATATATTATGGTGTATAACGCCTCCAACACTAATAGCGGCAATCAATGTAATGTTTCTTTCGCGAACTGTGGGTACCACAACAGTTGCATTAGTTCCTACACGTGATCTAGCACGTGTTCGCCTTAGATGCAAATTGAATCCACTTTCGTCAAGAAAAATATTTTTGCACGATTTTCTGGAGCATTTTCAGAAATATTAAAAGCGTAAGTTCTTGTTAAATCAAGAGTTCGTGGTTCGTTTATTCGATTGAACTCAATTGCAGCTTTTTTAAAGTTATTTTCAGTTTCTTTAATGAATTGGCTACTGTTTGTATACTCAAATTTATATTTGTACAATTTGTCCTTGATTTAATTTCCTTCGAGTCCTTCGTATAATTTGTCCTTGATTGACTTTAGCGTGATGCACGGATTTGTTTCGACAGCATCCTCCACAAATTGCAAATCTTCTTCAGCTAAATCTATTGAAATAGTTGCTCTTGGGGACAAAACAACTTATTATGGTGCTAAACTAATACGGAAAGTGCTAAATTTACTCTGGCAACAAATTCAAATGCAATTTCAAATGCAAATTGGAAAAACTTTTATTGCTTCAAAATCTATGAAATGAGAGTCCTATATACTCGAAATGGTTCACCCTTTACACCACGGAGTATTTTTTATGGTGCTAAGCTACCGCAAGCAGTTGACAGGCAGCCTCGTCATTAGAATATTAAAACTAATACGCCAAAACCAAACTTTTTTCAGTTGTTTAATTTGTTTTTGAAAAAGTTTAATTTGAATTTGAAAATGTTTTATTTGTTTTGGAAAAAGTTGCCATTGAACTTTAAATGGTTTAATTTGAAATTGAAATCCTTTAATGGAAAATTTGGGGTAAACTGATGAACTAGAATTTTCACTAGAATCTTTTGATTTTATACGGCCACACAAGTGATTTTCAGTTTTAGGCCAATATCTCAAAAACTTCCATTAGTAACCAACATTTTCGGTTGTTTTTGTAACAGCTTAGGTCATGCTGAGTATATGTGGAAAATTTTGGGAAAATTTATGGACTAGAATTTAAGAACTTGTATGGCCGCAGAAAATCAAAAAATTCTAGTGAAAATTCTAGCCCATGAATTTTCCTCAAATTTTCCATATAGTCTCAGTATGACCTAAGCTATTAGAAAAACAACCAAAAGTATTGGTTACTAGTGGAAGAAATGCCAGAAAGACGGAATATTGTTAAATTTCAAGATTTCATATACCGAGTTCCTTTACTTCGGAGATCAATCAATTTACCATTAAGGATCACTTTTGATATTTTATTCCGCTGAGATGTTTTATTTGCCGCTCCGGTGGCAAAGTGGTCAGCATGCTTGCTCCAGCGACTGGAGGTCCCGGGTTCGATTCCCGGTAGTGACAAGGTAAAAATTTCACGGCGGGTTTAGGTTCAATGAATTAATCACTTATTATCCGAAATAAAAATATGATTATGAAACCTCATTTGAGGCGGCAAAATCCCTTGATGGGATATAGTGCCAGATAGAGAGAGAGAGAGAGTAGTAGAGAGTGGTAATTACATAACAAAATAAATTCTCTTTACTGATAGTGCGGCGAGTAGCGCAATCTCTTATTTTCTGCTGTCAAATTTCCGCGTTATACAGAATATAAAAGACTGGCATTTATTAAAAAACACACCCGTTGAACTGACTTTTAATACTCAATTCTCTTATACCATAGACACATATCTGGTTTCGTAACTAGAATTATGAAACTATGGTTTGCGAGATGAAAACTCAAGACACACTACAATTTCTTTTGTCTTCTCGTTTGGTTTTAAATAGTAATGGAGTAGGCATTGACAAAAATGCCAAGATTGACATTTAATTGACTTTTAAATTGTCATAAATGACTTTTCTGTTGACAGAACAGAAAAAAATTTGTTCCCGCCATAACCAAATATCTCAATGACAAATAGAAATTTCAAAGGTAACTAGATTTGCTTGGTAAACTATTAGTGTCCGGAATATCCATTTTTGATGTATTCGGCGTTGGGAGCACAAAAATGCCTCGGGATGAGAAAAAATATCTCATTCCGTAACTATGTATAAACCGAGTTGCAAACCATTGTTAGGGGTGACACATTACAACGAAACCATGGTTAACTCGAAACCATAGTTATGAAACCAGTAATGTGTCTATAGCATTAGACGTATCACTTCATGCGACGTGACTATGGATCTTCATGGTGACTAAATTTTAAAATCAAAATTTACATAATCTTGTGCAAAACTCGCAATGAAAATTTTTAAATCTTATAGTTGGCTGCATTAGTTTAAATTTTTTTTTTATTTATTTGTCACGTCAAAATTTCAAGTGGTATAAATTGTCGTTTGAAGTGATTGTAGTCGCAAGGAAATATTTATAAAGCAGCATACTAAGTAAGAGTTAAAAACAGCCAGAACGAGTTTTTTGAACAATTATTTTGTAAGTTTCGATTTAATGATCTAGAAACCAAGAAGATGAGTAGTCACATCACTTGAAGTGATGTGACTAGGGGAATAGGGGTGTTAATCAAGTGACAGAAAATCTAACTTTTCAGAGCTTAGTTCACGATCGAATAGTGTTCTATCTGAGAGTAGATGATCTCATTGTATTTTGTTTACTTTGCACCATGAAACTTGAATTTGAACCTTCACTTTAGCAAAGAGCAAATAGTTTTAGGATTGGGCCACTTTATGGACACGAAAAATAAAAATACGTCGTGCTTATATTTTATACTCCAATGTAGGCACTACTGTATATAAACATAGTACTCTCTAGTGTATATATACTGTCTCTAGGCAATAATGTAATTATTTATTTCACAGTTTATTTACTTAAATAAATCATATTCATATACGAGTACATCACAAATTTTAGAACGTTAGTCAAAATAACAATAACACGTACATATTAAGTGCCACCGGCGAGTATTTAGGTAGATAAACGTTGTCGGAGAGTAAAACGGAGAAATCTCAAATATGGCAAAACAAAATTGTTATGAATGACTGATTTTCTACCTCATATAGTCTAATTGTAATAAATTTAATCAGTTACTATATTAAAGTGATCACGGAAAGACCAAACAAAAATTATAGTTTTAAGCCAAGTGATCCGTAACTAAATAAATATAATTATTAAAAACACTATACGCAGCTCAATCATGGATTACAACGATTTAAGGACAAAACATCAGCAATTTAAAAAACCAGGCATTTTAGAAAATGAATTAGTATTGTACTATCATCATAATAGTTACTATTCACAAAAGGTAATTATAAATTTAGAATTAAAGATCTATATTGTGTGTGCATATATGATGATCATGCTGATTGTAATCATATGATACAAAAAAATTATAAGTTTGCGTTATGTCACATCCGTGCGCGTTTAACAGAAATTTATCGATTTCTACTGTGCATAGCAAATTGTTTTAATTTTAAAGGTTCATCAACGATTATCGTTTTATCTATGGCAACAACAATTATGAACTTCGTATATTTTTAAATTTAAATAGTGTTAAATAACCCAAGGTTCTAAATCTGTTGTTTAAAAATTAGCCACTGCGCTAAACAGATCATGTGATGGCGAAGTGTTGCATACAATTTATCTATATACGAGTAGGTTTGGTTTCTAATTAAAATATTGGTACTACTTTAAAATGTTTTGGTACAGTGAATAAAGTATACAAGTACGCTTAAGAAAAATAAAATGTGGCCCTGATCAAAGATGCAACTATAATAAATGGTGTGCATATCAAAATTACACAGCTTTTTTTATTAGCCGGCAATTAAGTGAGATGCCTCTTATTAAAAAATAAATATATAATATTAAAATGTGTGTTAATTAGTTGCGACAATATTCAAATTAGCATTACATTAAATATGGTTCACTTGATGAATGTTACGCTTGGAACACCGTCTAGTTTTAATTTATTTAATACGAGTGTAGTGGTTCGTATATTTATAGCTATTGTAGGTGTAGAAAATAAATATTTTCCTATGACCATGGCCTATAATAGATTTAACTAGACGAAATTAGTGTGTAGCTTAATCCTAAATTGGAATGTTCCATATACACTTAGATAACAATCTTATCGTAAGGTCACATCTCTTACATATAGATTACGCGGCGCTAATATCGAGTTGTGTACCTTTAATTGTAATGAGTTCTAGCATTCAGTATTTGTGTGTACAACATATTCTAGATACGAATTTGTCGTGCCCATCAAACTGGGTTCGTATGCTATGGATAGAAGGGTTTCCAACTTTTCCTTAGGTTACCCTTATTCCTTAAGTCGTATGTCGTATCATTTCAAGCGTGATAAGCTAGATTCTTAGTTACTACATTATTAAATCTAAATTTACAAAATTTGCTGCTTTATAAATATAGCGACTGCTATCCCTTCAAAAGACAATCTTTGTCACTTGAAATTTTGACACGACAGAATTTTTTACATACTGAGTCATTTTATCAAAGTGAAATTAGACAAACGTTATAAATGTAATTAAACCCTATCAAATGCAAATTGGCACATGAGGCAATCTATTATTTAAATTTACTAATAAAAATATTCTAATTAAATGAAACTACTAAAAAATAATTTAATATCACTAAGCTTGTAAAAAAATTATAACTTTAAGGTAGACATTTTATGATTCATCTTATCACGTTTTTAACACATTAATAATGCCATTTGGTAAAGTCTCCGCGAATCTCATAATCAAATTTGAAAAAAATTGTAAATTTAAATCCGCTAATAATTAATATATGAAATTAGTTTGTTACTTTGAAACATCACTGAACAGAACACGACTGCTTCTGTGCATCTGTTTTTACCATTTTTTATGGTTCAATTCCAAGATTTACATCTACAAAGAGGGCGACGCGTTCCACGGAGCCCGACCATACATACAGGTGATGAAATTTGTAATTGTTTTTTGTAATTTGTAATTGTAATACAATTTGTAACTGTAAAGTGTAATTGTAATTTTTCTCTGCAAATGGACGAAAACACTGATGTAGCTGGACTTGCAATCTTGCTTGTTTTTGTCCGATATCAGCATATAAATTTGCTTGAAGAGGTTCTTCTTTTAATTTTTTAAGACTAACGTTTTTCATTGGAAAAACTGTGTTGATAAACGCTGGTGCTGTTGCTAAAATCAAAAATTTACCACCAAACTACACCAATAGCCATTGCATTCTTCACCGCCAAGCACTTGCAGTAAACAAAATGCCAATGTCTTTGAAAAATGTCCTTGATGAGTCTGCAAAGATCATACATTTCATCAAGTCAAGACCCTTGCAACCACGGATTTTTACGATTCTTTGCAAAGATATTGACAGCATTCACGCAGCTTTATTGCTCCATACTGAAGTACGATGGTTGTCACGAGAGAAAGTTCTTGTTCGACTATTCGAGCTCCGGTCTGAATTGGACACTTTTTTCATGGTAAACCGAATGGATTTACAAGAAAGACTGACATCTATAATACTGGCGATTTTTCGACTTGGATACATCGCCGATATTTTTTCAAAGCTAAATAAAGTGAATATGTCACTTCAAGAAAAACAAAAAACAGTGTTCAAAGCTAATGATAAGATTCAAGCTTTTAACAAAAAATTGGAGTTTTGGATCATTTGCATTCGCGCTCGTAAGCTAGATAGCATCTCAATACTTAAAGAATTTTTCGATGAAATTAATGGGGACATTGAAGAAAGCGACTATTTATTAGATTTATCAATGAAAGCTGTTAAAATACTTCTCCCTTTCGGTACGACTTACACTACGGAGCAATTGAAAGTTGACGACAGCAATTTGTGAATCTAAAGTCAAATGGTTCATTCATAATAAATTAAATTATTTTAAATCTTGTGTTTATTTATTATTTCATAAATGTTTTTAAATAAAGAAAAGTTCATTCTTATATTGGTCATTTGGTAAAAATTAAATATGACTTTGACTGTCTGCAAATACAAGGAGCAAATAAGTTTACATTATGAAATAATGGTGAACTTTGTCTCGCCCCAAATTACTTCGTCCGAGCAAACACTTTTGACCTTCACAAAAATTGAATTTAATGAGAGAAAAATCAAACAACTCAACTCAATTCTCAATACACGTTTGAGTTAGACGATTGAGTGGCCATTCCATTCACTTTTTTACCGAATTCAACACTAAAAGTAGGTTTATGGTTGCGTTCGTTCATTCGGTCATTTGTTCGACCAATCATCTTTTGTACAAAAATCCAGAATCGTCAATTTTGAGCAAAATGATTGGTGGAAAAAAATTGTCAGAATGAGCGAACGAACGCAACCATAAAGGCGGCATAATGTATTGAAAAGTGAATAAAAGGTCGATTCAAACTTAGGCATCTATCGAAAATTTAGTTGTTTTTTGCAAATTGACTTTGTGATTTGTTAATCGTCATAGCAAACGCCAAAAGAACCGGGAACTGAATGCACTTGTTTTTATATATATAGAAAATAAGATTGCCAAAATTCTACACAACTTATATTTATAGTAGTATGTAACCAACGCCATCTATTGAAAATAATCCAAAGTGGCTATTTAAATGAATGCTCATTGTCAAAATACAATTTTCATCGGTGGTGTTAAGTGTATTTCCATACAAAATTCCTCTACAAAACGCAATTTTCGATTTACCAGATTTTTTTTTTGATTTTTCGGTTTTCCATTTGGTTTCGATTTTTTTCGTGTTTACGGATTTTGAATTTTGGATAAAAAAAACAAAGTAGCAGTTTGGATGTGGCCTTCGGTGAGAATCGAATTCAGTACCTCCCAATCCAAGCGCCGATGCTTTAACCACTGCACCACCTGTCTCATATAAAATGTACACACAAAATTCATATGAAAATGGCTATTTATTTGATTTTTCGGGTTTTTAGACTTTTCCGGTCAATTTTTTCAAAATTTTCTTTCGTAAGAACCATCTCCTGACAATTGCAAACACAATAAAAAAAGATTGAGCTAAATCCGTTCAGCCGTTCTCAACTGATGTGAGCACATACATTTTTCGCACCATTTTTATAGATATAGATTTGTTGCTCCACCTTAGTTTTGTCTCACTGCTGCTAAACGTTGTGGCATACTTAGCACTAGATTTTAGCTGTTTTGCTTTCGTAAAGCGCGCTTAGCTTTAATATTAGAGGCCAATTTTGGTTTCAGCAATATTTGTTTGTGAATTTTTAGTAACGGAAAATAATTGTTCATCATAGTTGGCTTTTATGTCAGTAGTAATTATAATTTGAATCGGTTTTATGAAAATCTTTTTTTTTTCAGTTTTATTTAAAGCTAACTCTACTTTAATTGCTACTGATAAATACGCCAACTAATATTGCAGAAACCAAAATAGGCCTCTAATATTAAAGCTAAGCGGGCTTTGCGAAAGCAAAACAGCTTTTGTAGGACTTCGATTGGTATTTTTTACCATTGTTCCTGAAGTGCCGCCCAAAAAGTATTTTTATCAGTTCTAGTACTCAGTGGAGGTTTATAGTCTAATATTGACCGCAGATGTTCTATTGGATTTAAATCTGGTGACTGGGGTGGCCAATTCAGCGTTTCAATACAACTTTCAGGGTCATTAGGGTCATTATCTTGCTGGATAAATGTAAATTGACCTAACCCGATTTTGGCAGCTGATTCTGTTAAGTGGTCCTGTAGTACGATTATGTATAAAATGCCATAGTCATCCTTTCGCCAATTGAGACCAGCTTTCCCACTCCTGATTTAGAGAAACATTTTCAAACTATGATAGAATCACGTCCATGTTTCACAGTTGAATATAGTCATGTTTAATTCGATCTTCTTCCGTGCGCCAGGCTCGTTTTCTCTGTTTTGGGTATTTCAATACTCATTCCAAATTATTTTGTTCCAATATTCGAGTGAACTGTTTTATCATAAGCCTTTACAAAATTCACTCTCTTTGTTTTATTGCTAATTAGTGGATGTTTCTTGGCAATATATTTATTTAAACCAGACTCCTTTAATCTTCGTCGCACTGTCCATACCGAAACATCTAGCTCTGTATCTTTTTTTTGCATTCTCGCAGATTCACTAGAATTCCTCCTTGCTTCAAGGTATAATCATCGATCGTCTTGGTTGGTTGTTTTCCTTTTACGCCCACCTCCATGTACAGTTTCAACATTTCATTCTCTATAATATATTATCTACAATTTTTTTTGCACCTTGCTTCGAAATGTTGAATTTTAAGGCTAATTCACCGTAAGTAGATCGATCGACGATTCTTTAATGTTTTTTTTCGCCCACTTATGGACCGAAAAAAACAAAGCAATTAATAAAAATCGAAAATTTTCTGTTCATCCTATTTTGTTTTTGGTTGTTAAGAGCGATGTTAGTCGCAGTGCAAATATGTTCATTAAAAACAATCGATAGAATCACATTCCTGGTTTTCGTAAAATTAATGCTTTTCATTGCGAGTGTGTTGCGTCAAATTTCAATTGCCCCCTCCCCTAGTGTACCTGTGCGAGTCTGGATTTTCTTCGTACGCTGGAACAAAAACAAAATACCGCAACAGACTCGATGCAGAAGGATGAGGATTCAACATGAGGATTCAACTTACAACTATAAAGCCAGACATACAACAATTATGTAAAAGTAGGAAGCAAGTTCACTCGTCTCACTAACAATGTTTGATTTTTATAATTTATTATATCTCACAATAAATAAACAACTTTTGATGAAATACAAATAATTTTATTTGTCCTGTTTATTAATGAATTTGCAAATACCATATATAAATAATAAACTACTCTTCGGTGTTAGGAATCATCTGTTGACACATACACACAATTAGCAATTACTGAACCACTGTGGTTCCGTGTAAATTATTATGCCTTTGGAGGCCTCCGCAGCTCAAAAAGTTTGAGAACCGCTGCGAGGCAAACAAAAAAAACACTTAAAGTTTTAGAAATATAGAGAAAGGGAGCGCCCACGTGGCTGTAAAAATCAACTATTGTTTGAAATGACGACACTAACAGCTTGTTAATTACCAATTAGGAAAGTTTACACATATGGCCATATGGTTCCATCATTATTGTGGTGTTCTAAAAGAATACTTGTTTTTTTTTTAAATTTAATTGAAAAAAAAAAATAGGTCAATTAATAACCCT
Organism: Nephrotoma appendiculata; assembly: GCA_947310385.1. Classification (NCBI taxonomy): domain Eukaryota; kingdom Metazoa; phylum Arthropoda; class Insecta; order Diptera; family Tipulidae; genus Nephrotoma; species Nephrotoma appendiculata. The sequence goes on along the minus strand of OX371225.1, from coordinate 268,874,782 downwards.
CTTTACATTGACGTACGCACACCCCATTCGCTGAATTTTTACTGCAACAAAGGGTATTAGATGTGTTTATTAACATCACCGATCTTAATCGATGACGAACATTCGCTTTCTATCCACAGTCTCTGATGGGATTCGAGAACCCAGTACCTCCCGGTCCAAGTGCCAAAGCTTTAACCCCTGCACCACTTGTCCGGTAACTCCTTCAATTAAAATTTAAATATTTTTATAATTTCAATCGGAATAGCAATTTGCTTTAAAATTCTCTATATTATTCGAATTTCTCGCCGACTACTTTAATCATTTTTTCAAATTTGTTTTCAAGTTATATTTGTCTCCCTACTAAGGAAATAATTTCGAATCGATTTACCCAGTCGAAATTATTCGGAAGAAAAGAAATTTAAAAAAATGATTAAAGAAGTCGGCGCGAAATTCGAATAATATAGAGAATTTCAAAGCAAATTGTATTCCAATTGGGGAAATTTCCACTAGCTTCAAGAATACGGCCCCAGGTACGCTGGGGCACTGCGAGCTCCATATCACCCTACAGTACTGACACGGAAGATGGATCGGCCAGTTATAATAAACAGTTAGTCTTTGGCATAGAGCAAAATATACATAAGAGGACTTATGTAGACTTTCCGAGGTTAATATACAGTGGGTCACAGACAAAATGATGCAAGCCATTTTTTTTTGAAAGTAAATATCCAAAAAATAACTATAAATATCTATTTTTAATTTACATTTATTATAAGATTCAGTATTAATTGTTAATTTCATAAAACAAAACAAATATAAAATTTCAATTTATAACATATATTTGTAACTAATATTATCACATTGTATAATTAATTTATTAATATTTGGTAGGATATCCATTTTGTTTTAGAACCGCTTTGAGTCTTTTTGCATCGAATATACGAGTTTTTTCGTGTACTCTGGAGTCATTTTACTCCACTCTTCTAACAATGCCTTTTTTAAGTCCGCTACATTATTAATCTCATATTTTCTGATTTCACTTTCAAGTTTAGACCATAAGTTTTCAATAACATTGATGTCTGGTGATTGGGCAGGTGTTTTCATGACATGAGGCATTGAGCCAATTTTGAACAATTTGAGATTTGTGTTTCGGATCATTGTCCTGGTAGAACCGAAAATGAAGCTTAATATTCAACTTTTCCGCACTTTCCTCCATATTTCTTTTTAGTGTGTCTAAATATACATTTATGTTCAAACTGACTTCGATAAACTCTAAATTTCCAACTCCGGCAGGCGCCACATAAGCCCATAACATAACATGACCTCCAACAGTGCTTCGTAAATTTTTAGCTGCTAGCTCCGTATTAGTCTTTCTCCATACGTAGTTTCTTCCATCTGATCCAAAAAGGTTAAATTTGCTTTCATCAGCAAATAAAACGTGTTCCCCGGAATGTTTCATCTTTGTTTTTATGGTCTTGGGCAAATTTAATTCTTTTTTATTTATTTATTTATTACAATTGCCTAAATCAATCCATAGTATTACTTAAAAACATATACACAATGTACAATTTCATGTTTAACAGCAAAAAAGAAAAGCTAAACATTATCATAATTAGAATTACAAGGTGTCCTTGAAATATTTATCTACGTAGTAGCGCGAGAATCAGTTGAATCAAAAAAAATTATTGCTGAAAAAAGAATCAAAATTTCCCCGCTAAAAAATTATGTGGAATTTTATTTATCAAAATCCGGCAAAAAAATTGATGTACATCAAAAATTTTGCTATTTCCCGGAAAAAATCAATTTTTTTTTGGAAATGTCATTATTCTTGTATTCTAAGTGGTTCAAGATCTAAAAATTGAAAGTTGTGAATTTAAAGCGAATTTTACAACTACAACTCACTCCTTCATCTGAATATTTCGCCACTACATCTTTCACAAAATTTTTTACGCTACTTTTTTGCGCTCGTTCAAATAATATGGACTGAAAATTTATAAAATCATCATCCGATGATGAAAAATATAACAATAAATCATCTGATGATGACGAGGAAGACGACGCCAACAATTCTTCGGGAATTTCCATTTTATTCATAAAAACACTTTTACCAGTAAAAATTCACAACCAAACGCTTTAAAACACAAACCACAAATGTCATGAGTAATGACATTTCTAAAACGTCAAACGATTACCACTACTAACACAAAAGCAAATCAATTTATTTTTTGTTCTACTTGAACCATTTATATTTCACATTGATTTGAAAAAGTAAATAAAATTCCACATTAGTTTGTAGGTGAAGGGGAAAGAAACGAGGAAAGAATCACGACGAAAGAATTAAAGTGTGGAACCGCGGTTTAATCCAATATTGTTGTAGTATATATTTAAATATTTGTTCACGTAACCAGGTCAGTGGTTGCGAGGTCAGTGTTAATTGGATATTAAATTTGAGCCTACCATAGATCTCTCTATAATACATTCAACCATTTTCTGATTAAGTGCTCCTTCAAGAGCCGTTTATATTTTATAATATATTAGACTCTATTCTAATAGCCTGGGGAAGCTCATCAAATAGAGCTGGGCCCATATAAAATGGATTACTTTGGGAGCGGCTTGTACTTACAGTATTTAAATAATATAATGAACTTGTATTGTTTCTTGTATAATGCAGGTGTACTTCAGATACGGTTATATGCGTCAGATTATATTTCATCAGAGCCATCTGAACGTTCTTAATAAAAATCAATAATTTAAATTTCCCTAGAATCTCTAAAGGAAGTGTTTTGGGAGAGTACAGCGATTTAGTCGACGTTAATACTGGCAGGCATTTGATAGTTTTTATGATCCTGTTTTGCAGAACCCAGAGACTTTTGATGGAATTTTTCGGTGCTGTAGTCCACAGCGAGCTCATATAACTCAATCTAGAGTTGATATAAGCGTTATAGAATAACCAAGCTGTTCTTTCATCAATGAGACTTCTTATTCTATTCAACGCAAATGCGTAAGGCCAGATTGATTTTTTAACTTTCAGTACCTGTTCCTTCCATTTCAAGTTTTGGTCAATGATAAGTAGTAGCTGCAACTTGCTGTATTTTATTATTATTTACTTCCAAGTAACGGGGAAAATGAGTAGGAAATTTTTTGTTTTGGAAAATTATGTAGTTTGTCTTTAACATGTTCATGCGCATTTTATTCGCATTTTAGTCAGCCACTATTCTACTTTAATAATATCTTGTGCCATTTGAGGTTCAGAGCGTCTGTAGATTTATACACTAGAACAGAATCATCAGCGTACATAAAAAGTTTTCCAAACAAGTCTATATTGAACATGTCATTAACGAAGAAGTTAAAGAGAATTGAACCAAGAATAGAACTTTGCGGCACCCCAGATACCATAGTCAGCGGCTCGCTCTTTATGCCATTTACAATCGTGTATTGGCCACGGTTAGTGAAATATGAAGTTAAAATGGAGAAGGTGGCTACGGAGAGATTTAACTTTGCAATTTTTGAAAGTAGAATTTTATGTGGTACAGTGTCGAAAGCTTTTTTAGGGTCTATAGAGAGCATCGATACATATTCCTTGCGCTCTAATCCCAAATAGATTTCATTGAGAACAGACACTGCTGCAGACTGTGTGCTAGATGCTTCGGCAAATCCAAATTGGTTAACATGTATAATTTAATTGCACTTAAAATATTCATTTCTAGCCTTACGATTAACTTCACTGATGTATGGCTTTTTCCGCATTAATCTACCATGAAAATTTGGATCTCTTAAACCACTTTTATGGTTGCTGATTTTCTTTCTTCGTTCGTTCTGATTATTTTTTTGTCCAATCATATTGCTCAAAAATGGCGATGTTAGCAAAATGATTGGATAAAAAAATAATCAGAACGAAAGAAAATCAGCAACCATAAAAGCGGCTTTAATATTCTGCGTATTGTTTCTAAATCGCATTTTTTATGTAAATATTTTCAGCCTCCTCGGCTCACTTTGGAGCACTTTATTTGGGGTTTTCTTTCATTTTTAAATGAAATGAACCATCCGATAATAAATAAATGAAGCATCCGATAATATGGTGAACAGTAGAAGAACTTGTTTTCACCATTTCTGCAATTTTTCTGTGAGTTTTACCATCTTTAAAGTGTTTAATAACTAGTTCACGTGCTTCAATACTTGTGAGGCGACCCATTTTTTTCAATTATTACAAAATTTCCCTTATTTGTCTATAGTGTCGCACTATATTGACTATAATCGCATAAAAGATTGCTTAAAACTGATACTCAACATTGTTTTCATTGAATTTTTGTTTTGTGTAGGAAAAGTACCGCTATTTTCAAAACAAAAAGAATGCATCATTTTAGATGTGACATGTTTTTACGTGGAAATTTTGTTTTTTGTTACTGTTTTGTTATAAATTGAAATTGTTTATTTGCTTTGTTTTATGAAATTAACAATTAATACTGAAGCTTATAATAAATGTAAATTAAAAATAGATATTTATAGTTGTTTTTTGGATGTTTACTTTAAAAAAAATAAAAATTGTTTGCATCATTTTGGCTGTGACCCACTGTATTTTACTTTTGGGAACCTATATAAGCATAACAAGAACAATAAACTATAAAATAATTATGCCGATATGTTTATAAGATACGTATATATATATGAATAAATATAGAAAAAAATTAAATTTGTGTATATAAATATATCAAAACTGTAAAATAAGATTAACCTCGGAGAAATTAGCTCATAAAATTTGCACTACTTGATTTCTCTTATATATTTATTCCTCGATGTCTTTGGTGAGTTAAGACGCGGTCACCCGATGTAGTAACATAGAAAGTACGTAGTGGAAAATACTAAATGGTATAAAAGTGAAATCAGTGGCGTGATTAAAAATATTTATCATGGTGAATTAATAAAATATAGTGAAAATTATTTGTTGCGGTGTATTAATGCCGGTGGATAATAGCAATGCCTCCTAACTACAGTCCGCTTACACCAAAACATGACGACATGCTATGTCGACGTTTTTGTTGCTTTGTTGTTTTGTTAGTGTAAATATCTTAACATTATTATTGCGCAGTCTCGGTTTAGACATAAATTCACGTCATGTGCGAAAAATGAGAGTAATAAGAGGTCTGTTGTTTAATAAAAATTATTGGAATATTTCTGGTATTTTCGGGAATATTCCAGTAGTGGTAAATATTATAAAAATATTCAGAGATTATTTCGGGAATATACCGGAAGTGGTGTAAATTACGAGAATTGGTGATGTAACCGTCAAATTCTATAACGTTATTCAGAATCCAGTGATACGAACCGGATTTGCCAGGCCAAGTTCATTACAATATTATTACGAACATAAAATCATAATAAATTATGGATCTGATTATATATTTATTTTCAGCTGAAGAAGAGCCAATTAGTCGGCAAGTAAAATACAATTTTAATTATTATTTTACTATCGGACACGGAATGTAAACTGTCTTTCACAATAAGTATTTTTGTCTTATTTTTGACTTTGATTTTGATGTTAAGTTCTTGACCTTGGTGAAAACGCGTTAAGAAGTTATAGGCTATATTAAAATTCTGGTTCTTTTATTACATGTTACAAATTTTTAGGTTTGCCCTTGGCAAGAAAAAATTTGTATATAACTTCACAAGATATCACGTAGGATAAGTAAACCGTGTGTATAGCCCGCGATTTCACCTTATAAATATATCCATTAAACTGTAAAAATTGTGCTATAGCTTAATCGTTGTACATCACAATAATGAATATTATGCTCATCCAAAGACAAATTCTAAGTTATGTGGCGAATAGTTTTAAAATAAATTATAATTTATTATTAAGATGTCATTAAGATTAGCATATATTTGTGATTAAGAAACTATATGATAAGAAATAATTTATTATTTTATCGTACACTGGCAGTGTTGGTCGATTGGTATAAGGCGGTGGGTTTAGGCACCAACTAGAACTATCTTTTTAGGGCTGCGCACATCTAAGGAATAATATCAAACGTTCCCGTTAGTCGGGTGTTTTTTGGAGATCATTTTGTACTAGGCACCACGGAATCATAGCATATCTAAACCGGGCTGAACAATATATAGCAGCTTGTAACTCGGTAATATCGCGTGTCCAAAAAGTTCCAAAACCATGAAATATCTCGTAGTTTTGTGTTTAAAATGATATATCCAAAAGTTGTAGGAGCTTTATGTATCTGACTTTGAAATTGTCAAGGCTACCTTAATTTTTAAGAGCGTACCGTTTACTTTTTATTGCAATTTATAATTTCGACCAAAAGTTCCTGAGTTGTGCGATCCTAAAGTAAAGAATGAAGAAGAACGAATATAAAAAACTGTAAAACTTGCCAGTAGGTATTTGGTCTGAAACGCTTCTAAAGGAAATACGACTGTATATTAATTAAATTATTAGTTCATGTTTTATAAACTTTTCATAGTTTTTCCAATTTTTACATTATATCTACTGTTTTTTACAAGATGTGGTGAGCTCAAAAACTGTCACATTTGACAATGGAAAATTTATGCGCTCGTTTAATTTTAAATAACTACAGTTCAACATCACACCCTGTGACCTAATAAAATACACTGCCGCCTCAACACTTCGCAGGTAAAATTACGATTTTTCTGTTCTAAAAACCTTCGTCGTTGGTGCTTGTGCCGCGATGTTTTTGTTCCTGTTCGTTACTATACTTTGGGCAATTCGCCAGATTCATTGATATACAACAATACAACCGATCGCCATGAAATTTTTACCATGTACAAGTTGCATATCCAGAACCAATCTTACGATATTTTGGAAGGGGCTGGACCTCGGGGTCTAGGGGCTGCGGTACAAATATTTTTGAAAATTTTAATTTTCTTTAAAGTTTTCCACGAAAATGAGTTTATGGGGCTGGTTGTATGAAATTACTGACATTTTCGAATCCGAGGGGCCCAGCCCTGGATCAAAAATTAATTTTTACATGTATAGATACAAATATTTGATTATTCCAAAATGACTTCTGAGTCGCTCAACCAATCGCCATGAAATGTTTACCATGCAAATGTTGTATGTTCAGTACCAATCTTACGATATTGTGAAAAGGGCTGAACCCCGGGGTCTAGGGGCCATGGTATAAATTTTTTCAAAAATTTAAATTTTTTACGAGAATGAGTTTTGGAAACGGGTTATATGAAATAAGAGACATGTTCGAATTCGGGGGGTCCGCCGCTGGATCAAAAATTCATTTTTACATGTAAAGATACAATTATTTGATTATTCTGAAATAACGCCTTAGCCGCTTTACCGATCGCCATGAAATTTTTACCATGTATATGTTACATGTTCAGGACCAAGCCCACGATACTTTTGAAGGGGCTGGACCCCGGGGTCTAAGGGCTGTGGTACAAATTTTTTCTCAAATCTCAATTTTTTTAAGATTTTTTGACGGGAATGACTAAGGAAAGGGGTTATATGAAATTAGTGACATGCTCCAATCCGGAAGTCTGCCCTGGATCAAGAATTCATTTTTACATGTATAGATACAATTATTTAAATGTTCCGAAATAGCACCTTAGTCGCAAATTTAGACACCAAAAAGGATATCTAGCGTGCGATTGTTATACACAAATCATACCTCTACTATAATTGATTTAATTATTCAAATTAATTTTACTAATTTAAATTTAAGACAATCTTTCATCACTTTAACTGAAGACAAATTTCTGAACACTTATATTATCCATACTAATAATCCATTTTTACTGGTTTGACATGTACTGTTTAGTGATATCCTATTTATCATATCCTGTTTTGAAATGTACCATGAGTTCTAATTTCCACATAACTTCAGAAATAATTAACATTCTATTTTAATCCACTATTGCAACCGGCGGATTTTAATGAAAATAGTAGTTTCATACTAAACGCCAATAGTTTATTACTTTATTTAGTTTATTACTTAAATAATCAATGATTGTTTCATAAAATCAATTCTAGGATAGGTACTAAAACATATTGTACGTATAAACTGATTTACTTTGAAAAGTACTACCGTCTTCCCCCGAACAAAAGAACCGGGTCTTATGAACGAATAGAAGAACGGCTAGTTCTTTTATTCGTTTAAAAGAACCGGTTCTTATAATCGGGGTGATTATACCAACATTAAAAAAATTAAAACATTGCATTTCCGGAACTCCATCATTAAGGACCTAAATGATTGGTACAATGTGGTTTTCTAGAGTGCAATCATATCTAAAAAAGAGTAATTAAAAAATAAAAATTTATATTAACAAAATCATCGATCTACAAGTACGACATACTTACATACAAACAAAGGAAAACATTAAAAAAGCTTTCAATACATGCGGGATCGGGCCGAAAGAGGACTTTTGCATAACTGCGCTTCATAAACCACTGCATGACATATTATCGCCTAAATTCGATTGTTTCGAATGGATTGAAATATATGGCGACTTATTATCTGGCGAGTGCTATTTCGACGATGACATCAGTAACTGGCTTTAGCCACCAACGGAAGTTGCTACAGATATTAAAACAAGTTTTTTCAAGTGCGTAATGCACGCTATACAACATTCAGAAGAAGATAGGGCCCTAATTGAAAAAGGACAAAGTACCTCATCAGGAATCGAAATTGTAGCAGTCTCTAATCTACAACAATGGCGAATTCGGATAATCGAGCTGAATGAGGAGTGCGTTAAAGTTGATGAGCGCTTATTTGAACCTGTTTTAACTAAAAAAGAAATATTATTAGTTAACAGCATGGGTTATTTTGGCATTAAAATGTAAAAATAATTTGTTAATTGTGATTTATTTGTAAGAATTTATACTGGCATGCGTATTAAGTTTTTATTATTTTATATTTTATTTGTTTTAAACTATGAAAACCTTGAAGGACAAGGAAATTTCGGTTACATTAATGGATGTGATAATTAAATATAATTTTGTTTTATTATTTATAAAAAATTCTGTTTTTTATTTGGTGTCATTTTTGAATCAAATCTTCTAATTGAATGTTCTTCTAATTGAAGGTTCTTTTATTTGAGGTAAATTGGTTAACATCAAAATTAAGCGAAACTTTTTCTTTCCCGAATAGAAGAACCGGTTCTTATGTTCGGGGGAAGACGGTAGCGTTTATATTTGAAAATAGCATCTTCTACAAGAAACATCCTTGGATTCAAATTATTGTACGTGTAAAATTGCCTTAGTTTGAAAAAACTTCTTTTGTTTTTCGAAATGTCATTTTCAACCACAGTTCGCAGTAAAACGTATCGAAGTGGACGTAGTTTTAATTGTTTTGAATAAATTAATATTAATTTGTGTTTCGGATGCCGTTGTTCTCGATTAGTTAGCTATATTGCAATAAAATAATTGTTAGTGATTATTTTCCAGGTATTAAATATTATTTCAAGTGAATATACATTCTTATTAGATTAAAGTTTTCAGTTTATAAACGTGTTAATCTATGATTACTTTTTGACATTTGATAACATTTGATTTAAATTAAAAAAAATCCCGTAAAGACATTTTCAAACACAGTTCGCGGTGAAACGTATCGAAGGGAACATTAAAATCGTTTTGATAAATTAATACTAATTTCTGTTTTGAATGCCCGTCATTCCTGATTAATTAGCTACACGTTTCATTTTTGCTTAAAAATGCCACCGAAAAAAAGATCAATTGGGCAGGTAACTGCAAAGTCGAAGAAGATTAGAGCCGCAAGGGTGGCTGAATCAAGCGAACAGTATGAAACACGACTTGCAAACGTTCGAAGCAGGATGTCTTCTTCAAAAGCTGATGAAACAACTGAACAGCGTGAAACACGACTTGAAAATGTTCGAAGCAGGATGTCTTTTTTTAGAGCTACTGAAACCATTGAACATCGTGAGACCCGGCTGGAAGTCGATCGGTTACGATATGGAAGATTAATAGAAACTTTTAGAGGTGATTTAAAGTTAGCAGCATTTAATTACGAGAAAGATCATGATTACAATGCTTCAATTGGGCAAATGGAAAACATTTGTTTGTATTGTCATGCTTTAAAGTTTCACAATGAATCGTCTGGAATGTGTTGTTCAAATGGAAAAGTGAATTTGCCTCCTCTGGATGATCCACCTGAACCTCTTCTAGCTTACGTCTCCGGAACTACTGAGTTATCCAGACATTTTCTACAAAATATTCGAAAATACAACTCATGCTTATATACCTCCCGTGCAACGCCGGGTAACTCAGCTAGTTCTTTATATTATTCGAATTTTTCGTCGGCTACTTTAATCATTTTTTCAAATATGTTGGCAAGTTTTCTAGTATTTATTTCTCTACTAACTAGTCCAGTGAATGAAGGAGTCAACCTGTAAGTTATTAGTTGCGATTTTCATTTTCTGGTGATAAGTGGTATTTGGCACCTCATTAAAAATGAGACCGAGTTTTCAAGAAAACATTCTGTTGTAGAGGAGAAAATGGCCCCAAAAGACCCGGAAAATTTTTTATGCAGATCATAATTGAAGATCAGTTAATTTTCTACAAAAATGGTCCTTATGACTTTTTCCAAAAAATTGACCGTTTACGAGATAAACGGGCCCAAGCGCACTTAGAATATTGAATTTCTGTGTTGTATGCCGGAGAACACAGTCCGTGCATTTACACATTAGCGGGTGGACAAATTATTCAATAACTTTGTTAAAAATGCATATTTTATCATGATTGAAGGTTCATGTGAAAAAGGAAAACTACCCCTATTATACCCTGTGACTTGAGTCAAGTTTTGACTTTTTGGCCATATTGTAAAAACGGTTCAAACGGGAATTTTGACCTCACCAGGAATTTGTTCCTATTTTTTTTGTATTACACTAATTTGCTCCAAATATTCGTGATTATGGGTCCTCAGAAGGTCCTTTTTCATCTGTGAAATTTGTATAATCTTATTTTCTTCCATTTTGATTAAAACTTTGTTTGTTGAATACCAACCCAATTTTTTGCTGTTTTTGGAGCGCGGGGAAATTTTGTAAACAACCACCAATTGAAAATTCATACATGATCGGATTGGTCTCTATGACATATCATTTGAAAACTGAGAACGTCTATTTTTCGACTGTGTAATAATTTTTTTTTTCAATGAATCGGCCATTTTCCAATAAATTTGGAAAACACGTGCTCAAGGAAAAAGCGCACTTTTTCTTTTCGTATCTTTTTTCTTCCGGCTCTTTATATCTGACGTTTTGATACCTTGACTAGTGTAAAGGTGGAATTCTCATCTTTCCATCAATGTATATAAAGTCATCTCATAGATGCGTGGGGAAAAACCCAAGTCGTAAACGTAATACTATAATTTCATTACTTTCATTTCTTTCGTCGTTCGTCGCGTGTGTGCTATTTGTTGTTTTTCCTATACATATACATACAAGCATGCCATGTATGGTACAAAATTGTTTTTATTGAGTTTGTTGCGAGTGCTACGAGTGCCACTACCAAGTTCATCGCATCCCTTCCTTTCATAGTGGATATTTGTAATCAAATGGAGGAGTGACTCCAGTGACCAGCATGTAGATGCCCGAGACAGCCGGATAGATCACGATTACGAAGACTTGGCTAAGTTAAAGGAGTGGATTGAAATACGCAACCCGTTCCCACATACAGAAGAACTTATTTCCTTGTCCACCGGGCTCGTTGGTGGGAAAGAAGTTAATTGACACGAAGCTTTTGCGGTTGGAACAAATAGTATCCTTAATCAAGTGCAAGGCAAGAGGTTTCATGCTCTTTCATTAACACGCAAGTATCGCGTAGTACCTCTTATAAATAAAACGTCTGCGATAAAAGTTCAGGATGAAGTTATAACAGTAGATCCCTTGTTAATTTTCCAGAAAATTTTTCTGACCCAAGAACAGTCCCCCAGAACCTAGAAACCCATTTCGATTATGAACTAGCTCCATTTCCAATGAGCATATTTGACAATGGCATGTTACGAAAAACCGCTAAATCAGCTCTAACAAAGATATTCTCGGCAGAAACCGCGAATATTGACAAGACTAAATGTATTCACTTTGTCGACCCCCTTTGTGGGTATCCTGGACAGGAAAGGAATTATTTGTTGAAATTTTCGGCAGATATGTAAAACATTTTAGAGATAATTATTCCCGGGAAGTTGTAGTGGTTTTCGATGGCTATAAATGCAATCGTGATAGTATAAAAGGGTCAGAACGTTTGCGACGTGCAAACAACATGTCATGCCCTGACATAAGGTTCGAGCATAACATACATAAGAGTATACTCTTAAAGATGATATTTTGTCAATATAAGAAAGAATGTAAGGGAACATGCTCATGCAAGAAAGCTGGGCTACTATGCTCATCTATTTGTGGTTCATGTCAGTTCCGCCAGTGTTCGAATTATAAAGACAGCCAAGATACGTTATCCCAAGAGGTAGAACTAGAGAAAACTCTAGAACCAGAAGGAGTTTTTGGCGAGGGCGACGTTGATGACCAAGAATTATTATTGGAGTCTTGTGTTGGGGACTGGTGATTAACAGATTTATGTCATAATTTCAATGTATTTTTATATAATATATGAAATTTAAAGAAACTTTATAACTCTTTATTCCAAAAACCTTGATCCGAATGGTTGCAAAAAAATTTGCCAAGAACCTGCAAGAAATGGTTGTTGAGTGTTATGGGTAAATATTCTTCACTCTTGAGAGTATAGTTTTCATTAGGAAAAACCTCATTGGACAATAGTTTGTCATATGGGCAAAACTGATATTCGCTAGTTTTTCGCCAATTGGTGGGGTCCATCCTGCTGTAATTAATCTTATAGTCTGCTTTCCTAATAGGTATAACTTGAGCCCTCATCTCCGAGAAAAACAAAACGCTCGGGAACATAAAAATTCTTGAAAACTATATACATAGTTTACGGCGTTTCCCAATTATGCCCCCGAGGATTTTGCTAGTGGATGGATTGTAGTGGCGCCATCTACAATTGGTTTCTATAGTCCAAAACATTGAAAATAATGTATTTACAACACCCCCCATCTCAAATTTTGTAAAAAACTTGAATATTTCATGAGTCTTGAACCCGATTTTTTGCAAAAAAAATTAATGTTGCGAAAAAAAATCAAAAGGACCATTTTTGTAGAAAATTAACTAATCTTCAATTCTTATCTGAACAAAAAATCTCTAACTGCCATATTTTTTTGGGAGATATTCGCCGAAAACCGATTTTCCGGGTTTTTGGAGCCATTTTCTCCCCCTACAACAGAATGTTTTCTTGAAAACTCGGTCTCATTTTTAATGAGGTACCAAATGCCACTTATCACCAGAAAATGAAAATTGCAACTAATAACTTTTGGCCTTTTTTCCTCCTTCATTTACTGGACTATAACGGAATAATTTCGAATCGATTTACCCACTCCGAATCCCTTAGTAGGAAACCAAGAATTAAACAACATGTAAAGGAATTTAAAAAACGATTAAACTAGCCGGCGAAAAAATCGAATAAAGGGCTAGTTATATAGCCGAAAACGAAACGGACCGAAACGAAACGAACGAATTGAATACATGAAAACATACTAAACCAATTATATAGAAGAAACGAACGGAGAAATTGATTCAATTCAATTTGCTTTCGTTTCGTCTTTGCGGTTATACACTATCGGTTATGTTTTTTTTTATTATCCTTAGTAGCACTTATGTCAAATTGTCAAAATATTTTATATTTTGTATAAATTAACATATTTTGTATATTTCTATTTAGTTTGCCAAATATAAAATGGATTTTCCACGTTAGTTTTCATACACACGAGAAGTAAACTTCAAATAATATAAAATTAAAATCAAATATGAAATTGTCAAAACCGTTTCATCAATTCGTCTATATAATCATATCTCTTCCGTCTTTCGTTTCGTTTCATTTCAGTCCGTTTCGTTTTCGTCTATATAACTAGCCCTTTATATAAAGAATTGTAAAGGAAATTATGTTCCGAATGCGGATATTTCCACCGATTTCAAGAATAAGGCCTCTGGACGAAATCTTTTATATCGCGATTCATCGTAATTTCTTTATTGACGTCTATGCTCGATAGTGATGAACGGTCGGATGCAATTATTCGAAGTATCACAATTCACAATAGATTTGTGAAGCTGAACACGATATTGCGACTACACTGATAGTGATTCCAGATTTAATTTCGGCATTGATACTTTGAGACTATGCAATATATACAAAATCGATTTCACTTTCGTCAATCACACTGATCCTGGATAAAATAAATTCGCAACGCTGTTCTCTAGCCCAAAAATATAACGTATATATCCATAGTGAATTGACACTGATGTAGTTTAAATATCGAACTGGACGAGGCCGTAGACTCTCATCCTTCCATCTTATGTCGGAAATGAACAACCGCACTATACATATAGCTTCCAGCTCTCTGCCATATGTACTGTAACGTTGTTTTGTTGGTGAAAGAGCTTTTGAAGAAAAACCCAGCGGCTAAGGCTCACCATTTTTCATTATTTGATTAATTGCTGCTCCAATGGCAACATCTGATGCATATATTACTAGTTGAATTTTCTTATAATTCTAGGTCCTTTTAACGCTGTACGAGAAAGGTATACATTTTGTACCATACGAAATCGACGTCGGCAATGGTGAACACTATTCAAATTGGTTTCTAGAAATAAATCCAAAAGGTGAACTACCAGTTTTACAAAATGGATTGCTCATCATACCCGAATCATCCCAGATTATAAACTATTTAGAAAAAAATTACACAGACGCTGGATCGGGCAAATATAAAAATTTAGTGCCAAACATAAATGGCACCAATGGCAAATTGATAGAACGGATTATATTTTTCAGTAAGCTAATAAATCGTGTCCCCGTTGGTGCGCTCAGTATGGGCACGTTAATACATAAGGAAATAAGTCAAAATCCTAAGCCACCGTTTATTGGCCCAGTGCGCCAAGTATTTTTAAGTATGCTTATAATAACTATTATAGTGGTTTAAAGTCATTAATACAATTTTTTTACGTTCACAGAATACGATGAAAATTTGAGCAACACCCTGCGATATTTTGCTAAAATCAATCCATCACATGGCGACATGTTAACCCGGAAAGCTGATTTTCATGACAAAAAGCGTAAAATAATCGCAGACAAAGAGGAATTTTACAAAATTATGGAAGCAGTCGAAACGATATTCAATGAAATTGAGGACGAGCTACAGTTTCATTATGGTATTGCATATACAATATTATATAATTTGGTAAAAAATCTTAACAATAAACATAAATTTTTTTACACTCACACTCGCAGTTAATGGTAACACAACATACTGGTTATGTTGCAAAGATTTTACCTTGGCCGACGTTTGTTTTGGAATTCTTTTGCATCGCTTGGATTTAATCGGATTGGAACAATATTTTTGGGGTCGTAATAAGCGGCCGCACGTTGCAAAATACTACGACCGTTTGAAGCGCCGGGACTCATTTATAAAATCATTGCCATCGTCGTTGGAGGTATGGAAAACCGTGTGGCACAAATCACCAATAACGTACAAATTAGGATTTGGTTTTATTAGTTTGTCATCATTGGCGTTAGTTACGTCGCTCATTTTAAAGAAAGATTAATTAATTCATACGTCATTTGTTATTAATTTATATACTTATATATAGATAAAACATTATGATCTAATATTTTTTGTTGCGTATAACCATTAATTATTTAAATATATGTTTGTATACGTGAAAATCGTAAACTTTTATGATAATAAAACATAAAAATTTCAATATCACGGACTAAAAGATTTTAAATCAGGTTTGTTCAACGATATAAAACAGTAAATCGACAAAAAATATTTAATGAAGTTTGGCGGAATCAAATTTGAGAATGAATTACGATACATGATAATAAATTATGTTCATGGTGCTGCAAAACTTCGCCGTACCAAATTTAGCCTTTTCTTGGAATTACCCTGTATATTTTATATTTTATTGGGAACTTAAATATTTTATTGTGGTGGCCCAATAATTCTTAATGAAATAGTCAAGGATTCACCTGTTTAGGTCTAGAGGTATACCAAAATATGGGATGCAGTAGTCTTTTTGATAACGATATAAAGAACAATTACAAAATTTGAATGATTTATATGAATTCATATTTGGCTTATGGTGTCTACTAACATAACCAAACTACAAATTGGAATGTATACTTATCCCTTCGAATTTCGAGAAGTTATCGTAAAGTAGTTTCATACTAGTATTTACATTTTTATATTTCTCGGCGAAATGTGGAGTCCTATCATGATCCCAAAAAATGATATTTGAATGTTCGAATCTTCCCGATTTTTTATCCCCATTCTCACAAACGTCAGATTAAAATTAAACTTTGTATAGTCATCAAGTATAAGTTTTGTTTATAAGACCGCAACACGATATAATTCCGAATTTCCAAATATATTCAATAAGTAAAGTATACAGTATATTTTAAAAATATATCGAAAGATAATCATTCTCAAAATAATAATTTATCAAAAATCGTCATTTCCGCTTAACTACCAGAAAATATACAAAAACTACTTTTTATTCAAATTGAATTTAGTATATTTTTGTTCTTACTAGGTTTTTCGTATCTTTTATACTTTTGAAAATATTGAAAAGACACGAAAAAGTTCCTCTGGAACCAAATTTTTCTGGAAACTGCCAATTTAGCAGAAAACCATAAGTATGAAGTTTTATGTCGATCACTCAACTTGTTTCGGCTGTATAGTGAAATAACAATTTACTTTCCAAAATAATTATTTCCCCTTAAATTTTGAAAAAATTGCTAGTTTTGTTACAAATGTAATTTAGAATCTATGGCTGCGGGCCAATAGTCGGGTAAACCGTTTACTATCATAAAAATCGGATTTAGAACAGATTTTCGATCAGTTTACCATAGAGATTTTGAAAAATAAATTAATTTACCGAAAAATTTACTTAAAATTGAGTTTTACCCGACTATTGGCCCGCAGCCCTTATGTATCAATTATTTTTTCGCATGTGCTATACTTTTTAAAATCTTTGCAAAAACCGAGAAAGCTCCTATGGAAGCAGTCATTTCCGATGGGTCAATTTCCGCCAAATATCGCTGAGACTACCCAATTCATGAAGCTTAAGTATGAAGTTTCACCCAAATCAGTCATTCCGTGTGAACAGATAGACATACAGATACCACACCGAAAACCACTTTTACGGACTTCGACTGTATAGCGAATAGTAAATCAGCAAAAATCTAGAGGTTGAAAATTGGTCAAGCATCGGCTTAGTTCTGTTCAATTTAACGAACCCGTGGACTAGTTTGAATAAAATTGGATATTTTAATAGTACAAACCGAGTTTCATATACTGTTCGTTTGAGAAACGCCTTAATTCCAACCAATTTACTTATTTTTCAAAAAGACGATGTTAACCGAAATGGCTTCGGTTAACTTAAATTGACAATTTTCCAGAGGCAAGTCCAAAATATATATTAGATTCAATATTAGTCAGAATATTAGTTTTACATCGAAGTGAGGTTAAGAAGGCGTTGGAAGTTTGGTTTTGAACTAATGAAGTTAAAAAATTCGGTCGGTCGATACAAAATTTCATGTAGAATGCCAAATACAATAAAATTCGACGTTACGAAGGGGTTAACAAATGTGTAGCGCATAATAATTCTATTAGTTTTTAATTTAAGGAATTCAAAGTTTCATTAGTTCGAAATCAAGTTTCCAAAGTCTTGGTAACCTCTCACTTCGATATTAGATTCCCATTTGCATCATCAATCTGATTTCCATTCTCTTCGATTGAGAATTGACATAGTTCAATTTTGGAATAAATGCAACAGAACGGCTAAACCAGAGCACCGTTTCCTGACACGCGAAAATATACTCTCTCAAATTTTTTATAAAAATCGTTTGAGCCAATTTTTTTTTTAAATATCGATCCAGATCCTATTTAAGAACCACCTAAACCATTTTGCTCGAATTAAGAGCTCGTCAAAATCGATTCTTAGCACTCGAAACCCCGACTCACCCATTTTTATAAAAATTGCTCGACGCGAATCCTAAGACCTAACTCGAATCAATATCACGCAACATGGTACAAAATTGCGCGATATGGTACACATGGCGCTATATCCCATAACGTCATGGCACTTTCGGCAACTTGACGCAACATAGTGAAATATCACACTAATGCTCTGTGCCTCAGGTCGATTTTTTGGACTAAATTATGAACTAAACTAAATTGCTCAGTAATTCACAATAAAAATTCATGGGTGGCAGTAACAGCAACAAAAAACTTTGCCTGACTATTCGAAATACTAAATTGTCGACTTTTCGTGGATAAACGAAATATTAAATTAAATTTAAATAATGGAAGATGATATGGAAGTTGCATTATTTGAAAATGTTTTTATAAATTACGAAATGTTTAAAAATAAAAAAAAGTGTCACGCAAAAATTGTTGCCGGGTAAATATAAACAAATATCATAACCTTTAACATTTGAAAACTAAATTGAAAAGTTACCTCGCGAGGAGACTTTTCATTTGTAACCTGGCGACGAATAGCGTAAGGTCACAACAAAAAAGTTTAGTGAATAATTTAGTCAAAAAAATTGACCTGAGGCACACAGCATATATCCTTTAATAAGATGCAACATTAAGCAACATGGTGAAACATCGCGCAACATTACCCAACGTAGTTCAACCTCCCTTATCAAAATGCAACATCCTACAACATGATGCAACATATCGCAACATTTTGCGACATCATGCTACATGGTGCAACATCATGCAACATGGTGCAACCTGACGGCCCATCCATAGGACTCCTAAATGAATTAGCCATTGAGCAGAACCCTTTGTAGCCGTTACCTTATAATCGAAAACCCATGCCCCGACAAATTTTATAAAAATCGTTGAAGCCAGATAACATGTTAAAAGAAGCCTCAAGAACCCTCATAAATAAGGACAAATAGAAATTAATTCCTGGCACTCGAAAACTCACAAATATTTATCAAAATCGTTCGAAAAAAAAAATTTCTTCAAAAAATGGGACCCGCGCCTTACAGAAAGACCTCCTAAATTAATTATTCAGAAATTAGGACCCATGGCAATCATTTCCTACCATTAGAATACTAGCATTGCCGCAGTTTTCATCAAAACCAATTGACCCACAAAAAATTAAGGAAGGGTCTAAGAGTCTCGAAGGGCCTATATGAGTTTTTTTCCGAAATTAGAACCATCAATTCCTGAAATTTGAAATTTCTCATTTAGTAATTTTTATCAAAATCGCATGTGCCAAAAAATGAATAATAGAACCGGGTCCCCACAGGATGACCCCCTAAATGAATTTTTCCGAAATCAGGAACCAATTTAATCGGTTTCTGGCACTCGTAAATGTTCCCTCAGCAATTTTTATAAGAACCGTGCCAGCCGATAAGAAAGGGTTTCGGGCCCCACCGGACGACCATTTAAATGGATTTTTTCAAAATTATCTACCATCGCACTTATTTTCTATGAAAATCGTGCTAGGCGAAAACAATTAAAGACTGGGAACAAGTCCTACCGTAGGACCCTCTAAACGATAGTTTCAGAAAGCTGAGCCCATTGGAATAGATTCTTGGCAATTGAAAACCTCATACACCAATTTTTATCGAAATCATGCGAGCCAAGAAAAAATCAAAACACGGGAAAATCGTACAAACCGAAAAAATTATTTAGTGGGAATCCAGTTTCCACCGGATGATTCCCTAATTGTATTTTCCCAAAATCGGGACCCATCGCAATCAGTTTCAAGTACTCGAAAACACCCTCCTCAGAAAATTTTTATAGAAGTCGCGCGAGCCAAAAAAAATCACTTGAGGCGGAAGAAACTGTGAAAAGGAGGCCAAGGTAAAAACATTAATTATATAGTTAATGCTACAAATCATTATTGTTACTCATAATAACCAATATTTTTAAAAAGACTCAACCAACACAGCACTCCACAATTTGATGGAGCATAACTCAATATATCTAAATAAAGAAAAACACAAGACCCAACACAAGGCAACTTGGTACAAAATTGTGAACAGCATTACGCAACATGGTGCAACATCACGCAGGAAGATGCAACATGATAGAAATGATGCAACATCTAGTAAGATCTTATAATATGAAACAACATTCTGCAACATTGTGCAACATGATGCAACATAGTTAAACAACCCTTCAACAATTCTTTCAAGCCAAAAAAAATGTTAAAAAAGGTTTCAAGCCAACATGACGTAACATAGTGGAACATGTCACAACAAGATGCAATATAAGGCAACACCCCGCAATATGGTGCAATGTGACCCAGCATGAAGCAACATTGTTCAACAACCCATCCGGATGAATCCTAAATGAATTATCCACAATTCAGAACTCCTTGTTATCGTTTCCTTGCATTCGAAAAGGGCCCAAGCCTAAGAAACCCTATATATGAATCAGGCAAATCTCATCAACCCATCGGAATCGATACTTGGCACTTGAAAACACCCTCCACCAATAGTTATCAAAATCGTTCGAGCCAAGTTCTTATTTTAAAATGAGACCCAGTCCCCAAGAAATGACCTTCTAAAAGAATTTTCCCAAAATTAGGGCTCATCAAAATCCATTCCTCCCATTAGAAAACCCTTATCGCCGCCATTTTTATCAAAATCGTACAAACTAAAAACAAATTATGAAAGAGTCCCGATTCCGACTGAAGGACCACCTAAACGAATTTTCCCGAAATTAGAACCCATCGGTAAATCGACTTCTGGTATTTGAAATCTCTCTTTGACCAATTAAATCGGCCGTTCCAAAAAATAAATCTAGGAACGCAGCCTCCACTGGATAAATGCCCTTCAATGGCTGAAGAAAATGTGAAAATGGGACCAAAGTCTAAACATTTTTAGGCTGCGGGCCAATAGTTGGGTAAAAGTCAATTTTAAGTAAATTTTTAGGTAAATTCATTATTTTTCAAAAACTCGATGGAAATTGATCGAAAAATCTGTTCTAAATCCGATTTTTACCATAGTAAACAATTTACCCGACTATTGGCCCGCAGCCTTATAATAGTGAATGCTATAAATCACGATACTTCTTAGTGACAAACAAATAATTTTAGGCTCATTATAGTATAATTAAATGACAAATACAAAATTTCTGGGCTCCATTCGATCTTAATCAATTTTCAGCCCCTTTAAAGCTAGCAGAACACAAATCGAAAATCAAACCAAAAAGGAAATTAGAATTCATAATAGTTGGTTATATAGAATGGCTGGTGATAAATCATTAGGTAGATTTCTCCTTATTATACAATATGTCGTTACAGCCAGCGATTATTGAAATTAATTAAAATTCATTTTGTCGAATTTTAACAATTTTATTTTATCATCGATATTTCGGGCTAAATGCCCATTTTCAAGATACTAAAATTAAAACATAAAATAGGTGTTAAAATCTTACGGTAGGAGTATATAAGCAACAATTATATGATTTTTCAAATTAATAAACTAACTTACATAATAGATTATAATTTGATATATGCACAATTATTGTTATATTTAACACTATGCAACACAATACATATTATAACTAGTTACATAATTTTTAAAAAAATTAAAATTTTAAATGAATTTAAAAAATTTTTTTGTGTAATTTGTTAAAAAATTTGTTAAAAAATTACGAAATCTTTTTATTGTTAAGTCGGTGACTTTAAGCCCGGTCGTCATTATAATAATAAAATGGGATTTGCAAAAATAAATTTAAGACATCAATATTGGTTTTTTATATAGATTGCATATATATACTATGCAATACTGTGAGAAGAGATGACATCGTTGAGCGTACCTAGGTATTGATACCACCATTGTGTTAATTACTAATATTGTTTTCAATTTTGAGCGTAGCAAAAGCATATGATGTAGTTCGTTGACCTATATATTGAGGAACATTGGTAGAAATCGTACAAGTATTTCTACTGTTTATGCTTATGTATATGTGTGTGTGTAGTACAGAAGTGATGATTATAAATTACCTAAACGGTAGATGGTGTTGTTAACTTAAATTGTTAAAGTGTATGTGTACTATTGATAATTATGTAAATTGTTATACCCGTATATATGTTTCTATACTATTAATTATTTGGTTATAAAACTAAAAGGAAGATGGTGCTGTGCTTAAAAAAATTATTTGTATTTATTTTTTGCGGTATTGTTTATAATTACGAATAGTTTTTTTAAATTCATCGCACAAATTCTTTGTTTCGGACTTTAAGTTCACACTACTGGGTAGGTTGGATGTGATGTGGGCTGATTCGAGGATTCGTCTATTGATCATGTTCGATTCTCTGTGTATAATTTTAGTTTCTTCAAAATTAAAGTTGTGATTGTTGTCTATTGAGTGAATTGCAAGGGCGGTCGAACGAGTTTTGCACCTGACGTTACTCTTGTGGTTTTGCATTCTTTTTTTGAGTTTGTTACCGGTTTCACCAATATATATTTTTCCACATTCGCAGGGAATTTCATAAACTACACCATGTTGTTGGTCCATCGGAATCTTGTCTTTGAGTTTGGAAAATGTGCGTTGATTCTTGTTGGGGACCTTATAACCAATCTTCCAATCAATATGGTCATTGGGTTTGATAATTTTCACAATTTGTTGTGATAATCCATTAACGTATGTCAAACCGTGGTAGCGAGTTGATGTAACGGGAGGAATATTGTGATCAATATTGTTGGTAATAGGAGGATTGCTGTCGCCACTATTATGATTGATGGTGTGTTTGGCTTTGTTGATGGCTCTGTTAATTATGTTATGTGGATAATTATTTTTCATGAGAATTTCATAAATGGTTCTTTTATTATCTTCATGGAACTCGTAATTAGATAAGGCAAAAACTCTACGAGCAAAGGAGACGGCTAAATTGAATTTCATATTTGGTGGATGGAAAGAAATGTAATTTAATACGCGATCAGAGCTGGTACTTTTCTTGAACCAACACGTCATGATAGAACAGTTGTAACGGATAAGGGTCATGTCTAAAAATGGTATGGTGTTTTGTTTTTCTTCTTCTATCGTGAATCTTATGTGGTTATCAAAAGAGTTGAATTTGAGTAATACATTATTAATATGATTTTTAGGAATGGCCAAGATGATGTCATCAACATATTTCTTAATAAATGTTGGTTGATGTTCCAATTGTGGTAGACAAGTTTCAAATAATCTTTCCATGACAAGATCGGCAAGAATCGGTGATAACGGATTGCCCATAGCTAATCCAAATTTTTGTTCGTATATTACGTTATTGTATTTAAAATAATTATTACGATCAATGACAAAATTAAGTAGTTTTAAGAACGTGTCTTTGTCTAATTCGGTGCAATGACGTAGTTCGTCCCACCTACGTTCAACTTCATCTATTGCCTTAGCTGTAGGAATGTTAGTGAAAAGCGATGTAACGTCAAAGGATACTAATATGTCATCCGATTTTAATATAATGTCATCAAGTATGTTTTTTAACTCATAAGAATTTTTTATGTTGTAAATGCTGTTATGGGTTAACATTTTCAGTATTGAGCATAAATATTTAGCCAGCGAGTAGCAAGGCGAGCTAATGGTCGATACGATAGGTCTAAGAGGATAACCATCTTTATGTATTTTTGGTAATCCATAGATGCGAGGTGCTGTGGTATTTTTGGTGACGATTGTTCTCGTTAGGCTATTTCTAATATTGAGTTTCTCAAGTAGTTTGTTTAGGTCATTCGTTATTTTGGTGGTTGGATCTTTTGTCAGTATTGCGTACGTGTTGTTGTCGCTGAGAAGGTTTTTCATTTTTTCTTCGTATTCCGTACGTAACATAAGTACCGTTTTTTTACTTTTATCGCTTTCAACGATAATTATGTTTTTGTTGTGTTTTAAGAAACGATTTAAGTTTGTGTTGGCATCCTCGATGAACTTTATATGTGGATCATTTAGATTGTTGTTACTGTTCTTCATATATTTGTTTATCGTTGAGGCTACCAACTCACGTTTCTGACTTTTCACAAAAATATTATCGTTATTTATGCATATACCAGCTTAATAATTTGATAAAAGAGATAACGTCGTTGGACAGTACACTATCGGTGAGTCTTAGTATTGATGATTACCATTTCTTAAAACGTACTCAATTTGAGCATAACAAAACCATGCATTCTAAACGTAAAATCATACTTACTAATAAGTTTAATAACAGTAGTAATGCTGAACAACAACAAATAATGTATAATGAGGACTATTTGGTTAACCTGACCAGTATTGACATCCCAAAAAACATCAAGGTCTTGCTCTCCTTTGGCCCCAAGTTTTCCAACCCTACTAACATGTCTAACTTCCCATGTTTCGAAATAATAGCTGATGTGGAAAATATCATAAATAACGATAATATTTTTGTGAAAAGTCAGAAACGTGAGTTGGTAGCCTCAACGATAAACAAATATATGAAGAACAGTAACAACAATCTAAATGATCCACATATAAAGTTCATCGAGGATGCCAACACAAACTTAAATCGTTTCTTAAAACACAACAAAAACATAATTATCGTTGAAAGCGATAAAAGTAAAAAAACGGTACTTATGTTACGTACGGAATACGAAGAAAAAATGAAAAACCTTCTCAGCGACAACAACACGTACGCAATACTGACAAAAGATCCAACCACCAAAATAACGAATGACCTAAACAAACTACTTGAGAAACTCAATATTAGAAATAGCCTAACGAGAACAATCGTCACCAAAAATACCACAGCACCTCGCATCTATGGATTACCAAAAATACATAAAGATGGTTATCCTCTTAGACCTATCGTATCGACCATTAGCTCGCCTTGCTACTCGCTGGCTAAATATTTATGCTCAATACTGAAAATGTTAACCCATAACAGCATTTACAACATAAAAAATTCTTATGAGTTAAAAAACATACTTGATGACATTATATTAAAATCGGATGACATATTAGTATCCTTTGACGTTACATCGCTTTTCACTAACATTCCTACAGCTAAGGCAATAGATGAAGTTGAACGTAGGTGGGACGAACTACGTCATTGCACCGAATTAGACAAAGACACGTTCTTAAAACTACTTAATTTTGTCATTGATCGTAATAATTATTTTAAATACAATAACGTAATATACGAACAAAAATTTGGATTAGCTATGGGCAATCCGTTATCACCGATTCTTGCCGATCTTGTCATGGAAAGATTATTTGAAACTTGTCTACCACAATTGGAACATCAACCAACATTTATTAAGAAATATGTTGATGACATCATCTTGGCCATTCCTAAAAATCATATTAATAATGTATTACTCAAATTCAACTCTTTTGATAACCACATAAGATTCACGATAGAAGAAGAAAAACAAAACACCATACCATTTTTAGACATGACCCTTATCCGTTACAACTGTTCTATCATGACGTGTTGGTTCAAGAAAAGTACCAGCTCTGATCGCGTATTAAATTACATTTCTTTCCATCCACCAAATATGAAATTCAATTTAGCCGTCTCCTTTGCTCGTAGAGTTTTTGCCTTATCTAATTACGAGTTCCATGAAGATAATAAAAGAACCATTTATGAAATTCTCATGAAAAATAATTATCCACATAACATAATTAACAGAGCCATCAACAAAGCCAAACACACCATCAATCATAATAGTGGCGACAGCAATCCTCCTATTACCAACAATATTGATCACAATATTCCTCCCGTTACATCAACTCGCTACCACGGTTTGACATACGTTAATGGATTATCACAACAAATTGTGAAAATTATCAAACCCAATGACCATATTGATTGGAAGATTGGTTATAAGGTCCCCAACAAGAATCAACGCACATTTTCCAAACTCAAAGACAAGATTCCGATGGACCAACAACATGGTGTAGTTTATGAAATTCCCTGCGAATGTGGAAAAATATATATTGGTGAAACCGGTAACAAACTCAAAAAAAGAATGCAAAACCACAAGAGTAACGTCAGGTGCAAAACTCGTTCGACCGCCCTTGCAATTCACTCAATAGACAACAATCACAACTTTAATTTTGAAGAAACTAAAATTATACACAGAGAATCGAACATGATCAATAGACGAATCCTCGAATCAGCCCACATCACATCCAACCTACCCAGTAGTGTGAACTTAAAGTCCGAAACAAAGAATTTGTGCGATGAATTTAAAAAAACTATTCGTAATTATAAACAATACCGCAAAAAATAAATACAAATAATTTTTTTAAGCACAGCACCATCTTCCTTTTAGTTTTATAACCAAATAATTAATAGTATAGAAACATATATACGGGTATAACAATTTACATAATTATCAATAGTACACATACACTTTAACAATTTAAGTTAACAACACCATCTACCGTTTAGGTAATTTATAATCATCACTTCTGTACTACACACACACATATACATAAGCATAAACAGTAGAAATACTTGTACGGTTTCTACCAATGTTCCTCAATATATAGGTCAACGAACTACATCATATGCTTTTGCTACGCTCAAAATTGAAAACAATATTAGTAATTAACACAATGGTGGTATCAATACCTAGGTACGCTCAACGATGTCATCTCTTCTCACAGTATTGCATAGTATATATATGCAATCTATATAAAAAACCAATATTGATGTCTTAAATTTATTTTTGCAAATCCCATTTTATTATTATAATGACGACCGGGCTTAAAGTCACCGACTTAACAATAAAAAGATTTCGTAATTTTTTAACAAATTTTTTAACAAATTACACAAAAAAATTTTTTAAATTCATTTAAAATTTTAATTTTTTTAAAAATTATGTAACTAGTTATAATATGTATTGTGTTGCATAGTGTTAAATATAACAATAATTGTGCATATATCAAATTATAATCTATTATGTAAGTTAGTTTATTAATTTGAAAAATCATATAATTGTTGCTTATATACTCCTACCGTAAGATTTTAACACCTATTTTATGTTTTAATTTTAGTATCTTGAAAATGGGCATTTAGCCCGAAATATCGATGATAAAATAAAATTGTTAAAATTCGACAAAATGAATTTTAATTAATTTCAATAATCGCTGGCTGTAACGACATATTGTATAATAAGGAGAAATCTACCTAAGAAATTAGAATTCAAATCAAAATGCTGCTCCAATTTTGGGTTACCGTTCTTGACCTTGGTTTAAGTCATCTCATTTAAAGCAAGAAGAACCATAGCCATTTATGAGACTAAAATTAATTGTACATATGTAAATAGACATTGTTTTGCGTTTTAATTTCGGTTTTGGCCTAATTCTCTATTTGGGTTCTGCTAGCTTTGCAATCGAAAAGCTTAATTCTTTTTCTTAAACGAGCGGATCAAAAAAAAATTTAATATGGCATTTAATTAGCATAAAATTAGTCTTTAATTATCCAATTGGTTCTTAGGCTGTGTGCCTGCGGCAAAAACCGGTTTTAGGACAAATTTTTCGATCAGTTTGCCATAGACTTTTTGAAAAATAATTGAATTTACCGGAAAATATACTTAAAATTGACTTTTAAGTTTGGCACACAGCCTTTTAAATAAAGTGTTCGTGATATGTTTAGGAAATTTTAAAATATGCGTCTATACTTAAGTCGATTTTAGCACTTTTAATTTGTGACCACAGAATTATTTGGTGATAGAAAGTCAGTAGAAATATCACAATGTTGCAATCTAGCAGGCTGGTAAATGATATAAAAATTGAAACAGAGACAAATTTTATTCTACAGAAACGAGAAATAAACTTCAATAAATTATCGAAAAATGGTGATGTTAGAACATCCCAGCCTTGTTCTCGGTAAACTTTGCTTCAATTTGTTGTTTTGTTTTTCCATGAAAAAAATAGGAACACAAAAACAATTCGCGAAAACACTTTTGGCTGCGGGCCAATAGTCGGGTAAATCGTTTACTATGGTAGAAATTGGATTTAGAAAAGATTTTTCGATCAGTTTGCCATAGAGTATTTGAAAAATAAATGAATTTACCGAAAAATTTACTTAAAATTGAGTTTTACCCGACTATTGGCTCGCAGCTTTTGTTGACCATTACTGACTTATTTATGTTTTATCTTATAACTTTAAAACAAATTAAGATATCAAGATAAAACCAAGTGCAGATTGCTCTGATTGACAGCTACAAATCTACACTTAAGCATTTTAAGCTTGTGCAGCTAGTGCGACGGACAGACATACATACCTAAAGACAAAAATTTTAAAAACACTTGATTGTGATGACTTGAGAGACAGAAAACGTGAAATGTGTCAAATAGGCCTTCAACTATTTTAAGTTCTAATTTCTTGCTATAATTTTATTTACGAGTACCATTTGTTCACTAACTGGACTTTAACTATTAATCTTCAGACTATCGCCTGAAAGACTAACGAAACTTTATCTTAAAACTTTTGATTAATGACCTAATGAAACTTAATATCTATAAAACTATACTTACAGCGCAATTACAAGGTTCATCCGGGTGTGTAAATAAGTCAAAACGTGTGAATATCTAGGTTAACAGGGTTTTACACGTTAACAACGCTTCTGTTTGTTAAAGAAGCGAAAAATGTATACATATGATATTACTGACCATTTGACTATAATAATCATGATAAATTGATCTTTGTTCGTCTTTGGGAAGGAATTAATAAGTAAATTACGTATGTTGTGTATAAAACGAGATTTTATTTGTGGCGTCCAAAGTATACCTGTTTCTCAAAACGTAACGAATTCTATCCGGTTATGCATTTAATATTTTGGATTTATTTTTATTTATATTTTCTAAAAACAAACAAATGAGCTTGAGCCAAGGAATGAAATGCAATTGATCATCTGGAATATAGCAAGAATTAAATAAGATCGATCTTTTCCAAGTATAGGACATTTATAAACATAATGAATACTATCATCAATCTCTTCCAAGAAGTCCTCGCATAATGGGTTCCGAGCTAGTGTCATGTCTGTTAGAATAGCAGCATAGACATTTTTTGTTGCAGCCTTGCTTAATACAGTTATGTTTATGATAATATATATTTGGCCAAAAAATTGGTGAGCATGTTTCATTCGATGTTACAATGAGCTGGTACCTAAATAACTATGAGATTATTTATTTAACAGAAGAGTCAACAAGTCTTGAATCGACTAAAAGCTGATACAATGAATTGATCACGTGCTTACAATCAGTGCGCAAGATAATATTGGGTACTATAATGTTCGCGATTTCAAAACCTCCAAGACACCGTACTATACATACCCAGACTGTGTGATGATCTGTGATACGGATACAAAACAAGAGACTTGTTCAGTTCGGTTGAAATCCTGAAACAACCATAAATCTATTGGGACATACGCCACAGAAAATGATTTAAAGAATTCTTAAGTAATCTATGATTAACTATAATAATTTCTGGTGTTGACGATTTAAGCTTTTCAAGAATTAGCCGATCAATCTACATATAAGGAGCAGAACCAGCTGAACTTAAAAATAGATTTCAGCTGAGGAAGAAAAAGAATCGTTTCCATAGCAATAAGTGTTGTTATGTAGATAGACTTACGTCACGGACTGTACGAACGGTATGTAGGGAAAAGGACTGTCAACATCAATCCGCCAGATGATGAAGAACACATGTAGAATGAAAGACATGAATAAAGAACATAATCCAAAATATATTAAGTGTTATTAATAAACATAAAACATGGTGTCAGACGTGTGAATTGGATACTGTATATTCAATTAATAGTAAAAGAATAATATCTAGAAGTTAAAGTAAAATTGCAGCATAATTTTGCATGAGTTTAAAAAGTGAGGTTAAAGTAAATTTATTATGTTTAGTCGAGAAAATTTCGAGACTTTTGAATCAAGCTGGAATGACTATACTATAGCCACTGGTATGAGTCTTTGGCCAGCATTGCGAAATAGACAAAAAACAAGCACTATATGCTTTCCGCGATTAGTGTTAAAGCCAAAGAAAAATTCATGGAATTTGGTTTGACAGACACTGACAAAGAGTCGGATAAAATTGCTCTCGCGGCAATTCGAAAGTATTTAATTGCCAATTCAAATGTGATATACGATAGATATATTTTCAATATGTCTAATCAAATGAGAATGAGAGCTTTGACACTTATCTCATTCGAATAAAACGACTCATTAAATTATGTAACTATCCGACGAACATGTCAGATGAGTTGCTGAGGGATCGCATCGTTGTCAGCATTCGAAATGGGTCAGTGATGAAAAATTTAACGGAAAAAGGTGATTTGACTTTACATCATGCAATTGACACGTGTAGAATCAACGAAGCTACTCAGTGCAGAGTAAAAAATATGACGTCAGAAACCAATATACAAACGGATGTTCCAATAAATAAAATTTCGAACACAAGCAAGCAGTTTCAAGTAACGTTTTTAAAAAATGTCGGTTTTGTGGTTCGAAACACAAGTTTGAAAAAGGATGTTGTCCAGTCTTGAGCCATATTTGTGACATATGCAAATATAAGCACCATTTTGAATCGTGCTGTAGACGTAGAAATAAAGTATCGGATAAAAATCCAACAATTCATCGGTCTAATAAAGTTAACAAAATTGACTGCGATGGAGAGGAAAAACAATTCAGATCGAGTGACGAAAGCTTCAAAATATGCTAAGTGACGACATCATTCAGTTATAATAAAGTTACGAGTTTAAAATCTAATTCAGTTTGGAAAAACGTCGAATGCATGCTGGTTACAGGAACTAACGCGTGGGCTGGCAACAATATTCTAAACTCATGAATGAACTTAACCCAAAAACTCAATGGAAATCCTATACCATCAATTGGAGGGGTGCATATTCCATGTAAAATCGATAACCGAACAGTTTCTACAGTTTTTCAAATCATAAAACGTAACCACCAACCATTATTATCTTCAAACGCTTGTTCAGCTCTTAAACTGATTGCATATAGTTCTGAGATGAAGTGTTTTCCAGTATCCTAGTACCAAACTCTGAAAACCCTAGAGCAATCAACTCAAATGGATACAATTTACACTGACTTTAGCAAAGCTTTTGATTCAGTCTGTCACCTGAAAGCAATACAAAGCTTGTCGAACTTTGGATTCTCAAGTGCATTTGTGAAGTGGATATGGTCGTATTTAAGTAACAGAGAGCAATATATCGAAATAGGCGGTGTTAGATCAAGACCAATAATAGCACACTCTGGAGTACCGCAAGGCTCCCATCTAGGACCTTGGATTTTTATAATCTTTATTAACGACATCACCAGTGTGATCCATAATTCCGATGTACTAATATATGCTGACGATATGAAAATATTTAAATCAATTAAGACCATGGAAGATGTGAAATTATTATAGGACGATTTAAGCAGAGTAAGTAGCTGGTGCACACTTCATGAACTGCGATTAAACACGAATAAGTGCAAGGTTATAACATTTCACCGGAAAAAGGAGCCTTTACATCACGAGTACCAAATCAATGGGTCACCTCTAGCTAGAATAAGTGAAATTCGCGATTTAGGTGTTACATTTGTGGAAAATGTGTCATTCAACAAACACATAGACATAATAATCGCGAGGGCAAACTCTATGTTGGGATTTATCAAAAGATGGACATATGAGTTCACAGACATAAGGTGCTTATTCAATTTATATTTTGCACATGTCCGAGCTCATTTGGAATTTGCGGTTCCAGTTTGGTCACCTTACCATCAAATACACATCAATCGTATTGAAAGCGTACAAAGAAAATTTTTGTTGTACGTTGCTAAGAAAGACGGTTGGTGTTATGACCATAATCTGCCATATACTACCAAAATATTCTTCGCTTACCTTCTTATATTGAAAGACGTATAATACTTATCAAATCACCACCTTGGATAACAGAAGAAATCAACTTGGTGCCTCGATGTTAGGAAATGTTGGCAGCTATGCTATGGTAGCTTCATCGATCTGCTTTGCATAAATGGAAATTAAATAGAGCTATTAAAGCTCTGAGAGAAGCAATACGGGAAGAACGAAATTTAGGAATAC
Source organism: Nephrotoma appendiculata (assembly GCA_947310385.1). Taxonomy (NCBI): domain Eukaryota; kingdom Metazoa; phylum Arthropoda; class Insecta; order Diptera; family Tipulidae; genus Nephrotoma; species Nephrotoma appendiculata. The sequence continues at coordinate 268,842,646 of OX371225.1, read as the reverse complement.
AGAATTATCTAAGTGAGCAGCAAGAAATTTAAAAAAGGCAGAGCTATCGAACCCACCGATAAGAAAACCAGATGGTCACTGGGCCAGAAGTGACTTAGAAAAGGCCATCGCTTTCTCTAACCATCTACAAAAAGTGTTCACCCCAAACGATCAAAATAACGACTACTGCGTACTACCACAGTTTACGAGGGACGAATCGAACCCAAAACCAGTAAAATTTAAATGGAAATGCATCAAAACGGTTATCAAAAACAGTTTAAATTCTAAGAAAACGCCAGATCATGATCTAATAACTGGAAAAATGATCAAAGAATTACCAGATAGATGCATAAAATATATGTATAACATATATTATTAACGCGATTATGAGATGTGGATACTTTCGCGATTATGAGATGTGGATAAATGGAAAATATCTCAAATTATCATGATTCGTAAGCCAGTTAAAGACGAAACCCAAGGCTCGTCGTACAGGACAATAAGTCTACCGCCGATAATTTCAAAGCTTTTTGAAAAGATGCTACTACAATAACTCATATCTATATTATCTGAAGGTCACATTATACCAGATCATCAATTTGGATTTAGAGAGCAACACGGCCCAATAGAACAGGTGCACATAATTGTAAATACAATTAAGCTTTCCTTAGAAGAAAAGAAATATTGCTCGGCAGTTTTCTTGGATATTGCGAAAGCTTTCGACAAAGTATGGCATGAAGGATTAAATTACAAAATTAAAACTCTTCTGCCTAGACAATTTCATTCAATTCTTGAAAACTACTTAGCCCAAAGGATGTTCCAGGTGAAACAAAATACGGCCACTACTGATCTAACCGAGATAAAGGCAGGAGTACCGCAAGGTAGTGTATTGGGACCTGTGCTATACTTGCTATTCACAGCTGACTTACCAATAACTGAAAAAATTGTCACTTCAACTTTTGCGGATGACACAGCTATATTATTTTCACACAAAAATTCTCAAACAGCATCGGGAGAATCACAAGAACATCTACACAAAATAGAAGATTGGTTAAAAACTTGGCGGATAAGAACGAATGAATGTAAATCAACACATGTAACATTCACATTGAATAAACGTACATGTCCAGGAGTAAAATTAAACAATATCACAATTCCTCAACAAACAAACGTCAAATATCTCGGTCTCCATCTCGATAAAAGATTAGCATGGAAAAAGCACATTGAAACAAAACGCAATCAATTAAAAATAAAATTTTCTAAAATGTACTGGATAATCGGTAGAAAATCGAAACTCTCTCTAGACTGCAAGGTTCTACTATACAAAGCGATCCTAATCCCCATATGGACATATGGTATCCAACTATGGGCACAACTAGTGCATCAAATATAGATATCGTACAAAGAACGCAAGCAAAGATACCGAAATAAATAAAATTAAGTAATTAATAATAATTTAATAATAATAATGCATAATGATATAAAGTATTAACATAGGTTAAGGCTTAATTTAAAATAAAATATAGTTTTTAAGAATTTCACACTTTTTGTTAGTTTCGTATAAAGAAAGATTCAAGAATAAAGCCTTTGGCAATAGCTAAAAAAAAATCATAATTGATTCAGCCTTATAAAGGTTTGGGCCGGTTTTAAAGGGTTCGTCTACTTTATTATGACTCGAATGAATGTCGCTTTATTAATTTCAGTTCATGTTTCGAAGGAAACCAAACAGTGGTTTCTCCTATCGATATCGTTCGAGGATCCTGGCCGGAAAAGTGTATGGAAATGGAGGACAATATGATTCCGTAATTGAATTAAAATGTGCCATCCGTGAATGTTGGGCGAAAATGGGTCCCTAATCGAATTTTTGATGTTATTCAAAACGGGGTGCGGGTTTCACCAAATATTAAAAAAAAAAACGATTTTTTTCTTAATTTTGCTTGTTATTTTTTGTATGTCACAAGTGCGTTTATACGAAGGTCTATCTAAATTTTCAATGTTATTTAAATAAACTGATACAACACAAGCAAAAATATTGAATAATTGAATTCAAAGGTAATACATTTCTTACCTATGCGACCATATAGTCATTATGCCCAAAAATCACACTCATTAGCGATTATTATTAATTGATGGGCGATAATCAATTTTCTTTAAATTACCTATCTTTTAGTGATAAGTTTAATTTGATTTTAATTCAATTTACTACAATAAATTATTCTTATTTTCTCTTGGCCTGGATTTTTCTTAATTCGATTTCCTTAAATGGTACACAAAGAGACTAAACCTTCTGTTATTAATCATAATTCCATTTGATTTTGATACTAATGAAAAATGATGAATCTCAAATCTTTGTAATGTACAGGTATACCTTCAAACCTACCATATTTACTTCAGCTTAATGCTCAATTAAAGAATTATGTTTAAATTTAAGCATCACGGTCAGATAGGCGAACATATGATATTTAACTGTTCACAAATGTCATTTAGACACGGAGTTTATGTAACTTATATAATACAAATTTAGCATTAGGATTTATTGGAACATTATTAACGAAGCTGAATAAATTCGACACCCTCCATTTTTATAAATTAGAATATCACAGAAAATAAAGTTGACTTTTCAATTTATAAATTTTTTATTTTTATTACTTAACGTTAGTTGTATAGTCAGATTTGTCGTTTGCTTCGAACAAATTAGACAATGTTAATTATAAATGTCACACGATTACAACATATTACCATTAATATACTCGTATAAGTGACTTGGTCACGCAAACAATTGGTATGAATTTTAGTGATTAATTGATTTTTAAATTATTTTATGTTGTTTACAATTTAATTTACGACAAAGTAGTAAGGTTGTCGGTGGTAAAATTACTGGTTGCGGAGTCATCTCGAAATTAGACAACTCATTTGTATATTGGTAATTTTAGATATAATGACGAAATTTTGGAAATAGTTATGTTTAAATAAAAAATTTATTTCAAAGTCTTTAGAAACTGATGTTCACACTATTTGACAGATTAAGAAATATTTAGTTAACTTACCAGTGCCATAGTTATAATTGAACTGTATTTTCAGTAACTTAGGAATGTGGGCCATTATAACACATTCAACAAAACTTTTAACAGGTAAATTTTGCAATAATTTGTAAATAAAATCAATTTCACTGATCGAACATCTTAGTTCAAATACGAATAATAAACTGAAGTCGCAGAAATGTATAATATAGCAATAACAAATTAAATACTTTCGTTTTCATCTTACAAATTTTATGTGTTTTAAAATTTGCAAATAATTATGCAAATTCAATATTTTAATAATTTTAACAAAGCCCATATGTTTTAGGAAATTTAATTAAATAATTAACTTTCCTTAATTGCGAAGCCAAATACTGTCCTGGTGGAACACGACACCTCTCCTATTGGCTAATCCTGGCAGTCGGTCCAATTGCTGGCAGTAAAGGTCTGACTTGAGCGTTTGGTCATTATGCACCAGCTTATGATATAGATGATTCTTTTGAATTTTTGACTTATAGATGGAAAATTGGTAAGAATCACGACAATCAGTTCCGAACGGATGACATTATGGATTTGAAAAAATCAGTCTACGAAATTCGATTCTTTCAAATTTTTTCATCTATATTCATTTCTTAACCTTTGCAGTTTTTCGGCTATTTCGCATCCTCTATAGTTGGCTGGGTGCATTGTCCTTTACAGTTTATAAACCTTGCAGGTTCGGTTCGACTATGAGAACAGGCTTTCGCGTTGTGTCTGCTGGCACATTTTACGCACATAACATCTCTCCCGCAATATCTTTGGGTGTGGTTATAACCTTGGCATTTCTTGCATTGAAGTATTAATCTCGTGTTCGTTTTAAGTGGTTCTACTTTAACCCTCATATTAAGTATTGCTTTGATATTAAATATATTTTCAATTTTTTCGCTTTTGTTGAATGTAAACATAAATAGCGGGAGCCCTCTTTTAACGATATTGGTTCCTTGACTATTTTCAACTTTTTCTCGTTTAAGGATATTTACTGCGTCTTCAAGTTGTAGTTCTTTCATTTTGAGATCTTCTATTATATCCTCCTTTTTGCAGATCACGCCAATTGACTCAAAACAGTAATGTTAGAAGAGAAAGGATTCCAACTACAACTAGAGCGCCGACACAACCATAGCCCATAGGGCTAGAAAGGAGATCCTACTCTCAGATAAAGCAGCAGAATACTATTAAAGAAAGTCCACTAGAAAGGATATTTCGAAGTATAGAAACGATAAATGCACGCCTAGCAAAACAAGAACGTGGTCTAGAAGCTATATATAAGCGGCTTGATAGATAAGAAGCTACGAATGAGCTTACATCAATGCTATACTAAACTAATGAATAGATCGCTTAGAATTATGATTTTAAACGCGAATGGATTACCACAGCATGTTCCAGAGCTAGAAATTTTTCTAAACTTAGAAAAAATTGATATATGTCCTGTATCGGAATCTCATTTAACAGAAACTTCATTTATTAAAATATGTGACTATCTGAATGCTATTATGCTATTCATCCAGAAGGAAACGCTAGAGGTGAGTGCGTCTACCGTAATTATTAAAAAAAATATTAAACATTATGAAGTGCCGATATTGAAGAAGAAATTATGCAAGTTAAAACCATAAAAGTTGAATCATTCAATAATAGGGAACTCAGTATCTCCTCTATTTACTGTCCCCCACGCCATCAATTAAAAAAAAAAAGACTACAGTCGACTTTTTAAATTATTAGGACCAAATTTTATGATAGGTGATGATTTTAATAGAAAGAACAACCTCTAAAGGGAAAGAGTTATTTAATGCAGCTCGCGAGAACAACTGTGAATTCCTCTCTGGCGATAAGCCAATATATTGGCCTGCTGACATACATAAAATTACAGATCTTCTAGACTTCCTTGTAACAAAATGAGTTTTAGAGAACTACACGTGTATTGGAAATAGTGAAAGACAATCATCTGACCACTCACCTATGATCATGACTCTGAGTACAATGATAATAAAAAAAAAGATAATTCACCTAAGTTAACAAACAATAAAACCAATTGGGATCTATTCAAGAAATGAATGGAAGATCGAACAAATCTCGGCGAACCTATTAGAACGAAGGTGAACTAGAAATATTTAATAACAATATCCAACAAGCGGCTTGGGAAAGTTCATCGATTTCCCATACCAGGTGACCGAAGTAATAATGATTCCTAAACCAGGTAAACCAGGAAACGATAAAAAATCATATAGACCGATATCACTACTTCCAGCCATATCCAGTCAGAAGAGAGATGCTTAATTACACAACACCAATTTGGGTTTAGAGAAAATCACTCTACAGTTGAACAAGTTCACAGGATGCACTTGAGAATAAGAAAATAAGCTCCAGTATTTTCTTAGATGAACCTCAAGCTTGACAAAGATTGGCCCCAAGGGTTTGAATTTGAACTGCATCGAGACCTACCTAAGCAATTTTATCAAATTATTAAATCCTACATAACTGATCGACAGTTTAGAGTCAACTTTGAAAATGAGTACTCTGAAATAAAAAGAATATCAGCAGGTATACCACAAGGTAGCGTACTTGGACCTATTCTGTTTATTCTTTATACGAGCGACTTACCGAATATTCAAGGTACACAGTAGCAATATTTGCAGACGATACAGCTATTCTATCAGTTGGAAAAGATATTTTGGAAGCAACAAGCAATCTTCAAACTGCAGTTAACACGGTGAGCAACTGGACTAAAAAATGGCGCATCTTGTTAAATGAAGCCAAATCAGTACACGTGAACTTTACAAATCAAAATGTAAACTGTACTCCCGTGGTTCTCAACTCAAACCAAATTCCATATGCAAATACACCTAAATACCTTGGCATTACCCTCGATGCTAAGCTAAGATGGAAAGAACACATCAAGAAGAAAAAAGAAGAGTTAAACATCAAATATAGAAAAATGTACTGGCTCATGGGTAAAAATTCTGAGCTCTCAATACACAACAAATTGCTTTTATACAGGCAAAATGCTAAAACCAGTATGGAACTATGGTATCCAACTTTGGGGTTGTGCCAAGAAGACCAATGCACAACTATACAATGCTTCCAAAATAAAGTGCTACGAGGGATTGTGAATGTCCCATGGTACATTAGGAACGACAACCTTCATAGAAATTTGAAGATGGAATACATCACCGATGAAGTAAAGAACCAAGCAAGGAAACACGTCCAGCGCTTATCTCTACACGAAAATGCAGATATCCGTCGTATGTTGAACACCACTATGTTGAACGGAATGAGGAGACTCCAACTGCAGAAACCACTGGAGCTGGGCAGTTTGAATTAGAATAAGAAAGTATTATAAAATGAGTAACCAATATGTTACTCATCTTAATCCAAGAAACTAATTTAAGATAGATAAATTACTAGATGATCTCTGAATCGATTGTAATATTGTAATAAATAAATAAATTTATTAAATAAAAAAAAAAAATCTATATTTATTCTACATGCAAGTTTTTTTTGCGTCAACTCATCGCACCCATATTTTTATATTTAAAATGGTTTAAAAATTTTTTGTGGTCTATCTTCAGCTCCTGGGGAATGCTACGACAGCTCGCTTGCCGGTCTACTTCGATAATTGCCAGTAGTTTATCGACATTTTTGAGGATAGGCCTTCCAGTGCGTGGTGCATCTTTGTTATCGAAATTTAGAATTTACGAAAAAACGGTTAAAACAAAAAGATTGTAAATTAAATTGTACCGGACAAATAAATATTAAATTATACCGGACAAGTGGCGCAGTGAGTGGTTAAAGCTTCGGCACTTGGACCGGGAGGTACTGGGTTCGAATCCCACCTGAGGCTGGATGCAAAAGCCAATTTTCGTCATTGATTCACGATCGGTGATGTTAATAAACACAACTAAGACCCCGGAGTGTAGAATTCAGCGTCGACCCATCGTTCATGTACAGGTTGATATAAAGCTTCTAATGTGCAGGTGGGTATATTGTAAAGGTGTGAATGGGTGGTGTGTGCGTGAATAAAAAGGGGAGTATTATGAATTGACCTTCAAGGGACCTTAAATCCACTGGACAATTAATACTTTCTTTTACTTAAAAAAAATAAAAAAAAATAAAAAATTAGTTCAGATCGAAATATGGTGGAAAGTATTTACAAAAAACGACAAAGAATTAAAGGACTGAAATAAATTTAAAGATTAAATTTTCAACCAATAAAGGGTTGACCTTGTTGGTTTTCTGAAATCTTTTATATATGTAATATGTTTTGATTTCACTGTTTTACCAAAAGCCCGGTAAGTTTAATTTTTCACTTTAGAAATCAAGTGTGGTGTATTCGAGATCTATCTTAACATCCGTGGTAAAGCAAGTCGGATATTGGCGACAACATATTCGCACTTCCATTTTTTTTCTAAATTATAAATAGGTACTCGGAAAAATATATTCATGTACATACATCGTGTTTAACATCGAGCCACGTGATGCAAGGAGTTTTATCCGGTACCACCGTTTATAACGGATATGACAAACCGCTTATTCTGAAATTATTTTTGCTGTTTGTCTAGTTTGATTATTGATGGAAGCTCGGTTTTATTTTGATCATAAATACATAAAGAGCAATTTATAGGCGATCAGCAGAAACATTATTCGGTCGCATGGAAAAGTTAAGTATGTTCAGCAGAAATAACATATTGTAAGCAAATTAATTTATTTCGTTCCTCAATAATTTATCCAATCTTGTTTCTGGATTTCATGCTTTCCGGATTTAATCAAATTATTTAACTCGCTTAGTGTTTGTGTTTTTTTTTGTCTCGCCTTTCTTTTGCAATTTTTTTTTCCGGACCAGCGGAGAAATTGTTCAATACCCACGCTCAGGGTTCCATAGTACCTCCAAAATCGGAAAAATCAAAGCCAAATCGGAAAAATCAAAACGCGTAACGGATTTTCTTCATTTATGAAAATGAACACTATTTGCCGTAGGCACTTGGTGAAACACACTTACAAACACATTTTATTCAAGAGTGGTTTTTTTATTTCGCAATAATTTAAATTTGTGAATAGTTTAATTAAAAAAGTTGTCTAAAAAGTTTAAAAAATCATTCGATTTCGGCTTGTTAGACCATCATCGGGAGTACCTACTGATTTGTAAAAAATTAAAAAGTATTAAATTAGCAGATTTGGCCACCCAAAGTTAGAGAGTGAGTTAATTTTTACAAATCAGTATAGATACTCTTGATAATGGCCTATAACAAACCGCAATCGATCGAGTGATTTTTTAAACTTTTTGAACAACTTTTTTAATTAAAATATTCAAAAATTTAATTTTTTACGAAATAAAAAACCAGTATTTATTAAAATGTGTTTATTAAGTGCTAGTGTTACGAATAAAGGGTAGTCACGAATTTTTGTTACTCTTATTTTTTATGTATCATATTTAAATATAATTAAAAACGTGTTATAGCGTAATAAAAAAATGATATTGATCATCATCTATGTTGATTTTTTTTTATTCTTTTGAAAATTTGTAAAAATCTTGTTTTACGCATCACAATGTTACAGCGTTAGAGATTCAACGACAACATTTTTCACATTTTTAGTAGTTTATTCGAAAAATATTGGATCATTTTGATGTTATCTGCATCTGCAGATTATCGTTGAATGTAAATCACTCTATAAACTGAACCAGTGATACAGCAGTGATACAAGAGACAACGTCTGCCAAATTAAAATACACAAAAACTATAGAAAGCTCCCACTTACACAACCAATGTCACTGACGACGACGATATTGTCACCGAATTTTTTAGAATTTATTTCTAATCTGGTCATCGACAGTGCAATGCTACCAACTAGTTTGAGATTATTATGTTGATATCAAATAATTGAGAACTGTTATTAAATGAGTTTTAACCAAATTTGAATTTCTATAAAAAATTTTAAAAATTTATCGATAAAAAGATACATTTTATGATTATGTTGTTATTATTTATCTTGTTTCGTCGCTTTAACGGTGACGCCTTTTTGTGTTTACCAGAAGCGACATCACTTTCCCATCACATTTTATCGATATATTTATCAGTGAATCTCTCTCTCTCTCTCTCTCTCTGGCACTATACATCCCATCAAGGGATTTGGCCGCCTCAAATGAGATTTCATAATCATACTTTCATTTCGGATAATGACTGATTAATTCATTAATCCTACACCAGCCTTGAAATTTTTTCTTTGTCACCGCCGGGAATCGAACCCGGGACCTCCGGTTGCTGGAGCAAGCATGCTGACCACTTTTTTTTTTTTTTTTTTAAATATAATTCTTTATTTTATATGCTCTAATCGCTTACAAATTTAAATGTGGACGAAAGAATATTACAAAAAATGTCTAAATAATTTACAATTAAATGGTTTATGATCCCAAATGGATTCTCAAACCAGATCTCTTTTGTTTTGATTTTAAGTACTGAGATCTCTATTTACAATATTATTATTTCAAAATAATTAGTTTTCTTTTTTTTTTAAAGCTGGCATAAAATTAGCATAATTAAAACTTTGCCATTATAAATTAAAATAAAATTAAACAACACTAAAAAAAACTTATTACTAAATTTAAGTTATCCTTATTGAACTAAATATTGTTAAGCCACCAAAATTTGGATTTTTCCCGTAAGAAACACTCATTGTCTACTCGCTTGAATGCAGTGCTATGTCTTATATACTGTTCTGGATTGCTGAACTTTTCGTTATCAAATCCTTTCTCGCATGTTTTTCTTGCTACATGGTAAATTATTGGCCTCTGCTCTGTATCTTGTATAAACCCAATTCTATCTAGTAAAATAAATGCTTCTGGTCCTGGAATATTATTATGTTGTAAGCTGTTTTCTAGGATTTGATTATCAGTATAGTAGGGACCGTGCAACAGGGAATTTGTAAGATTGGATGTCGTTCTAAGAATATGATTTCGGATTACGTCAATGATATAAAGGTCAATTCTCTTCGGCTTAAAATTATCGTATTGATTTTGATTCGATATGTAGTGAAGGAAATTCGTTTCAGCTTTACGAAAAATACCCCTGCAATGACGTATGCAACGTCTTTCGAATATGCGTATTTTCTCCATATATGATGAACTAATATTGAACCAGATTGGGCATCCATACGTTATGATTGGTCTGATTAGTGCTTGATAACAGATAGTCTTCACATCCTGGTGCACATATTTGGAGTAGAATATTTTCCTGTGACTAATGAATGCTCTTCTAGCTTTTATTAATTGTATATTGATATGCTCATTAAGGTAGCACAGTCTATCGATATTTATTCCAAGATATTTGACATTTGCCTTTTGCTGGATTATTGTATTTCCTATTTGGATTGCAAATTGTTTCCAATTTTTCCGTGTATCCCAGCTTGCATATGTGATCGGGTTGCGAAATAAAATAGTTTCACATTTATCAGCATTGATCGCGATTCTCCACGTATGCAAATAGTCTTCGATAAAATTTAGTGCTGTTTGAAGCTTCTGTTGAATTGATATTATTTTAGGCAAAGAACAGTAGATTACAATATCATCTGCGTAAGCTATAGTTCGAATATATTCACTATTTAAATTTTCGCTGACTATCAAATTTTTTGTATATAAGTTAAATAGTAGAGGAGCTGTTACTGTTCCCTGCTGTAAGCCATTACATATGTTGAAAATCATACTGGATTTTTCACTTCCGAAAGTCGTTATAAACTTTCTATTATACAGCATATCCTGTAATATTTCCAAAATTTCGGGTGGGAATTTCATTTTGTAAAGTTTATATAAAAGGCCATCCAACCATACTGATTCAAAAGCTGTGTTCATATCAATCAGCACCGCTCCGGTACATCTTTTGGCGTTTAAGTTGTGGCATACATCGGATATCAATTTTGTTACTGCATGAGTAGTAGAGTGGCCGTATCGAAACCCAAATTGATTGTCAGTTAATAGGTTATTGATGTCGGCATGTTCTTGAAGTTTATTGTAAATGATGATTTCATATATTTTGCTGATGTTTGATAGCAGGCTGATTGGTCTATAGTTGTTGGGATTTACTTGATTTTTATTTTTCTTTAGTATTGGGTATACTTTCGCAGTTTTCCAACAATTTGGGAATGTTTTGTTATTTAAAAGATGATTAAATAAGCTACATAGTTCGATAATTATTTCTTCTGGGACGTGCTTAAGAACAATGCAAGGCACGTTGTCCAAGCCATATGATTTTTTTGTGTTCATATGTTTTAGTATACTCTTCATTTCTGTTACATCCACAAAGTATTTCGGATCAGTTGGATAAACAGGATCGGATGCTCTGTTAGTAACGGAAAATTTCGTTTTAGTTAGATTATTATGCTTGTCATGCAGATGTTTATTTTTAATCGGTTGAATTATTTGCATTATTATGTTTTCGTGGTCACTTTTTCCTAGTGTAGGGTTTGGTTTCGTCCTCTTTTCTGTATAGTAACCCAGAATATTTAAATTAGTTTCGTTACTATAACTTATATAGTTCGTCCCAGATTTTGGGAGAGTTGACCAGTCTACGTTTAGTGTGGCCATGCTTGTTATTTCATTTTCCGAGACTTGTAGTTGGTTGATCTTCATTTCTGTGTTCGTTCGATAAATACTTTTAATGTTCCTGAACATTTTGGGTCCTGGTTTTATTGTTTCCAATTTTTGCTTCCAAAATTTGTTATATTCAATTTTAATATTCTGTTCTATTAGTTCATTGGCTCGCCTGATTTCCGCTTTAAGTAAATTATTTTGCCTCGTGTTATTCAACCCATTCCTTCTATTACGTTTGAGTATAGTGATGATGTTGCTTTTGTGTTTATACAGTCGTTCTATTATATTGTTTGTGTATACTTCCATACTGTATTTTCGCCGGACTCTTGGTGCATTCGTATTTAAATTTTCGTTAATTAAATTTGTAATTGTGTTGATGCTTGTTTCAATTTCGATGTTATTTAAATTTCTGTCACTAGCTGTTATGTTTTCTTGACCAGTTTCTCTTAAATATCGTCTATATATTTTCCTCAGATTATTCTGCCATATTGTCCAATCGATGTTGGTAAAATTATACCTATTTCTTTGTGTTGTGTTTTGACCAATTTCCAGTTGTCCGATGTTCCGGCAATTAATTTCTATGGCTTTATGATCGCTGTCGTATGTGTGAGATGGAATTTCATGATGGGCATTTGTAGCGACTGTAATACGATTATCAGTTATCGCTAGGTCGAGGTAGTTACCCGAACGTGTGAAAGTGGGTGCATTCGCTTTATAATATGCTGCTCTGTAGATCATTTCATTGGCTATTAGCCAATCATTTAGTTTTGTGCCTCTTGGATTGTTAGATGAATTACCCCAATTTATATGTTGAGCATTAAAATCACCTGCTATTACATAGTAGTTTTTTACGTTACGTAAGTCTAGATTTTCGAAAAGTTTGTCCCATTCGTTTATGAATAACGTGTCAGTCATCCTGTTATTTGTGCATGGGCAATAGATGGATACGATGTATAGATGGGTATTATCCTTTAGGTTGAGTTTAATAATCGTGAGCTCAATACCTTTTCCGTGATTCGATTTTTTGTATGCGATCTTCTGAAATTTGATGTTGGCGTTTAGGAGTATTGCCGTTCCGCCTCCTTGTTTTGAATTTGGACGATCTTCTCTAATAAAGTTATAATTTTTGAAGGTAAGTTGATGTTGTGTGTTTAATTTCGTTTCGCTGATCAGTAATACATCTGGTTTGTGTTGCTCAAGGAATTTGAGAAGGTTTAATCTTCTTGTAATGCTTTTAATTGAATTTACGTTTAGTGCTATTATTTTAATGTCACTCAAAATTTATTAATAATTTCCAAAAGTTGAGCGATTTGCTCACTTTGTTGTTGAATGGTTTTTGCCATCTGGTCCACTTTGGTCGCTAGCGCTTGTATCGATAGGTTCTCCGGCTGATTATTTTTGATCGGGTTTGTAAATTCAGCATACGTTCCAGATTCTGGATTCACGTAAGTGGATTGAAATAATCTGGGAGTTTTCGGGTTGTTGATGCGTTTTTCCTTTATTTTCAATTTTAATTTTTGAAGAGTTTGTTGGTAAATTGGGCATCCTCTGTACGACGCTGGATGTCCATTTTTCTTACAGTTGATACAGAAGATTTTTTCATTGTCAATTTTTTCTGTCACTCTGCATTCACCTGGTTTGTGGTGTTCAGAGCATTTAACACATCTGTAAATTAAATGACAATTTGCTGCAGAGTGGTTAAACCTTTGACAATTTTTGCATTGCATCATTTCTTTATTCTTTTTTAAATTCTCCCAAGTAACCCTTTGATAGTTTAAGGCTTTTATGTTAATTATTGGACTAATCGACACATTTGGTTCGAATTGAACTACGTAGAGCGGTAGTTTGCGATTAATTTCCATTGATCGTTTAGTTTTCATTTGAGTTAAGTTGTTTACTTTAACTCCTCCAATTTTTTCAATTTCGGCTTGTAATTCCAAAATATTTTCATTTGGTGTTAAACCATTTAGCACTAGCGTTTTAGGTTTAATATTTTTAGGAGTATATGAAAAATAATTGGTATTAACTTCGTTAAATACTTCCTTTATTTTATTGTACTCGTCCAAATTTTCAGTTAGAACCGAATGTTTCTCATCATTTATTCTTTTTATTTCGAAATTATTGATATCTATTCCTTTGATCAATGCAATCGTATTTTGGATTTGCTGATTATGTATGTGGAGTGGCGGCGGTTTGCTCTTACTCTTGTTGTTACTGTTGAACAAGTCCCGGTTGTTGTCATAGTTTGTATTTTTGCTGTTGCTCCTGGTGAGGTTTGATGTCGTAGTTTTGGATGTGTATGATCCATTGACATTTAAATTTGTAGCTTTGATCGACTGTTTTAATTTTTCGAAATTTGTTGGTGTTTGAGGTCTTCTGTTTTCGCATCCGTTTTCGATTAAAGTGGAAGTAGCGTCATTATCAACGTCTTCATCATCATCCATATCGTTTGGATTAATTAACTGATGAAATCTATTTTCATTTGTAAAGCTTATTTCGCTCATATTTGTTGTTGTATCACTGTGATCAAGCTGTTTTTCCATAAATAATATACGATTTTTTAATTTTTCATTTTCAATTTGAAAATGCTTTAATTTATTAGCATACCGTTGTTCGGTGCTAATTAACACTGGTTTTATTAAAGTTGTTCGGCTTTTATGAACATTAGTTTTTGAATCATTCTGCTTCATTATTCTAATGTTGGATTGTAAACGGGGTAGCCCCGTTTACCAACAATTATTGGCAGTTTACGCCACACCTTCACTTGTGTCTCTGTATCCCGTGATATTAGATATTATTTCAATAACACTAACGGATATATATTATATTTAACTTTATTATAAAAATTTAAATTTTATTTTTTCTCCACTGACACACAATTTTATTTTTCGATGTTTTCGCTACTGCGATTGGTTTCGAACTGCATGCTGACCACTTTGCCACCGGGGCGGAATGTAAATCTCTAGTTCTGTTAAAATCCTTACATCTAACTAACAAATTCGCGTTCCATGGAATATCTATGCCAAGTACTTTGTTAATGCCAAATGAATAATGCGTACGAGTATAACGAATATAACACACGAATATAACGTGCTTGATGACACGTGGAGCCGAATTCTAATAATTTCTCGTTACTAGAGCCACCTTAATCGAAGTCGCAATTTTCAATTAAGAGCACAAAATAATTTTAATGAATTATTAAATGTTATTTAATTTTTTATTTCTTTTCGAGAGCTGCATTCACTCTTTCAAAAAGCCACGTGCGGCTCGCGAGCCGCAATTTGGCCATGTGTGGAATATAACAACGACAATTCGCAAGTACGTCAAACACCTTAATTTGTCGTATGTTTCAACCCCCACGAATTGAACTAATCAAAATGCTTGAAGGCGTGAGAAAGTGCTTACTGTTTCATGTTTTTCCCCGATTTTCTTTGATCTTTTTGAAATTAATGCACGGATTTTTAAAGCGCGGTGCACGAGCGGCGCTCTTGACTCGCCTATATATGCTATACCCCATACTTCAGTCGAAATTATAAATGCAAACGAGTGCATGTGAAAAATATAATAAAATTATAAATTATATGCGTATGTGTGTTATCGAAAGAAATTAACCAACAAAATAATTGTGACATTAAAAATAAACGTTTAGCATTTTCAACCCAATTCTACATGATTAATTGTTATAACGAAACATACAGCGATAATACCTGGGTTTCAGTAACATAGGTTTCACTAGTAATGCGAAAGTGATTTATATATCAAATTATGCAGTTTTTTAAACAAATGGCGATTAGAATGGGTGTAAAAAACTATAATAAATAGCATAATTCGACAGTACTTCTGAATAAGCTCCAAATTTCATTTAAATTTTAAGGAATATGTCACTGTACCCAAATTCGATATTTTTAAAAATTGAGAAGATTAGAAATTTCTATAAATCCATAAAATACTTTTGCAGCACTGTTTGGTCACCTCAATTTGGGCTTATTCCCAATTCAGTAAATTATCCTTTTGTTTTACTTTTCTTTTTATGCGATAAAATGATTTGTAACTTTAAACATACAAAAATATGTATATAATTTAACTTACCGACAGTTAAAAATTTCTAGATAATTCACAAATACCTGGTTGACCTTATAGCTTATTGAATATTATAATGTTTAAAGAGATAAGCAACTATAACTATAAAATTCTATAATTAATAAGGCCAAAATTAAGTAGACAAGTGCAAAGTCTAGGTAAAATGATCACTAAATTTAATTTTGTCAAATATTTTTTGGTTTTATTCACAAAGATAAATAAACAAAACTATGCATTTAAATCACTTCCATTTTACATTAAAATGATAATAATTAGCAAATTGAGTACGACAGCACAATCGACTTAAAGCTAAAATTGGTTACATCACTGAAATATTATTTTTGAAAACCATAACCTGATGCGCTAAGTTCATTGGGGTTTCCGATTCGCCAAAATGGAATGAAATGATATGAAATTATTATAAATTTTGATTTCCGATTTCCATTGAATATTTCCATTACACTAATTTATTGTGTGAGTTTACGATAAACATTTTAGAAGTTGTTCTAAAAACTGAGAAAAACTCAAATGTTAAAATTTGAATACTTGCCCGACCGTTTACTCCTTTAACAGATTTTAAACCGAAAACAACCCGATATATAAAAATCGCAGTTAACAAAAAATTTCATTCCACTCAACAATTGCATTGATCCGAATCACATAACATAAGCAAGAATTCAAATTGGGACCCCCTGTTATCTTACCTTTCATTGACACTTAAACTCACTATTAAACGTAATTATATGTTATCACACCAAAATCAAAATTATAACTGATTTGCAAAGCTCACTAGAAAATTGAAAGGTAGAATTGACATCACATCATATACAAAACAAGATTGTTTACCAATTTGAATTCTTTTATGTTTTCTTCATTATACATTTCTGCAACTTTGCTACGCGCCTCTTTAGCTCAGTGGCAGAGCACTGGTCTTGTAAACCAGGGGTCGTGAGTTCAATCCTCACAGGAGGCATAAATAATGTTTTTGTATTTCTTTTTAGATAATAAGCGTTACATACAAAATAATTGGTTCCGGTGTTTTTTTTTGTGAGATTATTGCTCTGATGAAGCAGCTCGTTAATGAGCTGTAGTAATTTTATCAACTAAAGGTTTTAATCGAAACTATTTACTTTTCATTGGCGCAATATAATTGTAATAAAATAAAACTTTTATTTTACATTAATTTTTGGATAACAAAATACATAAATTAAATATTACGAACATATAAAGGGAAAATCAACCAGTCCACCATTTTGGTTAGTTAAAAACCTTTAAACCCTTAAAATATACAAAACAAAAAAAAAAACTAGAATTAGGTAACTATCAGTAACGGTTTGTGCCCAGCGCACTCGGATCGCTCCCCGCTGAGGTACTTGGATTGTTTTGTGGCATTTGCGTATAAAGCGGCATACCCATGAATTTAGGAATATTTGGCTGAGTTTTACTCGTATTATTTATCAGACTAGGATTTCGTCGAAGCGGGATTTGGTCGACCTTTATATCTTTCTGATATTGAAATACTCCTTTACCGGCCATATCCGGTAGAATAGCTTGTGATGGATACCAGAATCTATATGTAAAATACCATGTTAGTATCGCTACCATTCCACTAAGAACTTTTTCCGCCATATTATGGTAGTACAGCATCGTACAGACGAGCATAACATCCCATAGCAGTTGCAGCACAGTCATACCAACAAAAAATAATCGAATAGTTGGCGTAAATCGTTCGTATAAATATTTGAGATTCCGAATTTCCTCGTCTTTTAAATTTTTTAGTGGATTGGTGCGTTGCGCCGCCGAATCCTGTGATGCTCGATTAAATTCCTCCTGCCGCAAATGTTCTCGTATATTATCCCAATTGATGATGGGTCGTGCCTCTTCTATCAGCACCAAACTAGAGTAAATTAGTATAAAAGCGTGCCCCGATATATCAAAACCATTCCAAAAATTTCCACTTTTAAGGCAACTCGATTTCGAATCGAAACCCCGAACATTGCATCGGCCAACCGCGGTCTCGATTATATTAAAAATCTTTGTCCATATAAACCAAAAAATAGTTGCAATCCCAATACGGGGCAAATGATTTTTCAGTAGTCGTTGAATATTGCCACAGCATATGGTGTAGGATGTCATACATAGAAATGGTAAACTAAATAGTATTGTCCAGGCCCAGCCCATTTTAACAAAATATACATTGAATAGATTATCCGAACGTGAAAAGTAAGATTTCGGAAATGGTATAAAATCTCCGATAAGTGATATGAGGAATAGGGCGCCCAGATATAATGCCACCTTTATATTCGTATCGAAAAATATCGCTTTCTTGCACACATACAGCACCATTTTAGTCAGCACTTCATTCACGGAAGTTGGTGCAGCGGTTGGTCGAGTACCTTTGGTATCACTTCGCGGCTGCTCCATTCCACTTGGCCGAAACTTCATTTGGGTTGGTATATTATTATGCATTGGTTTGCGTTTTGACGCCATAACGTATAAATTCTATGTTCCTTCGATTTTAATAAAAAATTTATGTCTAAAAATAAAAAATTTGCATAAATCCATGGACTAAGAATTCTGTCAAAAATGACAAATCACTTTTTTTGAAGGGATTAGTTCTATTTAGCTACTTACACTTAATAATTAAATTTCCTAATATATACAAAGATTCAATGATAATAAATTAGTTGCGGTTTTATTTATAAATATTCATAGCTTTTAAGACAAAAACGTAAATTATAACAAAAAATCACGTCATAATAAAATTTTTTATTTTCGTTCATCACAGCTGTCAAATCAAAATGTACATTTTCTGCATGCTGGCGAATACACTGTTAATATTTACTAGTTTTATGCAGCTGGCCGATAGATGCCTCGCTTTAAAAACTCTTCCAGGCAGCCATTGCAGTTTTATGACGACAAATTCTTTTTTTGTCACCTTTTGACAAAAACGTTGTGTTGTCAAAAGTGTTGAAAATAATTTAATTTATATAAAATATACGCAAATAAATTAAATAAAAATGTACGGAAACGGTGAATATGCAGAATCGGTAAGTAATTGTGTATAAAATAGTGCACAAAAATGATGCGAACATATAAATTTCTCTTAAAATAAAACCATAACCTATAAATTAATGTTGGCCATGATGAATTTTACAGGACTATGGTGGTTACGATTATGATAATCAAGGAGACTCCAATCTCGATGAATACGACCGCGGATACTATGGCAGCAAAATGCCCGATGTTGTAAAAAAATTTCTACAATATTTTCGCAATGTAATCAACGAAGGTGTCAGTTTTGAAATACAAAATTTGTACGAAAACTCGTTCCCTAAATTGAGCGAGCAACACTTCGAAAAAACTGCTTGGCCTAATGAGGATGAGGTGATGGCTGTGGTTGGTGAGGATCATGTAAGCACAATATCCAACAATATAATTTATTAGATACTTAAATTGTGGTATGCTTTTAGGTTTTTAAAACGCTTTACAAAGAACTATACTTCCGACATATACATGCACGCATCCCAGGAGGTCCAGTACTTAAACAACGGGTAGCTTCATTTTTAAACTACTGTGAATTCTTTAATTTGATTTTATCGGCATCGACCCCTGTTACATTGGAACTTCCTGATATTTGGCTCTGGGAACTAGTTGACGAATTCGTCTACCAGTTTCAAAATTTTGCCCAATATCGAGCTCGCCTCACGGATAAATCCGACGAAGAAATGGATCAACTCTTGAATAGTAACAGCAAAGTATGGAATATTTTGTGTATCGTAAATGTTTTACACTCGCTCGTGGAGATGTCGAATATTAAGGTACAATTAGAAGTGGCTGCCTCCGGTGGAGATCCCGATTCAGTCGCCGGTGAATTTGGTCGCCATTCATTCTACAAAATGTTGGGATATTTCAGTTTGGTTGAATTGTTACGTGTCCACTCGCTGCTCGGTGATTACTATCAAGCAATTAAGATTTTGGAACCAATTGAAATCCACAAAAAAAATCAGTATACGCATATTCCGGCTTGTCAAATTTCAACATCATACTACGTTGGATTCGCTTACATGATGATGCGTCGGTATTCCGATGCGATTCGCACATTCTCATCCATTTTGTTGTACATTCAACGCACTAAGCAATTGTATAGCGCTCGATCGTATCAAAACGATCAGATTAACAAGCAAACTGAACAAATGTATCATCTTCTAGCAATTTGTTTGGTTTTACATCCACAGTGTATTGACGAGTCGATTCAACAGGTATTACGCGAGAAGAATTATCATGATAACATGTACAAAATGCAATGTGGTGATTTGGATGTATTCAAGAGTTTTTACACATTCGCTTGTCCAAAATTTATTTCGCCCTGTCCACCGCCTCCGGATGCACCCATGGAAGATTATGTAAAGGATCCGCTTGATCATCAAACCCAAGTATTTATGGATGAAGTTAAGCAACAACAAGATTTGCCAACAATCCGGTCATATTTAAAATTGTATACAACACTTCCGTTGACAAAACTCGCCTCGTTTATGGATCAAAATGCCCGCGATGCTGACGAACGTAAAATTACAAATCTGTTAATCCATTTGTTGTGCTTCAAACATAAAATGAAAAATATTGTCTGGACCAAGGGAGCAAGTGGTTTAGAGGGTAAATTTCAATCAGGGTCCGAACTTGATTTCTACATTGATAACGATATGATTCATATTGCTGATACAAAGGTTTCGCACCGTTACGGAGACTTCTTTATACGAAAAATTTTGAAATTCGAGGATTTGAATAGAAGATTACACCAATTCAAAATTTAAACAACGGCAACAGATGTTTGTTTTTTGTGGATTCCAATAATTTTACAATTCCCATAGAAAGTTTATAAATTATTGAGATTTTTTTTATTATTGTAAAATTAAACGAATAAATAAACGTAAATGGAAATTTTAATTATTTTATATGTATTTCAATAAATTAGAATTCTGTGCCCATAATGGGATTATGTCATGAAATTGTCATTTTCAGTCAAATTATTATTTATTTACCTATTTCGAATTTGGTTGATTGCTTCTGGGGGGCTATTATGAAATTTTTCGATTTCGATATCGAGAAAATTCGCCCTATTATGAACCTTAATAAAAAAATTCGAGGCGAATTTTTTCGAACGCACATGTTATCGAGAAAATTCGCCCTATTATGAAACTAAAAAATCATTGAAGTGAATTTTTTCGAATGCACTATTTACGATGACCATTTAGTAGACGAATTTTATATTCGACCGTTCGAATTTTTCCATAATGTTGATCATTTGTTGGTGTGAAAAATGTATCATTGAAATCCATCATATCACCGAATCCATTGCATGGTAATTGTGACTATTTTATAAAATTTCATGTTTTGCTACATAGCTTCCATTTAGGTAATACATCGTGAAACGTGGGCAACAAAGAGGGCTAGATGAATCCAAGTAGTCAAATGGCGTCAAATATAGGAGCATGCAATCATCGAAAAGTCGCTCGAGTAGTGTTATATTTGGTAGTGTTTTATATTCTTCTTCCAATGAAGTTTTTAATTTTTCAGAATTGCACTCGTAACTCATATAGAAATACCATATTCTATATGAGTTGCCGGATCCGCTTGAAACGCGATATTTCAAAACGCGATATTTCGAAATATGACATAACGAGATATGGTATAAAACGCGATATTTCAAAACGCAATATGGTACAAAACGCGATATTACAAAACGCGTTTTGGTACAGAATGTGCATTGCAAAGCAACGGGATCGCTCCTATCGATTTTTAAATTCCTATATAATCTGAAATTAAATTTCCCTTCACCCGCCTGATATAACCCGATCCTAAACTCCAGTTTTGTACCATATCGTGTTTTGTACCATATCGCGTTTTGTACCATATTGCGTTTTGTACTCTATCGCGTTTCGCAATATCGCATTTTGAAATATCGCGTTTTATACTGTATCGCATTTTGATATTTCACGTTTTAAAATATCGACCCATGAGTTGCGATGCGCGGTAAGAGGCAAAATAATGTAATGTTGGTGATTACCGGCCATAGAGGATCTACATCCTCTATTCCTTGATTCCTTGGACTTGCTGCATTTTCGTTAAACATTACAAACACATTTTCCTTGCCGTAAAACACATTTTATTTTAATTTTTCTTTTACTTAAAATGAATTAACTATTAAAAATGTATGCATTGTTTTTAAAATTTTCAAATGTTCCACATGTTTTTACTTACATACTTAAAAATCATTCATCAGTTTTAATAAATTTTGGTTGCTTTTGTATCGATAATAATATTTTTGTGTACAATATGCACTCTGACATCAATTACAATTATACAAAAGAAACGGTTGAGAAAAAAAAAATTATTAAGTAAAATATTTTGTGCCAGTACTTTGCACTTTTCTTAAATTAATTATATTTTTCTTTTGTTCTTACTAAAAACAAAATTTAATTCTTATTAATAGAAAATCAAAGATTTTAAGACAAAAAAAATAGTTTATGTAGTTTAAAACGAAAACCAAATACTTTTGTACGATTTACATACAAATTATTATTATAAAAAAAAATATTAAAAGTTTTCGTTTTAGCTGATTTTGTTTTATTAAACTTTCATTTTACTAATGTCACTTTCAACTTGTTTTGTGTTTGCACCTCTCCTTGCACCCCGTTTAGGGGTAGTTATCTTTGCGGGTGGTGATGCTGCAACTGGTTTTTTGGTAACCATCTCGACGTGCAATTCTTTTAATTTATTGTCAACTTTCTCTTGTTTTTCTTTTACATTAATCTGCAAAAGAGAAAATCAAGAAAATTATATGAACTCTAAAATTGGCCACAATTATTATAACAAACTTACCTTTTTTAATTTAACTGGAACCGCTTTAGCTTTTTGTTGGATCTTCTTATTTTTAGCATTTGAAATTTTGAATACATTTTTATCTTTTTTTGTTTTGTTTAGCGCTGGCTTTTGTGGCTGTTGTGCCTTTTTAGCAGCTGCTTTTGCTCCTTTCTTGCCCTTTTTCGCCATTTTCAAGCTCGGAACCTTAAAATAAACAAAACAAAAGAAAAAACGAGAAATGGTATGCTGAACTCTCTGTATTATATATAGAAAATAAACAAAGAAAATTTGGTTAACATTTCTCTTGTCTTGTAAAGAACCAATTTTTTTGTTTTTTAACTTATTTCAATTAAATCAAATCATCAAGAAAAAAAAATAAACAGTTGTCTGTAATGTATGTAACACCTAACTGGTATGTCCGTATTCGTCAGAACTTTTCAAGATATGGCTGGCAATACCTTTAGTTTAGACTTTGGAACACCAAAAAAGCAAAACCTCTCGTTATCTCAGATAAAAAAAAGTTTATTTACTTCGGACTAGATACTTTTTTAGAACTTAAGAATATAAGTTACCCCCATTTTAGAACGGAGGAATTTAAATGTAACGAAGGTGGAATTTATAAATGGTCTCATTAACTGAAGGTAGCAAATTAAGGAGATTGTTCAGTTTGAAATCTGCAAAAAATATTCGATTAATTTTATATCTACAATTTATTTAAAATTGTCACAATCATATTTTCAAATTCCAAAATGTAATGTAAAGAACAATATATTGTAAGTTTCACCAGGGAATTGATTGGATCCAATGGGAAAACTTACGAAATTTTCTAACCTGTTTTCCTGTCGTTAAATCGCTGCGACTTGAAACGAAAATTTTCCTCTTTTATTTGCGGAACCTAATGAGTTGTAAATTCCGAGGGGCCTTAATATTATATTTTACCTAATACGGACTTTATAGTTGTTTCCCACTTCCGATAGTTACCAATTATTCGGAGAATTATAATCAACGGAAGTGGACTGCGTCCACTAATATCCGTCTGATTCATCTATGCCATCTTATATAAAGTGCTTATTACTGTAAAAACGCACGATGTAGTCTTCTAAACATGAGTTCTGATAATGAGTGTTCATCGATTGTCAAAATTGAGAGATAAAAAATGGACTAGACCGAACCTTGGACTTTGTCCCCTGCCATTATATGGTGACCAACTTTTCAGTCTTAAGAACATCAAAGAAAATGGCGGGCTGTAATTGTTGTGACCAACCCGTTTTCTTTTACGACAAATGTACATAGATCTCGAATACAATCTCCCAATTTATGGAAAAAGCTTTAGTATGAAGTTTTATTCCGAATAGTCAATCCGCCTGGTCTGCAGAGATGCCGAGTTTTGGCGACATATTTTTTTCGGGTAATTTAAAATATGATCTGAACTAATTTTGTTTGAAGTTTAATTTACAATCTTTTTATTTTTAATAGTTTTCTCGTAAATGCTATATACTTTTTAAAATATTTGCAAAAAAACGGAAAAGCTCATATGGAAGCTTACACTTCCGATGGACCGATCTCGGTCAAAATCACCGGGATCTTCGATTTATCGAAAAAGCTTAAGTATTAAGTTTCATCCCGATTAAAGCCCGTAGGGGGACCAAAATTTTAATGAGAATCAATTTTTCTACAAAAAATGTCATTTCCGCTTAAATTCTGGTAAACTGATCTGGACCGGTATATACTTCTTACCGTCACGTCTGTGCACCGATTTTGGCCAAAATTCACTGATCTCCCAATTTGTGGAAAAACCAAAGTATAACCTAACCTTTCTAACCTAACCTAAGGTATGGTTTCATCCCGATCAATCTGTCCATTTGGGCTGTACAGGGTTTGTATTTTTGTCGGAAAACATTTTTTTAAATCAAAAAACGTCATTTCAGCTTCAATGTTGGGATACTAATCTAGAACAACGGTATTGTTGTAAATTTTATTTAGAATATCTAACAAAATATTTCCGTGTCAGGAAAGCTACGACTAAATATCTCCGGCAAAAGAAGCGCGAACATATGAGAAAATGCATCGCACGCATAAGCTCCAAGCGGAACTAGGATCCGCAAGACTTCCACTCAAGAGGTAAGCAATCTCACTAAACAAAGCCATCAAAGACGGGAATGAAGAGCCGAGAACAAATCGGGCAATGTTCTCACAGAATTAAAATATCATTGACGACTATCAATGTGGTTTTCTGCCCAACCAATCAACTAATGACCAGTGCTTCACAATATAAGAGTATAATATAACCATACATCAACTAACGGGAACCTGTAGACCGCACTCATATGTTCGAATGCCAGAGGAACACGTTTCTCTGTGTAAATTAACAACGTCCGAGTCTAGATGTAGAATCGTAATCGAAGGATCTGTATCAGATTTCTTTGATATAACATCTGGTGTTCGATAGGGAGATGCACTTGCACCCGTTCAATTTGGCGCTCGAAACATGTAATAAGAAAAACTAACATGAATTAAATCAGGTAAAATTCTTGGATATGCAGATCGTGTTTGGATATCGTGTTTCTTGGCCGAAGACCTAGCGATACCAAGGACAGTTTCATACCGCTACGCAAGCAGACTAGGTTTGGAAGTGAACGGCAGCAAAACTAAATTCTTATCAACACAGAAGAGCCTGGCAGAAATAAAACCTCTACCGGACCCTAAGTTTTTTACGCACAATCAAGGTTATTGGGACGTAAACATCTATCGCATATTTGAAATGAAAGTCGACCGTTGCTAAGTCCCCACAAGAACGCATTGATAAATAAAGTGTTTGAACAACAGCCAGCCGGCTAGAAGAGAGAGAAAGAGAGTGAGAAAAAGAGAGGGAGAAAAAGAGAGGGAGAAAAAGAGATTGAGAGAAAGTCAGAGAAAAAGAGGCTCAAAATATTTGCAAAAAATGAAACCGCTCCTATGGAAGCTGTCACTTCCGGTGGACCGATTTCGGAAAAATTTAATGAGATCTCCCAATTTGTCGAAAAGTTTAAGTATGAAGTTTCATTCCAATCAATCAATTCTTCTGGGACAATTTTTTGTTAAAAAACGTCATATTCGCTTAAATTTAGAATCTTTTAGTTCATAATTTTCCGCAAATGACATACTTTTTCAAAATATTTGCAAAACACGGAAAAGCACCTATGGAAGATGCCACTTTCGGCCAAAAATAACTGGTGCTCTCTATTTATGGGAAAAGCTTAAGTATGAAGTTTCACCCCGATCAATCATTCCGTTTGCGTTGTAGAGCGCCATGAGGCATTTAGTCTGCACGCACACGCCCACAATTTTTTAGGCTTTGGTGTATGAATGGTAAATCTACACAAACCTTGAGGTCAATATTTTTCATGCTTACTTTATTTTACTACGTAAACGAAAGTAACAAGCCAAACAAGATAAAGAAGAGAATTAAAAATAAAATACTTTTAGAAATTTTAACAATCAAATGCAAAATTGGTTACGCAGCCCAGATTGCATTTAAATAAACGAGCAACCTGTGGCTGCAAGTTAGGGCTCAATGAATTTAGCATGCGTATCCGCTTTGGCTAACAGCCAACTCCTTGATCAATTTGGAAGTGGTTATACGATTACTAACAAAACTATAGGAACTAACAAAAGTTCGCTTAGTTGGAGAGTGTTAAATATTTAAAAAAAAAAAAAACACCAATGGTTTGCAATTGTTTGAAACTTTTTTTTTAATTTCATAACGATCGGTTAAAAAGGAGACGAGAAAATAGCTGAGGATGGCGAAATCAGACGAAATTCCACCACCAACGCAAACAGAAATTCGCTATGTGATTCTCTTCGGTTTTCGGTAAAGAGAAGTAATCATCTGGGATACGCTAGAAAATCTGCTCGATGGGTTTCATGAATTTTAAATGAGGGCCAAAAAGAGGTACGAGTGCATTTTGCTAAATTCTTCCTAAATAAATTAGAAAATGGGCAGTCTTGCATCTTTAGTAAAGTCGTTACTGATAACGAATCTTGGTTTATGGGTACAGTCCATGGGTACCCAGGAGCAAACCCACCCGTAAAAGCTAAGCAACAAAAATCAGAAACAAAAAGAATGATGTCAGTTTACTTCACCCGATCAAAAATTGTAGCTGCTATTCCCCTGGAAAAGGGTCAGACGGTAACTGCAAAATGGTAGACTGCTTACCAAAAGTTTTCAAAAATTTGTTGGAAAACCGGAAGAAAGAGGATTTTCGGCGCTAATTATTATTTCATGACAACGCGCCAGCTCACACTGCTAAAATAACGAGTAACTTTATTGCGATCTCTGGCATCGAAGAAATACAAGCAGTACCATATTTCCCTGATCTAGGTAGGCACCTTGTGATTTCTGGTTATTTCCAAAAATTAAAAAATATTTGAGGGGAAGGTCCTATAACAGTAACGCGGAGATAATTTATGCGGTTAACGCTGAACTTGATAAGCTTAAAAAGATTTTCAAGACTGTTTTGAGAAGTGGATCTATAGGCTTAAGAAATCACACCGCATGTCACATCGCTTTCGAAAGTAGCATTTTAGCAAAACTTTTAAAAAAATGAAAACCAAGACTAATAGGTCGAAATATCTAGAGGCCGGTGGTATAATCCGGCTTCAGTTTTAGGGTTGGGGATGCCAACACTGCTCTGTGCCAAGATTGTGGAACAGTTATAAAAGCTCTGTAGTTCGAAAGAGTTGAAGTAAGTGATCTAGAATGAGAGTAAACCCGAGCTATAATTCAGCAGGAAAAACTCGCATCGGGACCACTTACCTTATATGGTGGAAAGGATAAAAAAAAACTCTAACCCAAGATGTCGAGCGTTCCTAGTCTATATGCTAAGTCTGAACTAGGCGGATTAATGATAATGTTGGATTGCTTGAAAGCAACAAAATCAGAATTGATAGTCGCAAATGAGAAAGTAAACAGAAAGCAGTAACTCGTTAATTCCCCTATTGAGGCGATCAGTCCGTCCTATTAAGTACGACGATCTAGATTATTTTCTTCACATTAGCTAAGCCAAAAAGCCCTGCGAGTGGTTCTTCTTTTTTGTATTCCATTTGTACTACTAAAAGTATCCCAATCAACATGAAGAAAAAATATTTTGATTCTATTCTGCTCCTAACAGGTTTTCTAGATATAAGTTTTATAAGATCAAGACACCAAAAAGCTCTATTACAGAGCAATTGTAGAAAAAAAATCATCAATCGCGAATAGGTCATTGTTTGTTGAGGGAATTAAAAATGTTTGCTATTAGCGTCTTGACTGATCCCAATTCATATGACTAAAAAAATTACAACAGACTCAAAATCAAATATATTGTGTGCTCGGAAATTTTATCATCTAAGAATCAGTCGAAAATTGCAGACTACTATTTAGATACTCTACAAAATTAACAGAACTACCAAAACTTAAGATGCTCTCCCGAAATTGCAAATGGAAAATTGGAGTTTGGACTTCAATTTTAGCCTCTATTAAAGATGGCTTCACTTTTGTAAATGTGAAAGGAATTATTAGAATAAATATTATATTCAAAAAAATAACTGAAACACAAAATGTAAAACGAAATAAGGAAAGCTCAAAAGCTTGTGGGCGTTTAAGATTAAAGATAAAAAACGGAAATAGTTTTACAACAGTAAAATTTAGTCTCCGTATTTAAAATCGTGTTTTGGCCATATTAAAAACCATTACAAATTCCAAGCCGTATTTGGCCCAAAACAAATTGGCACATAATTTAATAAACGCATCCTGCATAAAAATATAGTTATTTTTAAAATGTAAATCTACGTGCAGTTCCATTAAAATTTGTCAATGAAACAAAACAAAAAAAAAGAACTATCAACTATATATAAAATCTATAATAAATAAACAAAATAGTTAAAAAATAAAAATTACATTTTATCTTCTCTGCTAGTCGTATACCATCACCATCAACATCACCAGCATTTAGTTCTGTCGACGATAATTTTCGTTTATTTTTATTATAAAATAGAATCTCATGATTCAGCTGAAAGCTGACCCGCATCATATTCTTATTTGGCGCAACATTACGCACAAAATGTATCCCTTCCGTTATGATACTTTCTTCGAATTGATAGCGCAATTGCTCCTCGACTAAATTTTTAGCTAATAATTTTGGGTCGTCGACCCCTTTTGCGAAACAATAAACATGCACGATTGGATACAGGTCGTCTATTATGGGCCCATCATAATTGCACAGGAGTCCTTTGAATGAAGGCAAAAATTCAACCGCTATTGCGGGTAAATTCATTACTATGTGTATGGCATATTTTGTTTGACTTTCACTATACGTTTTCCACCGCTGTGATAAATCTTGTCTGAGATCCGTTACGATAAAATCTTTTCCATCTTTATTGTAAGCTCTTACAAATTTATCAACCTTATTCAATTTAATATTTTCATTTAGATACTTATATGAATTTGGATTTAAGTCATTCGCTAAAACATTGCACTTCTTTTTGCCAGCAGGTACAGAAAATGGTCCAACTCCACAGAATACATCGTACAGTAGATCGCCCGGTTCGAGTAGCTTAATTATTTTTTCGTGCTCCGTCGCCAACCTTGGATTCCAGTACACTTGTGAAAAATCAAATTTAAATATAGCCCCATTCTCTTTTACCACACAATTATAGTCTGGTTCGCCAGCCAAAAGCTCTAATTCAAAATTACGATATGTATTGTCTATTGTGTTTGTCTTATTTATAATTGTTTTACATCCGATTGTTTTATCTTTCAGCACTTCGGCGATAACATATTTATACGGCAATAAATGTTCCTTAAGATTCAAGTGTAATAGGTGTCCAATGCGGGAGTACGATGAAAATCCTTCGTGCTCCTCGGGTAATATTGATTTTAGAATTTCATCACATTTCCAGTTCTCATACTTCAAGTCAACATCGTCCCATATCACAGACGATTCCTCGATATTTTTAAAATTCTCACTCAACTCATTCGATATATCGTCGTAACTTTTCACCAAATTTGGATGGAGCAGGATTAGCTTGTGTTCTGAATTTT
The DNA here is from genome assembly GCA_947310385.1 of Nephrotoma appendiculata. NCBI lineage: Eukaryota > Metazoa > Arthropoda > Insecta > Diptera > Tipulidae > Nephrotoma > Nephrotoma appendiculata. Next base: position 268,813,032 of record OX371225.1, on the reverse strand, counting down.
GATTCTGGATCGGTTTCAATTTTTCCATTTTCAATAGGAATTTCTTAACGCATGGCAATATATTATTCAATTCAGTCGATTTTATACGGAGCTTCGGCAATTTCACAGTTTTATTAAATAAATTTCGATCCAATTTTGTAATACCACGAACATGTGCAGGCGGAGCAAGCACATCCGATGTTTGTTCCATTTTGTTTTTTATTATTTGACGAATCGAGGCTTCACACGAAATTGAATTACATTTATTTAGCTGTATTTTCCGTGTACACTTATCAATTTTAAACAAAAACCAATGCAGAGATTTATTTATTATTATTTGATTACTATTATTTTTTAAGTTATTAATTAATTTAAACATACAAATTTTTCTATGAATTATCCCAAAAAAAATTAAAATCTATAAAAAAAATTACACACACTCATATACAAAAATTGTTGCATTTACCTTTGTCGATTTAACTTTTATTTTTTGGTTAAATTATTTATATTCTATTAAATTAAAAGAAATAACAATGTGAATTTAATTATTTTTATTATAATAAAACCAATTTATTTATTAAACTTACAATTTTATTTAGGTTTTATTTGAAATTTATTTTATTAAACAAAATGAGATAGATATATGTTGAATAATAATTTTTTATTTGGCGTGGATGTGACAAGCTTGTGAAATTTTTGTCAGTTATACGTTTCTTGTGTTTGTTTATAGATGGCTATACCATTTAGAGGCTTGGTTTATATTTAAATAGTATAAACCCAAGAAGCATATCAAATAGAATTCGATGGAAAATCTATCATTATGCCTGTTCATAACTTGTGTTATAGGCAAAGAAGTTAAAATACTGAAGAATAGGTGGCAATATTTTACCCAAATAAAATTTGCTATTTCATCTGTCACAAGCCAGAATAGGATGGTAATATAAAAAATCCATATGGTTTACTCATATTTCGCTATAAGAACCCGTCAAACCAGTTTTTGTGGTTGTACGAAGTGACGTTTTAATTTTGCGCGTTAAAATTACAAATTACATATAAATTTTTAAAATTGTTATTTATAATGCATAAAAACAATAAAAACTTTATCAAATAGTTATTTGTTTATGTAGTGGTGCAGTATATGATAACAAAAATTAAAGAATTTTGTGCAAAATGAAGTGTATCGTGAAAAAATGCCAAAATACGCCTAAAAAATACAAGAAGGAATATCTTACCATCAGTAAGTTTACCAAGTGTTTAAATAAAATAAAATGTAAATTGTGTTAAGAAGCTAGTGATTTGTGGTAAATTTATCCTTAATTTAAGTTATAAATTAGAAAAAATTAAGAAAACAATTTTAGTTGTTGGCGTGGGGTTCTTATAGATTTTTCTGTTGTTGTAATCCCGTTGATTTAGATGCTTTCTCTTTTACCCTCCGAATTTGTAACACTTGACAGTTGCTTAGGCTCATTCTGTACCTTTAACTACTTTGGTTATTGGCGATTTACATCGAATGTAGATAGCGTTGGTTTCTACGTCTACAAGGGGGACGAGAATTGTCAAATCCATTGTTATGACAGTTTTAATCCCCCTTGCTTCATAGCAAACTACGATTCACATTTTGTTCACCTGTGGCCCTAGTCTGGCTTTCCCTGGGAATAGGGAATTGGGAAAAATATTTTCATAGCATTTTTGACCAACTCATATTTTGCTGACCTACTAAAGGGATATCTTTAGTGCCAATATTTTGAAAACAAAGTGAATTGGGAAACTTTTGTTCCCAAAACTTTTTATAGGGAAAAATATTTTCCCATTTAACTTTGTTTCGAAAATATTTACACCAAACTTATTCCCTCAGTAGGCCAAAAAAATATAATTTAGATAAAAATGCTATGAAAATATTTTTCCCAATTCCCTATTCCCAGGGAAAGCCAGAATAGTGCCACAATGGCCCTATTCTGGTAATTCCCCGAGAATAGTGAATAATTTCTTTTTGTAGCAGATATTCCCCATTTTCCCCAGTTCCCCGTTTTCCAAAAGTTAATTTGGCGATTGGGGAATAAATTTACGGGAAAATAATTTAATTATTCGCGGTAGACACGCGATCGCAATAAAACAAGAAAACAAATGTCTAAAAATAGTTCCCTTCGTTTACTTGCTTTTTATTAATGTTTTAATCGAATTTTACTAAAAAAAACTAATTTTGTTTTTTAAGCAAAAAATTGGATATTGATATTTCCAATTGATATATTACCAATTTTCATTACAAATTTACAGCTATAGTATTAAAAACAACAAATTTCCGTTAAAACTATTCCCAGTTAATTTTTTCCTAAAATAGGTATGGAATAGTAAACGTTAAAACTGCTATAATAGGGAATAATTGTTTCGCAAAAATTTTTTTCCCCCAAAGGCAGAATACACTTTTGGTGAAAAGAGAATCAAACTGCTACAAAATTTAAAATTGCCATTTCCCGGATATTACCAGAATAGGGTGCAGGCGAATGTTAATCGACCATCAAGAACAGCGGCCGCTAAATATCGCAACGATTATTTCGGAAAGGTTTGGGGCTCTGGGTTACTCAAATTGTGAGTTGTGGAACCCAAGGGATCAGAAAAGCAGAGCAGAGAAGTAATAATCGGGAAACCCTTATACCAAATGATAACGGTAGAAATCCAATTTGAGCTCTAAATTTTTCGGACAGATCAAAAACAATCAAGAAAGGGATAATAATCGAAAAATGTGCAGTGATATCTATCATATAGTGAAATACAAACATACAATTTCAATGAGACAAGTTACGTGACAGTTCTGAGGCCACAGCACCGACTACACTTTCGCGGTTCGCTTTTCACGTTCGTTCGAAGACGCATGGCTATAGGTCTGATTTTCGCCGAACCATGTGCACATTGTCTAACTTCGTGCCAGTCGATATTACTATCGGGTTTAGAATTCGGTACCTCCCGAAAATTATATACATTTACGAAAAATACCACTAAGAACTAAAAAACTGTAAACTAAATTTGCAATCGTAAAGGTCCAGACCAGTTTTCCAAAATTGAAAAATGACGATTTTGAACAAAAACCATTTTTTCATCAAAAATTAGGTCTCTATACAGTTCAGATAGATTATTTGTTCGGGATGAAACTTCAAACTTAAGCATTTTCCTTAAATATGGAGATATCTGTGAGTGAATTTTGGCCGAAATGGGATCCCCGGAAGTGGCTGCTTCTAGAGAAAGAAAAGCTAGCTTATAGAAGCTTTTTGATTTTGGAAATATTTTGAAAAATATATCATTTATGAGAAAAACGATTGTGAACTATAAGATTATTCTAGGTTAAATTTGTAATAATATCGATCCAGGCCAGATTTCCAAAATTTATGCGGAAACGACGATTTTGGACAAAAGTTTGTTTTTCATCAAAAAATTCGAGTCGGAACTTCATAACTAACTTTTTTCCATAAATTGGCAGCTCCAACTGAATTTTGTATTAAATCGGTACTTAGGAAATGGCAGCTTTCATAGTAGCTTTTTAGTTTTTATTAAATATTTTGAAAAGTATATAGCATTTTAAATTTATTGTCAAACGAAATTAGTTCAGATCTTTTCAAATTTAAAGAATACAGCTTCAAACTAAAAATATCCATCAATCGAAAGTTCCTTGCAAAATGTGGTAGAAATTTGTGTACCGGAAGTAGCAGGTTCGTTGGTAGCTTTTTCAATTTTTATAACGATGTGTATAGCATTAACAAAAAACGATAGAGAATTAAAAAAATTTAGATAAATTTAAATATTAATAAGTTTAATTTTTCACATTAGAAATCAAGTGTGGTGTATTTAAGAATTATGTATATACATAAGTGTCAAAAAGAAGTCGGGTGCTAGCCACAACAAATTTACCTCTCCATATTTTCTTTAAGATCCTGGTTCACATCCGCTTTTCAAAGATAAGCAAAAATAACGATTTTTGGCAAAAACCGTTTTTCAACAAAAATTTGGCCTTTTTAAAGCCCAGACGGATTAATATTTTGTCGAAATCAGTCCACATGGAAGTGCATCTATACCTCATGCATGGTTGTGCATCTATACCTCAGTTCAAAAAGTATCCACGTGTAATCCATGTTACTCCAATCATAAAAATATAATTTATGAGTATAAAGGAATAGTTGGATAAGAAATAAACGATGATCGTTTACATTTTCTTAAAACTCTAGACAGCTTCCGTCGGAGTAATAATGGCCGCACGTTTGAAGGAATGGAGAAGTCCTATTAAATATATGGAAAGCTGGCCAGTTACTTAAAATATGATTTCATTTCCTATATATAATATCCTTTATACTGTGTGTGTTATGTATAAAAAAGCGTTATGTATAAATTAATTCGAGAGTGCTGAAATAGACCAATATACGGAACAATCACAATACACCATTACAATTGATAAAAACCAAAGTAAAAAAAAAAAAAAAAAAAAAATAAAAAAGCGGTTTAGCTATTACATACATGGGCATATTATTACGATTATTGAAAATTTTGTTTTAGCTACGAAGCCTCAAAGATAAATAAATCCATGAAATAAGATTTCTATGCATAAATTATGCGCAACATAAACTAAAATAACTTTATTATTGAGCAGAAAACATAATATTATACATTATGTAAAAAAATTTGATTAACTCTGAATAAATTTTTGGAATTTTATCAGAAAATTTTCTCTGATAGAAAAATAAAATATTTAATCTCTAATAATGAATCATAAAAAAATCATATCTCTATAAACCTTCCTACGTGTATAATATTTGTATAAGCAATGATAACAAATATATATGCGGTACATATTTGAAATAAATTATAAATAAAAAAATATAATTTTTATTTTCAATTCACGAAAAAGAACCATCAAAAGAAAATGGGAAATGATTGGAAAATTTGAAATAGAAAAAAAAATCCGATAAGAAAATGTTATATGTGTACAAAATTGTATTATGAAAATTTCATCTCGTCTTTTCGATATCAATAAAAATAATCCTTTTTTTATGTGTATATGTATGTGTGTGCACGAGTAAAATGTAAAATTGATTTTCATTCATTTTTCCATGAAAATTAAAGATTTTCTTGGTTTTACTTCTGTTTCTTATTGCTCTGCTAAGGTATTTTATTATTATTAGTAGTAAAATAATTTTTTTATAAGAAATACACATACATAATTTAATATTTTCTTGAACGCTTATTATTAGTGATTATTGCTGGTAAATTTGTATTATTATTTGCCATGATAATTTTATTGTTACGCGGTATTAAAGCAAAACATTTCGTTTTGTGGCAAATGAGCTAATCGACGTTTGTATTAAATTAATACTCTAATATAAAATTTTTGTTACCATAGAACTGCTCTTTTATAAGTAAGTTGTTAACGTACTGATATTTCATTTTCAGGTTGCTCAGATTTGTCTTTTATGTAATACAATTTAATTAGGTTTTCATATGTAACATATTAAGCCCACAACTTCTGCAAAACTGATTACGTGTTTCCTTGTTTTTGGATCGATTCATTGCTTTGTGATTTATGAATACCACTCTAAATTTGAAGGTTTACAACAAAAATTTTTTTAATTTACACAACTACCAGAATATTCCCAAAAATACATACAATACATTATTATTTTTATTATGTATTAAATTCGTCACAATAAATATAAAACATTACATGGTGATGTATATTTACTCAATATTCAATGCCGTCCGTTTACATTCCCGTGCAAAACCACACTTTTTCTTCGGAAAGAACCATGTAAAGTAAACGGAAATCCGTACTATTCGCCAAAGAAAAGTGTTACAAAAATTTCGGTGTCGGTGCGAATCTCAACTAGAAAGAGAAAGAAACAAATTGGAAACCCTGTTTTCTTCCATACAGTTTTCCATGTACAAATAAAGCCGATTTCCTTAGTACTTTTCACATGGACTAGTAATAATTTAAATCGACATTAAAGGTTTTTTGTTAGTCGATTATAAAAAATTATGTTTTATTTAAATAAATATATAAAATGTTTTTTATAATATTTTCATCTGCCTTCAACTCTAGCATATTGAGCATCTTAAAAAAATATGGAATTTCGTCGGCATTGCATATTGGGCAGTGAAAAAATTGTTTACTGGGTAGAACTGTTGAAAAAATTGCATACTGGAATGCTGAATTTGAAGATCTAAATTCTAAAATTTTATAACAACACAATTCTGTGTTTATATAAATAAATCAATACTTTTTAAAAACAATTAAAAAATTTCTTTAATTTCAAAAGAAAGGTACTAAGAAAATCGGCTCTATTTTTACGTAGAAAAGCGTTAAACGTTAGCGTGGAAAGTGTATGGAAGAACACCTGTTTTCCAGTAAAATTCTTCCTTCTTTCAAATTCGATTGTTTCTCTCAAAGAATTTAAAATACTACAGAATGGGTGGCAATATTTTACCCATATAAAATTTGTTATTTCATTTGTCACAAGCCAGTGCAGGATGGTTATATAAAAAGTCCATATGGCTTACTCATATCTCGCTATAAGAACCCGTCAAACCAGTTTTTGTTGTTGTACGAAGTTACGTTTTAATTTTGCGCTGTAAAATTATAATTATAAATTGTTAAAATTATTTATTAAAATACACAAAAACAATAAAAACTTTATCAAATAGTTATTTGTTTATGTATAGTGGTGCATTATATGATAACAAAAATTACAGAATTTTGTGCAAAATACGCCTAAAAAAATACAAGAAGGAATATCTTACCATCAGTAAGTTTACCAAGTGTTTATATAAAATAAAATGTAAATTATGTTAAGAAGCTAGTGATTTGTGGTAAATTTATCCTTAATTTAAGTTATAAATCAGAAACAATTAAGAAAACAATTTTGGTTGTTGGCGTGGGGTTCTTATAGATTTTTCTGTTGTTGTAATCCCGTTGATTTAGATGCTTTCTCTTTTACCCTCCGAATTTGTGACACTTGACAGTTGCTTACACTCATTCTGTACTTTTAACTTCTTTGATTTCTCTTTTTGTGCTGAGTGCCTGATGCCGATTATTTTGTCGAAATTTCCGACTAACAGCGCATCCCCAATGCAAAAAACTTTTTCCTTTAACTTTTTCCTTATGAAGAGCATACCCAATGAATAGGGAAAAGTCAAAGTAAAGCTAACTTCATTTTACAAAATTATTTTTGGTTTACCTGTTATTTTATATTATTATATTATATATTATTTATTACTTTTTCACAGGACACAAAATACAACACTAATTGTTAAAATACAAATATGCATTCAATATTTTTTAATTTGTGACAAGCAGAAAAACAACAACAACAACCAATTTTGCAAATGCGGTTTACTTCATTGTATGTCTCATAAGGAAAAAGTTAAAAGTTTGATAACATTTTTCATAAGGAAATCACCAACCTAACAAAAAAAATTTTTTTTTTCTCAAAATTTTTTTCATACTTTTCTGTAAGGAAAAAGTTAAAGGAATTTCATTGGGGATGCAGTGTTACTAAATTGATCGTTAGTTCACTCACGTATTGTTAGATGTCTCTAATATTTAAAAACCAAAATCTACCCGATATTTAGTTCTAAACTGCAAACTTAGTTTCGATTTATCAATTACTAATTAGAAATGTTTTGTAGAATGTTAAATTTAAGTTTATATAGCAGATTTTAATTAAACATCAGATGCAGTTTGTTTTGTGCCAGCTTTGAACGATTGATATGAACTAACCATGAATTTAGTTAGTTGTAAATTTAGCAAAAAAAATCGATGTGAGGCACACAGCATTCGATAGTTACATCGATACCGGCATTTTTGTGACACTTTTCTTTGTACTTTACATGTTTTTTCCATAGAAAAAGTATGGTTTTTCGCGATTGTAACGGTATTGCATATTGGGAAGTCAACGAATGAGCACACTCAGTGCCGTGTATTTAAGTAACATTTTTTATTGTTTCATTTGTAACGTAATATTATATTTAAAATGCTTAAATAATTATATTTTGGGATTCCGGACAACATTATTGGTATAAATAGGTAATAAAATTAAATTTAATTTCACCGTTATGTATTTACTTACTTTCGTTTATAAAATTAGTAGTTTAGGTCAGCTTTTCAGACCAGTCGGCTTCAAATCGTATTAAAAGTTGAGTTAACAAACTTTCGCAATAAATCGTGACCGATGGATGGCCGAACGAAAATAATTAGAGGCCAATCCTCAATGACAGAGCAAACGATTCCGATAGATGAATGTGAAATATATCAAAAATAATGTCAAAAATTTACACTGTGTAACAATCTCAACTGATTGTTAACAGAATATTTATTTCATCAGAGGTTCCGAGGTTCGGTCAATTACGCCAGCTAAGGCTCAGGAGCGTGGGATGGGTTTTCGGAACTTGATGAAATCTCGAATGACCGATACAATGATAAAATAATATAAAAATAATAATAAAAAGGACGGAAACCAAGTACTAATCATATTACCTACCCACTGATGACTCACCTCAACTCATCCTCACTTAATCACTGTAAAATTCTATTTCATGGTGTACTTTAACATACGAAGCGAATCATACCAAAAAAAAACAGAAAAAAAAACAAAACGCAAATTTGACATACTAAACTTTTATACAACTTTAATTATACATTATGTTTCCAAAATATTATTATACTATCCTAAATTATGAATCTAAACCCTGCCAAGCTAAACTACTCGTATTCTTATACTAGTAATAAAATTGGATGTATTATAAATATATTTTAATGAACAAATGATAAAGAAAAAATTTTTTATATATAATTGTTACTAAAATTAATTTTAGATTAAAATTCTTTGTGTTTATTTATTTAGTGTGAGTGTAAATGTGTGTGTAACTTACGATACGAAAAGCTGCTATGTGTGACATTAAATGTTATCCGATATGCTGCATGTTGCGTGGCATGCTAAGCTGCATAAAACCAACAGTATGTATGTAGGTGTCATAGACCACGATGAAAAATAAAGTTATTGATGCGGCTTTACTTTATGTTTATCCTGGAACGATGTATCCCGTACTTATAATTTCGCTCGTATGCGCAATACTGTCACTCTGATGCTTTGCTATTTATTTGCAACTATTATAGTTTATATTATTAATTATAAATGTTACTTATTATTTGTTGTAAATTCTTAAGTGGTCGTAACTAAGTGTGTCCTTGAACGTGTGAACGGTATTATTAATAATCCTGTTAGATTATATTATATGTATTATGATATTTTAGTTGTTTTGTTTGATTTAGTTTAATTAATTAGTTAGTTAATTTGTGTTCTTGTATTATGTTAATTATTAGTTTATACGCGGCCGTATTTCAGCTACAACACATGGCCGACAGTTTTTAGCCCGCCATTAGCGGTACAACTCACACCACACTCAACAGTTCTAATTTATTATCGCATACGCGATTGTTATTTATGCCACAAATTTATAATATAAATTACAATAACTTGCCACAAGACAAAAACTATCACAATTTGCGCTTTATTTAATTTTATTATTTAATCAATTTTTATTATAACTAGCGCTCGATATATATTTAATTTTATTCTTTTATTATTGAAGTTTGCGATCTGTCTCCTCGCTCGTTACCGGCTTGACTCCTCGTTTTTCAATTTCCCGTCGTTTTTTTTTCCAATTTTTATTTCATTGCCAACCGAAAGAAAAAAAATCTTTATTTTTTTTATTTTTTTTTATTTTTAATGACACCATAATACCGAAAATTAAATGATCAGGGCCATTGCAGTTACACTCTCCTATCTTATCATTTATGAAGTTTAAATATTGTGTAATCAAAAATTGTGACGATTGTAACTCGTAACAAATCGTGGGGCAGACCCAAACCCTTGAGATGTCTCAAGCCGGGCCAAGATAAACAAAATAATAATAAGACGTACTATACATTCCATTCTACATTGGCATCCCTCGCGGGGGTCACACATCGTAAAAATTTCTATGTTCTAATGTCTTTTGCATGATAAATGCCCATACTTTTATTTTGTGAGTCTACTACTTCAAAAGCTACATGTCCAACGTTTCTTAATATTCGGGCTTTAATAAATTTTGGGCTGAGTTTTGCGGAAATTTTATTCATTGCATCGCTTTGAATGAAATTACGAACATAAACGATGTCACCAACGTTAATATTTCGGTTGCGGCTTCTCAAATTATAGCGATTGGCGCTTCGCTCGTGCGATTTCTCCAAATGCCGTAAAATACTTTTATAGGCAACGTCTTGACGGTCAGAATTAGATATTGCTACATTTTTGTCTTCGAGGGCGTTTAACTTCCTAAGCAGTTCATAGTTATCCCCGTGGCCAATAAAGTGCTGTCCAAATACAGCAAAATAAGGCGAATAATTTGTACTACTGTGTACCACATTTCGAAGTGCCGATCCAATCGAATGGACGTATCTATCCCATTCCGGGTGGTTTTCTTCTAAATACGCTCGAATAGCAGCCAATATAGATCGGTTTACCCGCTCCGATGCGTTCGACTGCGGATGGTATTTAGGAGTTCGTACATGTTTAACGCCATACTTTAGTAAAAGGTCTGCAAACCCTTTTGCGGTAAATTGCTTACCGTTGTCACTTAAAACAATTTCCGGTACTCCAAATACATTAAACACCCTGTGTTCGAGAAATTTACTCACATTCAGAGTCGTCGCATCTCGTATTGGCTCGATAAGTATGAATCTGGAAAATTTGTCTAGAACAATGAACATATATTTATTGCCATTTTTAGACCTTGGATACGGGCCTAGAAAATCAATATATATTTGTTGAAAAGGTCATATTGTTTCAATAAATTTTCCCATCTCCGGTCGGGTAATTTGGTTCACAGGCTTAGTAGCCTTGCAGAGCTCACACTTGCGAACGAATTCGGTTACGTCGGTTGCTAAACTGGGCCAATAATAATATCTCCGTAGGATTTCTATGGTTTTCTGTATTCCGAGGTGTGCTGAGGTAGGATGTGTATGTGCTGCCCTCATCAAATTGTAAGTGAGATCGCTTGGTATATATATTTTCCACATAGGAATATCTGTGAGATCGGAATCATTTACGGAATCGCCGGTTTGAATATACACTTTATTGTCCAGTACCCGCATGTTGCAGGAATTCTTTGGCGACATTAAGATGGAATCTTTTAATTGTTGATAAGTCGCATCATTTTCAAAATGGGATGAGTTCAGGTCCAGATGTAGTGGATTACGGTTAGCATTATCATTCAATACAATTTCCTCGGCAAAGTTTCGGGAGAGCGCATCAGGTACAAGGTTTTCCTTCCCCTTTCGGTATTCAATTTTGAAATTAAAACTTTGCAATTTGAGACTCCAGCGAGCGAGGCGTCCAGAAAGATCCCTTTGTCCCATTAACCACCTCAAACTTGCGTGATCGGTGATTATGGTAAAAGGGAATCCTTCCACGTATTGCCTAAATTTCTTGAGACTCAATACAGCCGCTAGGCACTCGAGTTCTGTAGTGCTATAGTTTCGTTGGGCTGCATTGAGTTTCTGAGAAAAGTAGGCAACGGGACGCTCTTCGCCGCTGGAGCTCTTTTGGAATAACACTCCACCAACACCTGTGCTGGAAGCGTCACATTGGATATAAAATGGGTACTCGTAGTCGGGATTACTCAGTACCGGCGCAGTACATAAAGCTGTTTTAAGTTGATTAAACGATTTATCAGCTTCTTCAGTCCAAACAAACTTTATGTTCTTCTTCAATAATCTTGTAAGAGGTTCGGCAATTTCTGAATATCGTGAAATAAATCGCCGATACCACCCAGTAACACCAAGGAACCTGCGAATCTGACGCACATTTTTCGGTTGCGGATATGTTGATATAGCAGATACTTTATCGGGGTCCACCTTTAACACACCATCACTAACTATATATCCTAAATACTTTATTTCGCGTAGGAGGAATTTACTTTTATCGACATTGATTGTTAAATTGGCATGTTTTAATAACTGGGCTACTTTATGGAGTAATGCTATATGCTCTTCGAACGTTTCGCTTGTGATCAAGAGGTCGTCCAGGTAGACAAAGACCTGATCGTGTAGTTCGTGGGGAATCACGCGATGCATCAAGCGACACATTGTTTGCGGTGCGTTGCACAAACCGAATGGCATGACTCGAAATTGATATAATGGCTTGCCAGGGACAGTGAAGGCTGTCTTATCCCTGGACCCCTCATCTAATGGGATTTGCCAGAAGGCGTCCTTAAGATCCAAACTGGATATAAACCTTGTCTTATTTAGACGCCCCAGCAAACCATCGATGATAGGTAAGGGATAAGCATCCTTCACTGTCACCTCGTTCAATTTTCTAGCATCAAGACACAACCTTATCTTGCCATTCGGTTTGCGAACCATGGTAATCGGTGAGCTCCATGAACTACTGCTCTCCTCAATGATGCCTAATGACAACATCCTGTCGATCTCTTTGTTGATGTCAGCTTGTACCGCCGGTGATACGGAATAATATCTCTGCTTTATTGGTTTGGCATTACCAACATCTATGTGGTGCTTTACCAACCCTGTTTTACCTAGACCCAAGAGCGCAGAAGATGGGAATGCATTTATTGATTTATGTACGATAACTTGCTGCTCTTTGGTAAGCTCGTGTTTAGGCAGTAAGTTATCCTGAGTTACACTAGACGACAATTCGAATATTTCTTCTGAGTTATATTCTAAAGCAGTATTAATGGAACTTTGCGGAGAGCAAACGATCTTAATGTCAAACAATTGCCAAAAATCAATTCCTAAGTATAGTTCTTGGCTTAAGTTAGGGGAAATATGTACTGTTACTGTACAACTTTTTCCAGCGAACGATATGGGAACTTTAACATATCCTAGTATTCTTGCTTTATTCCCGTTGGCAGTTTTTACTGATGATGGGAAATTAATGAATTTAGTGTACGGTGAGTTTAAAAACTGTTCGGAACCTCTGCCCAGGACTGAGATATTAGCTCCACTATCAAGCAACCCAAGATAAGACTTCCCACAAATGTTAACTTCCGCGTAGGGCCTACCGTCGCCTTTATCAGATATAATCGACTCAGCAGTGTGTTTCAGTATTAATCTCCGCGCTTTCCAATAACGAATACTTCTTTCGGTATTATAAAAATATTTTGGCGTAGATTTTAACTGCGGTTCATGTACGAAATTTAACGGTTTGATTTGTTCTTTTGGAACCGACTGTGAAGCTCGGGATCCGTGTTGCAGCTCGTTTCCTCCAGCGGTGCTTTGTTCTGACGACTTTGTATGGGGGTAGATAGACTCAGGTTTCGTACCCCCTTCTGCAAGTTTCCCGAGTTTAAATTACACTTGGTGCACTTTGGATACAAGACTCCCAATGACCCGCAACCAAAACAAAATATCCGGTTTTGTGGCAGAGCACATTTTTTATAAAAGTGGTCGTTCCTACCACAGTTCCAGCAAAACCCTTCGCTATTTTCAAGAGCGTTTGGCTCTTTTTTAGGTAGGTTGGTACGATGATCCGATTGGTTCAGTTGTTTGCGGTGTGCTTGTAACGCCATAATTTCCTCTTCGTAGCTATTATTGACTTGAGTGCCCGTTTCGATTGTTCGTGGATCACAAGACCCACTGATTTTGTCCTTAAAATCCATTTCGTGAACAAACCGTCGTTGTTGGCATAGAAGTTCAGGAAGTATTCCTGTTCGATGCCAAACATCCTCATATGCCACGCACCGTCTAACTAAACTGTCTAAACTATCGACTTGGTATTCAAGAACTCGTTCCTGTAGTCCCGCACGCATGTTTCGATGCAGGATATACAAAAGTTCTGAATCTGAAATGGGACATTCGGCCTGTAGCGAAATGGCAACCATTTCTTGATAGAAATCCAGAAATTTTTCTCCAGGTTTTTGTTTGCGACTATCCAGCTGCCTGCGTACATCTAAATCAGAACGTCTATCTTGGAATCGTTTCTTTAATTCATGTTTTAGAGTGGCCCAGTTTGTGTTTGTATTTCGTTGGATGTAGTCCCAGTACCAATTAAATGCGGTGCCTTTAAGAACATAACTAAAATCTCTCACTAATTCAGCTTCTTCGATACCATCAGCTCTCGCTTGATATTCGACCATAAATAGGAATTTTTTTATATGCAACCCGGTAGGAGAACCATCAAATGAAATTTTCCATTTTGCCATTAATTTTCGAGACTGAAAATTTTTATTTGGCGGAACTGGAATAAAAGGATAACCATTGAATGATGTCATTTGAGGACCTGTTAGTATACCTTGCATAGTCATATTCGGTGGTGGTACAGCTGTGTTGATATTTATGTTTGGAGGTGTCACAAAATAATTTTGACTGGATGTTGGAACAAATGTGTTTGAATTAGTCACAGGTGGCACAAAATAATTTTGGCTTGAAGTTGGAACAAATGTGTTTGAATTGGTCACAGGTGGCACAAAATAATTTTGGCTTGAAGTTGGAACAAATGTGTTTGGATTAGTCAGATATGGAGCCAACGCCCGCACAGGGGAATTTGGCATTTGCAATACATTCTGCTGATACTCCGGTTGTCGTTGTGTGTGTATTCTAAGCTCGTCCTGGTTTTGTCTGATTCCTGCTGTAGTAGACCCAGACGGAATTGGGATTGCCTGAAGATTATCTGATGGTATATTTGAAAGAAAGGTGCTATCTAAATTTGAACTTGGTAATAGAGGTAATTGAGAGGATGGTGCCGGCTCACGTCTACGCTCAGAAATCCTCCCGTTACTTGGTTGCGAAGAGATAGACGAATCTGACTCGTCTGCTCCTAAATCTTCTAATGAAAATTCGACCGCTTTAAATTCTTCCAACGATTGATTAATTTCAGGTTTATTTTCCAGTGTTTTGATAACAAAGTCAATTAACTGATCGCACTTCGAAATAGTATCAGCAACTTCACCAGCTACCGCTTTCGAATAAGAAAGTCGCTTAAGTCGATTGAGTATATGGATTAACCTGCTGTTGAGTATCATCAATGACTCATTGTTTTTTGTTTCAATAGAATTCTGAATAGACGAATAAATGGACTTTAATTTTAACGACACCTTCCGAATTTCATTTTTGGGATTTTTTCGTGCTGCTACGTGAGGTTTTATCGGTATCAATTGTGAATGCGACACTTCTAATCCTAAACGTTCTTTCAAGTTTTCTAATTTCTCTACCCATGTTTTTCCTTGAATGTCTCGAAGAGTGCATTCAAGTTCAAACTCGTCTACGTCGAGATGTTCCGCGTCCATTATAAGGAAGCCCTCAGTTTATCTTTCTAGCAAATGTGACAAAAGCAACAGTAGCAGTATACCCTTAATTGGATATTATAATGAAGGTACGAATTGAATGTATGCACTGGTTAATTAAGTCTAATCAAATATATTTAAATTTAATGAATCTAATTAAATTCAATATTTAAAAATTAAAATTAGTAAATATTTAAACTTCATAAATAATAATAATTTGTCGTACTTATGATATGCAATTTCGTTTAATAATTTAGTTCTCGATAATTTGTAATGGTGTTCATAGATAAAGTGAGGATGAAGCTGATTGAGTTGATTTTTGACATTTGTTTTAACTAAGATTAGTTCCGTAGGCAATATGACTGTAGTTGGGGTATCAAAAAAAAATTATAATTTGAATTTGTAAAATATGACTTTAAATATTAATCTAGTTTCAGCAGAAGACACCTGCACTCAAAAAGAACAAAAAAAAATCCTTTGGCTTGAAAACAAGTAAGATCTTTGCTGAAACTTTTAATACATTTTTACTGAAAACGATTGTATATGCTTAGCCATCAATTCCGAAGAAGAAAACTATGCCGTCGCTTTCAGTTAAATCGATCATAATAAACCTGTTCACGAGGGCAACATTTTAAACTGGAGAATATACTAACATTGAATTCAACTAACAATGGAAACAACGCGCACCATTCAAAATGTACCTCGCGAGCCGTAAACTAAGCAAAAGTTAACGGAAATATTTTAATAAAGATGACACCGGCTAATTTTCACATATCTCAGTCAACAAATATGGAATAAGACACGAATTAGACGCGATGGAAAATGTACAAAAAAAAATAAATTAATGAAAATGAAAATTAAATAATCGAAATCAGAAAGGTTTAACTTAAAATTGAGGAAAAGTTAATTACTCAACCGTCCTACCAAGTTTGGGCGCCACTGTAACAATCTCAACTGATTGTTAACAGAATATTTATTTCATCAGAGGTTCCGAGGTTCGGTCAATTACGCCAGCTAAGGCTCAGGAGCGTGGGATGGGTTTTCGGAACTTGATGAAATCTCGAATGACCGATACAATGATAAAATAATATAAAAATAATAATAAAAAGGACGGAAACCAAGTACTAATCATATTACCTACCCACTGATGACTCACCTCAACTCATCCTCACTTAATCACTGTAAAATTCTATTTCATGGTGTACTTTAACATACGAAGCGAATCATACCAAAAAAAAACAGAAAAAAAAACAAAACGCAAATTTGACATACTAAACTTTTATACAACTTTAATTATACATTATGTTTCCAAAATATTATTATACTATCCTAAATTATGAATCTAAACCCTGCCAAGCTAAACTACTCGTATTCTTATACTAGTAATAAAATTGGATGTATTATAAATATATTTTAATGAACAAATGATAAAGAAAAAATTTTTTATATATAATTGTTACTAAAATTAATTTTAGATTAAAATTCTTTGTGTTTATTTATTTAGTGTGAGTGTAAATGTGTGTGTAACTTACGATACGAAAAGCTGCTATGTGTGACATTAAATGTTATCCGATATGCTGCATGTTGCGTGGCATGCTAAGCTGCATAAAACCAACAGTATGTATGTAGGTGTCATAGACCACGATGAAAAATAAAGTTATTGATGCGGCTTTACTTTATGTTTATCCTGGAACGATGTATCCCGTACTTATAATTTCGCTCGTATGCGCAATACTGTCACTCTGATGCTTTGCTATTTATTTGCAACTATTATAGTTTATATTATTAATTATAAATGTTACTTATTATTTGTTGTAAATTCTTAAGTGGTCGTAACTGAGTGTGTCCTTGAACGTGTGAACGGTATTATTAATAATCCTGTTAGATTATATTATATGTATTATGATATTTTAGTTGTTTTGTTTGATTTAGTTTAATTAATTAGTTAGTTAATTTGTGTTCTTGTATTATGTTAATTATTAGTTTATACGCGGCCGTATTTCAGCTACAACACATGGCCGACAGTTTTTAGCCCGCCATTAGCGGTACAACTCACACCACACTCAACAGTTCTAATTTATTATCGCATACGCGATTGTTATTTATGCCACAAATTTATAATATAAATTACAATAACTTGCCACAAGACAAAAACTATCACAATTTGCGCTTTATTTAATTTTATTATTTAATCAATTTTTATTATAACTAGCGCTCGATATATATTTAATTTTATTCTTTTATTATTGAAGTTTGCGATCTGTCTCCTCGCTCGTTACCGGCTTGACTCCTCGTTTTTCAATTTCCCGTCGTTTTTTTTCCAATTTTTATTTCATTGCCAACCGAAAGAAAAAAAAATCTTTATTTTTTTTATTTTTTTTTATTTTTAATGACACCATAATACCGAAAATTAAATGATCAGGGCCATTGCAGTTACACTCTCCTATCTTATCATTTATGAAGTTTAAATATTGTGTAATCAAAAATTGTGACGATTGTAACTCGTATAACAACTGTTAAATTAAAATATTTCCAATTGGATTTGCATTGTATAGTGAAATTTAATTTGTTTAGAATATCTTTAGCTCTTACCTTCGAGAAGCCTCTGAGTTCTGGTAGTAGCGTCGTTGTAAAGATCATGCAATTTCCTAACGATTTGGGATGAACACGAGAAAATTATGATGTAATTTATAAAATTTTTTTAGACAAAGATTTACTTTTATACGAGTATCTTCGATCCTAGAGATGTTCACGAGGTCCCACCTATGACCGAATACCTAAGTCAAAAGCCAACGTGCGTTTAGAATAAGTATAAAACAAAAAATAACCCTGGATGTGTTGTATTGAGGTTACCAAGACGTTGTTAGTTTGGTTTCGAATTAATGAAACATTGAATTCTTTAAATTAAAAATTTCGGTCTTCTTATTAGACTGCAGTGGCCAAACTACAATTACGAATTATTATGAATCGCTACGCATTTGTCAACCCCTTCGTACCGTCGAATTTTATAGTATTTAATGCATATATGCGATTTCTACATGAAATTTTGGATTATTCGGGGTGTACCTTGATGTAAAAGTAATACCTGGCTATCATCCCGAATAACACAAAATATAGAAATCATATAGAAATTGCATATGTATGTGTTAAATATAATAAAATTCGAGGTTACGAGGGGGTTTCATTAATTCGAAACCAAAGTAACAGCGCCTTGGTAACCTCACCTCGATGTAACAGTTTAATTTTAGTTTAAAATCAGGCACATACATACTGGGTTATTTCCTGTTTTACATTAAATAAGAAATATTAATATTAAATCCATAAATACAAAAATATCCTTTTATTTACTATACTAACATTAAATGTTAAATACTGAAAAATTGTCCACATTTTAAAGAGAATATAAAATTAGAAATAAATTCAATTTTCGAATTTCAATTTTTCAAACATCCCCCAAACCTTTCGTATACGAACGACTGTGTATAAACGGAGTAAGTAATGATTATAATCTGGGTGATTTTTATTTTTATGTTTTCATCTGAGGATTATCATAAAGAAATGAAACAGTAAGATTACAGATAAAACACAAGAACAAGATATAAAAAAATATAATTTAAGATGTATTTATAAGAAAATGGGGTAAAGTAAAGTATAAAACACAAGATGGGAATAATACACTTTTCAATTAAATAAAAATTATATTAAAATGAGAGCAGACTGTTTATATTTATTTTGTAATTAGAAGACTTGGACTGGAGAGATATAAGATTAAAAGGCAAGACAAGAACATTTTTTTAATTTTTATATATTTTTAAGAGATGAAAATGTAATCAAGTTATGTTTTGTTTTGCTTTGTGTACAAAGATGAGTCGTTGGCCATGTTAATGTTTAGTGTTTTGTATTTTTCTGAGATGCTTGAGAGTCTTGAAAATATAAACCGTTTGTGCTTAAAGCAATTAAATACGTATTAAATATCACGTTTTAGGAAATATTAGATGTACGAGTAGGTGTGCCTATACTGTATACAAACATTTCTGCCATTTATTTAGAATAATATCTCTAGAAATATCGCGGTATAAGATTAAGGCTTTAAATCGAATATTAAGTCAATTCTTTTGTCTATCAGCGGATACACGGATTGATAAAACCAGCAAAAATGTGCAAGAAGATTTCTCTCCAAAATAACAAATTCGCTTGTACAACAAAAAAACCGACAAACCAACCAAAACGGTTAAATTTATGTTACAAGCAAAAACTAATCTGGTAAGCTACTTAAAATGTAATCCTAACGAGCACTTTACAAAAAGTGATAAAGACAATAAAACTGTTATCATTGCGATAGATGAGTTTACAACGAAAATGAGTAAGAGATAGTTACACACACATATACTAACATAATGTCGGATCCAACTAAACGAGTCACAAACAACGTTAACAAAGTCATTGATCAATCCTTTATGTACAAACCGTCCGATAGTTTAAACAATCAACTCTCCATTAACTTGTTTGCAAATATTGCAAAAATGCTTGTAGTATGCATAATTGATAACAATTACTGCCAATTTGATAATAAATTCTACAAACAGAAGGATGTTGAATGAAAAGATATACCGGAATTAAATAGGGGGCCTACAATGATGCATAAATATGTTGATGATTTCATTCTAGCAATACCTGGGCATTTGATTCTTGACACCAGAACAATCTTCGAATCGTTTCACTATCGAGGTAGAAAAGAATATGATAATTCCATTCTTGGATTGATACGCCTAAATAACAAAATCACGACTGATTGGAATATATAGTAAAGAAAAGACATCGAATGTTGAACTATATCGAACTACCCTTACATTATGAAATATAATCTAGCGCTCTCTTTTATTGCAAGAGTCTAGTTTAACATCCTATCATTAACACCCCTTCGGACAAATTAGTATAACGATTACTAACACAAACAGAAAAATACAAGCAGCCACCAGCTTCTCGGATAATCCAAAAATAATATATGGATAACTACGGAATGGTAGTGATCTATATATATTATTTTTGGATTATCCGAGGTGGTGGTCATCTGTATCACTCCAGGTTTATCCGAAAAACTGAAACATGTAATATCCAATACACAGAATTCATGACAAACCAGAATTGGTAGCACAATACCAGCCAAATTAAACGGTAGGTTTTATTAATTGAAAGACAAAATGCCTAAAACCTACCTACATCCAAAATGGCAACTACAAGAATTCACACATCACGAAGCTAGACAGCTCACACATATTTCCCCTTTAAAATGAAAAAGTTTAAAATGTCGTTCAATCAAAGACACTAATCAGATATTCACAACATGAAGAACCATTCTCACCACAACACAATCACAGTAAAACAAAAATATTCCACATCAGCACAAAACAGACGAACACAGAACAATATTTTCACAACAGCAAATTACAAAATGCTTTGGTAAAATCAGCTGATATAGTGACGACAAAAATGTATCTATTATGAAAATCATAAACAATAAGAGACAACAATATGACAAATAATATTTGTCTCATTCGTTTTCTACAACAGAATAATTCCACGAAACAGAGAATTGCAACAATATCGTCTATTTCGACTCTAGAGAAATTTTCACGAATTTAAAAATCATCACAATCAATTCTTACACTCGAAAACTCATTTTATATAAGTCGTTCGTCCCGAAAACCTCTAAATGATTTTCACAAAATTAGGACACATTGTAATCCATTCATGCATTAGAAAATCTTTATCACATAATTTTTATCTAAATCTTTCGAGTCGATAAAATGTAAAAAAGTGATCCAAGCTCCACCAAAGGAGCCCCTAAACGAACTTCCCCGAAGCGAAAAAGAGCCCCAAAACGAAATTGGAAATTGGAAAAATTGAAATAGGAATAAAAATCGTTTGAGGTGGAAATAAATTGAAAAGGGAGTCAAGTTAAAAACGTTAATTAGATAGCTAATGCTACAAACCAATATTGTTTCTTATAAATACCAACATTTTCATAAAGACGCTATAAACGCAACCATACAATGTCACCGTAACGCAAGAAACACAACATGATGCAATATCGCGCAATATGATGTGAACATAACGCTAGGTATCTAATTAAAGAAAAACACAACATAATGCAATAAATAAATGAAATAAAGCAACATAATGCAATATGATACAAAATTTGTATCATATTGCATCATGATGCAACAACACGCAACATGCAACATGCAGTATGACAAAGTATAGCCTCCCTCCAGGCCAGGCGTAACATTAACGTACGGTTTACGAAGACTTAGCTCTACTAAAGTATTCGCAAACGTTACGCAAAAACAGTACGGATGTGGTACGTAAAGTATATTTTTGTCACATGAGAAGTGAAACAAATTAGCGAAGACTTTTCTATGTGTTAGTGTCTATAAACTGTTCATAATGTGTACGACAAAAACGTAACATTTATGAGCCGTATTTGCGTATCTTTGGCGAGTCACCTGCGCGTGACTTTTACGCTCGGTTTAATTCGTCTGAACTACTTTATTGTCAAATAAAAAACCAATAATATTTTCATCTTGTATTTATTTAAATAAAATCTATCTTAATTAATAATATAATAATAAAATTAATTTCTAAAGGACTTTGCTCTCTGCCGCATAAAGTAATTATACTTAATTTTAATTCACAAATATTTTATCACATATTAAAAAACTCACATATAATCCAAAAGACTATTCATACCTGAAACACAAAAAAAGCTAATTACAAATTTAAAGCATGAAGCTACGCAGTTTTTCTTACCCTTAATAGGAATGCTCTTACTGGGGCATCACAAATGAACGTCCTTATTTTAAGACAAAAGTTCAACCAACAATATATTATGATCAATCACCAATAAATTTATTACACACAAAAACTTAAACTACGACTCTATAAAATATAAAATATACAAAGAAAGCAAAATATACTGTAATATGTGATAATAAAAATTAAGTATAGGTGTAGTAGTGTGGTATCAAAATTAACGTGCGTAAACTGTTCGTAAACCGCACATTTTTAGTGTATACATTTTTGCGCCTGGAGGGCTATTAACAATATCCCTCAACCATATTCAACATCAAGCAACATGGTGCAAAATCACGGAACATAGTGCAATATGACGCAACATGACGCAATAACCTAAAACACAATGCAACATTCCACAACATGGCGCAACATAACGCAACATTGTGTGACATGTTGTAACATCATACCAAGGCCCGTTCGGATGACTCCTAAATGAATTATCCAGAAATCATAACTAATCTTTTTCTTGCCAAACATGCCAAATAAAATGTTGAAAGAAAGTTCCAAGTGCAAGAACCACCATGAATTAGGAAAGATCCATCTGAATCGATTCCTGTCACCCAAAAATCCCTCTCACGAAGCCCAGGCCCTAACGAAGAACCTCCTAAACAGATTTTTCCAAAATTAGGACTCATTGCAATCAACTAATAAAATCAGAAACCCTTTATTGCCGCAATTTTTATCGAAATCAATTGGGAAGAAAATAAATTAAAAAAAGAATTTCCCGAAATAAAAAACGCTCGATTCCTGGCATTTAAAATTTCTCCTTCATCAATTTTTATCAAAATCATGCACACCGCAATAAAATTAAATAATGGAGCCCAATCCTCATCGGAGGACCAGTACCCTCTAAATGAACTTTCCCGAAATCCGAACCCATCACATTCGGGTTTCTGTATTCGAAAATGTCCTCAAAAAAAAAAAAATTATAATGGAACTCGGGGCCTAGCACCCATAGCGATTGATTCCTTACACTTGAAAACTCTCCCTCACCAATTTTTATAAATATTTTGGGAGCCGATACAAAAATTAAAGGAAGCGATTTGGGCTCTACCGTTCGGCTCTCTGAACGAATGTTCCCAAACAAAATAAAAAACGGGAACTGGACCCTACCTAAACCAACCTCCTAAACCAATTTCTACAAAATCAGAACAGAACCTATTGCAATCGATTCCTGGTATTCAAAATTATTACGTATGGAGCAATTTTCATCAAAGTTGCTTCAGCTGAGAAAAAAAAGAAAAATAATCCGGACCCACCGGAGGACCCCCAAAACCAGTTTTCCTGAGACCAAGACCCATTGTAATGAATTTCTGATACTCGAAAAACCCTAGCTATTTTCATGAAAATCGTTCGAGCCGATCCCCAAACTCTAGATATAAAGGGTCTTTCAACAAGGACGCTCGATTTTTAAATGTAAAAAAAAAAAAGTTGTGTAGGAGTTTCGGCCACAAGAAGTTGCTTATCATCGACCTGTAACGCTCGCCGTTGACAGTTTCGTTTTGGAAGAAGTACGGACCGATGATTCGGCCAGACCAGAATCCACACGAAACAGTGACTTTCTAGGGATGTGACGAGATGTTGAATTTAAGATGTCGAATCGTTTGAGGCTTATTCACATAAATTTTTGATTTTAAAAAACCCATAAGAAAAAGTCTGATGCTGTTAAATCCGGAGATCTGGCTGGTCATGCTAAATCGCCATTTCGCGAAATTAGTCTTCGTGGAAAAACGTCATTCAATAATTGAATTGTTGAACGGGCCGTGTGTGCTGTGGCCCCATCTTGCTGAAACCACATGTCCTCTAGTCCTTGCTGTTCCATTTCAGGCACAAGAAAATTTCGAATCATGTCTTGGTACCGTTCAGCAAAAACAGTAACTTCAACACCTCGGTCATTTTCAAAAAAAATGGGACCAATAATGTTTCCAGCATGAATACCACACCATACAGTTGTTTTTAGTGGATGCAATGATGTTTCATGAATTAATTGAAGTGTGTGTGTTCCCCAAAACCGACTGTTCTGTTTATTGACGTGGCCACTGAGAAGAAAATGGGCTTCATCGCGCACTATCAATTTAGACAAAAAATCTTTAATTTCACCAGACAGCCTAAGGATTGCATTACTGTACTCAACTCGTTGATCATGATCTTTCGGTAGCAATTTATGGACTAATTGAATGTTGTACGGGACCATTTTCAAATCAGTTATCAAAATTCGCCTTAAACTGCGCAGAAATGTGTAACTGGGAACCACGTCTCCGAATTGATGTTTGCAGAGACTCTGCAACACTATCGCGCACCAGAGCCACTTTTTCAGTTTTCTAGAACGAGGTCTGTCTGCTGTCGTACCGTACTGTCGAAAACTCGCATGTAAACGATAAATTGTGGTTTTGTGAGGCACTGGACGATTAGGATATTTTTGACGAAATTTCCGCTGAGTATGGCAATAATGGAACGATTATTTTCAAAAAATATTGTTACTATTTCTGCTCGTTCTTGTGGCTTATATTTATCCATTATAAAATTTGGGCATCTACACGACACAATGATTAAAGCGAAACTGAGCTGAACGTCACATAACCAAGATGGCGCGCAATCAAAATGGTAGTGGGACTTTTGCCCCACCTGTTAGAATGTTAAATTTTTTGTTCTTGACTTGATATTGGCAAAATCGCTAATTAAAATATTTGTTTCCATTTCGCCCACCGCTTTTGCTTCAATAGAAAGAATGGCTAAATCACTTAAACGATCTGCACCGATGGAGTTGCGCAAATAATTTTTTATTATTTTCAATTTAGAAAAAAATCGTTCCGCTGTTGCGACCATAACAGGCAACGTAAGAAACAATAATAAACATGTTATTACTTGCGAAACACTGGAAGCTATTGTTGGAAATTTTATTACTAGAACTTCAGCTAATTCTCATATTGCTGATATTTCCAAAATATCCTCCTTAAGCATTGACTTTACCATCATTTGTAGCGGAAACTCTTCCGATAGGTCTTCTTTGTATTTTTCTTGTATCGCTCCTACAGACTTCATTCACAATTCTCATGACAAGAACAAAGACCACAGGACCCGAGTTGCGGCGGGCCCCTCATCGTTGTGGGCCCGCCCCGCAGCGCGGGGTTTGCGCCCTAAGTAGCACAATACATTCAATCAATATTAAGGAAGCGGGAACTATTTAAAGCCAGGCAGAAGCAGAGGAGCAATGCCATAGCTGGTTTGGCTGTAGTATGGATTCGGTTGGCTTTTTTAGGTTTCGATGGGAATTATAAGGTTCCGGCTGAAAAGTCATGTAGTACACTTTGATGAACAATGTATTGTGCTACTTGGGTCGCGCAACGCGTTAGTTGTGCCATAGTTGGTTTGGTCCCGGCTGATATGGTTTCGGCTGGCCTAACGAACACAAAAATTTAGCATAAAATATATTTTACAAGATTTTTAAAATTATCATTTGATTACTATATATCGTAATAACATTTAGTTTATACAATTTTTGGCTAACTTAAATAAAGTTTTGTTGCGACCCCACGTTGGGCGCCACAAAATTGTATATTTTCTTTAGTTAATAAGAAATATAAAATTGTGTTAACGAAAAACTTTTTTTTTTTGGAAACTTTATTTTGAAGTAAATTATAAATTATATCCGTATATAACCAAGTATAATCATAATAATTATGCTGCACTGTTGTCGTCGTGTTAAATTAAATTCAATTGTGTATACTGGAAATATTATTATATAAGAATAATATTAATAATAATTTTTTTTCAGAATGTTGTTGTGTTGCCGCCATTCGAAACGATAAACTTAATAACACAAAAAAAAAAAAAATTTGAATTGGAAATTTCATTTTCGTTCGTTTTTATTCTGTTTTATTATCATTATGCAGTGAAAATTGATTTTCTTCTTATATATATATTTTATTATCCCGAAGAAGTAAAAATAAAATTTCTGAAGCGCTAAACAAAGAGAGAATATTGTGAAGTTGATTATGTACACCTGGTACCGCAACTTTATTTTTATTCTGTTTGCAAGATTATACATACATACTGTTGGTGTTGTATATGGTACTTATATTTTTCACCAGCTTTTCTTTCCTCCATGGTCTGTTGTACTCGATTTTACCAGTGACAACATATTTTTATTTCTCCTTTTTATTTCTGAGGATATCCTTATTGTGTTTTATATTATGGATTGTGTTATACAGCGCGGTTGATAAGAATCGAGACAAATAATATTCGCACCGTACCGATTTCATAACACACTGTATTAAATTTTTTTTATATTCTTATTTTGTACTTTAAAATTAACATATATCCGTATACAGGATTCGTTATTTAATAAAGAAGTACAGCATACATTCGCATATAGACAGAAATAAAAAAAAAGTTATGCTTCCTCTTTATTTTTTTTTGCTTTGGTTCGTTATTATTACTCCAGAATATCCTACATACATATTTTTGTCTAAAAATATTCTTTTTTGTATACATACGAACCATAATCTTTTAAAAAGCTTTCACAGAAAAACAAGATAAGATTAGTTGGAAAGAATAAAAGAATTTACGAAAAATAACAATAGAAAGGAAGCTCTGAGGAGTGAAAATGATGGGTTGTATAAGAAGAATAGCAGAAAAAAAATTAAAGAAATATGTTTGGGACTTACACATACACACATTAAAAAAATCGCATTTGCTATATAAGAATATGACAAGTCGTGCGTCAAAAATTTAAAAATTAATAGGCAAATCTATATTTATATTATGTAAGATAAAAACTATTTCTACATGGTAGGTCAAGAAGTCTGATATGTCACAAATCATATGCCCTTGCCAAACTCAGGTCCGTATCAATGGGTCGTAAATACCATAATAAATTTGACGGTTTACAGCTACACATCTTTTAAATTACACCAATTCCACCATTTCACCATTCCATTACAATTACTTTAAATAATAGAATTTATTTCTCTTTTACTCACTTCCAGTAATATCCCCGCTATTTGCTTTCGTTTTCTACCACTTAATGCATCTTCACTATGACTGCCCTTTGCATCGGTATGTATTTACCGTGACGGACATCCCTTAGCCACCAGAACGTTTGCCTTGGTTCTGTTCCAGACTTAAACTGTTCTAAAATACTTAAACCAGTCCAATCTACGATGTATTAACGTTTAGCCCACCAGGTGGGCAATTTTAGGTTGGTCAAAATATTTAAGACTGCTCACTAAACCGTAACCTCATATAATAAAATTGGTGTAATGGTAGAAATATAGAGCTGTGGGGTTTTTTTCAATGGAATTTTTTACTGGAGTTTAGCGCTATTGTAGCGTTCTTTACGCTATTCGTTATGTTCAAGGGATTTCTCGAGGGAGTGGAGAACAGTTTCCACAGATTTACCATTGTAATATGCATGTTGGGATTTCGATAGCCTATTTGGCTCAATCAAACCCCTAATGTGGGTCATATGTTGTTTTAATATTTTTATTAGAGAAGAGGCTCAACTTGTAGGTCATACGGTCTTTGGGACTGGAATGATAGATTTTTCCCGCATTAGGTATAAATATTACATTTACTTTAGTCTATTTACTGGGAATGTGGCAGAGTTCTGGGCTCTATCGAGCCAATCGACCAAATGTCCCTCCTGGGACATCAACCAGCGCAGCCTCACATGGTTTCTATATATGGTAAACGGGTACTATTCTGTGTACGGTCTGCACTACAGCTGCGGGACAGAGTAGTTTCGCTGAACAGCATTTAGTTTTTGAGAAATATACTCGATTGGATGCTCACCACCATCTTCGTCAGTTTGGAGCTGCCTATACGCCGACGGTACAGGCGTCACACTGTATATAGAAGGGCCTGTTGTAGTCCGGATTGGCTAAGACGGGAGCTGATGATAATGCTGCTTTCAATGAAGTGAATGCCGTTTCAATAGCCTGAGACTATTTCATTTTCACTGATTTCTTAGTAAGATCTGTGAGCGGAGCCCTAGTCAATAGCTGAGCTAATTCCTCGAGTAAAGTGAAATGTTCAGTTAAGGCTGCCGAAGTTACCAACAGGTCATCTAAATAAACACCTTATCATATAGTCTATAAGGGATCACTCGTTGCATAAGGTGACATACGGTTTGTGTGACACAGCTCGAATGGCATCATCTTGAAGTAATACAAGGGCCATCCTTGTACCGAATATGCCGTCTTATCACTGGGCTTTGGGTCGAGTGGTATTTGCCAAAAGGCATCTTTAAGATCAATTGTCGATATTAACCGTGTTTGGTTCAAACGCCGTGAACAGCCACCTTGTTCACTTCACGGGCATCCAAACAGAGCCATGCTTTGCCATTCGCCTTATGCAGCAGAGTGACGGGAATAAGCTCTCACTCTCTTCTATCATTCCTAAAGCCAACATTCTGTCTAGTTCGTCATATAAATTTTTTTTGTTTAGCAGGCGATATTGGGTAAAACCTTTGTTTAACAGGTTTGGCTTGTCCATTACGCCAATAAAAAGTCAAAGAAGAGTCGTTTTACCCAATCCCATTTTGGTATTGGACGGAAACTTTTGTTCGATTTTTTTTAGATCCTAGTTCGTTTGAAGATAGATTTTAGAGATAGATTTTGAAGTACTCACAGAATCCGCATTTTCATCTATGCTCAAGGAACATAACTTCGGAGTGACCCAGAAACGGTTCCAAAAACTAATACCTAAATAGAGAGGTTGCTCAAGGGATGGAACGCTATATAGCTGCATAATAATATGGCACTGTTCGTTTGTACCAAACACACGCTGAGATGCGCCACTCGCAGTTTTGATATGGGATGGAAAATGATGGAATTTGGTAGTATCAGATAAAATTTTTCCGGATCCTCTCCCCAGCACACTGATAGTGGCACTACTATCTAGAAGCCCTTTTTAAGGCACACTATTTATTGAAACATTAGCATAATATGGTCTAAGGTCGCCCACTTCAGAGCTAAGGATGGATGCCACGATATTGGTCTTTTGAAATTTCCGATTTTCCTAATAATTCTTAGATCTCCATAAGCCATTTGACTCTAAATTGGGTACTGATTTTATAATAGTTGAATTATCGAGTAGGTATAGATTAAATAGGCAACTGGAATTAGTAATATCGTTGACCTGATATTTGTTGGAAAAAAACTTTGGTATAGATTCGAAAATAGACGAGTTTGGTGTAGGAGTTAAATCAGGTAAGGTTAAGGTCGGAAACCTTGGTTGCGGACGAAAGCAATGGTTTATCAAGGCGACAGACACGAGTTTGAATGGTTCCTCGCGGCGGACTCTTGGTTCGTATTGGTTGCTTGTTCTTCTGTACTTGGTCGGGTCAATAACATCTTCGGTGGACCTTGGATCCCCGACCTTCATGAATCCCTTGCAGTGTTTCCCGCACAATGTGAGAATCTTGATGAAATTATTAACTTTAAGCCACACCGATAGAAGAAAATACCAGTGGGTGGAGTTGCGCATTCTTTAAATGTATGACCGACGTCGGAACAGTTGAAGCAAATGGGATGATTGCCCAGCTCACCTGAATACTTGGAATTATGAAGTCCTCAGTGTCAAACATTAAGATGCAGCAGCAAAACGGTGAATCCTTGGCTAACCAGTGCACTCTATTTACTCTGGTTTACTAAAGATTTTGATTTCGAAGGATGTTCCGTTGGATTTTGGAGTGCGGCGCATACTTATCAGACTCTAAATTTAGAGAAAGAAACGCCTATCGGGTAGTTTTTTTTGGAGACTAAGATTCATATTCGACATTAAAATTTGAATCAATTCCTGATTATTATAAGGAGTGTAACACTGCAGTGATAAGTTTCAAACAGCGAGATAGAAATCTAGAAAGCTCTCGTCCGTCTTTTGTTTACGTAATTCGATACCGGATTTCAAAATTACTTCGCGTATATGTAAGTGTGATGTAATTTCCTGCACGTCCAAAACCACACATCAAAACTTCTGGAGACAATTGCATTGAGGAGGCAACGGTTTCTAACTGAAAGAAGAACATGTCAATAGTTATACCTTTCGAACAACCATTGTATACGATATGCCGCTTCGATACAAAGGACGATGTTCTGATTTGATAGTGTCGGAAAGGATTGTTTGTTTTGACGATATTCTTGACCTTCCCCTCCTCCGTTCGAAAAAAAGAAATAAATGTGCTGTTGTGTTTCGTATTGAATCGGTTCTCCAGTGAGCTTGCAGGACCACTAACTGGATCATTGTAAGAATGAATGTAAAAAGCTTATTGTGCTGCTTGATTAGTGTTAATTGGAGCGGTTGCCCCAGATGGAATAGCAATGTTAAAATCGGGTGTAGGTTCTTGAAAACGGACTTGAATGGGGTTACTGTCAGGGTGGGGGGGGGGGGGGCGGTGAATGTTTTCTTAGTGTCGACTTTGGCAACGGTAACGAATATTTGATTTAAAACGACATCCGCAGTATACCGATAAGGCAGTTTGATTCGGAGGATGCCGGGTGTCGGGATACACCGTTAAGGACTTGTGTTTTAGACTAGCACATCACAAATACCGTAGTGAGTTAGTTGCCCGATGGTCACTAGGAGCTGCAAGATACAGAGCTGATACACGTGCCAACTTGATTCCTTGATTCCTCCAGACAGCTTTATGCCAAGGCAACCATTGTCTTTGTATGTGTAAAATTATTTTAATTTTATATTTATATCCGATGCTTGAGCGAAACAGATAGAAAAAACAAAAATTAGAATTTAAAAAATCTACCAGCTCAGTAACAGAGCTCTCACAATCGAAAAAAAATTGCCTTTACCTTTTGCCTTAAATTTTTACGTTACGAGTAGCTCTGACAATGAGCAAGAAAAAAATTAAATTGAAACCAACTTCGTTTTGTTTATCTTCATACTAATGATATTTTTAAAATTGTATTTTATATTATTTATTATAATTTTAAAATATATTAAACCTATGGGGTTTTTATGGTGATTGCTGTTGGAATTTTACTATACAATATTCACCTATGTGTTGTGCCCCATTTACATACACGATGTATACATAACCTCAATTGTATATGATGAGTAATCCGTATTCTCCTTTGTAGTTATACAATAGAATTTTATAAACTTTCTTTTTTATTTAATGTTTTATTGATACAAAGGAAAAGAATTTAATTTAATTTATTTTAGATTTAGTTTTTCATATACAATCTTCAGGAAAAATTAAACGTGTCAATCTGTTAATACCAAAAATGAATGAATCGTCGAGAGAACTAAATGAGCGTCTGATTTTTTCTTTCTTTTTTTTTGGTTGCGTTCTGTCGATTTTCCCGATGAACCGTTAAGTGTAATTGTTTTAACGTTGAATTCGTTTCCGAAAAGGAATTGCCTTGAACGTAAACGGTGCCGCCACAAGCCGAAAAATTAGTTCTTATTTGCTTTTTAACATGTTTTGTCTGGAAAATGACACCAAAAACCCTGATTTTGAAACGTAGCTAACTTCATTACTCTTTTCTTAAGGCAACAGTTTCGAGTTTGCTAACTTTTTCCTTAAGGTAAAAACGAATTTTTTTTTTCTCAAGTTTTATTTTCAAACCAACTTGTAAGACAAAGTTAAAAGTTTTTCTATTGTGAGAGCTATGTAAGTTTTGTCGTTCGATAAGGTATAGCGCTATAGGGTCGTCGTTTTATTTTTCTAAAAATGTTGTTACTTTTTACGATACTACGAACAAATTGAATATAGTGCAGTGATAAAATTCTTATTTTTGAAGGTGTAAAACAAATTGTTAAAAGTGTACAAAGGCTCTTCACCTTCATTTAGAACAGTAGCAAGATGGGTCACTGAATTTAAACGTGGTCGTACAGGGTATTGAATAAGATCAGCGTGAAGGACATCAAAACGTAGTAAAATCTGGAGGATTTTGTGCGTCGTTTTATCGTTATGGATAAGACTTGGGTCTATTACCATGATCCTGAATCAAAACTAGAGGCTAAGGAGTGGTGTGAGCGCGGTACTTCGGCTCCAAAGCGAGTTAAGGTCCAGAAATCGGCCAAGAAGGTGTTATCATCAGTTTTTTGGGATGCAAAATTGATTTTGTTTGCGATTTACTCCAAACTGGTAAAACTATAAACTCAGACTATTATCGTAATCTTTTGGATCAGGTGGGTGTAAAAATTCGTGAGAAAAGATCTGTGGCCCTATTCCTGAATACGTTACGAAAACGAAAATACAAGATTCATATTTGAATTGAATCAGATTCGTACGACTCTTATTTAAAATTGAATAAGAATCTTGTATTTTCGTTTTCGTATCGTATCCAGGAATAGGGCAGCTGATTTAAAGAAGAAAAATAACTTTTTATCAAGACAACGCACCCTCTCACACAGGTATTGAAACAAAAATTCTACACATTTACTTATTTACTTTACGTTTTTTTGCCATAATTCATTTTCATACTAATCAGGAAAAAAAATCGGACTCTAAATTCTTTTTATTGTTTTTTCGTTTCTGTAAGTGAGTATGCAACACGAGCGGACAAAAAATTATTGCTCCAATCGTACTGCAAAACACCCACACTTTAAAATTTTCTTTATAGCTAAAGATGTAAGAGATGAAAAGAAACGCATCGTGTTGTGGTACTGTATGGAGTGGCACAATGTCTGGAACAGTACGATGTTGAAAATGTTGAATATAAAAAGAGATTCAGTAGGTGCAGAAGACGGTTTATTTGAAACTGTCGCTTCGGATTTATTAAACGAGATATCACAAGCTATTGCTAAACCGATAATTTACATACACTGAGGAATTTAATGTTTGAGAAATATATAAAAAAGTCGAAAACGTTTGTACAGAAGAAGATTACACATTTTGGCGTACTATCGATGACATATTAAGTAAAAATTCGTCTAAGGTCAAGCTAGTTAATTCTATTAATTCATCTAATAATGATCTTTTAACTGATGCCTCTGATATTGCCAATGAGTTCAGCAATTTTTTTGGAAGTGTTGCCTCAAATTTGAAGTCTAGTCTTTTATTTAATATTAGGAATTCTATGGAGCTTGACGGCAATTACGTTGAGCAATCCTTTTTTCCATCCAATCGACGATTGCTGCTTTAAAATCAAGCAACTCTTACGATATATTCGATTGTAGCAATTACTTATTTAAAATGTCCGTAAGGCTTTTATGTCCTCTTTATGTCATATTTTTAATTGTTGTATTTTGAAGTCAGCAATTATACTACCTCTTCACAAAAATGGTTGCAGAAGCGACTTAAATAATTCCGGCCCATTGCTCTACAACCAGTTCTGTTAAAAATAATGGGAAAAATTATTAAATTTAGAATGGTTATGAATATAACTTTTCATATTATAAGTTGCTGTCAGCATGGTTTTCGCAATGGATTTTCCACGGAATCGGCTTTAATTGAATTCTTGCGTGCATGCATCGCTAAATAATTCTGACTCTTGCGCTGGGCTTTTTGTTGACATTTAAAAAGCCTTTGACATGGTTAACCATAACCTGCTATTGAATAAGCTTCCTAAATTGGTTTCAGTGGAAACACTGGCTTAAATCGTATCTTGAAAATCGTAATCATGTTGTTAAGATAAATGGGTCAAGGTTCCGTCTTGGGACCTCTGTTATTTTTGATATACATACATTAATTCAATTTTTATATATGAGCTTATCTCACAAACTGATATTTGCGATAAAATTGCACCTGACCTTTTAGTTTTAAGAAAATGGTTTGACCACCATTTACTAATTTTAAGTGACAAAATCAAGATTTTGCTTTTTTGGTCGGGTAGCAGTATTTTAAATTCTACGTTAACGTATCACTCCACTTTTGTAATGCCGTCAATTGCTTCAGCTCGTGCATTTCCATTGAAACTGTTGAGAGTTTCACGTACCTTGGAATTATTGATGATGTAATCTGAGTTGGAAGCAACATGTCAATAAAATGGGTCATCCTTTTGGTGTTTTAATGTTAAAAAGCGTATTTGGTCAACTAAGCAAAACAAAGGATTGTCCGAACTGTGAAGCACCCGCCCTAGCTCCTTGTATGAGGATGCTTTCACAAGCAAGTTTTTGGTAAATTATTTGTTTCCACACAGAACCTAAACGCACTCTAATTGGATCTTGCAAGAAACGACCCAAAACACCATAGCATATTCTGTTCGGAATTTAAATTCAAAAAGGGTATCACAAGATTAAGAAGGAAGGCTTTGACTTTCGAGTCAAACGGTTGATATTTTCTTTCGATTTTTTTTGCGGTTTTTAAATTTTTATAAATCATAAATTGTAATTGTCAGTGAGGTTTTTATATACGAATTTACTCGTATATCATATTTTGCATGGAAAAAAAATCGTGTAGCAAGAAATTCGTGTAATTTCAAAATGGCTCCGTCTCCAGAATTCGGTCAACCTAAAGCACCTGATAAAACGGATACGACTACAACGGGTACAGCTGCTGGAGGAAAAAGTGAGGATAAAACCGATTCTGGAGATAAATATGAGTCAATAAAGGAAACGGATTTTTCATCTACCACTACCACATTAACGACAAGGCGATATATAGAAAACCGGTGTTACCACGAGGGCCGATCAACACGTGTGGGGGATGGACTGCACCAATCGAATTAGCCTGGGGAGATACAGCTAAGTGTTCTGTTATTTTGATTTTTTGTGTATTATATAATTTTATTGGTGTTATTTGTGTGTGGCCGTTGGCCTGTTTGGTGGTGGCTCTTCTAATTGGGGCCTTCTTTTTCCATTGTGTTGTGGTGTTTTGTTTGAAATTTTCCTTTAGTTGTTTTTGTTTTCATTGTCAGCGAATGACATACTGTGTTGAACGAGAGTTAATTTCATAAGGAGTGGAAGTATTTTGTGTTGCTCTTTATGCTGCATACATACTGTGGCGTTTGTTGCGGCGCGGGTATGTGGCGCTCGCACCGCACGTATGAATTTATACCTGCGGGAGCGAGTGCGATGTATTTGTGCCGCGATGGTTGTTACGACTGTGTTGTCGTCAACAATAACGATTTTTTTTTTGTAGAATGAATATTTCTCTTACTGAGTACACCCCATCTGTGGTAAATGGTTGCGTATTTTTCTTTGTTGTGTGTCTTTGCCCACTAGTGATAGTGTGCGCGGTCGTGTTTAGTTTTATTTATTTTTATAATAGCAAAGTTGTTATGAGAGGAATGATGAGAGGCGAGAGCAATGCGCATCGAGTGTGTGCCAAGTAAAACGTTTTAGAAAAATGTTTTTCTTATATGCTTCTCGTTTATATCAATGCAAATTGATATAAACGAAAAACAGAGAAGAGAGATATTCTTCTAGAACGTTTTGCGCGTTATTCGGCGTAAGAATTTTTTTCGTAAATTCAGTCTGGTTTGAAATTTGATAAAAGATAGAGTTTTTGTTTATGAGTGTGGATGGCAAATACAGTTTTTTTTGTCATTAAAATAATGTCATCCAGTTGTGTGATAAAAAATAAAATAATTGAAAAATAAAGTTTGATATGTTAAAGGTTGTAGTAGACCTAAACTATAAAATTTTTGTTATTAAACTTTTATATGAAAAACAAACGTGTTATTAACACTAAACCTACCGACATTTCATGTATATACCTAATCCTACCATGAGCGGTCAAATGACCGCTTTAAAAAAACATGTATTTTAGTAAAGTAGACTAGATATAATATAATTTTTTTTCGGAAATTAAACAATAAAAAAAGTTGTAAACATTGTAAAATAGGTTGTTTGTATATTTTAGGAAAAGATAACAAGCCACATGATGATAAAGTAACGTTGTATGCGAGAAATTTTAAACGAAATTTTTAAAACGGTCATTTGACCGCGCATGGTAGGTTTAGTGTTAAATAAGATAAAATATAAAAATATACAAATAATAAATAAAAAAAATAAAAAAATAAAATTTTTTTTTGCGAAAAGTGTTTGGCGTGCGAGTTTTTTGTCCAGGGCAATATTATTTCAGGTGCTTAAACTTTTGACTGGAGATACATCCTGGAATAAGTTTGGTTGGTGTCAAACTAAGAGCAATTCGATGTAATAAGGTTTGGCGGTTTGGTATTGGGGCGCTTCGACGTAAAAATTAATTGGGGGCGGGCGCCGCAAATTCCCACGTTTGCCTCGATTGCGTTTGGTGTACACCATTTTAAAGGGCCATTTTCAGTGGTATATCAAGGCCATTCCGTTCATTTACGGTTCAGCGAGACAACGCCCAACGACGGTTGGTTAACGGTGGAAAGACGTCAACACCAACATATACGATTTTTCGGCGGCCGATCAAGGCCGAGTAATTGGTATCGGGGAGAGGCCCCGCAACCTAACGGCACCAAGGCCGCAACCCAAACTTTATTTGGTATCGGTGAAAGGCACCGCAACTAACGGGAGGCCAACCGGCTATTCGTTTTTTTCCTTTATTTGGTATCGGTGAAAGGCACCGCAACTAACGGGTGGCCAACCGGCTATTCGTTTTTATTTTTATTTCGTATCGGGGAAGGGCCCCGCAGCGACGATGGGTGACCAACCGGCTATTCGTCTTGGTATCGGGGAGAGGCCCCGCAACCGCAACGGCACCAAGGCTGCAACCCAGTTTTGGAAAATATTTATTTTGGGATTTTTTTTATTTAAGGTAAAATTCTGTTTATTTTATTTTTTTTATTATTTTATATATTTTCAATTTTTATTTCAATTTTTTTTAATTTTGGATTTGTAATCGAGCGCCGGGTAACGGTCGCGCGCTCGGTCTGCATTGCTTTCGCTTCTTTCTCTCGTTCTCTCCCTTTCTTGTTTTTTTTCCTCGTGGGAAGTTGTGTTTTTTTTTTGTTGTCTAAAATAAATAATAAAATGAATTATTAGTTTTTTTGGTTGAGTATGATGGGAGCGGGGACTCCCTCTGTGTCGGTGTAGTGTTGATTGCGGTCCCTTGGTGCCCGCATCCAATTTCGTAACCAGGGCTTAGCCCTGTTTGAATTCGAATGGATGCGCGCACCAAGGCACCTCTTTCTCTCTCTCTTTTATAATTATTGTGTTGTTCGTTCCTCAGGTTCCGTCCGACGAATTTCGGCGGAACATCCGGGTATATTTTTATTATTTGCGTTTTTATTTTTATTTAAATTTCTGTTATTCACGGTGTAAGCCAGGAGCCATGCATGCCTCAAACCCCACGACCCTTCGCACTTCTCCCTGAGAACGTAGCCGGCAAAAATCACCGTGGAGGCCTCTGCATGCGCTTAGTGATATCTGCAGGTTGGCAGTAGCTAGCCTGTAACATGGTTTCCGCAGGTGTGTATACATTAATTTGAGTTTAGTGTTTTGTGGGTGGGTAATAAATAGATACAGAAATGTGTATTCATAAAATATATGTTTTCAACGTTCGGACCCATGAGGTATTTTGTATTAGGATCATTCATCAGTTTATTCATATCCTTATGATTTCTTTTTTTCTTTTTTCAAATCTTCATCTCAATCTAACGAACCATCAAAATACTTTTTGTAACCGAATGTTGTTAGCGACACCATTTTCAATTGGATTTATTACTAATCTATATATATAAAACAAAGTCGGGTTAGTTACACCATTTATAACTGAAGAACGGCTGGACCGATTTTTATGATTTTTGTTTTGTTGGATTTGACTCCGTTCCGAATAGCATAATAACTATTAAAACATTGGAAAAATTCACCAAATAAAAATTTATCAAGAAAATTCATTTTCTCATACATTTAGTTCATTTTGTTTTTTTTTATTTTGTTCGTCTCAATACAGTGGTGGTTTAGGAAAAAAGAAAAGTCGGAAAAACTCAAAAGGGATGTACCAAAAATCTAATAAAAAAACATTTTTTATATGAATTTTGTAGGTGTAGTTTGTATGTGACGAGTGGTGCAGTGGTTAAAGCTTCGGCGCTTGGACCGCAAGGTACTGGATACGAATCCGACTGGAGGCTGCATGCACATTTACCATTTTATTTTTTATCCAATTTTTTTTTTATTTCATCTACTTATCTATTTATATAGATAAAATCTTCGTCCGAGTTACGATTTCAGTGCGAATAGTAGATTTTGACAGCTCCAAAAAAAGTTTTTTTCCTTTGCGATTTTAATATTAAATTTAATTTATTTTTGGTTTTGGTTATTTCATATTAGTTAAGTAGTTTGTGGTTTAGCATATAATATTAAAATAAGTGGTGGAATTTAGTGAAATAAGAGGTTGTGTGGTGTATGCCAATAACAATAAGAAAACAGTACTTTTTTGCGTACAATAGTACGTAACTTTTTTAGTGGTACAGAGTGTCCCAACACCGGACACCAGTTTTTTTTTTTGGTTTTTTTAATTTTTTTTTTATTCTGCGGAATTCTATTTTCGATCGGGATTTTTAAACGGTAAGTTCCCTTCGAAGATGTTCACTTTGTGAGGTTATCACATTTGTGATTGTGCGCACATCGATAATTGATTATGTAATTTTGGATTGTGTGATTAATTTTCCAGTATTATTTACAATGCCGCGAGCCAGAAGATCTAATCTTTCACCACGAAGCCGTAATGCAATTAGACTTCGGACTATTGCGAATCAATCCACTGCAGATGAACAAGAAATCACACGAGAAGTGCGCCGCGTTAGTATGGCCCGACTTCGCGCTTCACAAAGACAAGCACAAAGAGAGGCAGTACGTCAAATGGCTCAGTTGACAATGAGAAATCGTCGAGCTTATCGCACAGATCAACAACGAGATAATTTTCGACGCGCAAGAAGAAATCCTTCAAGTGTTGATTTGAATCGAATAGCGTTTCAATACGATTGCACAATTGACTACAACTCGCATCCTTTCGTTCGAATTGGCCCAATGGAGTTTGTGTGCGACCATTGCGGTGCATTGAAGTTCGCTGGAGAAACGCCTGGATTGTGCTGTCTCAGTGGCAAGGTGAGATTGCCATTATTGCCTGCACCACCTGAACTGTTGCGTTCATTGCTTCGTGGCGAGACACCAGAATCACGACATTTTCTATCCAACACTCAAAGATACAACGGATGTTTCCAAATGACTTCATTTGGAGCAGACATTATCGAAGAACGCGGATTCAATCCAACATTTAAGGTCATTTCTGCTCGAGAGAGTAAACATTCATTTTCTTTTGGTGATCAAAAATCTATAATTCTGACTTCGTCTTTGTAACGGTGCCTTCGCGCCGTGACACGTACGTTATTTGGTTATACATATTGTGAATACTGTGCTGTGCTACTCATTTAATAGTATGCGAATAGTGGCCCCTAAATGTTAGCGAGCGAAATACTTCAAATGATCGCTCAATATTCTACTGTATCGACCATGTCTAACTAGAGGCCAACAGATGGCATATCTGGCGTTTCTATTGGATATTATTTGTTTGTGGGAAATGATTTTCAAATCGGACTTTGGTTGAACCCTGTGAAAAATCAAAAATCTCGCGAAAAATTTGGCGGGGATGGGAGATATAAAAGGGCGAAAAGCAGTGGTAATGGGGCTGTCATTTTTTTGAATTTTGTGCGAGTCACATCATTTTTGCATTGTAAAAAAAAATAAAAAAATCTTTCTTAAAATTTAAACTTTGTAAAATTAAAATTTGTCAATCATAATAATTAGCATAAGTAAAAGTTCGTTGAGTTAAGAAAAAAAAAAACCCCAATAAAACTAATTCTGTTACAGAATAAATGATTATAATAATAAATTGGTGACGATAATAATAGAACAAAACCTAATTTGTGTAGAACTATAACCATTTTTGGTAGTGCTAATAATTCCTAAACGGTGAAAGGTCGTATGGTGGGACCACACCTAGTTAAAACGGTACTGCGAAACCACCTGTAAAGTGTGCGTCAATAAAAATTGCAAAGATACGAACTATTTGTGTAAATAATAAAAACAAAACAAAAAGGTGTAATAAGCTATAAAGTGATCCAAATGATTTCTATTGTGCATAGTAAAAGAAAAAAAAATAAATAAATATATGTTTCTTTGTCAAATAAACGATTTATGATCCTCCCGAAATCGATTTGGATAAAAATAATATTTATTAAGAAAGTGTGTACGGGTGTACAGTGAACCGACACAGAACAATCAATTACAGTGAAAAGACCAATATTAATATATTGAGTGCGATATTAATCAGTATAGTTAAGCTGTTAAATAATACCTAAGTGGACATCGTTGATATGCATATCCAATTTAACTCCGGAGTTAACATCTTAGCTGCGGCAGTAACGGTGAATTCATTTTATTATATTACCTTATTCTTCTATAAAAAAAATCATTAAATTAGATCTAATAAAAAAAAACATAAACCCTATAAGTAATAATCTTTAATAATAATAATATAACGAATTAATATTAGCATTAGTACATATAAGTTCTTTAATTTTATTCAAATTTATTTATGGTTCAGTTCAGCAAATTATTCCAACTTTCTTTAATTTCTTATATTCTTGATCAAGAGATAATAATTCATTTATATGGAATAGTTTGCTTATGAATCGATAATTATTAAAATTTATCAAATTAAATAAATACTAATAACACTAACCCTATTTACAAAATTTTCCTTATCAAAATTTAACGTAAATGCTAAATAAATTTTTCTTGTTGTTAAACTCTCAAAATTCAAAATTCGATTTTTCTTCTTCTCTAATTGGTTCTCTTGGTTTGCTTCAATTTAAGTTGGTGAAATGTGCAATGATATTTTTTTTTGGTGTGAAGTGTTAAAGTGCTAAAATATGTGGCATTAATTGTGATCGCGTGATGAGAATGAGCTAGGGTAGGTATCTGGTCAGTGAAAGGTAGGTAGTTGGTATCATTCCTTTCCTAGCGGTTACACACGGATCACTCACACTCTTCAAACCCCACACCCAACCCTGAAGCTTAGCCGGCAACGACCGCGGAAGAGTCCCTGAGTGACCCAATTTCTATAGCACTGGTGTAATTTGGAGAATTTATTTCGTTTAAATTCTACATTCCTTCTTTTGCGTTTTTTTTGGTTGTTCTTTAAATTTTTTTTAGTTTATTTTCATTCGCGTCGATTCTCCAGGTTACACGAATGTTACATCTTCGACTTTACAGATTCAAGGCCAAATTCACCACCGAATTGGGTCATTGCAACCGATTGAAGATGGACAGCATAAATTCATCCAAATATACTTTATGGGCAATATGGAGGATCAACTTGATCGGCGCCAAACGATCAATACAGCAATGAAAAGGATAGTTCTGAAAGATTTGCAGCAACTACTCCATGAACATCATGCATTGGTTCGATTGTTTAAATCTGCGTTGGATCGCATGCCAAGTGACGACTGCAAAGTCGTGATCAGAGCAGATAAACGACCCGCTGGAACACACGAACGCCAATTTAATGCTCCAACAATAGATGAAGTCGCAATTGTGATTGTTGGTGAAAGCGTGGAACCGCGCGATATTGTGCTTACACGTCGCGACACTGGACAACTGCAACGAATAAATGAAACACACCGTTCATACGATACATTGCAATACCCGCTGATGTTTTGGCAAGGAGACGATGGATATCACTTCAATATCAACATGATAAATCCATTGAGCGGTGAGTACTAATCATAATTTAGATTATGCCACTAATTTTACTGATTTCATTTCAGGTGAGGAAACTAACAAGAAGGTTAGCTCGATGAATTATTATGCATATCGTTTGATGATTCGTCAAAATGCTGACAACTATTTGCTGCGATTACGTCGTTTGCTTCAGCAATATATCGTCGACATGTAAGTCAAAATCGAAACAGAGCGCCTCATTTTCATTCGGTTGAACCAAGCTAAACTGCGTTCGGAGGAATATATCCATTTACGCGATGCAATCAGCACCGAAGGAGATGCAGCTAATGTTGGTCGATTGACTATTCTACCGGCGACGTACATTGGCAGCCCGCGTCATATGCATGAATATGCGCAAGATGCAATGACATATGTTCGTCATTACGGTTGTCCAGATTTATTCATCACTTTTACTTGCAATCCGAAATGGATAGAGATTGTTCAACTGTTGCTACCCGGGCAAATAACAAGTGATCGGCACGACATCATCGCACGTGTCTTCAAACAAAAAATCCGGTCGCTGATGTACTACATTGTTAGGCATTGCGTCTTTGGGGATACTCGATGTTGGATGTATTCAATTGAATGGCAGAAACGAGGCTTGCCGCATGCTCACATTCTTATTTGGTTAGCCGAAAAAATTCGACCAGACCAAATAGATGACATCATATGTGCCGAGATTCCTGATCCCGAAACCGATCCAGACCTGCATGATGTTGTAATTACGAACATGGTTGACGGTCCGTGTGGCTCCATCAATCCCCAATCACCGTGCACGGTCGACAACAAGTGTTCCAAGCGTTATCCACGAAATTTAACCGCAGAGACTTTTCAACGTCGGAAGCAAGGCGATGAGGTTCCTGATCATCCAAATGTGCGTTCTACTGATGCTCTTGGTCGCATTTACACAGTTCATCCGAAGAATGACGAATGCTTCTACTTGCGGTTGTTGCTGGTGAATATTCGTGGGCCGACATAATTTGAATCACTTCGAACTGTCAATGGTGTAGTGTGCCCAACATTTCGTGCTGCATGTCAACAGCTCAACTTGCTTGAAAACGATACTCATTGGGACATGACAATCGCTGAATCAATTATTTCTGCAACTCCAAACCAGATACGCACATTATTTGCTATCATTATTTCGACATGCTTCCCATCAAATCCACGTGAACTATGGAGCAAGTACAAGAATGACATGTCAGAAGACATTCTACATCGAATTCGTGTCAGTTTCGGAAATCCCGATCTCGAGGTGAATGAGGAGATACATAACCAGGCTTTGCTTTTGATCGAAGACATGTGTTTTCGCATGTGCGGCAGTTTGTTAGTCAAATTAGGAATGCCACCGCCATGTCGTGGAATGAACGACGCTTTCAATCGAGAATTGGAACGTGAACATGAATATGATCGAGATGCATTGAACCAATCAGTTCGAACCAATGTACCACTGTTGAACCTCCAACAGAAAGGAGTGTACGATACGTTAATGAAGGCAATTCATGATGGAAATGGTGGATTATTTTTCCTCGATGCGCCCGGTGGAACTGGGAAGACATTCCTCATGTCATTGATTTTGGCCACTGTTCGTGCGAGATCCGATATTGCTGTAGCAGTTGCTTCTTCTGGGATAGCGGCCACATTGCTAGAAGGATGCCGAACAGCTCATTCAGCGTTGAAATTACCGTTAAACCTTCAATCGGCTGAAAACCCGACATGCAACATTGCAAAACACTCAGCAATGGCGAAAGTTTTGGTAGCAAGAAAACTCATCATCTGGGATGAATGTACAATGGCGCACAAACGCGCATTGAAAGCACTCGATAGAACTATGAAAGATCTACGCAATGACTCAAGATGTTTTGGAGGCGCAATGATTCTACTTTCTGGTGATTTCCGTCAAACAATACCAGTTATTCCAAGATCGACCGCTGCTGATGAAATAAACGCTTGCCTCAAATCATCGACTCTGTGGTGTTATGTGAAGAAACTTCAGCTGACGACAAACATGCGAGTTGCATTGTTAAACGATCCATCTGCCGAAGAATTCTCCAAGCAATTGCTGACTATCGGTAATGGCCGTGT
Organism: Nephrotoma appendiculata; assembly: GCA_947310385.1. Taxonomy (NCBI): domain Eukaryota; kingdom Metazoa; phylum Arthropoda; class Insecta; order Diptera; family Tipulidae; genus Nephrotoma; species Nephrotoma appendiculata. The sequence continues at coordinate 268,769,178 of OX371225.1, read as the reverse complement.
TCCGGTCGACAAATCGAACGGATTGATTTCGTTTCCTCAGAACTTTTGCATTTTTGTCTCAACGAAGGACGAGCTCATCAACAAAGTGTTCCCGAACATCATTACTAACCACAAAAATCACAATTGGGTGAGTGAACGAGTAATTCTTGCGGCAAAGAACAAAGATGTGGATCACTTAAATTTTACAATTCAAAATCTAATCGTCGGTCCACTTCATTCCTTCAAATCTATTGACTGTGTGACAAACGAAGACGAAGCAACCAACTATCCAACTGAATTTTTAAACTCATTGGATCTACCTGGCTTGCCACCGCACAATTTACAACTAAAAGTTGGCTCGATAATCATCATGCTACGAAACCTGAATCAACCAAAACTATGTAACGGAACGCGTTTGGTGGTGAGAAAACTCATGGGCAATGTAATTCACGCGACGATACTACAAGGGAAGTTCAAAGGTGAGGAAGTTCTCATTCCGAGAATTCCGATGATCCCAACCGATATGCCATTCGAGTTTAAACGAATTCAATTTCCGATTCGTCTTGCATTCGCCATGACGATCAACAAATCACAAGGCCAATCCTTGAGTGTTTGTGGCCTGAATCTAGAAAATGAATGTTTCTCTCACGGCCAATTGTACGTAGCATGTTCACGTGTCGGTAAACCATCCGCTTTATTCGTTCTCGCACCTAACAATAAAACAAAAAATGTCGTATATCACAAGGTGCTACAATGAAGGGACTCGACTCCATTGCAACTCACCCAGCAAATAGTTTAAAAGAAAGTAGTGCAATAATGCTACGCGAACCATTTCTATTCAATTCAATAAAACGAAAGCCTTGCTGCCACGTGAATTACATTCATTTCAATGTAATTAAAATATATTTCATTTTGATTTTTGTAATTTCATTGAATTTAATTAATTTGGAGTATTCATTTAATTTATTTAATCTTAATAAAAAACTCAATTTTATTAAGCTAATAACTTTAAAAAACATTTATTGATTTTGAGGCGGTACGAAGTTCGCCGGGTCAGCTAGTAGTAATTATATTAATATTGTTTTCTTTGATTGAGAATGAGTAAATGTTTATTACTTAGTTCGAGATAGTTTCGTTCTAAATTTTGAAAGAGTGAATGAATTTTTAAAGTAGCTAGTTAATTAAAGTTTATGATATTGTACTAAAATATAATTTTATAAAGATTCTACAGTCCATAAGGTCAGTATGGACTGTATAATTTTTAGTTCATGATATGTAAAAATATATGCTTTAATTAAATGGTTTTCTAGGTTGTTTCGGGAGACTGTAAATTGGTGAAGGTTTTGATTATATTGTTCTGGGTTGGATAAATAATTATCGCTGGTTGTTGATTTTATGATTTATTTAATACGATTAGGTGATACGATACGATGAAGGATCATACAGTTGTGTTAGCTACTTATTATTAATTCTATCATCTTACAGATTCGTGATTGCTTTAAAAGTTTTATTTAATTTGTTTAGGTGTTGGGGTTCTGGAGCTGTGCCAAACATCCATTATTGATCTTATATTGTAGATTAGCTTTTTTTGAAACCATTTGGAATTAGCTACACGATAGATATGCTGTTATGATTAAAAATTAGATTCCGATTTCAGAAGCAGTTAAAAACTTTTATTGGGCTATTTTGTAGTATAGAGACCTCTGTTTTTCCAGTGGCTTGGCTCGACCTTTTTTAGTTAGGCGTTTTAGTAAGAATTTTTTTTTTTCTTTTTTTTAATTATTAGTATTGCATACAGTGAGTGGTATTTAATAATAATTATTAATTTTAATTTTTTATTATTTTAGATCTTTCTTTTAGATTTTATTAAAAATAGGTATTAACGAAAATTCAAGAAGATAAGTTTGCAGAGTTAAATAACTATTTTAAATTTTCAGATGACTGGAAGTTTTTCAGTTACATGATTAATAGTTATTTCGTAGTTAGAATTGTGTCATTGTGTTACTAACTATCGACTACTTAGGTGTCTGTAACCGGGTCGAGTCTCTCCTTACTAACATAACCTTTCCTATCCCTCCTATTTTGTTATGTGTAATACAGGTGTACGGTGGGCCCCGGCCATATCTGGGATTACTTGTCAAATGCCTTGCCGTACATCTCAATCAAATCAAATCAAATCAAATCAAAAAGGGCATCACAAGATTAAGCTGAAAATGTGTCACATAAAAAATGTGAGCGCAAATCGTCCAGAAGATATGGAAAAATTTATCACCACCGTATGCAGAAAATTTGATTGACAGTATATACAATAAACTTTTATAATAAAAACAGAAAAAAATTCATAGTTTTATTTTTACATAGTTTTTTGCCGAACACGCTCTTGTTGCACCTACTGTAGGATGGCTGATGACTAAGAGCTATGACCGACCGAGTATTATATGGGCAAGCGAGACCGACCCTACGAGTATATCGCTAAAATTCGAGAGGCTGATGGCGTGGCTGCTTTAATAGAGGTGAAAGAGTGGATTCTCATCGATGATGCAGTCTGAATGAAATGGACCATGGGAAGTAGTACACAAAAGAGAAGTTAAATCGGTTGGTACTCTTAATGGTAATGTTATGATTTTGCCTGCTCGTAAAATATGATTCAATGCTAGAAGTGCCATCTATGTTTAGCTATTACTATTCATTTCTTTTGATTTTTGATTTTAATACCAATTAAGATGTAGCATGCATCTTGTGATCGTCGGCAGACTACACCCCTTCCTCTTTCAACCTTGATTTTATTTGGAAGAATAAGAATTTTATTGCCTTCCAATTAATCATATTAATAGCTATCGTTAGTGAGTGGCATTAAATTTTCGGGAAATGAGAAATTTTCCGTGATACACTTAGGCCGGGAAAACTCGTTAGAGGCTATGTTTTCGACAACATTTAATAATCATAATAATTTTTCGTAATTATATGTTATTATTTATAAATCTAATTTCATTTCATACGGAATAATTAAAAATAATTAAAATTATAAACAATTTATTTATTTATTAATATATTTTCGAAAACTAAAATAAAAGTAGTAACAATTTTTAATCCACATAATTAGACTAATTAAAAATAGTAATTTAACACAAAATGAATAAAATAAATTTGTTGTTGAATTCTAAAAATCAATAAAATATTAATTAAAGCAACAACACAAACATGTAATAAAATTGAAATAGGGTTAAATACGTTTTAATTAATTAATTAGTATTATTATGAAAATAATATTTTTGTGAAATTCGTAATAAGGATTAAAATTATTTATATTTTGGTGCGGCATAATTTTCCATGGCAACTAACTGGGGACCCCGAAACGGGAATTAAATTTTTCTGTGGAACCGTTGCTGCTGCTACGTTTGTCGCAAAAACACGATAGAAGCGACCGATAATATTAAAACAAACTCTGAGATTTGAATTTTGCAGCGATTCCTTTTATTTCCATAAAGAATTTATATTTACACTATCCCAATAACAACTTCTTTTATCACCTTACACTCCACACATAAGTATCTATACGGTATAGGAAAGAATTATAATCCGAAAACATCATTTTTAATTCATTACACGAGAACAATACAGGAGATTTTTTTTTATTCGTTTCGTTACAATTCATTTTTACACGATAAATCTAAGAAAATATCATTATGCCATTTTATCACGTTTCTCACTTGGAAATGAAAATTGAAGGGGATTTCAATTTTTATGACGACAAAAAAATGTTGTAATTTGTTTTTGGATGTTCAGCTTTTCTTTTCTCTTTTTCCGTATATTGAATGACTAGCGAAGTATACAAAAATCCGTAAAACGCAATCGGGAACAAAAAAAAAGTAACCGAAAAATATTTAGGTACCTAGAGCTATCATCAAAATGAAATTGTGGCGTGCTTGGAATATAATTATAATTCATGATATCATTTTCTCGTCGCTGTTCTTGATTACTACTGCATTATATATACACACACATTTCCAGTTCAATCAAAAATAATAGAATAATAATTTTTATATAATTTTCCATTTATTTATTTTTTTGATATTTTACTAATTATGGAGGAAAAATCATAAAAGTATGATTGAAATATTTTGCGTTATGATGGGCGGGGGTGCAGAAATTCGATTTAATATGAAATCATTTAGAGATTTACGATTGGTTCTTAGAATTTTTGATGGTTTTACGATCTTTGTGTATAGAAAGTCGTTAAATTATTATTAATTAGTATTTTCGTTTACTTGTGATGGTGTTCGAAAAGATAAATTTGCAATTTGAATTTAATCTGAAAATGATGACGTAATTCGCTCTTTGTATGGTTTAATACTTTAGTCTCAAAGGAGCCCAAGAGGACTTCCTTGAGACAAAAGGACAAGAATTATATTTGATTGATATTTGATATTACCTGGTTTCTGGTAAAAGCCGGGTTTACATTTATATATGGAGTAAAACACTTTAACTATATGTAAAGCACAACACATTTCAGAGTAACTTTAAATTTTACTCTGCTTCTTTGAAATCTATTGTTATTGAAATTAGTGAACGCATTCTCTGGTATAACTTACTTAAAGTTGTGACAGTTTTGACCATGCACCGTGATTTTAGAATTAGCTGGTGTTCTCAATTGTAAGCGTCTTGTTGTATTTTTGACAGCGAACACGAAACTCGCTGAAATATTTTTTTTCAGCCAGCATTTCTTGTTCGATCCACCGCGTATTCAAATGAAAATTAACAGGATTAAAGATTGTTGAACCAATTAAAAATAAAAAAGACCAGCTGAGAAATTTACATATTTAATTTTTATTGATGTCAGTGCGGATCGTACATAACTGCGGATTACCATCAACAGTAGTAAACTACGGATCAGCTGACTTTCCAACAGCGGTTTCATCATATTCCTAAAAGTAAACAAAATTAATTTCATACACTAGAAAATATCCCACTTTTACTTACCAAACATTGTAAATTAATCCAATTAATAATTGGCTACCTAGATTTAAAAATTTCATTAATAATTTTATATTGTTAAAAGTAATTTATATACTTATCTTTTCTAGCGATTATATACTTGCCTATCGCTGTTCGAGATTATAAGTTTTATTACATCCGGCGTTGTATGTGTGTATTGCAATATTGTAAAACACTTTCATGTGATGATTAACGCCCGTTACAATTCCAGTATTTTTGAAGATGGTTATCGCCGCATTTTACAATTTTTTACGTTATCTTCATATGTACTGTCCACTTGGAATACCATTTTAAAATCCAATTCCCAATCAGCATTGGAGAAATACTCCAATATGTTGTTCGAACGATGTTGTTCGGACAACATCGATGATATTAAGAATTTATCGACCACCAAGTGATATGCTTGTCGAAGTCTCTCGAGTCTGAATCTACTGTATTGTTATTTTGGAGGGAAATCACGAAAGCAATTAACGACTCAAACTGGTTGACTTTCTGCTGTCGCCTTGAAGTATCAATTGTAGAATGTAGACATGAAAATATTTTATTTTGTTTTTCCGGATATATTTCCCAAGAAAAGATTTTTTTATAAAAAGATAAGAAAAATTAATGTCAATGCCTAACACGTTTCCGGTCTGGTGTTGCTGTGTATTAAAGGTGGTTTTTAGTGAGTAAGAATTGCACACAGTCGGGCGAGGTCTATCCCCGCTACATCCTCATTATACATAAAATGTAAAGGATTCATTAAATTTTATTAAAAGACCAAACAGCGCACTGTGGTTAAAGCTTTGGCGTTGGAATCGGGAGGCACCGAGTTCGAATTCCGATAGGGACAGGATGCAAAAGAGAATTATCATCACCAGATTATGATCTGTGATTATAGAAAAGAACATAACTATAATACCCTAACAGAGTGCAGAACTCATGAGCCGCGACACCCATCTTCCATGCTAATAGGCTGTCATAGAGCTATGCAATGTGCAAATGGATCTAAGAAGTTCGGACCTATAGCCGTAAGTCTTCTCATTGCCGGCAATGGCGAAAAAGTAAGGACGTGAAAAGTAAACCGCGAAAAAATTGGGAGAGCCCCAGAACAGATCACAAAGAAAATAAAAAAAAAATCGCCGAATTCTACCTACCTTGACCATCATTCTACCTAGCCACAAGTACTCTTGTTGTTCGTTGTACCGTACGCCTAATCCTAGTCTCAAGTATTACTTCTGCGTAGTTTAATGATCTCGCCAGTATACCAATTATACTATCCATTTAGTGTCACTCTTTCTTTAGTGCAGAGGAACAAGCGTGAAATATCTTGCTTTAGTTTTGTTATACAGATGTGGCCAAACTATTATCACATTTAGATATTTGGAACATTATTGCTTTAGTAATTTTTCAAATTAAAATTAAATTTTTTATGATAACTATACTAATTAATACTTGGTGAACATTCTTTTAGCATTTTTTAATAATTGTATCCTACGGATCATCCCACTTATTGTATTTTTGCCTTTGGTAGTAGATTGACATTATTTTCCCAGACTTCTTTCATCGCTTCGATCAATTCTGATTTGGTGCGCGAGCACTTTTCTGCTACTTTTCCTTTAAGAATAGCTTAGATATTTTCGATGGGGTTCATATCTGGTCTATTCGCTGGCCAATCACGGATTTGGATACTCTCTCTCTCTCTCTCTGGCCTTCACATCCCATGAAAGGATTTCGCCGCCTGCACTAAGGCCCTCCATCCATCTCGATCCACCACTCTCGTCCTCCAGTTTCGACATCCTAATGTTCGTAGATCTTGTTCGATGTCGTCGCGCCAGCGTAGTCGGGGTCTTCCTCTACGACGTACTCCGGCTGGTTGTTGGTGGAACACTTTATTTATCATCCGTTGTTGGGGAGACCTTGTAACGTGGCCGAGCCATCTCACTCGATTGGATTTGATGAATCCGATAATATCGCTGCCTCCGAGGAGTTGCTTTATTTCGTGATTCATACGAATCCGATATTCGTTGTTCGCAACTTTAATTGGACCAAAGATTGAACGGACAACCTTCCTTTCGAAGGTAGATAATAATCTACAATCGTTAGTGGTCATGGTCCAGCTCTCGCTTCCGAAAACCAGCACAGGTCTTATAAGTGCTTTATAAAGTGCGAGCTTTCACGACTGCGATAGATGTTTCGATCGCAATAATTTTGATTTGGCGTAGAAAACTCGTTGTCCGGCAGCGATTCGGGCTTTTATTTCTGCCTGCATATCATTCGACGATGTTATAACTGACCCGAGGTATTTAAAGTTTTCGACGCTATCAAAGTTGTGGTCGCCAATTCCGAGATTTGCCGTAGAGATGTTCCTAGGTGTTACTAAATATTTGGTTTTACTGCTGTTCACCTCCAAACCAAGTCTTCTTGCGCAGCGATCGAGCGGTATGAAACTGTCTTTGATATCGCTAGATCTTCGGCCAAGAAGCACGATATCATCTGCATATCCACGAATTTGGCCTGACTTATTAAATATACGGATTTGGATACTGTTGGTCCTTAAATATTCTATGACTTTTTTCGCCATATGGCACGGAGCGTTGTTATACATAAAAACTCCGTCCCCATTGAATTTTTCATTCATAGTCGGTACCAGTTGTTACGATTACATGATCGTAACCAGCGCTTTTTGTATTTATATTCACCTCTGTTGTGTCTTGGCTATAGGGTTTGTGCATGTACTTTTTTAGTACAGTGTGCTACGTTGCATGGTTGTCAGCTATAGTAGTGTTGCTTTCGCTAATCCGCTTAGCTTAGCTAAGAAATGTGAAAGAAACAACTTTTGGATTTAATTTTTTAATGCGTTTTAATGTTTCTGTGTTGGTTCATTTTCTTAATATTTATTTTATTTTTTTTTATTTTATGAAATAGAACAAATTAAATTCGGTATTTTGCTATCAAATAACAAATGCTAAATTATTCTATAAGATAAATTTTTCGAGAAAAATAGAAAAAATAACGCCTTGCGGTAAACACCCTAACCATAAAATGATTTTATTTCCCCTAATCCTAAAATTTTTTTTCTTAACATTCTAAGACAATCGGTGTGAATACAATGCAATTGTTGTTGTAATCTTTTGAAAGCAACACAGCTTTTGTGTTGTGTTGTGATGGAGCGAGATCAATGTACATTGGGTGTGCGAAAACCAAAACATTCCATAAGAAAGTTTTTCTTATATGCGTCTCGTTTACATCAATGCGAATTGAACAGAGAAGAAAGACAATTCCTCTGGAATATTTTGCGCGTCGCTGTGTGGCGCAAGAAGGTTTTTTTTAGTAAGTCAGTCGAGTTTTGGTTTTTGTTAAAGTCGATCATTTTTGGATTTCGTGAAGTGAAGTAGCGAATCATTTTGTGATTACAAATTTTTTTTTTGATTAATTAAAAGACAATTTGTGATTTTTTTTTTGGATTAAAAATATAAGTTATAATTAAAAATATAAGTTACAAAAGTAATCCAAAATATATATATATATTGTTGAGAGTGGTGTGAATGTATTCACAAACTCCTGTATTTAGTTCTCATTGGAAAAAATAAAAATAAAAAAATAAAAGAAAAATTGTTTATAAGTGATTTGGATATAAAATATCCATTTTGTTTTTTTGGTGATTTTTTTTTTTGGAGACGAGGGTGGTGTAACATTGTTTTTTTGCGCCTTGAGCTACAAAAAAAGGGAAAAAGTGTAGTGAATGTAATTCAAACACTCGGAATTACATAATACTCGAATATTGAAGGGTACTGGTTTGTAATAGCAAGTAAATTACCCGGGGTTTAGAAAGCGAGCGGATATCATAATAAAATTGTATAATAAAATTTATTCGGGCGGTGGGGACACCGTAAGTCAGTATTATAGGACGTCCGAATCTGAATCTACGGTTTTGGCAACGCCCACGATCAACGGCATTTAACACCCTAAAGGCGAAGGACGCCCAATGAGGTGTGCAGGTGGCTAGTGGAAGTCACCTTCTTGGTACCTCTAATATGTAAACCTCGAATGGTTACCGTTATAATCAGAAGGTGAACCCAAAAATATTAAGTAGTGCAGTGTGGTCACGGGGAAGGGCCCCGCAACATAGTGCCCAGCCAGGCAAGCGCTCGAGCGCAAAGGCGGGGAGTCGCGCAGGAGTGCCTGTGACATGGACGATTTTTTTTATTTTTTTGTTCATTTTATTTTATATTTTCTTTTTTCCATTTTTTCTTTTTTTTTTTAAATTTAAAATCGGTTCTTGTAATCGAGCGCCGCACAGCGGTGGTCTGTCGCGCGCTCGATGCACATTGGACTTGCGTCTACTTTGTATTTGGCAATTATCCTTATTCTTGGTTGTTTTTCTTGTAAGTAAAATGAATTACTAATTATTCTCGGGTTTGATATGGTGGGAGCGGAGACTCCCCTCTGTGTCGGTATAGTGTCGGCGTAGTATTTGCGGTCCCTTGGTGCCCGCATCCAATTTCGAAACCAGGGCTTTGCCCCGTTTGAATTCGAATGGATGCGCGCACCAAGGCACCTCTCTCTTCTATAATTGTTGGGTTGTTCGTTCCTCAAGTTCCGTCCGACGAATTTCGGCGGAACTCCGGGTTTTTTATGATTATTTATAAATTGCGTTTTTCATTTTTATTAAATTTCTGTATCATCACAGTGTAAGCCAGGAGCCATGCAAGCCTCAAAGCCTACGACCCTTAGCACTTCCCCCTGAGAACGTAGCCAGCAAAAATCACCGTGGAGGCCTCTGCATACTCTCTTTCTCTCTTTCTCTGGCTTTCACATCCCATGAAGGGATTTCGCTGCCTGCACTAAAGCCCCCCATCCATCTCGGTCGACCGCTCTCATCCTCCAGTTCCGGAGACCTTGTAACGTGGCCGAGCCATCTCACTCGATTGAATTTGATGAATCCGATGATATCGCTGCCTCCGTGGAGTTGCTTTATTTCGTGATTCATACGAATCCGATATTCATTGTTCGCAACTTTAATTGGACCAAAGATTGAACGGATAACCTTCCTTTCGAAGGTAGATAATAATCTACAATCGTTAGAGGTCATGGTCCAGCTCTCGCTTCCGAAAGCCAGCACAGGTCTTATGAGTGCTTTATAAAGTGCGTGCTTGCACGACTGCGATAGATGTTTCGATCGCAATAATCTTAGTGTCCATGACTATAAACAGGATTTCCCCTGCTCGTCTCCACTACACCACCTGATTCATTTAGCGTTACCCAGGGAGCACCGGCGAGGAGGTATGAATCTAGGACTTTGCCTCCCGCCTCTGCATGCGCTTAGTGATAAGCTGCAGGATGGTAGTAGCCATCCTGTAACACAGTTGTGATTGCAGAACAGTTAAATATTGATTCGCGTTCATTATTCCGTTTACTACATAACGTGGGAACAGTCCCTTTGATGATATTGCTGACCAAACCATGACTTTAACTGGTTGTTTGTCCTGCTGTTGGACTCAGGAAGGTAAATATTCTTCTCCTCTTGATCTATGAGTGGTCCTGGACATTGGTAGTGTCAAAGTCATCATAGTCTCGTCACTGAATACTAAGAGACTTACTGGATAACGTTCGATCTTCTTTAGCTTTTTGCATTAAAAATCTGTCCTGCCTGACTATTGTTTTATGATTGCGACCAGATTTTCCTGTTCTTCTGGGACTTGTTGAAGACTGAGATGTTAAATTTCGCGAAAATTTTCTGACGAATGATCGGCTCACCACTCTACTTCCAAATACGTCGAAATTTTGTTTCTGGTTACAGCACGTTTTTTGCTTTACCCATATAGTGATTTTCACCAATATTACAAAAACCAATTTCACTTTCACTTTTCAAAGTCCCAAACGAGACTAAAATTCTTAAGTAAAATACTAATTTTTAAATACTACCTAGTTGTCATAAAATTAAAACAATTCGGAGGTCAAACTAATTAACAGGAAAAGGCGTATTTTCAGGGTATATGAAACTTTTATTGGACGAATTCCTTGGATTGGTCGATATCTACCATAATGACGTATCAACTAAACAAAAGGTTGCAGTTCGGGCTAGAGGGTTCATCTGTACCGTTCATTAACAGTGAACGCTAGTTCTGCATTAAGCCCCTACTGTAATTAACCGGAAACGATTTTAATTATTTAATCCCCACACGCCACTACATAATCCAAATCCAACTGGTCAACTTTTAAAAAAGTGTATGACTGAAAAGCAAAACATAAAGTGCATTATCTAAATCAACATTGTTCAATGGATGGATTAATCGCAGGTAAGTTAAAATCAGAACAATAGAAATTAGAAACTTTTTTTTATAAAATACGTTTTCCACTCTAACCAAATTTTATTTTCCATTTTTTTTTATATAATCTCGTATTGCTGTTGGCTTAAAAACAACATTAATTTTCATTTTAGAACAGAATTTCAAATAAATGGTAATAGGTAATATTAATTTAATGCAGCAACAACAACAACGATACAAATCAACCAGCAAAATTAAAATACCAAACTAAAAAATTAAATTGGTTTTAATAAAAATTAATTTTCGAAAAATTAAGTTTTAAATTTAGCAAACAATTATAATTTATAAAAAAATGTTGATTGCACATACACAATTAAATAATAACAATAAAATTAAAGTATCCCCAACTATAAAATATAAAATAATAACAGTAAAATTAAGAGAAAATTTATTGTATTGTTTTTTTATAGGTTTAGTTTAGATTTTTCAGATAAATAGGAGAGAAATTAAAAATTATTTAAATAAAATCCAATTTTGTACTTTGCAGGGTTTATATAGTTTAGATGAGATGATTTTGATATGATATGATATTACGTAACTCAATAAGTCCCGAGGCTAACTTCGAAGAATAAAATCGAATTTTTTGCATAATTCCAATTTATTCATCAACATTATAGTTTCCTACAAGAAGTGATACATTCATTAGAACAATTCTCTAGCTCTGATTCGGATTTTAGAATTTTTTGCTATGAAAAATCGATCGACGTAATGGTTTCCCATAGTAAGTCGTGTTGAAAAGACCAAAATGCTTTTAATGTCATTTTTGTAAAACGATTTATCGTTGGCCTCAAAATGCTCTATACCATCAGCCTGTGATGCAAATCTCTTTCAGTGAGGTCGTGCAATTTTGACTTCGTAGCCAACGACTTGTGATATGGAGCATTTTCTTTATGAAAAACACTTTTTTCGTTTGTATATGGGCCGTTTTTCACTCAGATGGCTTCAATTTTATACTGAACAATTCACCGAAAAACCAAATATTCTAAAAATGTTTGGGCTCTTTTCAGTGACTTTATACAAAAATAACGTTCTATCTATACACTGATTTTTTAGAAATGGGCGATCGAATCGACCCGTGACAAATAATTTGAATTTATTGAAATTTAACACAGGTTTACATTTTTTTCCAATATAGAGTTTTTGAAGCTGAATTCGAATCTATCATTATAAAAAAATTTAAAAAATTATTCCTGACGAAATGGTGTATTGCCCATAGGGTAATATATTCGGTGAGGTAAAGTACTAGGCCCATAGATGAGAAATTTCGAATGAAAACAGGCTGGCCCACAACTAATTTTGTTCACCTATTCTTCGTTGAAATCGAGTACTGATGCATGGGAGATAACATAGTCCTTGGTTGCGGACCATGAGGTTTCTTCCAATTCTGGAAACCCTTCCACTACGGAAAAAATTCTTCAAACCCGGTGACCATTGCTTTGGTAGTATAATGTCTGGCATCTTCTTGAGGTATGGTTATCGAGAGAAACTATCCATACATATCTTCCACACATGACCTAGAAACGGTCCTGCAAAGTCGACAAGTAACCGTTCCCACGGCTTCGTTGCGAACCTCCTGGCAATCTCGAAATTCCTTCACTGTGTTCCGATTTCGTTGTTCGGCCACCAGTAGTGTTTACCGAATAGCAGGTTGGGAAACACACTCTTCACATTCAAACCAACGGGAAATCGTGAAAGTGCCTCGGCATTGCCATGTTTGTCGGTTGCCTTATACTTGATAGTATATTGGTATCTCATAAAAAATACAGCCCAACGCTCGAGATCGTTGATTATCGTCACTGGCAAGCCTTTTTTGGTTCAAACAATGATTCGAGTGGTTTATGATCTGTCACCAGAACTAATTCTCTACCATAGAGAAATTGGTGAAACTTTTTTACTGCCAAAGACGATCGAAAATGCTTATCTTTCTCAAACTTACTCAATTTCTTGTGGTGACCATCAAGCGTCTCCGATGAAAAAGTTATCGGATACTCCTTTCCATCAGGGTAAATATGAGGAATCACTGCCCATATTCTGTCACTTAAGGCATTTGTCGCTAACAAGAGTGGACAGTCACGATGATAGTGGACAAGCTGAAACATTTTCACCATGGAATGTTTTATATGACAAAAATAATTTTCTTGCTCTTCTGGCCACAAAACGAAATTCTTATGCAATGCACAAAGAGTTGCTGCGAGTTAAGAAAAATTGTTCAAAACACGGTTTTAATAATTAACCTTATACCAAAGAATGCTTGCAATTGTTTCAAATTTGTTTGTCGGACTTCCAGATTCATCCAAAATATGTCCTAAATATTCCACTGTAGTTTGGAGGAATTTGCACTTGCTCATATTACATTTTCAACAGCAAGTCGTTTAAAGATCTTTTCCAGATTTTTGAGATGTTCTTCTTCGGTTCGACCTGTTACAGTAATGTCGCCCAAATAACTTTTAGCAAACTTCGCATTTGCTGTCATCTGCTCAATGAATCATTGAAACTATGCTGGCGCGTTGGTACTGCAAACGGCAATCTTTGGTACTGGAATAGTTCAAATGGAATAGAAACAGCAACCAGATCTTTCGATTCACTTTCAAGTTCCAATTGCAAATATGATTCGCTGAAATAACTGTTAGAGCAGAGTTGAGAGTTTACCGCGACTTTACAAACTCTGCCGATTCTCAGTGACTTTTTGTCACTTTTGTGGACAACGACGATGGGTGCGGCCCACCGATTGAATTGGATTGGTTGAAGAACACCGAGTAAAACCAAAGTCACTCTTACATCATCGTCCATCTATTCAAACGGTAACGGACGGGCCTTAAAACATTCCGGTGTAGCATCCCTTGAGGTTTCAAGGTTGGAAAATGCTTGTGTATTTTTTATTGAGATCATTCACTTTGGTTTCCCAACCACACGAAATAGAAAATAAATACTCTTTCTCTGCTTCAATACGCTGAATTTATAAAGGCCGAATATACATCGAACCAGTTCACTACCAAAACATTTGCTCCATCGATTTTAGTCAGAAATAGTGGCAATCCCGTCTAAACGTTCAACAATTTCACATTAATGTCCAGATTACCTCGCAATGGCACCAGCTGGCGCTTCTGTTCACGATTGATACGCTCGGCTGGTGTAATTCACGATAACCATCATTACTAATCATGGTAATTGTTGATCCCGTGTCAACGAAAATTTTTAGAAGGAGTTTTCCGTTAATTTCTATTGCCATGAAACAGTTTTTACCACAACGGTCCAGCAAATTCGTTTATTGAGCATTTCTTGTTTTGGTTTAGATTAAAAATTTGCAACTTCATACAACAACGATGGGTTGGTTCCCTCAAACGAAGACTTTTGAGATCCACAGTACGGAGATGACTTTAACGGCGTTTTATTTAACACATTCCGGTTACGCTTGCTCGACACAGTCCAATTGCGGCGAAATGACTCAACACGATTTTGTCTGTCTCAAATGCGTTCATTTGCGTTCGAATGAACTTCACTTTCATTTATAAATACTTATCGTAGATTGGGTACTTTTGTGAGCTTGGGCGACAGAAATGACGTCATCTAAGCTGGAGTTTCGGTTTTGGAAGATTGGTGTTGACTCGTGAAGTATATTTAAGACCATCATATCTCGAATTGCAAAATAGAATACATTTTTTTACATCCTGTGCATTTAAAATCACATTTTGCAGCCATTTCCTTTAAATTAGGGATCTTGCTTGCATGCATATTTGCGTTATTCATTTTCAACCGTAAGAAAACCGGGATGGTAACACATTTGGAGAAATATTCTGTCAATCTTTTCTCAATTTCATCTAACAACCGAAACTTTATTCGGTATGATATCAAAGGGCCAAATGTCGAACGGCCGAATTTCAAAGGGCCGAATTTCAAAGGGCCGAATGTGTCGAAGGGCCGAATGGGTTGAAGGGCCGATTTTTTTTTCATTTTTTCTTCACCAAAATGTATCGCTGACCGGATACGTGGAATTTCATAAATATATTCAAAGATGAAAATATTAAAATACATAAATTCATAAGAAATTCATTTATGTTTAATAAAAAAAATTTACAAAATATTCTATAAAAAATATGAAAAATAAAAAAATATAAAAATATTCTAATATTCTAATATTCTTAAAATATTTTATTTTATTATAAAAGAACAAATTTAAAAAATTATATTTCTTAAAACAAAAAAAAAAAATTCGGCCCTTCGACCCATTCGGCCCTTCGACATTCAACCCTTCGACCCATTCGACCCTTCGACACATTCGGCCATTCGACATTCGGCCCTTCGACATTCGGCCCTTCGACATTCGGCCCTTCGACATTCGGCCCTTCGACTTTCGGCCCTTCGACATTCGGCCCTTTGTACCTATTCCCTTTATTCGCCGTAAAATTTCGTGATGCGGTATGATACGTATCGATTCCGATTCAGGCTAAAAACAATTTTTCTTTTCATTCGACATAAATACTGTTTTAACTGAACCATGTACTCATTAACATTTTCTTTGTTGTGGTCGCACGCACGAAACGGCACAGGCCCTGGAAAATTCTGTGTCCTTTGATTGATCAACAAAATTTACATCTTTCTCATATTTTTACACATTTTCATAAAAAACGAAAATAATTTTTTTCACACGGCACTAACATGCCATAACGAGATTCAAACGTGGATTGATAGACAATCAATGTTCGAGAACAATCGATGATGAGAGAACTGAGAAAATATGTTATTGTTACAATGAGAGGGGCAGATGGAGAAACAGTGTGTTACGACGCACAAACACAACAACTTCCATTGTACCTGCATCAAATAACTTTTTTTATGCGTAAGCTATCCTTATTGGGAGTATCTAGTGGTATTCTAGCTTCCCTAGCATTTTTGGCTTTTTAGAAGGCTCTTTGGAGTATATAGCTCCACCCAGCACCCACGTCTTAGTATACCCAAATTTTATTTAAAAAACTTTTTGTTTTGTATTAACTTGATTTTTTATTATATACATAGAATATAATGGTTTATAAACAACTGATTAGAAATTTATGATTTTAGCACTATTTATAAACGACTTAACCACTTTTTTATATTTTCTTACAATTTTTATTAACAACTTAATTTTCATGAAAAAACAGAAAAACTCCACTAGCTTTTATTTTTCAAAAGCTAGCTGCGAAAAAAAATAAAAACTACAATATTTTTTTGGATACCCAACTAACCATTTACGGTGCTTGACAATTTAGGAAATTTAATTAGTTGGGCAAGGTGTGAAGGACGCCACAGCTCTCACAAATATTTTCTGGATTTAATTCGTTTGTGATAGTAATTTTGTCTGATTCGGAGTTTTCCATAGAGATTATCATTATGTTAAATGAATATCCTTAAATCCAACCTATAGGACTTCGATTTCCAGCATTTTGATCTCCGAGATTATTGATTTCGGGATTTCAATTTCCGAGATTTTTTTAATTCCCCTAATTTTGATAATCCTGATTTAAAATCCGGGTTTTCAATCCCCCAATTAAAAGAGGTTTTACTTTGTAATTTTATAATCTGTTGCAGTTGAGTCCCTGGATACCAATTATTTCATCCTACTATTTAAACTATATATAATGCATATTGTATTATGTAGGCTGACAGTAAACCAAATGATTGGCATAATAATTAATTAATTTTAAACATAATTATTCGAATTTTCCATTGTGCCTAGAATATTGCTTCATGCTTATGGTATTAAAATACAAAAAAAAATTATAATTATTAGTATTTTACTATTGGCTATATTTAACTTTTATTTTATTTTTGTGATTTACCAAACATAAAACAAAAAAATATTTTTTGGGTTCAACATTTATCATGTACATATTGGAGGATTAAAATTTACGTCCGCGATTTATTTTTTATTTTTGTATTTTAATACTTTTTCGTGGTTTTAAGATAAATTTAATTTATTTTTATTGTGTTTAATGAAAATAAAAAAAAACTAAAAATAATTAATTATTATTATAATTTGGCGCAATTTATAATTTTTTTTATTGTTGTATAGATTATTTTAACCGTGAAATTGTAATTACAAAAATTAAGCAAACTAAAACCATAAAATGGAAAATTGATGCAAATTATTATTTTTTTTTGCATGAAGTTCCACCATTGAATTTCAATAAAATAACACAGAGCAGAAATAAAAAGGACTTTTGAAATATAAAACCAATTAATGTTGTTTTTACTATTTTACAATTTTTATGTTTTAATTGCATAACAATTATTCTTTATTTAATTGAGAGATGAAAAATTCATGATAATTTAATTTTTTTGTGCGCTGTTCCTGCATAGTAACGCGAAGCAGATAGTATTTGTATTGTTCGTGATGACAATTTTAGACTTGAGGACAATCCACGTCCAGGTGCAGATTTTTAATGAATAAAACCCGTGTCAAACTCAAAAGGAGCTTGCAAAATAGTTAGGTGTTACCCCCCAAGCAATCAATATCATGTCGATTGCATGCAATGGGAAAAATATAGAAGGAAGGGAAATAATGGATTTTTCATAAACTGACCGAAGATAACAAAAACCGAAGAATTGACATCTGCATGCATTTTCTTTCTCGACACAAAAGAGAGAATTTTTTGCACAAAATCATTACGGATGGTGAAAAGTGGATTTTGTACGATATTCCTAAACGCTGAAAACCATGGGTTGATCCAGTCCAGCCATCAACATCAGTTGTAACAATGAATATTCATGCCAAGAAATTGTTTCTATGTATCTGGTGGGTTTGGAAAGGAGTCATTTACTACGAGCTTCTGGATCCTGGGCACATATTCTTGAAATCGGTGGATATTTCCGTCAGCGGATTATAATTTGCATTAAAATTCTTTATATTATTCGAATTTTTCGCCGGCTACTTTAATCGTGTTTTTAAATTTGCTTGTAGGTCTTTTATTATTTGTTTCACTACTAAACAAAAATCGATGACAATTTCCGACTGGGCTAATCAATGCGGATTTCTTCCCACAAATAATAAAAAACTTACAAGCAAATTTAAAAAACTGATTAAAGTAGCCGGCGAAAAATTCGAATAATATAAAGAATTTTAATGCGATTTCAAGAATAGCGGCCCTAGAGATACATTAATATGGCCCGTTCATTTTATCTTAATTAAAACGAAAGTCTTAAAATTAAAATTCGGTGGTGCGAATTCGTGAAACGTTAGCACCTAGCCACATACAAGGTGCAATAGAAGAAAACTGCCCAACTTAGAAAAAATACCCCTCATTTCTATGGGTGCTCCATCCATTTGCTTTCTTTAATTTTTCATAATAATAACGAAAAAGTTCGTAAATGGAAATGCGATGGAGCGAATCCTTGAGGTTTTCGCACATAGCACTTATATAGTTCAATAGGTAAAATCTGTTCAATTTCAATCAGGGTGCTCCATTGTGGCCCTGAATATTATTGGAAAATTATAATGAAATGGTCCAAAACCTACATAAAAGGTAGGTCTAAAACCTACATAATATTTTAGACAAAAGCCAGTTTTCAGATTAATGATTGTTAAATTTATTGAATCCTAGCCAGATTCGGCGGTTACCCAAAGTTGTGTAAACTCAAGCAACGGTTGGTTGACGTCGATAGTCATCATGTGTCTCATTATATGATTCATATTAAAGCAGTCAAATTTGGGAAAAATACGCCGTAAATCTCGCGAATCTTCAGAGTGCACTATAATTTGTAATTAACAATTTTTAAATAGGATTTTTTAAATTTTTCTCTATAGTTTGTTCCGAGCTACTGAACAAACAATTGTAATTAAATACAGGTATGCTTGATTACATTATAGTTCATATATCTAAACTTAGGTTTCCATTACAAGACTTTCATGATCCACACGATCCGCATAGACATGTGGCGTATTTTTGTGAAATGGAATAGCTTGAATTTATTGTACCATGTAAGTGGCTATGTGGCAAAATCTCCAGGATTCGCTCCACAGATGTTCTATTTTCGGACTTTTTCATTCTAGTTTTGATAAAATGAACGGACCAGAAAGGGCATCCTGACGATCTGCATAGCCATGTGGCATATTTGTTGAAGTAGAACAGCTTTATTCTTTTGAACTCGCAATAGATCGCTCCACAGAATTTCCATTTTCGGACTTTCCCAGTTCTTATCTATTGCACTATATATGTGACTTTGAGGTCAGATCCATATTATTTCATTACCATATTATTTCATTAGTATATTTTTGGTCATATTAATTAAATATTAATTATTTACTATATGACTAATTAAATCATTTGAGATTTGAAATATCCGATTATTACAATAGCTATGTTTTTTTTGTTTAATTCTATAATTTGTACCATTTTTTGTTTAAATTTCTCGAGCTTAACTCAGCTTTCGTCTTATACAGGTAATAACAATAATACATATGTAATTGAAACAAGTCGCAAACGATTCGTAAAAACTTCTAATACGTATTCTGTTATCAGGCTCTCGATTGAACTTATGCACGAAGAAGCTCATTCGGTTATTGTTATACGAAACTGTGGATCACATGGCCTGGCCTCTTGGTCTATTCTTAACATTGACAATCCATCGTTTACAGCTCTTGATTTATTTTTGGGTAATATTTCGAGTATTTTAAAAAACTGCTATATATTTTTCTCGTTTAAAATCAAACGCCTCAAACGGAAAATCTTTTCGAAAAATCTGTGGATAAAAATTCCGTGGATTTTTCATGCTGTATAAAATAGCGGAATTTTGACAGCGGAAAATAAGAGATTGCGCTACTCGCCGCAAGTGGCAGTACTATCACTAAAGAGTATTAATTTTGTTATGTAATTACCAGCGGAAATTTTACATTCATTATGTATCACTTTTTTCACTAAATAAAATATCTCAGCGGAATAAAATATTAAAAGTGATCCTTAAAATGGCAAATTGATTGATCTCCGAAGTAAAGGAACTCGGTAGATGAAATATTCAAATTTAACAATAATCCGTCTATCCGCCATTTCTTCCACTAGTAACCAATACTTTCGGTTGTTTTTCTAATAGCTTAGGTCATACTGAGACTCTATGGAAAATTCATGGACTGGAATTTTCACTAGAATTTTTCGATTTTCTGCGGCCATATAAGTGATTTTCAGTTTTTGACCAATATCTCAAAATCTTCTACTAGTAACCAATACTTTCGGTTGTTTTTGTAATAGCTTAGGTCATACTGAGACTATATGGAAAACTTGGGGAAAATTCATGGACTAGAATTTTCACTAGAACTTTTTTATTTCCTGCGGCCATATAAGTGATTTTCAGTTTTTCACCAATATCTCGAAAACTTCCACTAGTAACCAATACGTTGGGTTGTTTTTCTAATAGCTTAGGTCATACTGAGACTACTTGGAAAATTTGAGGAAAATTCATGGACTAGAATTTTCACTAGAATTTTTTGATTTTTTGCGGCCAAATAAGTTTATTATTTCTTTATTTGAAACTAATTAAAATATTTTGCTAAATCATACCGTTTTAAAGTAAATTAACATTTGCGGAAAAGTGGCGAAAATGGATATAGGTCATCTCAAATATATTTGTAAAACTCATATTTGTTTTAATCTAATATAATTTTTCCACTGATATAGGACTTTAACAATAAAAAAAATAAAAACATTTTCCCAGAAAAAAAAATTATAATTCAATATTTTATTACTATCTTATTTACTGTATAACATCAACAAAAAACTAATGCCGGTACCAGTACGTGCATGCGGTAATGGGTAGTACACCAAAGCCCCGCTTTGCGTCGCTATTCGATTCTACACGTACGTAAACGCAAACTGTCCTATATCATATTTTAAATTGTTCGATATGCGTCGAAATTCGTTTGCGTCTCTGCGTGTGGAACCGAATAGCAACGCAAAGCGGGACATTCGTGTAATTATTACGATAACATTTCATGGTTTATAAAAATATCACATATAATGCAGATTCATGCTAGTATTTACTTTATTTAGCTTTTACATTCAACTGAACACAAATGGTGCTTTGCGAATAATAATTCAGTAACTGCTCCGAATTTTACGGAAAATTTAAGAACTAGTCCTGCCATGTTATAATTAAGAAAACAAGGCCGATGCATATGCATTAATTTTAAGTGGACATTATGATAGTCCATGGCTCTTAAATGTTTCAAAAGAGATATATTAAGGACAAAGCCGTAACTACTATGGCTTGAAAATTTGAAAATCTTAAAATGGATGCGAACATATATAAATAACATATAGCACATTAAAAACACCCAGTCGCAACTTTTTGCTGGTCACCACCAGGAATCGAACCCGGCACCCCCACATATTAGAGCAAACATTCTACTTACTAAGCAATCGAGGGCGACAAAGATATAGATAGAGCTGTGATATTCAATTTGCAAAATATAGTCTCAGTATTATGACCTAAGCTATTACAAAAACAACCGAAAGTATTGGTTACTAGTAGAAGTTTTTAAAATATTGGTCAAAAACTGAAAATCACTTATATGGCCGCAGAAAATCAAAAAATTCTTGTCCATGAATTTCCCCAAATTTTTCATATATTCTCAGTATGACCTAAGCTATTAGAAAAACAACCGAAAGTATTGGGCACTAGTGAAAGTTTTTGAAATATTGGTCAAAAACTGAAAATCACTTATATGCCCAGAAAATCAAAAATTCTAGTGAAAATTCTAGTCCATGAATTTTCCCCAAATTTCCATATAGTCTCAGTATGACCTAAGCTATTAGAAAAACAACCGAAAGTATTGGTTACTAGTGGAAGAAATGGCGGATGAATGGATTATTGTTAAATTTGAATATTTCATATACCGAGTTCCTTTACTTCGGAGATCAATCAATTTGCCATTTTAAGGATCACTTTTAATATTTTATTCCGCTGAGATATTTTATTTAGTGAAAAAAGTGGTACATAATGAATGAAAAATTTCCGCTGGTAATTACATAACAAAATTAATTCTTTATAGTGATAGTGCTGCCACTTGCGGCGAGTAGCGCAATCTCTTATTTTCCGCTGTCAAAATTCCGCTATATTATACAGCATGGATTTTTCCATGGTTTAAATTGGTTAGTTTAACCCAATATGCAATGCCGACGGAAATCCATATACATTCGCGTTCTAAAACCACACTGCTTCTATGGAAAGAACCATGTGTATC
Source organism: Nephrotoma appendiculata (assembly GCA_947310385.1). Lineage (NCBI taxonomy): Eukaryota > Metazoa > Arthropoda > Insecta > Diptera > Tipulidae > Nephrotoma > Nephrotoma appendiculata. Next base: position 268,746,684 of record OX371225.1, on the reverse strand, counting down.
ACGCGGAAATTCGTACTCCCAGCCAAAGAAAAGTGTCACAAAAATTCCGGTGTCGGTGTGAATCCCAACTAAAAAGAGAAAAAAATCACGGAAACAAAAAGCAGGTGTTTGTATATATTTTCCAATTGGAATAAATAATAATTCTTATTCGAAATAAAACAAAATTTTCCATTTATAATAAAATAAATATTAATTTTTTATTCACATTATTTTTTATTTGTGTACAAAAAAACATATAAAATTTATTTACATATTTAAATTTCATAAATTGAGTTTTGTATTGCATCCGCCACGTTGTATTGCATCCGCCAGCATATTGAGATCTTGAAAAAAAAATCATTGAAAATTTACCACGTAAATGTATTTCGCGACGACGCCATTGTGAGACAGATCTCTATTACCTTTTTAGTCCAAATTTGCACATCGCGATCACTAAATAAGTTAATAATTATTATTATATATATTTTATTTTATATTTTTAAATTTAAAATTATTTACTTTAACAAATCGAAAAACATTATAATGAAACACAACACTTTAAAGTAAAAAAAACTAATTATGTAGTGCAACAGTTTACGTCGACTTGTCAGAAGAAACTGAAAATAAAAAATACAATCGAAACTTATACAGAATTCTTTCGGCAAAAAATGATCAAAAAAAATTGATCATGATCAAAAAATTTTGATCAGAAATACCTGATCATGTTCTTTGGAAGCAAATAATTGATTTTTTTTGATCAATGATCAAATTTCGAAATCCTAATTTTTTGGAGGATTTGTTTTGTGATCAAAAAAAAAAAGAAAAACGTCAGTGTCAAAAACAAAGAAACAAAAAACGCGCCATTTTCATTATCGGCATTATAATTTGGTGTTTATATTTTAACGTGCGTTATAAGTGTTTATTTAAACTAAATTTTATAAATAATATTAATTTTTTTGTAATTTAAAGTGGATTTGGTGTAATTAAAAGTGTTTTTCTTGTTACGTGTAAAATATTTTTTGTTGTTGTTTGTTTTGATTTCCCTTTAAACAAATGTAAACAAACCATTTTTTTCTTTTTTCGTGTTCTTTGGAGCAAAAAATAATTGATTTCTTTTCATTTTTTCTAAAGAATTTGATGTTATAAAACGAAAATAATATTACCGCGAAATAGAAAGAGAAAGACAATTATTTTTCTCCAAAATCGATATTTTTGTGTCTTTGATATTTTGTAGTACGGAATTTAGAATGGAATTAAAACAGTTTTTTCCACACAGTGGAAAAATTGCATACTGTGTTGGTTGTAAAAATCAGTATGCATTAGTTATTATTCTGAATCCTTAGATGTTGAAAATGATGATAATGATGAAGACGAAGAAGCTATTTTTTTCTAATATTTCTATTTCTTTATCTAATTAAATAGATAATATAATGTTGTTATTAAGTATTTAATATTAAGAAAATACATCAAGTCAATTTGACTCTGACAGTTCGAAAATTCGAAATAAAAATCGAACGAAAAAATCATAGGATAATAAAAATATTCCATCGAAATCGGTGGATTTTTAAAATAATCATGTATCAACTAATCTACATTAAAACTTACCAAGTAAATCCTCGGTTGTGGATTAATCTTCGTTCAAACTTACTAACACGTTATCAAGTTTCGATTTGCTATTTGATTTTAGGGCGACAACGTTTTATATGACCCCAGTGCCTAGTTACGATTTTTTTTTCAATTATTTCTGCTTTAGAGTTAAAACAATCATTTGGTAACGTTGGCCTCAGTAACTGCATAATACAAGTCAGTCCCATCTATGCACATTTTTAACCTTTTAGCCCTATTGCCATGCAGCTAGTAGTTCTAAATGTTCTTGAAAAAGCAGTTAAAAATAGGGTTTCTAGATTTTAGATGAAACGAGTGTACTGAGTATGCATCAACCTTGCTTTCGTTTAGCTATGAGTATATCGTATCGGCCTTGTTGGAGTTCTTAAATAAAAGCAATATTGATTTAGATAAAGGTATAAGTTACGGTGTTTTATTTATTGGTGCAGTTAAAGCCTTCAACAACGTTGTTCACAAGGTTCTGCTTTCTATTATGTATGATATTAGAGATTGAAATAAGTGGTAAGCGTCGTATTTAGATGGTAGATCGATGAGAGTTAAGATAAATGATAAGCTAAGCGATCCGAAATGTGTTGACGTTAGTATTGCCAAGGGTTCGGTATTAGGTCCATTGCTGTTTATTATAAATACTAACTCTCAGTTGAATCATCATGGTCATTCTACCGAATTTGCCGATGACATAGTTTTGGCGTATTGAGGATATTTACCCATTAACATTATTACTATGATCAATTCTAATCTAAAAGTTTTACTCTCATGGTTCGACAACATAATTGAGCTTTTACATTGCACATCCATTCACGTATAGGGACAAGATGCAACACTAATTTTCCAACGACCGAAGAGTGCATCCGAGATAAGTGTTGATTAAAGTTCTTATACCAAGAAGAATGCTTTCATGTTACACAGAAGTACTCTATTCACAATAGTTAGAATGTATTAGTACCCATTAGATGACAACATGGTCTATTTGCGCATGTTCTAAACTACCAGAGGGAATGTTAAAATGTTCATATTTCAAGCGCGTATGCCTAATGAAATTCGATTTTTGAAAAGTTTTTGTTTAGGCCAATATCCGAGATCCACGTTCATGCCTGGCCAGAAATGAGAGACTGTGTATGTCTCGCACCAGAGTTCATCTGATCAGTTCTTCTTCATCTGATTATTGTAAGGATGCTCATTTCTCCAAATAGAGTGTTATATGATAAATAGTATACCTAGTTGATCATCTTCCGAGTGTAGTCAGCGGCTTGTGTTGAGATCTGTATTGATATAAAATATTCTATACCTTCATCAAAACAATGAAAATGCTTGATGGCACAGTGAATGCTTTAAAAGTTCTCTATCGAACGCAGCACATTTTAGTTTGGCGTGAATGGGCTTTTACCGACCGCCATATGACCGGCATTTGATGTTACGCGTTCAGTCGGCGATTATCTCCGCAAAGGACGCATTTAAGTGCAATAGAGAAGCACATCTTGATGAATTCTGTCAACAAGCTTTTCTTTATATAGACGTCTAGGTCGGAAATATGGTAAATGGCCTTCGGTAACAATCCCATGAACAACTTTATGTTTAACCGGCTGATCATAACGCACTGGTTGAGTGAGCGTTGGATAACGTCGAAGAAGTACACAATATATGAGTCTTCAATAGTACAGTGTCTAGCAGGCGCTTGTTTTTAAGATATGCTACTAGACCGAATTTTGCCATAAAATCAGTTCCGATTCAGTTCCGAACCACTTCCGATACAATAGTTGAGTTCCATATGTACTTATTGTAGTGCTGTTTGCGGCAATCAATTTACTCTCTTGATCAAGCACCACAAGACATTTTACAGTAAGGCGACGATTATAGAACGTCCCATCGATCGTCGCATAGTATGATATGGCTATTTCACCGTTTTCTAAATCTTGGACGATTTCGAACGAAAATTCGCTATTAAATCTAGCAGTAAGTTGCTTAATGGATTTCTGAAGATTATCCAATGTAACCTGTGATTTACTTGAGCCGCAGTTAGGTTTCGGAGATGGTTTTGGGTCTAAAGAGTTACAGGCGTAATTGGATCGATTCATAAATCCGGCCTTCGATTTTAATTAATTCATTGATATCATTCTGTTCCCAAATAGCCACTATTGATCTAATGGAATTCGGCTGTCGGCCCAACCAAACGGTTTTTATAAGTTGTTAGGTGCTTACGTATTGGTGGTATCAACCATAAGATTAATTATTGAACAGAAAACGAGCAGGTAAGTATATTTTTATAACATAAATTATACATCTGTGTCTACACATTTACATAATTACCTATACCCTTTCGTAAACGGAAATTTCCCGATCCAATTTGCAATGTAAAATGTATACATATACATAACATGTTACAAACTATTTTTTAATAACAATATAACAAAAATTAGTAAAATTCAAAATTGAATAGATATTACAGTGTTTTTTCAAAAATATAACCATAAAGTTTAAACAATTTTCCGGAAAGTATATTATTTTGATGATTACGCGAACGGAATAAATTTTCCAAAAATATGTTTATCTTAAAACTATTTTCCATAATATAAACTCTCACACTCGCATACATCTATACACACAAAGTTTACAAATTAAAAATCTATTCAAATTATTTGGAAATGAATTTAATTAAATTTACTTGTTTTTCCTGATGGGGTGCGGTTAGATGATTTAAATTGGGTGGGTGCGAATTTATTCAGCAATACCAATAATTATAATTTTCATATTCAAATTTCGCGGTTGATGTGTACGTACATACATGTGTCATTATGCGGTACACATTGTACATACACTCACAGTTGACTGTTAATTAAATTTCACGAAATCTGGCATTTTACGTGCCAACAGTACGACAAATCCTTCAGGGAGACCTGAAGAATTTGTTGTTTTTGGTTATACACGATTTTTTCTTGCATGGAATTAATGATAAAACAATTTACAACACAAAACATAGCATCATTCCTGCAGAGCTTTTTATATACGTTCGTTGGTTTTTTTTTTGGTCTGACTTAATTTTATTTTCAAATAAATTTTCTTTAATTTGTACAACAAAAATATAAGAAATAAGCAAAAAATAAATAAAAGTTTAAGACAAAACAAAATAAAAAACTAGAAGCTTTATCTTGATTTAAATGAAATTTATTTGTGTTGACACAAAATGATAAAAGAAATTAATGAGTTTTTAAAAGCATAAAATTGAATATACTTTCCACTAGGTTTTTAGTTGATGTTGTTATTGTTGTTGCTTTATTTAATCTTAAATTTTCGTCCTGATTTTTAACTGTTGATATAATTTTTGCTGTTAAAAATATCATTTTGCAAATTTATTTATTTATTTTTTTATGGTACGCAAATAATTTTATTTTTGGAGGTAAGCGTAAGATGGAATGCTAATTTATAGTGCGAGTTGTATAATAGTGTCTTCATTTAAGGTAATTTTGTTTGTTAATTGAATAAAATTGCGATGAATAATGTCTGAAATTGTGCAATATATGGATCCATTAAGTAATTTTGCTGAACGTATCAATACATTTTGAACTTGTGCTACTTCTACTAAGCCAGTTATGACTATTTCATTATTTTCCAATAGTACATCTAGATACATACTAATATTTATCATTATTTTCACGCTACACTTGTCTACTTCATCACTTAACTTTAAAAATTATATTGCAAATTTAAGCGCAAGCTTGACTATTATAACTGGTTTGTTTGCAAAATAGTTTTCCATATATTCAGACTTTTAAAATTATAACGCATAAATCTGTTGATGTCGACAAAACTTATGGTCTGTAACTCTGCTTTTTAAAATTGCCACAAATCTCCATGCATCGGCACACCTTGTACTACACGACCCAAGTTCAACTAGGGGTGAATATGTAGTGGCCAATACCCGACTTTCTTTTATCAAGAATCTAAAAATAGTTCTCGAATGCACCTCACTTGATTTCTAAAGCGATCAATTTAACTTACCGTTAACCTTGAAGCTACCACTTCTGGTACACAGATTTCCACTAAATTTTGCAAGAACCACAAGACTAATGAAAAAGTTTAAGTATGAACTTTTATTCCGAATAAAATAATTCCGGCTATTTATTGGTTAAAAAAATATATATATATATATATATATATATATATATATATATATATATATATATATATATATATATATATACAAGCGCATATACATAGTATATTTAGTTTAAGAATCCTTTTTGTTTAAAATAGGTGGTGGGGAATCTTAGTATAAATAAATAAAAAATTTAGAGTATAAGCATTAGTATAGAAAAAACGTGTAAATAAAATAAGCAAAAAATAAAATCGAATCATAAAACAAAAAATTCATTTATCATTTCATCATAATATTTTTTGGTCCTTCGTAGCCGAATAAAACAAAAAAAAAATAGTGTACTATCATACTAAAAATAAAGTGTTAAAACAAAGTGTTAATAAAAGATGGGTTCATTATCAGAGCACAAAAAAAACAGAAGTGTTTGGAAAGCACAAATAACAAAAGCCAGTAAAAAAGTGGAAGATATTCAAATGCCTTTCGATGCATCCATAACAGCGACACTAAAAACACTTCAAAATTCGTTAACATTGAACATTGAACGTTTTAGAGAAGCCAGCAGGCAGTAGAGAATGCGCAGTTAGAAATTAATTCAGATAATTTGGAAGAAATTGTAGCGGAAAATGCAGACTATGTGTACAACGTTGATATCATGTACAATAGCAGTGTGAATAAAATAGAAATGATGCTAGAAGAAATACATCTATCTAACCAGTTAGCAACGATATACAGCAATGTAAACATCATTAAGAATTCAATAGATACGTATGATCAATCTACCAGTGGAATTCATAGTTTAAAAACTTTGTCAATAGCACTCGAAAAATGTGAAGCAGATTTTTCAACCAATTGTGACCGTCGCAAAGTTATAAATATGACAAAGGAGGATTTATCAAAAAAGCAGGAGGCCTTTGAATAGGATTACTTAAACTATAAAGCAAAACTGGCCAAATTAGAAGAAGAATCAACGTCAATTGACAAAAAACCAGCAATAAGTCCCATTTCATAAAACAATCAACAGCGTTATATAAAACTTCCCGAACTAAAACTACCCATGTTCGATGGAACCTACACGCAATGGATGAGCTTTAAGGCACAATTTGAATCACGAGTATTGCAGCATGTGACCAACAATAGCGATAGGCTGGAGTACTTAAAGGGATCGCTAACAGGCAAAGCAGCACTAACTATAAAGGGATTGGAAGGCCGGGACGAAGACTTCACCATTGCCTGGAGGTTATTAAAGGAAACATATCAAAATGAAAAAATCATAATCAACAGTCACCTCCAGCAAATTGATAATTTAAAAATGCCAGAATCTGAATCCGCATCATCACTGCAAAAATTTATCTACACATTTCTCTGCCATTACGAAGCTTTAAAGGCTATGGATACTCTAGTCGAACATTGGGACATCATCTTCATATACATCTTATCAAAAAAATTGGATTTAGCAACACTAAAAGAAATTGAAATAAAAAGTCCACAAAATCGTGTACTGACTTTGGACGAATTTATCAACATTCTCAAAGTTCGTCGAAGTATACTAGAGACATTGGCAAATACATCGTCAAAAATAAAACCAAAATCATTTTCCGGAAATCATCCAGCATCATTATCATCAGTTGCCTTATCAATCAATACGTGTCCATCGTGCAATATGCTACACGCAATATACCAGTGCCCGATTTTTCAAAAATTAACTCCGGAAGAAAGATGCAACCTTGTGAAAAACAAAAAAATGTGCTATAACTGTTTACGAACGAATCATCAAATTAAAAATTGTTTAGCTGCTGGATGTAAAATATGCAATCGAAAGCATAATACTCTGCTGCATATTAATAAAACCAAAGAACCTATAACTTGCAGTTCAACATCATCAACATCAGCACCGGAAGTTCAACAAGTGTCGCAAATTACTGAATCGAAATCAACGTCTTGTTCGAGTTCTTTAGTTAGTCTAAAACAGAATAATCATATTTGGTTAGCAACCGCATTGGTGGATATAGAAGACCAATTTGGAAACTTTCAAACCTACAGATGTCTCTTGGATTCCGGTAGCCAGTCCAACTTCCTAACGACAAAAGCCATGCAACAATTAGGAGTCAAAACAATCAAAATCAACACAACAGTTTCGGGAATTCATGAATCAAACACAAATATTCGTCAAAAGGCTTGTGTAAAAATAAAGTCCAAGTGCACATCATTCAATATACATCTGGATTGTCTTGTAATTGAAAAAATCACTGGTCTAATACCAACCCATAAAATAGAGTTTGCGAATTTATCGAAACCAAATAATATACAGCTAGCAGATCCAAATTTTAATTGTCCAGGAAAGATAGACCTTTTAATCGGAGCAGAATATTATCACAACATTATCAAGGAGAATATTATTCGTTAATCAATTCATTTCCCAGCATTACGTAACAGTGAATTCGGTTATATCGTATTTGGCTCAACTATAATTCCACAAACTACCATAAACCATTGCCATTCATCAACAGATGACAATCTTGATCAAGTGTTGCAACAATTCTGGAGAATCGAAAATTGTGAAAGCCAAGGAAAATTATTATCTGTCGAAGAAAACTATTGTGAAGAGCATTTTAAAAATACGTATAAAAGAGACAAGGATGGAAAATTTATCGTAAAGTTACCGAATAAACCAAATATAAAAAACTTGGGCAATTCTAAGGAGACAGCCTTGCGACGATTTCTAAGTTTGGAAACCAAACTGCAACGTGACAATGAGCTCAAATTACAATATATTAGTTTTATGGACAAGTATCAATCATTGGGACAGATGCGAGAAGTCACTATCGATGAATTAAAGCCACAATATTTTATTCCACATCATGCGGTGGTGAAACCTGATGCAGTTACAACAAAATGTCGCGTTGTCTTTGATGGTTCTGCCAAAAGTTCATCTGGAATTTCTATTAATGATGCTCTTATGGTAGGCCCAAAGGTTCAACAAGATCCCATTTCAATTATGTTGAGATTCAGACAACATAAATACGTGTTCACTAGTGACATAAAAAAAATGTATCGCCAAATTTGGATTGATAAATCACAGCAATCATTACAACAAATATACTGGAGATCAAGCCATGAGGAGGAAATTAAAACATTTTCGTTACAAACAATAACCTATGGATTGGCATGTTCCAGCTTTTTAGCCACAAGAGTGCAAAAGCAATTAGCAGTTGACGAAAATAATAGATTCCCGGAAGCAGCAAGAATAATTGAAAGAGACTTCTACGTAGATGACCTCATGACAGGTACGGATGATTTAAATCAAGCTATAGTTCTGAAGGAAGAAGTGGAAAAACTATGTCGCCTCGGTGGTTTTAAATTGCATAAATGGAACGCAAACAACAAAAAATTGATAATAAACCAAGAAGAGAAATCAATAGACATGTCTATGAAAGAATCACCTTACATAAAAGCTCTTGGACTGATTTGGAGTCCATGCGATGACGTTTTTAAGTATAAATTCCAGTCAACATCAAATATCATAACAAAGCGCTCAATTCTATCGGCTATAGCTAAACTGTTCGATCCAATAGGATTACTTGGTCCCGTAATTCTCATTGCAAAATTAATAATGCGTGATTTGTGGAAGCTGAAAATAGATTGGAATGAAAAATCGCCTTTAGATATCATCAAAAAATGGCTAATATTTCAAAATCAAATGTGTGACATACATAAATTAAACATTAAACGGCTTGTGGTACCAGCTATACCGTACAAATATATTGAACCACATGGATTTAGTGATGGATCAGAAGCAGCTTATGGAGCAGCAGTTTATATAAGAACAACGGATGATCAAGGCACTCATTATTCTCAGCTGCTTTGTTCAAAATCGAAGGTAGCCCCGGTAAAGTCACAAACAATTCCACGAATAGAACTTTGTGGAGCGCTTCTGCTGGCCAATTTAGTAGATATAGTAAAATCATCAATGGAGATTAAATTTAATAATATCTACATGTGGACTGATTCCACAATTGTGTTATGCTGGCTAAAAATAGAATCATCCAACCTTAAACAATTTGTGGCAAATAGAATAGCAAAATTGCAAAGTTTAACGAAAGATGCAGAATGGCGACATGTGGGTTCGAAGGCCAATCCGGCAGATTTAGTATCACGCGGCTTATTACCAAACGACCTTAGAGAAAATCAATTATGGTGGAACGGACCTGATTTTTTAAATAGAGAAAAGGAATTTTGGCCAAAAGCCCCAATGAATATACATTTGCCCGATCAAAAGGAGATAAAGCAGAAGACAATTACTATGCCAACCACATGCCACTCACAAGAAGCTGATAATATAATCGAACGATTTAGTTGTCTTACTAAACTTCAACGAACAACAGCATTCATGCTTCGTTTTATTGATAAACTAAAACGTAGACGTAGAGAACAAAGAAACAAAATAATTTTTCGTGTCGCAGAAATATCACCTTTGAACGTGTGTGAAATTAAAAAGGCGAATTCATGCTTGATTAAACTGATTCAGTTTGCAGGTTTTCACAGGGAAATTCAACAGTTATCAAGCACAGCAACACACCGACCTACGGTTGATCGAAAAAGCGTTCTATTTCTATTACATCCATACCTGGATGAAGAAAAATACTTCGTGTTGGTGGTCGTCTGGAAAAAGCTCAGTTTCCATATGACAAGAAACATCAAATAATATTGCCTGCAAAGCATCATTTCACACGCCTGGTATTCGAATATTACCATTCCATAAATCTCCATGTGGGGCCACAAGGGCTACTAGCAGCAGTGAGACAACAATACTGGCCTATACGAGGAATAGACATGGCTAAATCAGTATATCAACATTGTATAACCTGTTTCCGCAACAAACCTAAAGGAATCTCTAATTTAATGGGAAACTTACCATCTTCGAGATTACAATTTGAGCGTCCGTTCTTAGTAACAGGTGTAGATTATGCAGGACCGATAATGGTAAAAAGGATATACGGTCGCTCGCCTATATTGGACAAAGCGTACATAGCGCTCTTCATTTGCATGTCAACGAAAGCGGTTCATCTTGAATTGGTTAGCAGCCTAAGTACAGCAGGTTTTATAGCAGCATTTCAACGATTCATTGGACGTCGTGGGAAACCATCAGATGTATTTAGCGATAACGGTTCAAATTTTAAAGGCGCAAACCATCATCTAAAAGAGCTTCATCAGATGTTGTATGATCAACGAAATCAGATCAGACACAAATAATTGATAATACCTCCCATAAGGGAATAAAATGGCATTTTATTCCTGCTTATTCGCCAAATTTTGGAACATTGTGGGAATCTTCTGTAAAAAGTGTTAAATGGCATCTTTATACAATAGAATTTTAGGAAAATCACATCTCACTTTTGAGGAACTTTCAACAATATTAGTACAGATTGAGGCTGTAATCAACTCAAGACCTATTACTCCAATTAGTGATGGCCCAGATGATATGGGGGTAATAACAGCAGGACACTTCCTAATTGGAACATCACTCAATGATATACCAGAACCAGATGTTACTCAACAAAATTACAACAGATTGTCTCGTTGGAATCGAGCTACACAACTAAAACAACATTTTTGGAAAAGATTTTCTGATGAGTATTTAACTTCTCTCCAAAAACGTTATAAATGGAATAAACAAAACAACAATATCGCTATCGGCACACTAGTATTACTTAGAGATGAGAAATTACCACCGCTTCATTGGTCAAGAGGAAAAATAACTCAATTGTATCCAGGTAAAGATGGTATCGTTAGAGTATGTGATATAAAAACATCACATGGAACTGTACGTCGTGCCATATCAAAAATTTGTCCTTTGCCATTGGAAAAAATTGAAGATAAATCTTCAACCCCGGGAGTTATGGACAAATAGATCAGATTAATAAATAATCATAGCAGAACAATTATTCTAGAAAAATTCCGAAAACAACATATTGCAACCACATTTATAATAGGAAAATTCCCAAAACTACGGCGTATTATGGTAAATTAGGTAAAACCATTTTAAAAATAGAATATACATAAGTGCATTATCTATACCTTCATTTCTATCTTTTTATTGGCTAAAAATATATATATATATATATATATATATATATATATATATATATATATATATATATATATATAAGCGCATATACATAGTATATTTAGTTTAAGAATCCTTTTTGTTTAAAATAGGTGGTGGGGAATCTTAGTATAAATAAATAAAAAATTTAGAGTATAAGCATTAGTATAGAAAAAACGTGTAAATAAAATAAGCAAAAAATAAAATCGAATCATAAAACAAAAAATTCATTTATCATTTTATCAGCTGCCACTTCGAGTAGGCCAATTTTACTGGATTCTCTCAATTTAATAAGAAAAAACACACAACTCGGCATTTAAAAACTACTTTTTTGGACTTCGGCGATAATCGAATGGTAAATCTGTAAAAAAATCTTGAAGACTTTTTCATGATTACAAACCTCATACGATTTCGCTCTGCCAATTCCGGTTCGTATAACTGGATTGTGAATACCCCATGTAGCAATTTGGAGTTCGAGAACGGTTCATAAACCGTAATTTAACTTAGGTTGAAATAATGCAGAAGTCTAAAATTGGTTTATTTTCCGTTAATCTAACGTTTCACTAACCGTCGATCGACAGGCGTTTTGACAGGTAATTACTAACCTTAGTTGCATTACTATGGTTAAACAACCGTATATAACTAACTTGAGTGTAACGTACTAGTTTCAAAAAGGTTTTTGTTTAACCGTTAATCGCAGAAGAAAAGTAGGGCTAGAAATAATTCGAGGTTTTCCTAAACCCATATTCAACATTGAATTTATTCACTTTTCGAGTTAGGGATGTACATGAAATCAACTAATAAGTTGGGATCTACTGGTTATGCAACCGTGGCGATAACAATTAAATAGAACGTTATTTACCGGTTGCAATCCAACTTTTGCAGAGCTACAGGGTGTTCCAGTTATGAATACCATAAATTCATCAGCTGATTCCGGATTCAAAATAAGTCGAAAATATCTTAGCAAGATTTTCTTATCTTTCAGTACCGTAGTTGAAATAATCGTGTCCTCGCTTAATCTGTGTAATGTAAGATTACTAGTTTTTATGGTATGCTTGAAATAAATTTAATGCTCTTTCTAATCTAATTTTTTACTAATTCGTCGATTATTTCAACTACTAAATTGGAGCATAAAGGAAATATTTTTAAGTTATTTTCTACTATTTTTCGCTTAATAATCAGCTGGTCAACATAAAACACATATTCATAATTGACACACTCAGGAACTGGATTTTAAAAATGGGTAAATAATAAAACTAAAAATTAAAATAACAATTTTTGAATAAATTTATCATCAAAAAGTATATAATTTATATTTCATTAAATAAAATTTAAAATAAAAACATAATCACAGAGTCACGTTGAATAGTTACAAAGTTCTGTAATATAAAAATAAAAATGTTCACCAATTCAAATAAAAGAGAATATATCAAAAATAAAAAAGTGATATAAAAATAATTGTTGGCATATAATACACCCAACTTATGCCGGATCTGCATTCGGTTTACCTCCGTTAGTGGATGTTACAACCTTGTCATGTTTTGATTTGTTTCTAAAAATATAAAACATTCTTAATATAAAAATGAACCCTATTGAGAGAACGCTCAATTTAACTTACTTAGGTCGCTGTCTAAATTTGGTTGTACTTAGGTTTAATAATGGTTGAAATCAAACGTAAAAGTAAATTGTTAACTCATAATTAACACGAATGTATCTTTGGTTGAAACAGGGATCAAGAAAGGTTTATTTCAACAGGAATCCACGCTTGTATCAAAAATCCAAGAAAATTTGAAATGACGTATTTCAGGCATATCGTGCTTAAGTAAAATAGTCACATGATCATTTAACACAGTATGTGCCACTTTTGATTTATTGCCTATGACTTCAAATCACTTTCAATTATTTGTACACTATTAATTTCGTATAACACTGGATCACATTAACCTAATTATTTGCCAAAAAATAAAACAGCAAATACAAATTTAGATACACTAATTGTGTATCTATAGTACATTTGTATTTGCTGTTTTATTTTTTGCCAAATAAGAACGCCACGTCTTTTAAATGTATCCCGAGTAACAAATTATTCCGCGTTTTAATATATTAAATTTAGTACTAGCACTTAATTAACTTCACAGTGAGAAACTTACAGGTACTATGATAAAAAACTTAAAAAAGTTAGCGTTACTGGTTAGAAGAAGAGTTGAAATGGTGATAGTATATAACCAGTTAGTCAAACATAAACTATTTTCCAACTAAAATTCAACTTTGGTTGAACTTCGTAATAATTAAAGTCAAAAATCAAACCTAAAAGTAAATTGTTAACCCCAAATTAACACGAATGTCTCTGGTTGGAACAGAAAAAGTTCAAAAAAGGTTTATTTTAAATTAAGAGGCACCTGCACGCATGTATCCAAAATCCAACTACGGTTGAAATAAGGTCTAACTGAAGTTGGAATCAAACTTAAAAGTAAGTTATTGACTTCAAATTAACTATGGTTAAAAGGAATTAAGTAAAGGTCTATTTCAAACCAATAGAATTCCTCGCATGGATCCAAAATTCAATTTTCGTTAATAAACGAGTAAATGAAGGTTGAAAATAAACCCAAAAGTAAATCCCTAACTCCAAAATAACTCAAATGCAACTTCCGAAGGTATGGGTTTACTAGAGGTTAATTTCAGCCAAAATAAAGTAAATACTAAAGGAAAACATTAACCTAAATTTAACTTAGGTTATGCAAAGTTCAAAATCGGCTTGCATTAAACGAATAAGTAAAATATGGAGGTTTTTGCAACTGAATTTTAAAGTTTGAGAATCCCGGTTTGGCAAAAACTCAAATATAACTTAAAAGTTGATAAAGTGGTAAGTTATATTCTAACCTCGGTTAAGAATTGCTACATGGGCAGCTATAGAATTTGATGGTTACAACAATCATTATTGTAATATATTAGCTTCCGAAATATGCCCGAAAATAATCTGGAATATTCCCACACTAATTTTTCCAATAACGACTACTTAGTCACTTTAACATCACAACAAATAATTTACACTATTATTTATTAATTCACTGTTTACAATTATTTTTAATTACAACATAATCTCCACTATAACTCCTTTTATAATTTATGGCACTGTTCACTTTCTCTTTAGCGTACTTTCGGTTCTGTTCCAGGCTTAAGCTGGTGTAATCATGTAACATGATCAACATGTTAGCAGATTGCTGTACTTATTTCTGTACTTGGTGCGGTAGCATTTTCCGGCTTTTGCTGGACGGCGTGGTCGTGGGGAACCAACTATACAGCAATTTAACATTATTTTACCGCATTTTATAATAATAATAATAAGTCTTCAACACATAGCTGCCGATCTATGATTTATTCCCGTCTACTGATTCGCGATTAGCACATCTGAAGCTGCTTTCGTCCGCTCTAAATGATAGTCATAAAAAAACACTAAATTTTCCGTAAATACAAAAAAAAAAATAATTCAAAATTTGCCACTTAGCTTAATAACTGTCTTTGATACAGGTTTAGCCACCCAATCACCCCTACTCCGTTATAAAACGCGCGCGAAATGGAGGCTTGTATCTCAGTTGAGCGCACAGAAAAAAAAGAAAACGAAATCGTCTTTATTTTGCAGCACTAATGATTCACTCACACCGCACTTATCAAGAATTCAAGAAACTTAATGAATGTTGTATATATTAATATTGTATTTAGAAAAAAAAACTAATCACTAATAAAAATCACTAAGGCACAATCACTTATTTTGAAAGTTAGCGCACTTGATCACTGTTCATCGACTGACCATCTAAAATTATTTTCCTTTCCTCAGGTAACGTTTTTACCAACAAAAAAATCAAGTCTGTGTAAGTGTGTACATGTGTCTATCGTTCGATAACGATCAACAAAAGAGAAGAAAATACTACGATCATAAACCATCGTGCAATTGATTTGCTGGACAGTGGACCAAAAAACTGCTAGTTGTACCCGCATTTGCGTTACAACCAGAGACGGTGCAGTATTTAAATTATTTAAGTTTTTATGTAGTAACAAATCGTGGGGACGACCCACTTGAGAAGGGTCTCATCATACGCCGGGCAAACAGAAACAAGTTATATTAATTATGAAGGGAGGTCCCATCACCGATTCAAAATGTACATGTATTTGAATATGTATAATCAAAAATCGCCTCACATTATACCCGAATATCCTTTAAATGGTATAGACCTAGAGATTTTCCGTGTAAGTCTCAGACTCGATATGCTACATTTCCCACCTTTGGGCCTACTACAATCGCTGGTATGTATTTCCAAGTTAATTTTGCCGAGAATTTGTTCGCGGAATCGCTCTGTGGAAATGTTTTAATGAAAATTCTTTGTCCAACTGTCAACTCTCTTTTTCGACTACGAAGGTTATACTTCAAAGCACTCTTTTCGTATGCCACCTTTAAGTAATGTAAAACCTTCTCTCGAATGGAGTCTAAGTTTTCGGCTTTAGATGTGACAGTTAACACATTGCTGTTATCGGGATCAAGCAAATGACGTAGTTTATACTTCGACCCATGCATTACCATATATTGTCCGAAAACAAGCAAATGTGGGGGAAAATTTGTTGAAGAATGAATACTGCTCTGAAGAGCAGCTGCCACTTCTGGAATGTGTAAATCCCAATTTGTGTGTTCATCACCAATGTACGATCGTATTGCGGTCAATATAGTTCTGTTTACGCGTTCGCTCGAATTGCACTGGGGTGAATATATTGGTGTTTTCTTATGTTCGATGCCAAATTTATTCAATAACTCTTGGAATTGGTTTGATAAAAATTGTTTTCCATTATCTGAAGTGATAGTCTCGGGTACCGAAAATAAATAGAATACGTTTTGTTCGAGGTACTCACAAACTAGCTTGGCGGAAACCTCTCTAAGGGGTTTTAGTAAAATGAACTTCGAATAATGATCCAGTAGGATTAGTAAATAGGCGTTCCCTCGTTTCGAGGGGGGATATGGTCCCATAAAATCTATGCATAAATGTTGAAATGGACGATGTGATTCGATGAAGTTCCTCATTGGAGGTTTTGCAGTCATGTTGGGCGGTTTACTCATTTTACATATCTGACATTTTCGAACATAATCTTTGACATCCCGGGTCATGTTTTGCCAATAGAATTGTCTCTGGAGTTTCTCCACGATGTCGATTCATGCGATTGTTGAATTATTTGAGGGATCAGTCCGTTTGGGACAACAAGCTTCCATTCGGAAATATCTGTATTATCATATCGGCCACCATACGATAAAGAAATTAATAATTTGCCATCTTTTACTTGTAATTTATGTCGTTTCAGGGAAAGATATTTAATTCGTTTGATCCTATTCACATACGACTCCTCTTTAAAGGCGTCCGATTCTAAGTCGATGTGCAATGGATCAGTAACAACGGCAATTGGCTTATCTTTGATGATTGCAGAAATTGTGAAATTTTCAGAATGCTCGGTTTCAACACTGCTACCACCGTTATTTAGAAATTTATCTATAACCTCACAATAAGCTCGAGATAATGCATCTGCCACCTTATTGTCTGCATCCTTTTTGTATCCGATTTCAAAATCAAAAGCCTGATGCTTGAGGCTCCATATTGCGAGTTGGCCGGCCAAATCTCGCTGCAACATCAGCCACCGAAGACTAGCGTGGTCTGTGTATATAGTGGAAGGATATCCCTCAATATAAGCTCGAAATCTCTTAACCGAATAGTTTTTTTGCGATCTATTCAATTTTTGCGAAAAATATGTTATTGGTCTTTCAGCTCCTTCGTCGTCAAGTTGATACACTACTCCTCCTATTTCTGAACTACTCGCATCGCATTAAATATAGAAGGGTTTCAAAAAATTCGGATTAACAAGAACAGGCGCGGTGGATAGTGCCAGTTTCAACTGTTAAAAGGTTTGTTCCACTTCCTCAGACCAATTCAATTTTTTCCATTCTTTAGCAGGTCCGTTATCGGGGTAGCTCTTGCGGCAAAATTTCGTATAAATCTTCGGTACCAGTCACAAAGCCCTAAAAATCTCCTAATCTGTTTGATGGTTTTCGGTCTCGGATACTCGACAATGGCTTTTACCTTTTCTGCGTTAACCTGCAACGTACCATCTCCTACAATATACGGCTCTTCTCGACGTTTATGGTAAGGCCTGCTTCAATTAGCCGTTCTGAGACCTGATTAAGTAGATCAAAATATTGCTCTAGCGTTTCTGATGTGATGAGTAGATCGTCTAAATACACGAAAACATTTTCATGTAGTTGATGCGGTATTATCTGGTGCATAAGGCGGCACATCGTCTGTGGCGCGTTGCACAAACCGAATGGCATGACCGTGAACTGAAACAAAGGTCTGCCGGGAATAGTGAAAGCGGTTTTATCTCTGGACTGCGGGTCTAACGGAATTTGCCAAAAGGCGTATTTGAGATCTAACGTTGATATATACTTAATTCGTTCCAACCGACCCATCAGTCCATCGATTAGTGGTAAGGGATAGGCATCTTTAGTCGTCACTTTGTTCAGTTCACGGGCATCCAAACACAGACGGGCTTTACCATTGCTCTTACGCACCAGCGTAACCGGAGAAGACCATGAACTCTGGCATTCTTCTATCACTCCCAACGAAATCATACGGTCTAGTTCTTCGTTCATTAATGTTTGAACCGCTGGGGATACTGCATAGTAACGTTGTTTAATTGCTTTTGCTCCTCCTACGTCAATTACATGGGATTTTTTGTTCGTTTTCCCTAACCCTGGTTTGTTATAGGAAGGCAATTTTTCGACGATAACTTTTAACTTTTGATGATCCTGATTTGAAAGTTTATGGTAGACCGAATCGGACAGGGTATTATTGGTAATGCAGGATGAAATTGTGTTTACGCATGATAATGTCGGAGTGATATGGAAAATGTTCCAAAAATTTCCAACATTAATTCTTGTTCTAGTGATGGCACTATATGTAATCGTATTACGTGAATTTTGTTGTTAAATTTTATTGACACCGCAATGTATTCGAAAATACGCTGTAGCTGATCCGCTGTTAGTGCATATGAAATACACCGAGTAAATGGAATTGTTGGGTTTGACATGAATTTGCTTCTAAACTAGTTATGGTAGCACCGCTATCTAATAATCCGTTGTAGATCACTCCATTAATATTTACTTTTACGTACGGTCTTTTATCCATATCCCTGGTAGAAATAATAGAACCAAGAGTTTCTTGACGAATTAGTTTTTTCCGATACCAGAACAATTTTTCCGATACCAGAACAATTTTATTCGCCGTCTTTGTTTGTCATTGTAGAATCTGATTTTCTCTGGTACTGGAATATTAGGGATGGTTAACATTTGGTGAGAGGATTTATCATTTTCGGGAAAGGTATTGGAATCTCGTATGAAATTTAAAGGACCAGGATTATGTTTGTTGTGGGATTCATTTGGTTCTGCATTTGTTTGGTTGGCCGTTTTATTAGGGGTAGAGTAAGAACAGTACTGAGGGGAGTTAGCTTGGACAGGGGAACATGCTGATGATGAATTTACGGTTGCTCGGTCGATAGGTTTGCATCCGCCGGTTTCTTGCTTGGTGCTCGCCATCCTGGCGTGGTTGGTACAGTTGTTGTTTGACTGGTGATTACATTTTCCGGAGATCCACGATTCCCAGTTCTTCATGAACTTCACTTTGCGTTTCCCGAACAGTTTCGACATCTAGGTAGTGTGGTTCCTTTCAATCCGAATTTTGTACAAAACCAACCCTTTAGAGGTTCAGGGTAATCCGGATATGTATGTCCAATATCGTCACAATTATAGCAGATAAACAAATTATTATTAGTATAAAATGCGGTAAAATAATATTAAATTGCTGTATACTTGGTTCCCCACGACCACGCCGTCGACAAAAGCCGATAAATGCTACCGCACCAAGTACAGAAATAAGTACAGCATTCTGCTAACATGTTGATCATGTTACAATCACAACAAAACTGTTATAAAACTACTTTTAATGCTACTATTTAAACTTAGATGTCACATATTTCACTTATTTACTTATTCTGCCCATTAAACAAAGAGGCGAAATAGCCGCAATACTTTTACGATCTCGCCTATTGGGTTGATGGACAATTTATTCGCCGGCGAGATATTAGTTGCTTTCCAATCGAACGCCGTAAGTACTTATAAGTGCAAAAAATATGTATTGGGTAAAATGTCGCTTGGAAAGCACAAAAAATGACAATAGCAAAACATAACCTATAAATGTTTATTTGTTCCAGTGTATTATTGACTTTTAATACAAAATATCTATACCGGAATTTTATTAGCGCGTCACATATGACATTCAGTTATGCTTTTGACAGAAAAATACTACACCCAATCACCTAGCCGACAAATTTATCGCAACTGCTCGTAATAAAAAGGTAGAATAGTTGTGAGGAGTTAATTTAGCAGAGACAAAAACCTTAAGTGCTTCCCAATATGCACTGCCGACGGAATTCCGTTTATATTCGCTTTCAAAAACCACACTCTTTCTATGGAATAGTGATGTTCGGACTTACTCTAACCGGATCATTTTAACCCGATACTCAAATTGTCCGGACAATCAATTGAGTACTTTCAAAACTATCCGGTTAAAATGTGAAATCGGTTAATACGTACAAGAGCAAGAACAAATACTCAATCAAAATGTGTTTTGGTTTTGCTTTTCATTCTCCATTTCGTTTATGTAGTATAGCTACAGTGCCTATGTATGTGTATACGGCCGTCTTTCATTATATACGCTTTATATGTATGCAGGCCCAAAAAACGTAAACACGAAAAATCACTTTCATACGAATGCTATGAAAATTTTCTGTTCAATTTTTTTTTTTTGGCAACGAGATGACGAGACAATGACAACGAGAACGACATAATTGTGTTGTGTTGTATAAATGGCTTTTTTTTGTATGTATGTATCATCAAATGTTTTTTCTATTTTTACTTTTCTAAATCTTTACGCAGTTTCTGTTGCGAGAGCGAATTAGTTATAGTAGCAAAGATTCATTAGTACAAACACAAAACTACATAATATCTGAGACACTACTGAGTATATGACATTATCGGTTAAAAAGTATCGGGTTAAAAGTATCCGGTTAATGGTTTAATTGAGTCGGTTAATACCGATACTCCAAAGTATCGAATTCGCCCATCACTACTATGGAAAGAACAATGTTATGAACACGGAAAACCGTACTACTCGCCAAAGAAAAGTGTCACAAAAATACCAGTGTGGGTGTGATCCCGACTAAAAAGAGAAAAAATTAAATTGGAAAGAAGGTGGAATTTCGTCGTAAACTCTGGATTTTTCCATACTCTTTTCTATACCGATTCCCAATACGTTTCTGCGCGAAAAAGAGCAGATTTGGTTAGTATTTTTCACATAAAACTTGAATTCGAAAAAAAAGATTTTATTATCATTTGTTTTTGTGAAGGTGATGGTCGGCGATCGATCGTCGTACGAGAAAGACGCGTTTTTGTCTTTCTCTGTATAGAAAAATTAAAACTTAAATTTTACGTGATTTAAATAAATACATAAATAAATAATATGTTATATATAAAAGTTATTAATTAAATTAAATAAAATATATAATATAAAGTGTTATTAAATAAATATTAGTGAATTAAAATTAAAATTAAATTAATGTGAAAATATGTCAATATACATATAAATAAAATAATTTGTGTGACGCTGTACGCAGCAATGATGAACATCATAAGATAAGTGTTTTTTTTTGTTTTTCATATTTTTTATTTATATTTTGTTTAATTTATATTTTTTATAAAAATCTATCTAAATTTTAATTTTATTAATATAAATATGTTTTACTATTTGCATTTGTAATATGTGTCGTAGTAATGTTGTGGTATGGTTTACGGTGTGTGTGTGTATGTGTGTGTGTGCACAGCAACATTAGTTTTTATATCCCTTTTCCTGCCTGCCCACACAACTCTGTCGGTAAGGCAGGAAAACCATGTCAAAAATTTATTTTTGTATGTGTTTTGGACCAACCTACACATTTGTGCATTCCTTTCAAACTTATTTTCGTTCTGAAAAAACACTATGACTAAACACACAATTGTGTTGGTTGTACTTCAAATCAAGCGAAATTTTTAACTATTGTGGTAGAAAAAGGGATGTATATGTACATACATTCACGCAGTCAAATATAACGCAGTCTAGTTTAAAGATAAATAAGACAAAATGAATGAAAATAAAAATACTCTTCAGTTGCTTATCATTCATTTTCCGTTCATTTTCATATGAATTTTTTTATGCTAATTTCTCTTCGCTCCTGAATAGTAAAATGAATTTTCAGAAATGTTATGCAGTAAAAAATGAATAGTGTCTAGTGAGCGAATAATGAGAAACTAAAAAGGTTGATCTTATTTTTTGTGTTAGCGTACGGGATCTACTGCTCTTTTGGTTTTACTTTTCTATTCTAATAAGAAAGCGAAAATTCATTGTAGTGACTGATTGGATAAAATGTATTGTTGCCTGTATTGAACGATCGAATAGATGATACATATCATTTCTTTCTACTTTATTCTTGATAAGTGAATAGTAAAACAAAATATTTTTTGTTACTTTACATATTTCTTGTTGAGATCAGTTTTACAAATAATGCATTAATTCCGTGGAAAGATTTGCTGACAGCAATTTTTTTACTGATAATACGCAAAAAAAAAACTTAAAAATTTCATAAGAGTGATAAAGAACAGAAATATTTTTTATTTTCATTTTATAGTAAAATTTTATGGTTTTACATTTTCGCATAACCTACAAATTTCTTAAAATTTTTAATTTGTACATTATTTCGTACAATTCGATTTTTGTTTTTTATATATTTTAATTTTAATATCCTATACCACTAAAAACCTCTAACGTTAACAAATTTCAACACAAAAAAAACAAATCGACATCTGAGTATAAAAATGGCGGACGACTTATTTTGTATGAGTGTGACAAAAATTTCTTATCTTCACATACATTTTTTGTACATATGTATGTGAAAAATACTGCCATAAAAAAGTCCAATTTACAGTTTTATGGCAGTATTATGCTAGTAAACTACCACCATAACAACTATTCTCTCAGTAAAATTTTACTGACAACATGTTTTGTTTCGTACACAACCATTAAAATCTATATTTTTTTGCACTGACAGCAGATTTTTCCATGGAATAGGAACATGACACTGTTCGATCAGTGTAGAGTGAACAATACATTTTAACGAGCGACTTTTTTAAACCCTGATATAAGCGTATGTGTGGATTTGTGTGCATATGCATGTGTGTGTAGATTCATATGTATTTATACTTATGTATATGTTTAGTTATATATACGCATGTGTATATTTATATAATATGATTGAATGTTTTTACCTTTTTGTAATCATTTATATTTTAAAATATTAATATTTTAAATGTGTATGTATAAATGTGTATGTATGTAAATGTAAGTGTATATATGTATGTATGTGTGTATGTGTATATATGTATATGTATGTATGTATGTGTGTATGTATGTATGTGTGTATATATGTATTTGTATGTATATGTGTATATGTGTGTGTATGTGTGTATATATGTATGCATATGTGTATATATATATATAAATATTCATGACTTTTTTGTAGATTGATTTAAAGGAATGAAACCTCATATGTGGTACGGCATGGCAAAGGGAAAATGGTTTTTAATTTTTTATTTCTATTTGTAATGACAATTAAATCTTTGATGTGATATCCTTCGGCCTTTTAATGTTGACTGTTTTTTTTTTAAATTGCTTACTGCTGGCACTATTTTATCTAAACGAATTTCTGGCTCAATAATATTTCTTGAAACAGGTTCGTCTTTGCATGGGAATGATATATACGAATATCGATTGATTTGGATTCTAAATCCTAATCAACGACCTGCTCATGCACCAATTGTGTAAAAAGCCTTCCGCGTGGTTCTATCTTCCGTTCGTGTCATCACCTCACATAAATCATGATCGTTTTTGTTTGATTGAGACAGTATACTGCGGAAGATGCATAAAATCATTTTTGGGCTTAACTGGAATTCTAGCAAATCGCAATTCTAGCAATTAGCATTAATTTGGGAGAGGCTTAGTTCGGCTGGGTCATCTGTCAACTGGTTGTTTTGACGTGTAAATGGAGGAATAGGAAAATTTCTTGGCCGATTACTTTCGGATTTGTTTGTTGAAAAATCCAGTACTTCACCCGGGATTTATGTTGAAATCCCGGTTCAGCTCAACATATCAGATTCGAACATGATTATTTAAGACATTGCTTAGCACGGCCGAACTCCAGAACTTCTCTAAAATCCATTTTTACATTCACATTTAATTCTGCTTACCTGATTTGACAATAATTGGTAGAGGTATGGCCAAGTTCCATTAAGAATTATCGAAATTTAGAACTTTATCAAAAAGACACATTAAAATCCCAATACAAGTTGATCCTAATTTAATAGAATCCTAGCCTAAGCCCAGCTCTACAATCTGAACTGGAAAATTTCGGTTGGAAACGGCCTATTTCATTCATTATAGCTGAATCCGAAAATTTCGTCAAATTCGGCTTTGCACCCCGAATTTGATCATCATTTGTTTTGAGTTTGCTTAGTTCCATTGAACATGCTAGAGTGCCAATCCAATTATGCGTACCATGTTTAACAGTTATTGGTTGAGGAATAGTAAAGTTCCATTGAGCATGATATAAATATCCTGTGCACTATAATTATACTTGGTAATTAATCGAATATTCTCTTCTTTGGTGAACAAAACTAATACAATATTTGAAATTTTTGCGAATTAAATTAAAATTGTTTGAAATATCCTATCAGGTAGTTAATCTGATATTGAATAACATTGATATTTTTCCGGGAACCATTGCCTTTGGGATGCCTTACATATGAAATTTTTTGTTTTTTTATATATATATATTTTTTTTTTTATTTTTTTATTTTTTTTTATTTTTTTTTTCGATTTAAGGGTTAAATACTAATGAATTTTAGACTAAGTTTGATATAATTTAAATAATTATGGTTTCAGGAAATCCTATTGTAAGTCGTGTAATTGCAGGAGGATTAAATTAATAAATGTTTATATTATATTTAGGAAGCCGGAAAATATTAATTTAGAATTAAATTTCAGAAAATCTACAGACGTGAAATAATATTTCTTTGAAATATTAATTGTTGATTGTGTAGATTAGATTGGTGTTGTCATTGCATTAATAACTATCGACTTTATTTAGGGGTCTGCAACTGGGCCGATTTAATCAATTAAATTTTGCATTAATTTACAATTACATTTCAGGAAATTTCCAGATGTACGTGAAATAATACAAATTTTTTCTCAGGTTGCTGATTTAGAGAAGCAATTGTTGAAGACCAATACCATCGTTATCCATTAAACCTATTAAACCTTTATCCTTCCTTAGTAGATTAATATTGTGCTGTCTTTGTGTTACTAACTATCGGCTATACCTAGGTGTCTGTAACCGGGCCGATTCTGTCCCACTTAACTAACCTATCCAATCCTTCGGTTTTGTTATATGTAAAAAAGAGTGTACGGTGGGCCCGGCGTCACCCGGGAGCTCCTGTGTAAGAACTTGGTCGTGCATTCAGAATCAATCAATCAATCAATCAATTTGTTTTTGTGAAGGTAATTATTATATTTTATTTAATTAAACATACATTGAAAATTTATTCATATATTTAATTTTCATAAATTGTGTTTTGTATTGCATCCGCCACGTGCTACCCGATTATTAATCTTCAGCATATTGAGATCGTGAAAAAAAATGCATTGAAAATTTACAACGTAAATGTATTTCGCGACGACGCCATTGTGAGACAGATGTCTATTACCTTTTTAGTTCAAATTTGTAAATCGCGATCAATAAACAAGTTAATAATTATTATTATATACTAAATTTAAAATTCTTTACTTTAACAAATAGAAAAACATTATAATGAAACACAACATTTTAAAGAAAAAAAAACTAATTATGTAGTGCAACCGTGTACGTCGACTTGTCAGAAGAAACTGAAAATAAAAGATATAATCGAAACTTATAAAACGAAAATAATATTACCGCGAAACAGATAGAGAACGACAATTATTTTTCTCCAAAATCGATATTTTTGTGTCTTTGATATTTTGTAGTACGGAATTTAGAAAGGAATTGAAACAGTTTTTTAAACACAGTGGAAAAATTGCATATTGGGATATTGTTCTTTCAGTAACATTAATTTTTTTTAGTTTAATTATAAAATGGTTGCTATCTGATTGGGCTAAAGAGGTAATAAAAACAGTTTTGCAATGGCGACACCATTTAATGTTTTTGTTTTATTTTTTAAGAAGCTGTATGAAAATCTAACAATACCCTACACAGGCGAATTTTAAAAATTTAAATAAAAAAGGAATATGTATTGAAAATCTGAATAAAAATATAAAAATTACAATAAATAGTACTTTTTAATTTCCATATAAAACTATTATTAATCTCATGTAAAAGTGCTATGTAAAGCCGCTCTATTTGCATGCGATAAAGTGTGTTAAATTAGTATCGATGTGTATTTTGAATATACCCGAGCTTCCGACGAAATTTCGCCTTATTTCCATTTTGATTTTATCTTTTTAGTCGGGATTCACTTCACACCCTCACCGGAATTTTTGTGACACATTTCTTTGGCGAGTAGTACGGATTTCCGTGAACATAACATGGTTCTTTCCATAGAAAGAGTGTGGTTTTTGAACGCGAATGTAAACGGAACTCCGTCGGTATTGCATATTGAGTTCAATTATAATTACTAATTTAAGGTTTAGAACTTTAGTATCATTTTGTGAAATTGGTGACATCTGGAGTTTAGTAGTAGCGCTAAATGAGTTTTATAATAGTTGGTTGTGTAGTAGTCTATAATAGGTTAGCTAGAACATAACCTCTGGAATAAATCTAGGCGAATATTCGAACGGTGTATAAATACGATGCAACAAACACAATGGCTAATTAGTCTACTTTAGTGTGACATTTGCATAAAACTTTGTCTAGAAGACCTCGTCCTGAATGGAAACCTCTAGGTCCCGACAGCAACAATTTTAATAGAAACTTATTAAACTTAGTGACCGTTCAGACGAAGGTACTGGGCTTCGCGCCCAATTCAAGGGATCCAAATTGGAATATAAATATCTCATTATAACAGATCGTTAATATAAAAGATTTTCGCCATTTTATATTGGCATTGTTTGTGTTTCCTGCCTTGTGTTTCTGCCTATTTCCAAAGTTAAACATTTCATTTTTTATTAAATACGCATTTTAATTGAGCTATTATGGCAAATGTCGCCCAATCTGTCAGAAAAATGGGATTACACTAATCGGGACATCCCAAAAGTGGTTTTACATAATCATTACAAATATTTAGTTAATCAACGAGAAGCAAATTTGCCGACAATTATTAAATTTAAATTTATAATCTGGGTTTTAGATATCACAGAATTCCATTAAAAATAGTTGCATTCCTCATGAGGCCTTTAAGTATCTTTACACTTGGCTCAAAATAATAAGCTACGTTAGTAGCTTTTTTGGATGTCCAAGATATCTTGATTAAACCCAAAGTGATATTTCTTGAATTTCTCAAAAGTACTAAAAATTACAAGAAAATACCGAAGTACTTTTCATTTCAGCCACAGTATCAAAAAAGTACTATAGTATCGACGATATCATCCCTGAAATGAAATACAAAGAGAAACGCAAACCTCTATACATTTTATTCACTTCCGACAGAAAAAACGAAAGTCTTTTTTCTATTTACCTATTTATATGATTGTGGTATCAATAAGGTAACTGTCTAATCGAGTTTGACAGTTTTATATAATACAAATTTAAACCGCGTTTACCACAGATTTTACTAACTTTTAATTAAATTTCATTTAAATGTTAGCACACAGGTAATCAAAACACGTGCAATCTGTCTTCGCAAATGTCTAAAGCTTGACGAAACGCTGCGCAAAAATTAGCATATATCTCTCTCCGGGTAACTTTCTACGCATAAATAAAAAATAACGCAGCTTTTCAATTTTCTATGAAATTAAATTCTTTGCACGTATATGCGTATACAAGAAAATAAAAAGTACAAAGAAAATGTAACTGTGACGAACCCTAAAATGGTGCGATTTACACGACGTTGAGATTTATTATATTAACCGCATTTATCACCAAACGCAATATTCTATTCATACACAAAAGAAAACCGCGGTAAATAATTTCAATGCAGTGTTAGATAAAAACAAATCTATGCGAAATTTACAACAAACCAGAAGTGCTATAAATCTGCTGCCACTCGTAATGATTAATCTAAACCATCGCGAAGAGTACAATATAACAAAACGATGTATAATTTTCCTTTTTTCGTTTAATTCATAAAAGCTCTCCATTATAAATGTGTATAAAACACATTTTTCCTGTGCTTTTTTCAAAAAAGAAAAAAAAAACTTTTTGGAAATCGTACATCTACGTGGTATATAAATAAGAAGTAGAAAAGTTCATAAATTTATCCATCATAACTTTGTTTTGTGTATTGTTTGTGTACTACGGGGGTTTGGTTTTCGAAAACAACAAATATGTATATGGGGATCATAAAAAATAATAAAAACAAAAGAAAATAAAAATTTTCCAAAAATTTATTAGATTTTTATTCAAATTAATATTTTTTTTATATGAATTTTGATTATTTACATCTTTTGATAGTCATATAGAGAGTATTTTGCACATAAAACATAATAAAAATACATAAAAAAGCATCGAAATTATGTGGAAAATCCTTCTGAGGCGAATATACTCAAGTATCATAAAAATATTTTTCCGATAAAAAATTATGTAAAACAATAAATAAAATTTTCTTTTTACTTCCCTTTTTTGGTTCTTCCGTTTTTTTGGCATTTTCCGTCTTTAGCTTTTTTGTTTTTAGACGGGTGGGTATAAATACATATTGACTTATTCTCGGAGCTTTCAACAAGTGCTAAGTGTTTGTGTATATAATTTTTTTCAATTATCTCCGAACATATTTTTTTCTGTTTGTGTGTGTGTAAATGTAAACGATTCTTGGATCTTGAATGCCAACACTAACTCGATTATGAGCAGACAAAAAATTGGGTTATCTATGTTTATTTATATGGATGGTGAAAATTATGGAAATTTTATTTGAATGATAAAATATTATTATTCAATACTTTTATTTTGAGTAGTTTGAATAAATTGGCTGTGGATGAGTTTTTAAATGATTCGACGGAAAGAAAACTATTCTAAGAAACTCATTTTATGAAATGGGTCATAAATTTGCCCATAAATTATAGCGTTTTATTAAATTTACAACTAAAGAGGATTTACATAGAACCGTCCAGCCACTACAATAACCGACAGCGAAAACTAACACCCAACACCAGTGTCAGTTTAAAACAACAATAAAATGGAAAGCTTACTCGAAAGCCAAGTTGAAACCGGTGGCAGAATAATTCAAAAAAGGCGCTGTACAAGGAATACGTCGACCATAATAACAAAATCCTGGCCACGGCTCCACCTTTGAAACATAACCACGCATATCTTGAAAAACGGAGGAAAAATGCGGACACACACAACTGACTAATAACGGAGATGCGTCAACGGATAAATACTGAGACAACGACTTGATCATCGCAGCGTGAACCTATACAGCCGCTTTTTGGTTCAGCTTAAATATGAACTACGTTTCAACAACCAGAACATTTCAATCAACCTGATGAAACCAACAACCTATTCAAAGAATATTAAATTTAAAATCAAAACAATTAGAAAAAGATATGCAAAAAATAACAAAAAAAACACCGCAATCTTAAGTAGAAGTAGAAGCGGAACAAACATCTGACTATTTCAAAAAAGATTATCTTCTCCAGCTACAAGAAAACGTAGAAACCACAATGATTAAATTGCAACAATCTAACGACGGTAAAACAACCACAGAAGCACTACAAATGAAACTGCCAGAAGTAGAACTACCAGTGTCTTAATTCCAGCTTTAAAAGACAAATCATCGAAGAGGCTCTTAAAAACTGGACTCACTGGATGGCTTACTGTAAAGCCAGCAGAGCGAGCCTCTTGAACAAAATTGTTTTACATTCTTAAACCGCAGGCTCCAACCTGCACAATAAAAAATCTGCAAATTTACTTGAACATTTTGTTCGATTTTATTTTAAAGCAAATTTAGATTCAAAATTCACTCAACACACTTTATGATGTAACTTTTATCGTTACAGTTTTAATGTACACCACCATATACACAATTACTCTTACGTTGCATCAAATTGATTTAAATGTAATTGGGTACATATTTTGATGCGGACTATAACGCTTTTGTTATGATGCAAAATTTACTTCTAAAAACGATGAACTTTTGTGTGTAAGTCTACGTATATGTTCAATCAGGTCTCTGACCACTCCGAACGGTTTGCGACATTTATTAATTTTTTTTCAAAGTCGACTTTGTTATCCGCAGTATAAAAATTTAATTTACTTAGGCTTAAAATGTCCAACAAGACAAACTGTATCTTTCGCTTAGTAAAAACTATTGTTAATTGATGTTGTGGCCAATATTCGATCCCCCCATATCATGAATACAAACTCACATGCCAAAACTCTATGCAACATTTTCATATCGACCTCCATACTCCTGATATCGAATGGCTTTCCTTGTTCACCCAACTAAGGAGAAAACGTCAAATTTTGTGTTTGTGTGTATAAGCTACAGATTTTAACAATCTAAAACTATAGTCAATGAGCATCTCCAGCATAAAAAAAAACAAAAAAGTTTGTTACGGAAACAAAACCTCCCAAAAATAAAACTATAACTTAGACGAATTTTGTTAAAAACATGTTTTTTATAAAAAATCTTTAGTTCCCACTAAATTCCAAGAAAATGTTCTGGACCAATTTGATGTCAAGTCAATTTAAAGTCTGCCTTTCCTCTCCGTAAATCCCATAGTATATAAAACACTAACAAAAAAACAGAAAGTTCCTACGAAAAAGTTCACAACAGAAACCGTCACATCCGCCTAACTAACAGAAAATCAACAGGAACTATTCCCTTTCCAAATCCAATCCAGAACATTTCCGCCTACGAGAACTTTCGCAAATCCTGCATGCCCCAAAACATTTGCAAACAAGAACAAGCTTGTACAAAAAGCACCCCCACTATCATAATTGATCATTCGCGGAATATGATCAAAACCAGCCTTGCTACAACTTCACTTCTGTTATTTGTGAAACACAACCATGGAAAAACTTAACTATGGATTAACATTTTTACGGCACTTACAAGTTCAACCTAGAATCGACCCATTCCTAAGCGACTCCCTCGCAAATGCTACACCAAAATACTGCCAAAAACGAAAAAGCTCCAATAGAAATAGCCACCTCCCCAACCTCACAAAACCTCCAAGTATGAAGTTCTATTCTGATCAGTCAACCCACCAGGAACGCACAGTGGCTGAACTATATCGAAACAACACTTTACTACCAAAATCATCACTTCCGCCTAAATTTTTAAAAATGATTCTGACCAGCCCTATTCTTTAGCCCTCAAACGATTCCCTCGCAGGCGCTATTTTTCAAAATAATTGAAAAATCATTAAAAAACATAAAGCTTAAGCCAAACCCACCTTGAACCACCCAATTAAAAAGAAAATGCCCAACTATGAAGCTTTATCAAAATTAGTCAATCCACTTGGGCAGCAGAGAGGACACAGAACGACACACAGATAGACACTACATCGAAAACCGCGCCCTCATATTTCCACACTTACTCTTCCCCTATACTGGGTGGGTTTTTTATTCATTCCGGAGAGGGGCGCGCATACAAGGGTATTAAAATTAGTACTCCTCCTCCTCTTCTTGAAGGTAGTGCAGGGGGGGGGGTGGGGGGAGTAACTTTGAAATTAAAATAGGAATTTCCATTTTTTGCGCAAATTCGGATTCTAAGGTTTAAAGTACGTAGGATTTCTTTGAAACATTAAAAAAAATACAATATCTTAAAAATTTTGTGATTAATTAATTATTTTAAAAATTTTGTGATTAATTATGAAAATAAAACCTTAATTTAAGAATACCCCAATTCAGGAATTTTGATCTGGTCCCATTATTTTACACCACATTATACCTCTCTATCTTGCTTTAGGCAATTTAAGTGTCAAATGTTCTTATTGGGATACAGTTTTTTTTAAATGAAGTTAAAAGCAGTTGTTGCCACAATGGAACATTATTGAACTTGCCTACATTAACGGAAAATTTTTCATTCGATATTAAACAACTCTTTGTTGGCACAGACGATAAAAATAAAAACTTCGGAGAATTTATTTGACAATATGACAATGGGAATGCCTTGCGTTCAATGGGCGCTAACATTGAGCATATGTCGGGAAGTGTATATTCCTTTAAAATATCTGGTCTTCCGTTAATATTCTCATTGATTTTTTCTTGAACTCTAATAATTGTTAAGAGCGTGGTGGAGATGTATGTTATGGTGAATTATGTCTCTCAGGTACTGATTCAACTGTAAATATTCGAATGAATAACCGCTTATTCCAAGTGCAAACGTGAAATAATGTCAACAATTTCTATGGTTCTCAAACATGTTTCCCCATATGCTAGCGGTTATAAAAAACTTCGAGAGATCCTCGAAAATGAAACAGACGATGCTAATCAAAACTTTCGTCCGGTTAATAGTGTCTCATTAATTTGTACTCGGAATCTTCATGACGACCAAAGGGTATATAACCACCAATAAATTCTGAGAATGTGGCGTTAATTTTTGTATTTGGTAGTGAGGGAAATACATATTTCGCTATTTACCCCAGTCATAGTAGAGCATTGGAACACATAAACTCCTCCCTCTCAAAACATTTGGGTCCTATGGTATTTCCTCTTTTCTTTCCCTGTGGGTGAGTTCGGATGAATCACTGATATGCATCACAACAGCGATCATACTACTGCTGTACGAAATAAAATTACGACCCTCCAATTTTATTCATATAAAATTGCAGTACGCGAAACTGTCCTTAATCCGCTTCATTATGGTGGAAAACTATTTCAACACTATTTGGTGTTTAGCCTACGCTCGAGTTGAAGCCACCGGTTAAATTTTGTTGAATCTTACACATAACTTTTGGATTTCGTAAATAGCGATGGTCTTGAAAATAATACCAGAGTTGGTAATATTTTTATTCTACCATCTTCGTTTATTTGCATGGTCCAAGATCAATGACCAAATTGTACAAGGACATTATGTCTATTGTTAGGAAGTTTGGTCGTCCAGACTTATTCATCACTTTTACATGGGAATAAATAAAGTCGAAACTTAAAACTTACCAAAATTATTCAGATCGTCGTGATACCGTATAACTCGAGTTTTTAATTTAAAATTACAGGAATTTCTTAGTGATATCGTAAAATGATAAATTTTTGGAAATATCGTATCGTATGTTTATGTTAGTGAGCATCAGAAACGTAGGTTACTTCATGCACACTGCTAATTTACACTCGCTAAGGAAGAGAAATTCAAAACTGGGGATGATATTGAATAAAATCATTTCAGCAGAGATTTTTCATTTAAATGATAACGTGCAACTTCACGACGTAGTTCTTAAACATAATGTGCATGGTCCATGCGGAGAATTTAATCATCATTCTGTTTGTATGGTCGATGGTAATGTTCAAAGCAAGGGCTTGAAATACAACGCACGTATAAATGTCAAACTATGCTCTACTGTTAAAGCAAGCAAATATATCCATAAATATATAACTAAAAGATATGAGTAGGGGTTCAAAATACCTCCTTAAATAAGAACTCAAATGACGTTGAACATGATGAAATATCGTAATATCTAAACTGTCGCTGTATAAGCCCACAAGAAGCAGCTTGGAATCTACAAGAATCACCCATTCATGGTCAATCTCATAACACTGTAATATTATCTGTTAACCTAAAAGATGGACAGTCGGTTTACTTTCAAGAAAACAATATAGGAAGTGCTTTGTGACGCAATCTGCCGCGTGCACCACTTTCACGACATTTTTTGAGCTTAATCTAATAGACATCGACGGTCATCAATTTTTATAGCGACATCCCGAACCATTATGTATTTAAGAGAATGGGAAAGCGATCTTTAAATTCTCATTTTGGTGGAAAAACTATTGGCAGAATAATAGCAGTTTCATCAGGTCGTTACCATCTATGAGTAATAACTCTCTCTGATGAGGGTACTGATTCTAAATCATTTAGAGCACTGAAAACTTTTAATAATGTAATATACCTAACCAATAAAGAAGTAGCAAGAGCCTGGGAATTAATTAATGATATTTGGAATTTTTAATGATGGCATGAACCACAGTACAGCTTTTAGTAGTAGTATACCAGACCTTAAACTTCAATGTGAAAAAGTAGGTTTTAATTTTTTTCAGTAGTGGGAATACCAAACGTCTCTGAAATTTTGAATATTGCTATTATTTTGCTACCTTACAATATTGCTGAAAATAAGTTTCGGAAAAGTCTAAATATTAATCAACTTTCGGCAGCATCAGTAGTTTTTCATCCCTATTAGAAGTTAATCCATACAAATATATTTGCCTCGATTGGCCTGGCGGTAGTACTGGAAAAACATTTTTGTATCTGGCATTGAAGCAGATCTCAGATAGTAATAAAAAAGTAATGTGTGTAGCTGAGACTGGGATTGCTGTGAATCTGCTCCCCGATGTAGTTAAATATCCTCAAATATTAAAAAAAAAGATAACTCTTATCATCAATTGACAGCTTAAAATTGTGGATGTGGGTTTTACAGATTTAATGAACAGCGATTTTCCGTTTGGTGGAAAGGTAATTGTGTTAGGAGATGATTTTCGGCAAGTTTTGCTAGTAGCAAGAAATGGAAATGGAAGTTCAATAGTGAACGCTACAATTAAGAAATTACGGTTATGGTGGCATTCCCATTCATTAGATTAAAAAAGAAATATTAGAACTCTTAGTGATCCTGTGAATTCAGTGAATGGTTGTTAAATGTCGGAAATGGTAACCTAGTATCTGCTGAGTTAAATAAAAAACACAATATTCGTGTCAAGTGCCAAATAAATACATCTTATAGGATTTAATTGCTGATGTGATTGATGTGAACAATATTTCGTCAATATCGCACTATGCTAAATTGTGTCTAAAACATGATGAAGTTCGAGAGCTTAATGAAGAGGTTCTTGAAAAATTAGTTTCCGAAAAAACAGCCTACTCATCCATTGACACAGTAACAATTGATGACGGAATATGTGACTCGAACTTGCAAGTAAATTTTCCTGTTGAATACCTAAATTCTTTGAACCCTTCTGGTTTGCCCCCCCCCCCATATTTTAAATTTAAGGAAAGGTTGCATAGCTATGCTCCTAAGAAATTTTTCTATAAAAAATGGACTGTACAATGGTGTTAGAATGTTCGTGAAGGATTTTGTTCACTTTATCTCAAGAATTTCACTAAACTCAGGTAGTGATTTATCTCTACAGTAACAGGGTCAAACTTTCCTAAAAGTCGCCTTATTTCTTCCTTAGCCACATTTTACTCATGGACAACTATATACGGCATTTTCCAGAGTGACTGATTCTGATGCACTTCGAATTAAAGTTTCGGAAACCCCAAGATAAGGAAAAACATCGACGGGAGTAGTTGTAACGGATAATGTTGTACTGTATAGTGAAGTGTTCCAGTAGAATTTGTGTGTGTTTGTTGACAATTTAAAAATACCAAAAAAATAAAAACAAAACAAATAAAATGAAATTGTAATTGAATTTTTGTTCCATACAAATAATAAAAATTTGCGACCAAACGCCAGTAGTTAAAGCTACGTTAAGGATCGTGAGGTTCCGGGTTCGAATCCCAATAGAGGCTTAAATACAATTATGACCATCTGATTAGGATCGGTGATTAGAACTAAATATAGGTTAGCATGTAGCTGTACAATGTGCAGGCGATCTACGTAAAAGGGACCTAATAAGCAAACAAACAAATAATAAAATTGTGCAATTGCACAGGGGCCCCCTATATTAGATATTTATATTTTATTAAATCGTACGAAGTACTTCCTATTTTAACATGTATTATTGTCATTGACCGTTACCTATTTTTAGACATGATTAATCATAATGCTGTATAGCATTACCAGACATACCATAATTGAATCGTCCGTTTTATTCATTAGTTTTAGAAAAAAAAAACCCAGACGAAATGTAATACCGAGTATTATCTAGAAAACAATTTTTTACTCATAAATGGATTCGAATTTACGAATGTAGATTATTTTAAACAATTTATTGATTTAAAAAAAAAAAAGAAACGACACAAAAAAATGTTCTGCTGTTAATATTTTATTCAAGAGACTTGAGTATAGATTTTTTTTTTTCAATAAGTTTTTCTCCTTATCATTGTGTCACGTTTTTCGATTACGATAGTATGTATATATACGTATCGAATAGGAACGAGGGATATCTTTTATTATAAAGACGATATAGTTTGGATATTTTGTATTACTTTAAGTTTCGATTTTGATATTTTATCTGCATTATTCAGCTCAATAATCATATAATGGGGACGAGAATGTGGAGGAGATGTGATCTAAGAAAATAAGGAATTGAAAACGAATCTACCAAAAGTAAAGGAGAAAGAACGTCAAGGGTGAGGCGGAATTAATACAAACGGAAGGTGATTTAAGATAGATTCGTTATTATTAATTGGAACGAAACACGTTGTTTAACGATTTTTATTTTTAAAATTCTATAAGGAATACAAATTGCGATTGATACAGGATACTGTGTTTTTGGTGGCACCCAAAAAATTTGCCACAAAAAATCTCTCTAATCAAATTAAATTGCGAAATAAAATCATAAATTGGGTTATTGAGATTCCTAGAAAAAAATGATATCGTTTAGTTCGTTATATATAAACAACAAAGCTCTGTAAAAGCTTTTTTACAATAAAATTATGATTATGTGGTTTTTGTATGTATAAAAACGAGATAAAAAAAACTAACTGATATTATTTATTTTGTGGTTGTTTCAAAGCAAAAAACCAGAGTATTTTAAGGATTTCTGTTGCTTAGTATTATTATTTTGTACTTATGCGATATATACGAAGAAGGAGGTTTCGATGACACTTAAAATGGTATTTTTATGGTAGTAGATACATATATTTTATATATATGGATACTAAAAATCATTATTACTCCTTTATAATTTGTTGAAGATTGTTGATCTTGGGCCTTTTTTTGGATTGTATTTTATTGTAATTTATATGTTCATATTTATGGTTGTTGACTTTTGGAAGATTTCGATAAAACACTTGAAAGTCCACTATAAACAAAAAAATAATTTAATTGCTTTTGGTATTTAATTACACTTTTATTACGTCACTATAAAATATATTTTAATGTAGATCTTTATTATGATTCATTCTCTTTATAAATTACCATAGAACGAACATTTATCCTGAGCCAGTTCCGAAAGAAATCTTTTATGATTTCCATGTATTACTTCGAGGAAGCCAACTACTGTGCAAACGCATCACATGAACTTGTGTAATGTAATTTTTAAACTAATTTGGTAACTAAAAATCACTTAACGGGTTTTCAAATATTTATTGTTCACAAAACAAACTATTTCCAAATTTTTAAATCTTAATATTATTTAAAGTTGGTTCATGGGAGTAACCGGTCAGAATAGCGATCAAAACTCTTCGCTTGCCTTTCTTCAAATAGAGGAATCTTTCACCAATTGCTTGAATCTTTCATTAACTACTTTAGAGACATGTCATCCTGAGTTCATGCGAATAGTTAAAAAGAACATACGTCCTGGACTTATAGAATTGCTACCAGAGGAGAGACTTTCCAAACTATTGATCAACTGTCACATCGTCGAGGAGGGATGGATTGAGGAAGGTTTTCAAAAGTCGCCGATATTGATAATGATTTAAAATGATTTCAAAGAAAAACGAAGCTCGTGCTATTGATAACCACAGTACTAGTACAGTTAAGCAATCATCGGAACCAGATGAATATTTGCCCTCAGAAAATATTGATCCGCAAGATGCTCGAAGTATTAAGAGCAGATTATGAATGTAGATAATCTAAACAACGACGGCGCTGATCTTAGTCAATATAAGGTGCTTAAAAATCTTATCGACCAGGAGCCACAAGCGCCGGTTTTAAAACCTAATCGCGCGCATGAAAATGACCGGAAGAACCCTTTTCGTGAAGTTCATGTATTCCACCATAAATTAGCTCAAATCCAATCTGATCTTCCTGATAATGTTAGTGACGCCGCGTTTATTGACCAAAACGAAGCGCGTTTGATCTACTTAAGAGATCGCTTATTCCGAATTCAATTGTATGTAATGCTAATACCGCTTAACGAACCGAAGATCAAAATTCGATTAAAGAATTAGTTCACAATATATATCGATTCAGGTGGAGGATCTCAATTTCGAATCAAGTGATGAGGAAGTATCAGTTCCAAGTATCATTCCGATGTTGGCTTTATTTCAGTATTTTATCATTCACATCAATTCAATAATCGGAGTACTTCTCAAACGGTTTTCCCATTCGCTACAGTAAAACAATTAAATGATCCTATGTTTGTTAATTGAGCAAAATTGCAGAAATGTCAGGAGAAATCAACTCGTTAACATTCCAACTTATTTCCACTTTATCCGACTTAGACGAGTAAAATTCGGTTTAGAATACCAAGAACAAAATCCTTGACGGTTTAACTACTTTCGAGGACAACCCAGTGCCACATCGGCATAAATCGGTTACGGATTCCAATCGGATGATGAAATCAGGTTTGAACTTAGAAAATTTAAATGCATTAAATTCAAGCTTCAATCAGAGATTGCTGTATCCAGATTTCTTAATTTTATTGCAAATGTAAGTGTCCCTTCTAACATGTATCTGCCCAAAGAAACATCAGAGACCTTTCCTATAAAAACTAATTCTAACCGTAGATATTTCATATTAATATCAGAATATCTTTCGAGTTGATGAATCCAATTTATTTCGGCATTGGAATATTAAATATGGTGGCGAACGGAAAGATTGTGCGGGGAAAAATTTCTTTTTCAAACAGAATACTTAGCCAATACTTTTAAGGTGTCGCAAAACCAACTTACTGAAGAGTTTGCCTCTTTACTGACGAAGGATGCGTATTGGGGCTTTTTACGATATTTTCGAGATGCCCGAATTAATGATCATATGCGGGCCCTAGTGAAGTGATGGTATCAACATTATAATTCGACATTTTGATTAATATTATGAGCAATAACCTGCGGTCTATGCCGCTTCCTGTACGCGTGTGGGTAGATGGCAGGTACAGGAATCATTCAGCAATTACTTGTTTGGCTTGTATTAAAGATCAAGAGTGCAGCCGGTTCAGACCCAATTAATTCCAGACATGAACCCGCGTTAGCTAAACCATCAACTGTCACATTTCTCTCAATACTTTTATGAGCTGGAACCCTATATAACCTTGACACTATTGCTGTGCTTTACCAGTTTGTAAGAAACCGTAAGATCCCGTAAATAATTGAGTACAGATCTGCAGTACAGCGCGATTAAAAGCATTAATCGAACACCTTATGAGTGCTATGAGCTCAGCTTGGAATACCGTGCAGTTTAGTCGTAGCGGAGCAAGCTGTGCCTAAGATGAACGACTGTAGTCCGCAGAAACAAGATTATATAGGCCACTAAACAATAGAAGTGTATACTAAGATTTCTAAACAAATATCAGCATATTCGATGTTAAGCCCTAGGATTTCAAAAATGTTCTTCTGCGTTATCAAAAATTGCAGCAGACAGTCCGCTAATATTTTTACGTTTAGTGAAGACTATACCAAGCTATGCTTTTTGATGCATTAACGTATAAGCCCGTCTCACGGCACAAAATTCCTACAAACTAACGAGCGCGTTGGGTTACATCAGATAGTACATGAAGGTATTTACCAGCAAGCAAACGACTAAGTCATCAGCATATCTCTGCAGTGTAACAAGTAATTCTTCAATAGTCAATAACCATACAAGAGAGGTGACAAAACACCTCTCTGACTTTGGTTACTTTAACTAAAACAGATATAGACTCCAGCTTAGCCATCGTAATGCGAGACTTGAGCACCTGTTAGGCGTCCCTGATGTTACAGAACGATATGCTAAGAAAGACATCCGCAATATTTAAGGAAGTTTTTACAAAAACTGTCCATAAGACTAAGCGATTTTTCAATCCTACTTCATATGCAGAGCGGTTTCACACGATTTACAAACACTGTAAGCATGTTGAGTTCTACTGAGATGGCGGAAATTTGACGAAATCCAAATAAAAAACGAAATGTCTTGAGATCGGTTAAATTCGACTTACCAGCTTTCTGCGTGAAAACAACTCCGCGTGCTTGAAAGAGCAGAAATAAGTGAACCTGAATGAGAACCCATTCTGTAATTCTATAGAAAAAACTCCATCCGGACCACCAGCTTTATAATGCTCAATCGGGCAAATAAACAATACTATTGGGTTACAAATAAGTTTTGAGGTTGTTTTTATAACTGTGAAGCTTTCAGTTAGCCCACGAGTTCTTCCCATCTTTTACGAATTCCGCGTCGAAAAAATTCCTTGTATGTTGAGGCTATCCAAGAATCGACCCAATTTGTGGGTTCTTTGTAAGCTATGACCATGAGCCATCGACCGGAACAAGCGGTAGTCGGGAGGAGCAATGTCTGGTGAATACGGCAATTAGAG
Organism: Nephrotoma appendiculata; assembly: GCA_947310385.1. Lineage (NCBI taxonomy): Eukaryota > Metazoa > Arthropoda > Insecta > Diptera > Tipulidae > Nephrotoma > Nephrotoma appendiculata. The sequence continues at coordinate 268,705,981 of OX371225.1, read as the reverse complement.
TAGGACATTGAAGCGCCTCCAAAGTTTCGTTGACGATTCTCGCAACACGGCTGAGCGTTGTCGTGCTGAAAGGTCACTTTGTCATATCTTTTGTAATATTGTGGGCATTTGAGCTTCAATGCTCGGCTTAATTGCATCAATTGTTGTTGATAGCATTCTCCAGTGATGGTTTCGATAGGCTGGAGTAGCTTATAGTAGATCACTCTGAGCGGATCCCACCAGATGCACGGCATTAGCTTCTTGCCATTAATATTCGGTTTGACGGTTGAAATTGATGCATGACCGGACGGATCCCAATTTCCTTATTTTTGCACCATACCCATGGTCTTGAGACCATTTTGAATTTCTTGTTGTGTCACCCAAAAGTTTCAGCGAGGTCCTCTTGAGTTTGGTATGAATCATGGTCCAGAATCGCCTCCAACTCGGCGTCTTCAAACTTTACTGGTCTTCCTTCGCGTTCTTTGTCACTGGTGTCAGTGCTTCAAACAGCAATCGATGTCCATGAGCTGCAATTTTATAACCGAGGAGAAATTACCTTTCACAACAACACCGAAGGGTGAAATCCGTATTACCAAAACTGATCCCATATATTCTCGTCCCTACTCATATACGATATGTTTGAAAGATGAGGTAGAAAAGCAGATTAGACAACTGTTGGAGGATGGTGTGATCCGGGCATCCAAATCTCCATTATATATATATATATATATATATATATATATATATATATATATATATATATATATATATATATATATATATACAAGATAATGTATTTATGTGTCATCATAAATGGAGGGCATAGGATACACAGTCGAATGAAATTTTTCATACGATTTTTCCGAAATATTTCGAAAAGTTTTCTAGGAATCCCAGAACGTTTGCCTCCTTTACTCGCATTTTGATACTTCAAGCCCTGGAACGATATTCATGATAAAAATATCAATTCCGAATGATAAACTCATTGCATTGCATTTCGATATTTCGGAAATTCCATACAGACGTGGGTAACCCATTAAAAGAGGTTGCTTAATGGAATCTTTGAACTCGTTTAATTTATTCCCGATCCGGTGAGCGTATATATTTTCTAGAATTAATTGGCCGTATTTCAGAATTCTTAACAATTTATGAAATTTTAGATTTCCGATAGGGTATGTGACAACTGACAACCCCACACATCATTGATAGTCATAAGAATCGATGGTAATCATCATATTGGAGGATAGCAAAACACTTCCAGTCTAAAAAGTCCTTAAATTATGGAGTAATATAAATTTTTTCCAGAATTTTTCGCATCAATTTGGATTTTTTAGACAGTTTTTTTGATTTTTCAACCCCTTCCTAGGGGTAGTTTCACCCCCTAGGTAGTACCAAAATTCTTGAAAAAATAATATATAATGTAAGTTTCTGAAATACCTATTTTGGGATAAAAAACTTGCAGATTTTTTCATGTTTTTTGAGGAAAATTATCGAAAGCCACTTTTTTACCTACAACTTCAAGGACGGTTTTCACCCCCTTACAAGGGGATTGAGCACTTAAAAAAAATACTTGTCACTTATTTTCCACTCCTCTACAACATATTAAAGTTTCATCAAAATCGGAGCCGTACACCTGGAGACCCTTCCTTGTAAGAAAGGTAGATATTGAAAAAACGGGAAGTACGAGTTTACTAGACTCCCATTGGGGTTGGAAAACACCCTTCCGATATTCCAGCGTGGTCTTGATGTCATTCTTCGAAATCACATTGGAAAGCGCTGCTATATGTCTACATATACGATATCGTCATATTTCGCCAAACGTAGGATGATTCGAGAACATGCGAGGATAATATTTAAAATGCTGGAAGACGCTTACATGAAGATCCAACTCGACAAGTGGGAATTCCTTCAATACGAGGTAGAATTCTTAGGATTTCTCATATCTAAAGATGGGATAAAAGCAAATCAAAAAAAAAGGTGAGGGCGGTAGCAGATTTTCCGATACCCAAAACGGTGAAGGAACTTAGATGGAGTGGCCGGTTTCTACCGTCGGTTTATCCAGGACTATGCAAAATTTGCAAAGCATCTGACTTCGCTTTTAAGAGGGGGAGACGTACACGTGTCCAATGCCCTCTCAAAAAGCAAGCATGTAAACCTCACCAATGAAACAATAGATGCATTTAATAAAATCAAAAATTCTTTTGTTTCTAATGAAGTCCTATTGTCATTTCCCAATTTCCAAAAATAATTTGAATTAACAACTGACGCGTCAAACTTTGCACTGGGTGCTGTACTCTCACAGGAAGGAAGACCGATTAAGGTTTCTCTCAAGAACTCTAGACAGAACACCGAAAATTATGCGGCCAACGAAAAGGAAATGTTGCTTCATTGAGAAATTTGCTTTACGGATTAAGGAAAGTGAAGATATTTATCGACCAACAACCACTGACGTACGCTTTCATCAATAAAAACAAGAATTCTAAGATGAAACGCTGGAAAGCTATTTTAGAAGAGTATAACTACGAATTAAAATATCAACCGGATAGAAGAAATTTAGTCAACCCAACAGAGTGACGAAAGCTGTTAAAAAACATTTTTCAAAGTTATCAAAGAGACATTATTACGCAACCATTTTTACCAACTCGGATATTATAGCTTTTTTTTAAACGATATCTCAACCCAAACACGATTAGCGGGTTGAAGACCATAGAATCGGTAATGGGAAAAATTCAGGAGATATACTCGTATCCATTTTAGTAACTGTAAAATCCGGTTGACTCAAAGAATGGTACACGATATCTATATAATATATAAAAATAAATTCCTGTTTGTTTGTTCCGAATGGGCGTCTCAGCCGTTGCATATCCAGAACCAACCTTACGATATTTTGGAAGGGGCTGGACCCCGGGGTCTAGGGGCTGCGTTACAAATTTTTCCGAAAATTTTAATTTTCTTTAAATTTTTCCACGAAAATGAGTTTATGGGGCTGGTTATATGAAATTACTGACATGTTCGAATCCGAGGGGCCCAGCCCTGGATCAAAAAATAATTTTTACATGTATAGATACAAATATTTGATTATTCCAAAATGACTTCTCAGCCGCTCAACCGATTGCCATTAAATTTTTACCATGTACAAGTTGCATATCCAAAACCAACCTTACGATATTTTGGAAGGGGCTGGACCCCGGGGTCTAAGGCCTGCGGTTCAAATTTTTTCGAAAATTTTAATTTTCTTTAAATTTTTCCACGAAAATGAGTTTATGGGGCTGGTTATATGAAATTACTGACATGTTTGAATCCGAGGGGGCCAGTCTTGGATCAAAAATTGTATAGATACAAATATTTGATTATTCCAAAATGACTTCTCAGTCGCTCAATCGATTGCCATTAAATTTTTACCATGTACAAGTTGCATATCCAAAACCAACCTTACGATATTTTGGAAAGGGCTGGACCCCGGGGTCTAAGGGCTGCGGTTCAAATTTTTTCGAAAATTTTAATTTTCTTTAAATTTTTCCACGAAAATGAGTTTATGGGGCTGGTTATATGAAATTACTGACATGTTTGAATCCGAGGGGGCCAGCCTTGGATCAAAAATTGTATAGATACAAATATTTGATTATTCCAAAATGACTTCTCAGTCGCTCAATCGATCGTCATGAAATGTTTACCATGCAAATGTTGCATGTTCAGGACTAATCTTACGATATTGTGAAAGGGGCTGGACCCCGGGGTCTAGGGACCATGGTACAAATTTTTTCAAAAATTTAATTTTTTTACGAGAATGAGTTTTGGAAAGGGGTTATATGAAATAAGAGACATGTTCGAATTCGGGGGGTTCGCCCTTGGATCAAAAATTATTTTTTACATGTAAAGATACAATTATTTGATTGTTTTGAAATAACGCCTTAGCCGCTTTACCGATCGCCATGAAATTTTTACCATGTAAAAGTTGCATGTTGAGGACCAAGCCCACGATACTTTTGAAGGGGTTGGACTCCGGGGTCTAGGGACTGTGGTACAATTTTTTTCTCAAATTTCAATTTTTTTAAGATGTTTTGACGGGAATGACTAAGGAAAGGGGTTATATGAAATTAGTAACATGCTCCAATCCGGAAGTCTGCCCTGGATCAAAAATTCATTTTTTACATGTATAGATACAATTATTTAAATGTTCCAAAATAGCGCCTTAGCCGCAAATTTAGACACCAAAAAGGCTATTTACATGGTAGTTTGACATGTACTGTTTAGTGATATCCTATTTATCATATCCTATTTGAAATGTACCATAGTCAGCGAGTTCCAATTTCCACATAACTTCAGAAATAATTGACATTCTATTTCAATCCACTATTGCAACCGGCGGCTTGTAATGAAAATAGTAGTTTCATATACTAAACGCCAATAGTTTGTGATTTACTTAAATAATTAATGATTGTTTCATAAAATCAATTCTAGGAAAGATACTAAAAAATATTGTACGTATAAACTGATTTACTTTGAAAAATACTATGTAGCGTTTTATATTTGAAAATAGCATCTTCTACAAGAAACGTCCTTGGATTCAAAATATTGTACGTGTAAAATTGAAGTGAATATACATTCTTATTAGATTTAAGTTTTCAGTTTATAAACGTGTTAATCTATGATTACTTTTTGATTGTAGATAACATTTGATTTTGCTTAAAAAAAATCCGTAAAGACATTTTCAAACACAGTTCGCGGTGAAACGTATCGAAGGGAACATTAAAATCGTTATGATAAGTTAATACTAATTAATTGAAAAAAAGATCAATTGGGCAGGTAACTGCAAAGTCGAAGAAGATTAGAGCCGCAAGGGTGGCTGAATCAAGCGAACAGTATGAAACACGACTTGCAAACGTTCGATGCAGTGCATCTTCTTCTACAGCTAATGAAACAGCTAAACAGCGCGAAACACGACTTGCAAACGTTCGAAGCAGGATGTCTTCTTCTAGAGCTACTGAAAACATTGAACACGGTGAGGCCCGGCTGGAAGTCGATCGGTTACGATATGGACGATTAATAGAAACTTTTAGAGGTGATTTAAAGTTAGCAGCATTCAATTACGAGAAAGACTATGATTACAATGCTTCAATTGGGCAAATGGAAAACATTTGTTTGTACTGTCATGCTTTAAAGTTTCACAATGAATCGCCTGGAATGTGTTGTTCAAATGGAAAAGTGGATTTGCCTCCTCTGGATGATCCACCTGAACCTCTTCTAGCTTATGTCTCCGGAACTACTGAGTTATCCAGACATTTTCTACAAAATATTCGAAAATACAACTCATGCTTATATACCTCCCGTGCAACGCCGGGTAACTCAGCTAGTAATATATAAAAACCAACAAGAGGAGCAAATAAACTTTGGCTAATAGTGAAACGGTGCACTACATGTCTGTAGAATAAATTCGATCAATACGCGATTAAACCTGTCCTTAATCCTCCACCTATCCCAAGTTATCAGGACACACTCTCCACCTGGACATTTTTTCGACCGAAAACAAACTTGTCTTAACCATCATTGACAAGCTTAGTAAACCCGCCTTCTGTAAACCACTAAAATCTAGAGCTATAGATGATATTATGCAGCCACTAAGGGATATACTGTTCTTCTTTAGCGTACCAGAAATCGTAGTTTTCGACAATGAGAGGTCTCTTAATTCGGGCTCTATCACGTCAATGATGGAGGATGGTTAAAAATTAGAGAACTTCAGAACACCCCCGTTATAAGAGCAAGGTGAACGGTCAATTGGCAAGATTCCATTCCACACTCTCAAAAATAATGAGGTGTCTAAAGACGAAGGAATGGAATGGACTTTTTAAGAATTATTTGAAAGATCTGTAAACGACGGCATATAACGAATTTGAGCGACCCCTAAACGTAGTCTGATCGACAAGTGGAAACAAATTTTAGCTAACTTTTTTTGCTTATTTTTGGGGCATTTCAACTTCAGTGACTGTACCCCGACATCCATTCCGCACAGAAATTAATTAATTTGCTTTGTAAACAATAACCTGAATGTTATTGAAATGAAAGTGAAAACCACTATACCATATCACTTCCTCAATATAATTTGCATATGCCGCCGAAACCGAAAGTATAAAAACTAAATAAATATTTATCTTTTACGATAACAATATTTTAATTCAAAAGTCAAATAATTCGGTTAAATTAGATTGATTATATCACAATTAGAATAAATATGTCTGTATAAATTATATCTCTAATATATGTAGCTAGGGTATATGTATTATGCATCATATATAGTTTTGTTTGATTTATTGATAAATTAATTATTTCCATTTCCCAGATGGGTTTTCAGGAGTAATTTTTCATTGTTCTTCTGCTTCTACATACTTTCCCTTATTTATTTAGCAATTTATTCGATGATCCTACTCCAACATATATACGTATGTATGTATGTGGCATATATGGGGATATTATGCGGATGGCAGATGTTTGCAAAAATTATATATCAACACAAGTCTAGTCGAAATTATCACCCTTGCTGAACCACTGCACATCAAAATACATAGTGATGGTTTAATTTATTCAGATTATGACTTTTGAATTATGTATGATAACCTTAGCGCATGATTTATGTATGTGCAAATGTATACCAACGTAGCTCACGAATCCATTTATTTTTTCATTAACCTTTAAGGTTAGTAGCCCCAAAACGTTAATCCATCTAACAACAATAATTACACCTAGATAGCTACATCATCATTGAACAAGACAGCGGCATCAGCGGCAACATAACGGCACAACACCAAAATTCCTTTATTCTAATATTTTGCTGTGTAATAAATAACATTCTGAACCGGATAACTCCCAAAGTAAATTTATAACGAGGAGGAAAATTATTCGGTTTTGTCGTAATAATTTTCTTTAGCGCGGCGCGTTTTTATGTGTCTGTATAATGTTCTGCGTTTGTGTGTGTACGGTGATGATAACAAAGATAAAATATAATTACCTTTAATTTTAAGTTATTTAAGGGATTAAACATTTTTGGCTGTAATATAGAACCATAAAAAATCGAAAAATTTGTGTGTGCACGCGCCTTATTATACAATTTTCATTAGGTAGGTATTTAGTTCGGCTGATGGTTGGTAGTCTCCTAAAAAGCACAAAAATTTCACCTCGTTCAATCTAATTAGAAATTAACAAAATAAATTATATCCCAAAAAAAAATGTAATTAGTTATAAACCAGCATTCTTGTTCATGTGCGATAGAGTTATGTTATAATTTTTGGGCTTGTGTGTGTGACACTTTCTGTAATAATTTATTGTTAAATTGGCTGTAGTTAATTGCAAAAATTTAATCTAGCTACATAATCAAACTTCCTCCTCTACATACCTTATAATGGTGTGTCGCGCATAGTCAAAGATTTGTGCAAAAACCTGAAAGTATTGGAAATATTGTGGAACAAGGAGAATGTCCAAAGGTGAACACAATAAGTTCCAGGGCTGACATTTCCAACATACTCGCATCATTGAAATTGGTAGCTTATTAAAAGTAGCCAACACTATCTAATGAGGTATGTACACAGGATGCATAAAGGAGGAAACCTATCGTACTGAATGAAAGGGACCGAATCAATATAGCGGTCTTACCGAAAGTAGACAAACCACCATAAGGGCGGTCGTCTAATCGTTTAATCTGCTTGTTGGATATTGCAGCAACATTAAACCACAGATCTTGGAGAGATTTTGCTTAACTCATTACAAGAACTGTATAAGTATGGCATACTCGTGTGTTGCAAGATATAAAGAAGAGTTAGTGGATATTGGTAACAGGTCGGTCAGACTTATTTACAAGTGGTTTACAGTCTAAAGTACATAGTAACAAAGGACTAGAGAGCTTTACTTTAAAAGTTGGTGCCAAAAAACCGGTTATCAATACCATTTGCCTAACGGTAGTGATTCATTCCAGACTATCATAAATAAGAGACACCGTATTACCTCCAATGAGAACGAAAAAAGTACATACTGCATTGGCTCTAACAATACTGAATACATGAATAGAGTGTATGATTAGAAGATTCCTGCTGTTATTGATATATGGCGCACTAATTTGGGCAGCTCACTCGAAAAAACTGACTATCAGGAAAAGAGCAGCCGTCCATAGAGCAATCACACTGATAGAGTAGCGAGAATATTTCTGTTAGATATACTGATTTGATGTATCTGAAGTTAGCCCAGAATTTCATCTCAGAAAAATAAAAAAATTCATCGGGTAACACTTAAACTGCAATGATATTCCAGCCCAGAATTTAACATAGTAATTTCGTTCAATCTCGAAATTTTATTCTAGCCTAGAATTTTTTTTTATAAAATAACGAAGAGCCATTTGTGCTATAAAAATATGATCGATGAAAGGCCATTGTCTGAATGTATTATATGCGACGCTGAAACGTATAAACAAGCTCCAGTATAGAAAGGAAATCAAAAAGGTAAGCCTGATCTGTCTAGATATATCGGTGGCTAGTAACGAAAAGTATTATATTCTAAACAAAATTGCACAGTTGGTTCTTAGTTCTAATTTTAATTTCAAACCGATTTGCATGTTGTGAACAGAGCCATGATGGTTTGGGTCAGTATGGTATCGGGTTCATATAATATCTAAGTGCATTCGGCCTGGATAGCCTATTATTCACAACATGCAAATCGGTTTGAAATTGTAACTTGAGATTGTAAATACGACCATGTTTTGTATAAAATACATTCCATTACTGGCCTATGATGCCTGATGCTCTTAGACATACCAGGAATCCCTTTGGATATTATTTGAACTTGATACCATACTGACCCAAACCAACATAGTTGAAAAAATGGCTCTTCGTTATTTTATAAAATCCCAAAATTATAATTTTTACTTAATTTTTAATTTTGATTTTAATATTTAAAATTTGAAAAAAAAAAAATTCTGGGCTAGAATAAAATTTCGAGATTGAACGAAATTACTATATTAAATTGTGGACTGGAATAACATTGCAGTTTTAGTGTTACCCGATGATTTTCTTTTATTTTTCTGGGATGAAATTCTGGGCTAACTTTACAAGTGTCCAATTTGCTCTGATCGGACCCTGGATAACACTGTAGATGAAATAGAATGACACGACATCAAGAGCGTTGGAGAAGTGGTTCCTCTTATTATACCCGAACGCAGCATTATCAGTTCGACTAAACTCTTAGTATCTAACTTCAAATCTTATAACTAAAATAATAATTAAGACACTAAGTGGAAATTTTCTTATCATCGTTACACAAAGTGATCTAATGAAATATGAAATTCTGTTCTCCATCTGACGTAACTGACGTCTTACGAATTATTACATAAAATTTTGTTATTTATCATCTTTAATCAAAATTTGTTGTAATTTCGAACAATTTATTTAAAACGCAGTTCACTTTATCGCAATTTTTTTAAATGCCAAAAAACAAAAAATGAAAACCTACCAAACGGCAACGAAATCATGTGTGGAAATGAAAAACAGTTTTCATTTTATTTTTATTATCTCACCACAGTAGTATATTTTATTAACTTTATAGTGTGTGTAGAGCCAAGCATAACGACAAATATATCTTCCTTACAGTTTTTTTTTATTCCTGATGTTGTGTTTTGTATATGTATGTGTTTCGTGTGTTATGTTTTCTTTAGTTTAGGCAACGTAGCTGTGACAGAAGACGACGAAGAAGTGGTACAGCAAGTGTTTTGTGTTGTGTATCGAGTTTATATTCCACCTTCTCGAACAACACTTTTTTCTGTTATTTGCACAATAAGTGTTTGTTTGTCACACATGTGCTGTTATGCTGCTTATTCGTTTTATTATTATTTGTTTGTTTTGTTTTTTTGGTTCGTCTTCTTCAAATTAAATCTGTTGCTTTTTTATGAATTTTTATACTTTTCTTATACCAAGATAATACCTTATTGTTTTTTTGTGTGTTGTCTCGTATCTTTCCTGCGAATTTGAAGTGGGATGGTTTGCGGGGTGGCTTGTCTATATACAATCTACATTATTATATTATTATTATTATTTCCATTGCTTGAGCACACAATGTTCTAGAATGTAATAAAAATTTAGACATAAAAATGCTGTGTATTCTTTTCAAATATAATTTTTGTACCAAACGAAATTTATTGTAGCAGACGAAAAATGGCAAAATAAAATTCTTTTATTTTTTGAAAATCACATAAATTTTGGGATGAATTAATATGGTTTTCAACTTTTTTTTTTATTTATTAATAGCTTTTGTGGTTTTTTGGGATTGGGATTCTAATTGAATAATTTATGTTACAAACATTTGAACCCCTACGAAAGTTTAGCGAATTTGTAATTGTAATAGGTACGAACCAAACATACAAAGTGTTTTATGAGTTGTAACCCAACGATATTTAAGAGTTTATCACTGTACCTGTAGTAACTAAGCTTGAAATTCTTTAACTTACCATAGTAATTGTTTTAAAGTTCACTATAAGGTCTGTCTGTTTTAGTGTAATGCTCACTTTTTTACTCTTATTCTGTATGTGCTGAGCCTTTCCAAAAATTTGTCGGACATGAAGTTGATTTTATATTAAAGAAGGGCCAAATACGAAATTATTCAGTAAGTTTCAGAATTTTCTTATGATTTGTTTGTGAGCAATATCGATTCGTGCTGAGCCTTACCAAAAATTTGTCGTGTCACAAACAAATCATAAGAAAATTCTGAAACTTACTGAATAATTTCGTAATTGGCCCTTCTTTAATATAAAATCAATTTCATGTCCGACACATTTTTGGAAAGGCTCAGCATGAACCCTTAGCACTCAACCAATTTCAAATAAACGGGAAATTTTCGAAAATGCACAGCACGAATCGATATTGCTCACAAACAAATCATAAGAAAATTCTAAAATTTTTTGAATAATTTCGTAATTGGTCCCTCTTTAATATAAAATCAATTTCATGTCCGACAAATTTTTGGAAAGGCTCAGCATGAACCCTTAGTATTCAACCAATTTCATATAAATCGGAAATTTACGAAAATGTATAGCACGAATCGATATTGCTCACAAACAAATCATAAAAAAATAAAACCAATTAATTACTTTTTGTATATACTCGAATTTTCTTTCGTTTCGAAACAGAATTAGAATCATCACTCTCAATTGCCTGGAAATTAGGATCTGCATCCGAGTCATCGAAAACACTGCTTTTTGAGCATTCCGAACTACTTAAATGTATTAAATTTAATATGCTAAATTTAATTAATATATAAAGTATAAAAATATCTATATAATGTTACATAACGTGCAAAAAAAACTTTCCGTTCAGCTGCCGGGTCTAACGTCTAATCGGTGACGACGATAGTTCCATAATATTCATATGAGATGACCTTTTTTTTATCGACGTTTACTCACTACGGTGGTTTACGCAAAACTAAAATATTTTTATCACACACGTGTCCTTATACGAGTATATAAAAATATCACGTGACAAAAACACAATAATTTTGATTGGTTTATTTGAGGAGATACACTATATTAAAAAAAATATGTTTGAACAGTAGTTACACCAATTGAGAACAAATTTATGGATGTAGAATGAAACAGAATGCCACAGAAAAATGTTCGAAATCTGTGTAAAATTGTTCAAACGCCTACATACGAAATAAGGAAACACATTAAATCAGAACCAAGATTGTAAATTAGCATTACACCAAACAAAACAAAATTAGTTGGATTTAAACCAAAATAGAATAAGTCCGAAAAATTGTGTAGGTAGGTATGAAAATGTTCAAACACCTACATTACATGTAATGTAATAGAGATTGAACATAACAGAACATTCAAGTTTTGCTGTTGCCTGGATATAAACTAAAATCGCATTCTGTAACTTGAAAACTATAGCACTTAGAAAATTTTTGATTGCATTAGCGGAAAGAGCAGAAAAAATTACATTATAATTCGTTAAACATCGAAATTTCATGTTGATGGCACTTACACCACGATAGAACTCAAGGGACGGTATATTGTTAACAGACGACATAAGTCGTCTAAGTGCAATCAATAAAAAAATGAATTCGTGATAAAAAGTAAAGTTCGAAAAAGGAAGAAAAGCAAGTTTTATTTTTCGCTGCCCACTACTGCTCGAAACAAAATATAACTCCCACCTCAATGAAACCCATACTAAAATTTGTTACACGCATTACAATTTACTACAACAAATCCCAGATTTTATTACAGTTACCGCTTTCGAGGAACAAATGATCGGTGGTTACTTACAATTAAACCTGCACCGCCAAAATTGCAACCTTTGATGTATAGCTATGATATTAGGATGGTTCTTGAACCAGAATTTATTACAAATTAATTACATTGAAATAATTAGTCTAAGACCACCCCTATAACCTGTTAAGGATAAATTTCACCCCAAACGATTATTTATAACAAAAACATAAATATAATCAAATTAAATAATTTATTACATCAGACCACCACAAGATATTGAGTCAAATGTTACTCCTTGGACCTTGTGGAGGTCTGGTGTAATAAATTATTAAAGATAAAGATGGTAAAATCGATCTTTACACACCTGGACAAGGTTGGCCTGCCCACCACAATATCCACAATATGATTCGATAGGCTCCCTGAATTAAAAAAAGGTGAAATAAAATTGGTATTTTTTCTGACTTAAAATCAACGTTTTTATTTATTTTATTTATAAATTGAATATTTTTAAATTGACTTAAAATCTGTAATCAAAATGAAATAAAAAAGGCTGACTTTATTAATGCATATCGTAAGTCCTTTTGAAAATGATCCCTTTCGAACGCCATTTTTAAATAATATTGCAACAAATATTTTGGGTTTTCTTTGGAATAGTTGATTAATTTTGAATCAATCTTAAGGAATACTAAAAACAATAGAGAGTGTATAAAGAAAAATGATATAACACACAATTCTCAAGCAAACAAAATATATTAAGCCTGCTACGTGCGTCCTAAGTCAATGTACAATATATTGTACAAGGTGTTTGAACGGGTTAAGAAGTGTGTTTATAAATGACATAAAATGTGTATTTTTAAGTCCTTTTGAAAATGAAATAGAATGTGTCTTTAAAAACTAAATAAATCTAAAACTAAAATGTACTACAGTAAAAGCCCGATTATCCGGCATCCAATTAACCTGAACACTCAGTTAAGCGGAATTTTAATTTTTAGAAAGTTTTTCTGCTTTTTTCTCTTTCATATGCATTTTTTTTATTCATTTTGAATTTTGCAATTGTTTTTTTTGCACATTTTCATTAATGAAAGCAATAGTTGAAAATTTTACATGGCTTCAATTTTCATATTACAGTAAAAGCCCGATTATCCAGCATCCAATTAACCAGAACACTCAGTTAACCGTAATTTTAATTTATAGGATGTTTTTCTGCTTTTTTCTCTTTCTCATCCATTTTTTTTATTAATTTTGAATTTTGCAGTTGTTTTTTGCACATTTTCATTAGTGAAAGCATTAGTTGAAAATTTTGAGTGGCTTTAATTTTCATGTTACAGTAAAAGTCCGATTATACGGCATTTGACTAATCGGAATATGCAGTTAACCGGAAATTTAATTTTTAGGATTTTGTTTTTGATTTTTTTTCAAGGGAAATTATTTTTTTATTATTCACAGAAAATATACTTTCCAATTTTTCTCTTTTATGCATTATTCTATTTGAATTGAATGTGTAAAGTCGTATTACAGTTAGGTTAGTAATATTTGCATTATTAAATACTTTTATGAAATATTGAATATTTGTATTATTAAATTTTGGGTACTCGTATAGGTGTATTCGTATACATAATATGTATGCATTTATTATTTGCAATAAATTCAATGAACTGATGTATAAAAACTGTTTTCCGGTACATAATTTGAAAATAAACGAGAATCCTAAAAAATAATGAAATCAAGCGAAATTCTTGTAAAATTTCTATTTTTAATGAAACATTCAATTATCCGGAATATTCGATTATCCGGAAAGCTCTCATCCCCAAGCATTCTGGTAAAAAGGGCTTTAACTAAAGTATATTTTCTGTGAATCCCCGAATAATAAAAAAAAAATATTTTCGCTTGTAAAAGAGAATTCTCCCTTGCAACAAAAATTCGTAAACATCAAAATTCCGGGTAACTGAGTGTTCCGGTTAATTGTATGCCGGGCAATCGATGTTTCACTGTAATATTTTTAAAATGCATGTTTTTTCTTTCTCTACACTACAACAAAAATCTGTAAGAAACAGAAGGAAACATATTCTTAAAAACATTAAATTTCGCATGCATAAAAACAAATATAAATTTTATGTTTATAATGTGAAATAAAATATGCCTGTTTAAGTCATTTTGAAAATGATTTAAAAAATATATTTGTAAAATGACATAAAAAATGCTTTTCTTGTATCATTTTGAAATTAACTTTGTTTTTATAAAACACCTTTATTAAGCCAGAAACTTTTTTAAAAGTATGAATTAAAATAAGTAGAAATTTTTCATACAAATACCACTTTTTTTAAATCACCATTCTTAATTCTAGAGCCCGACGATATTTGGTGGAGGTTCCTATAGGAAAAGGAATTAGGAAAAATATTTTCATAGTATTTTGGTCACAAATTTTTTTTTCTGGCCTACTATGGTAAACGGATAGTGTAAGTTTTTTCAAAAATAAAATTAAATTTTGAATATTTTTCCCATCCAATTTCGATACGGAAAAAATATTTCCTAAATTATAAAATTTTAGACCAAACACGAGTTCTCAGTAGGCCAGAAAATGGTATTTTTGACAAAAACACTATGAAAATATTTTTCCTAATTCTTTTTCCTATAAGAATAACCAGAATCGAGCTGCTGGTGTAATAAATTATAAAATGTGGTAAAATCGATGTTTTTGTCATAAATAATCGTTTGGGGTGAAATTTACCCTTAGTCAAGTAATAGTGTTGATCTTGAAATAATTAATCAATGTAATTTTGTAATAAATTCTGGTCCAAGAAAATTCCAGATATCACAGCTACATTAAAAGTTACAGTTTTGGCGGTGCAGGTTTAATTATAAGCTGAGCCAACCACTCGTTCCTAACCATCTAGAAATGTAATAAAAAAAAAAAAAAATTTAAAATTTGAAAATTAAAAAAAACAGCAGGGCGTTTTGGATATTATCTCAAATTAGGAATGGTAATAGCGAATCGCTGTCACTAAAGAGCGGATATTCCCTTCTCAACTCTCTGTTTTAAAGCATGCTAATTTTAATTATACTCACAGGCAACGCTATACAGTAGCAAATTAATTGCCGATTTCGTCTAGCTAAGTTTAACTAGGAGATATATGACATTAAGCAGCGATGATAACCGACAAACAAATAAATGCGTGTGACCTTAGTTAATAAGTGACCTAATTATTAGGTCACACAAACTACCACGCTGCGATCCCGTGCCGGCCTCCATGTCCAAAACACATGCTGTCCTACTTACTAAAATTAAATTTTGCTGACTTATTTTTAATGAATTTATTATTATTTATTATTACAATTCTATTGACGAGAAAAAATCTTAAATGTAATAATAAATCGGTGCCTAATTTTTTTACTATCCAGCTCATTAAATACGATTTATAAACATTTTGTAACAATCTAGCCAAATACTTTAATCCCTATGTAGTATGTGCTGTATACGTCTACGACATTTACAACAGCACCAAACCTAACGAAAAGTGTATATTATACCTTTTTCGTTGTCATCGTTGTCGTTGTTATAATAGCGGCTTATTAAGGGACATTTATGTATACATAAGAAAAGTCTAAATCCAAAGCAAAAAATAAAAAATAAAAATAAAAAATCGTACAACAAATTCAACTTATGTAATATAGTCAACGAGAAAATAAATCTCAAGATTCATCCAACTTTTCTTTTGTGTATAAGCATGTATATATCCATTTCATGAAATGACGTAAGCATATTATTCTAATGCTTGTCTTTTGGATTTGCCGTATATTTAAGGATACGGTTTCATCTAATTGTACTTTTTTTGTCGACGAGTTTTTATAAATTGTCGACCAGATTTGTTAAAAACCATTCTCATTTCCCGGTACATGTATACAACATAAACTTAAAAAAGTTCAACCTCTTTACAAGAAGTACCCAAAAATAAAAAAATTTCTAATGATTTTTGTAACATAAACAAACACAAAAAGCTTCCCTCTCAGCTTTTTGTAAATACTTTGCGCTCACAATACGAAAAAAAAAGATTATTAAAAGTCATATACGGAAAAGTTTTTAATTTCGCTTCCTTATATTTCACTTTGCCTTTAATTTTTGTTGTTGTTGTTATATTTTAACAGACAAGAAAATGAAATTTGTTGAAAAGCTGCAAGATTTTCATTTCATCATTCATTATAAGATTTAAATCTTAAAATTGTTTAATTCGTAAATTTTCTATTTTGTTTTCATTTGTTTTGTTGCTGTTAACAAGGAAAATTCTTCAACATAATTCTTACATGGAAAATTACTTGCACAAGGGGTTTTCCAATATTATGCAAAAGTTTAATTTTGATTTTGAAATAGCTGTTTAATGGTGATTATTACTAGAGTGTTTTTTTTCTATATGTGCGCAAGTGAGTTGTAATCACATGAGTGAGAAAACGAAATAGCTAGCAACACTAAAACAGGAAAGACAACCTAAGCCATTCAATCCAGCCCGTTTAATTAGAAACCACAACCCGCCAACTTATGTACGAACCAAATGGCAAAACCAAAAATAATGTTTACCCAGGAGCATTGCAAACCCAAGCAAAGAAAATCCGAAATGATTTTTCTGAGCCGTTTCTCAACTTTGTGAATCATCTGTAATTCAGTTTTTTATTAGTTTTAACATATTTAAAAATTTCAGTTAATTATTTATTTCATCATTTTCATCATCGTTAATGTCCGAGATATTGGAATATTGTATTTGATGAGTTGAGGTCGCTTGTGGTGGCACTGGCAAAGCAAACATATCATTTGGTAATTCAAAAATATGGGAGATGTTTTGTTCTGAGGTTGAAGCGGGTCTCGATGATCTTGTAAAAGATGTTGTGAAAATCTGTGTAGTAGAGCTGCGTGAAACACAATTTATTGATAATTGGCCAATTGTCCGAAAATTTAAATTTCTTCAGTGGCGTTTTTCGCGTAAATTTTTTGTTCGGCAAATAATTTTCGGAACGAATACGCCCAAGACTTGGCGTATGTCTGTGCATCGTCCGGTACTTTTGAGAATTCGTAGATTGTAAATGCTCCACTGCTATTTGCAGAAATTCGGACCGTTCTTGCGATATATTTTGTTTCTTCGGACGCGACTATTTTCGTGTTGATGTTCGCTGCAATTAGAAGGTATAAAATTTAAATTTAGATGTATAATCCAAAATGCAAACTAGAACTATAACAGCAGACTTACAGAAGCATCCAGTTCTTTCTCATCGTATTGTATGATCGGTATCTAGACTGATTTTTGTTGTTGAAGGTGTCATGTCGACCTTTAGAGAATTTAGTAATTCGTAAAACCAAATTAACGGTTTATAATATGCGTGTCAATATTGCGATTTATTATTATTTATTTTATTTTTCAAGTTTTCTTGCGTAGCATTGGGCACAATTTCGTGATATTATTCCACGCGTTCCGTTTTAGGTGTTTGTTTTTCTAATTTTCATTAGATGATTGCCACAAAATCGGTAAATTTTTATATACATAATTTGAAAAGGTTGCGTCAGCTTTCTGTGTCTAAAACGTTGACCACTCCACTGATTTTTTCCATTTCGATCAATATTAAACTTAATTTCACAAGTTTTAAAAATGTTCTTGTTACCCCCCAGACAATCTCGACGCTATAACGCAGCTTCGCAATTGCGCAAAAGTTAAACTACATGAAAACATATACTAATTGACAAAGTCGACGGACCTACGCATTAGTACTAAGTACTAAAATTGAATTATTTTCAATATTTACGCAAAAACGGATTGAAGTGTCACTTGTCTTGTGAAAGATTATTACAATGAGACACATAAGTGTAATTAAGCTAAAAAAAATTAAATTAATCTTGTAAGCCTGCAGTTCGGCTTATATGTGGTTGCAAAGAAAAAAAAAGATCCAGGCGGTTTTATGCAAGAGCTGAACTTTTAGACCGTTCCATAAATGGTTTTTATAAAGAAGGGTTTATGGCGATCAAATCCAATGAAGAGCAGTTTATCAAACACACGAGGATGAGTGTTGATGTATTCCATCAGCTTACCCTGAGACGCATGTGTTACACGACAACTCCAGAGGCACGATTGGCGCTAACCTTGACGTAAGCTATTCGTTATTCTTGCTATGCATAACTTGTTTGATACATGTTTCACTTTATTTTTATTCAAGGCATCTGTCTCAAGGTGTAAGCTTCCAACTTCTGGGAGACACCTTTATACTTGGAAGATCCACTGCAAGGGAGATAGTTTTCCAAACCTGTCAGGCTATTTGGGAAATTTTGGGGCCCATTTATGTAAAAAAACCTGAACCAGACGACTATAAGAAAATTGGTAAAAAGTTTTTTCCGAAACCTAACTACGTCGGAGCATTGGATGGGAAGCATATTTCCATAACATGTCCTGCGAAAAGTGGCTCGAAGTTCTATAATTACAAGAACTTTTCCAGCATTGTACTTTTGGCCACTTGCGATGGGGAGTATAATTTCTCCATGGTTGATGTTGGAGCTTTTGGGAGCCAAAGCGATGGAGGTTAAATCTATTTTATTAAATTAATTTACCTAAACATTAAAGCATTCAAACATTTTTTTTGCATGAATTTTGGCTGACTCGCCGTTTGGGAAAAAACTTTTTCAGAACCAGCTACCACTACCTCCGGAATCAAAATTACCTGGAACTCCCATCAAATTCCCTCATTTTTTTGTTGGGGACCCAGCATTTCTTCTTAAGGAAAATTTAATGCGGCCTTATCCACGCCAGAATCTTTCAACAGAAAAAAAAAAATTTTAATTATAGAATTTCGAGAGCCAGAGTAGTCATCGAAAACACATTTGGCATATTGGTAGCGAGATGGCGAGTTCTTCGAAATACTATGTTTTGTACTCCTGAGAATGCTGAAAAGGTTTTAAATAGTTCCTTTAATTTAATATGTCCGATTAATGATACATTTTTTATGTAGGTCGTGTTAGCGGCAGTAGCCCTCCACAATTTTGTGAAAAAACACCAACATTCCAGCAATACTTACTGTGATGAAACTTTTGTAGATCAGGACGATGAAATAGGCAATGTTCAATCAGGAACATGGATTAGTCAGTTGGCTTCAAGTGCAAGTACATTGCAAACCATAATAAGAGTCGGTTCAAATAATGCATCGAAACATGCATTCCAGCTAAGAGACATGTTGAAACGGTATTTTATGAATGAGGGTGCTATTATTCGTCAAAATAAAATTAATTAAGCAAGACTTGTTAAATAAATTCGTTTATTATATAATAAATTCTTAATTCAGTATCACAATCCATTTCAACAAAAAAGGATACACAAAATTCAATTTTGTCTTTTAAAAATATAATAATAATAACCCCGCATCCCCAATAGAAAAACTTATGGCTTTTGCCTTATAGAAAAGCATGCAAAATAATTTTGAAAAAAAAATTCTCATATTTATTTTGTATGCTTTTCTGTAAGGCACACAAGTCATAAGTTTTTCTACTGGGGATGCGGTTAATTTAAATTAAGGCAAATGTAAGAGTACCTAATCCAATTATATATCAAGATACTCAATACTCAATTCTTGTAACTGATTCAACTCGCAATGTAAAAGGTAGCTCGTCATTTTGTGTTCTGCAATTCTTCTATTGTGAGGATTTAAGTTATTTAAATGGTTCTCTCTTCTTTCTATACCACTTCGATTCGATGACTTTGGAGTATTTTCGTCAGTTATGTACTCTTTCAACATTGCCATTGTCGACACTACTATTGCACTAGCCACATCAGAATCAGTCGTTTTTCTCGGTACGGCTTTCGTCGGCATATTACCTTTTGACGTGGCAGATATAGTATTGGTGGTTGCGGCATTCGTTTTAGTAGAAGATGATACGGATAAAGAAGTGGATGCACCCGTTCTAGAAAAATTAGAATCCGAATCGTTCGCATATTCAATTGATGAATTGTCCGGTATAAAACTTTGAAAGAATTCATCACTTTCATCAACCTCATTGTCATTATCATCAAGAATATTTTCACCAAGTTCGTGATAATTGCCTTGCGTTCTAAGGAAACATTTTTTCGTTAATAAGTTAATAAATTGGAGAGGATAAACAAATTTTATACTGACCTTCGTGGTTGTAAATGATCTACAAGAAATGACATTTGTTCGCGGAACTCCCACACGGTTTTTAAGCTTAGACCACTTCCTGATGAATGCTTTTCAGCCTTCAATTCTCTAACGAAATTGTCACTCAAACTTCTCCATCTTGCCATACAATATATATCTGAAATAAGTTAATCATTAAAAAAATAAGTTATAGAATATAACAATGCATTCTATCATACTAGTCTCGCCTAATTCTTTTCCAATTTTTTTGCCATATATCTGTCTTTTTACAAACATTTTTATAGCCAGTAGCACGTTTATTATAAATTATTTTATTTTCTTTAACCAAGGTAATTAATTTTTCTTCGAAACTCATTTTTAATGACAAACACCTATGTCGAGGCCCTTTATTACTTTGTTTACAGATTATAGGTTATGTATTTTGTCAAAAACGTACGTCGAGACTGTCAGCAAAAACAATTTTAATGCAGTACTAAATTTTATTTTGCGTTCTTTGCGTAGCTACTAGCTCCGTCGAGATTGTCTCCCCTATTAAGCTCGATTTATATTATACGTTCCTTTCAGTACCTTCATTTTTCGTATCAGACAAAAAAATACATTGTTACATGTATTTTCATAGGAGTATTTATATTATCCGTTCCGTAAGTGTAGGAACGAATAATAAAAAATACTCCTATATAAAATATATGTAACTTTTTTTGTCTGATACGATAAATGAAGGAACTGAAAGGAACGTATAATATAAATCGAGCTTTACAATTATACACTAAGACTGTGTGCCTAAGAGCGATTTTTTCGACTAAATTGCCGACTAAACTAAATTAATGACTCATTCATGTCATTCTTTCAAAGGTGGCACTAGTTACTTTTAAATATGCTGTGCCTCCGATTGTAAACTAAATTGTAAGCTAAACTAAATTATGACTTTTCATATGTCATATTGATTTCAACAACACCGATTTGTTTTAAATCAAGGAAATAGAAAAAATAAACCAAATATGGATATGGAAATCGCATTATTCATGAATGTGATAGACATTTTTACTCGTATGCACACGATAAAAAAAATAAAATAAAAACAAAAAATGAAAATGACAACTAAATAGTCAAGCAACCTCAGTAGGAGTCTAAATGATAAAACCTGGTGGCCAATAGCATAAATTTTCATTAATTTATTTTAGTCGGCAATTTAGTCGAAAAAATCGCTCTTAGGCACACAGTCTAAAAATATTAACTGATTGCACAGACTAGACACTATGACAGATGACATAACCTGTCAGACACACGCAGCGACTACTTTATGCGACTATAGACTCCGCCTCCAAAAACCAAATTTTTTTGATTTTTGTCGACTCGATTTGCAGACTGTTAAATGAGTCTGCAGACTAGCTCACACACGCTACGACTTTAGCACGACTAGACTTGTAGAACTATGTGATCGTAGCGTGTATGGCGCACATTGAAAGTGATTTTTTCGAAAATCAATTATTTTGTAAGGTGCTAACGAACCCGAATCGAAAGAATACTGGCGATCTAAGATAGTCACCGTATGTTTTTTTCAACATGATTTTTATTGAAAAATGAAAATTAGTGTTTTTGGTATTACCATTTTATTTACTGGTGGGATTTTTTCCTCTGCTGTTTGTCTAGGTGTTGCAAGTGTTCTCCAGGTAGGTTGTTTTTTGCTTTGAACTTATAAATATATAACCCATGTTACATTTTCATTTTTAACTGGTGCAATTTGTAGTTTAAGTCGCTTTTACTTTTTTGTCGCTTTCCAAGGGGCACATATTAATTATAGGATTCGTTCTTGAATTTTAATTAGCAACTTTTTCGCACTCGACTTCTTTGCCAGGCTTCTCTTGATTTTTGTTTTGCTGCAACCGGTTCCCTAACTTTCAGAGGATAAATATCATTTCGACGCATTTCCTTTAAATTTGACGGTGAACTGAGTTGTTCTAGTTCATCTTCTAGCTGTATCAGATTTTTAGTTGGCACTTGAAGATCAATATTACCCTCAACTAACTTTTGGAATTTCACCCCAAAGGATTAACCAAGGTGGACTAGTAGGTGTGTGATCTGACATAATCCACTCGCTGCCCTTTTAAGAAGATATTTTAATGATTTATTACAGTTTCGCAGAGTTCTCGGAAGTGTGGAGAAAATTATGGTCTAAAATGCCATTCGATTAGTACACATGTTGAAGTTAAGGGGTTGCTGGTTGCAGAGCCCAATATGTTTCTTTAGTTAATTATGTTTCTGCTTATACACAATTGATTACATCTTCGTTGTAAATCTGGTGGCAACGGTTGCAGGATTCTTTAAGTTCTTTAGCAGATAGTAAAACTGAAGCCCCGGTATCCAGTTGATTTAAACTTTTATGTATTTATAATCGTCGATAGAGACGAAAAACGCGAATAATTTTGTTCATGTTTGAAAATCATTCCATAATCTGCACAAATGGATAACTTTGGTTAATGATGGCGCTATTTGTGTCACAAAATATTGTTATGTCGATTTTTAATTGCAAAATTAGCATACGCATTAGTTATATGCAAAAATAGCGCGCTTAATATAAGTTTTGACATAGAAAATTCGGTGCTCCGGATAAATCTATTGAGCGCTAATAAAAAAACAAAGCTACTATTTGTTTAGTTGCCAAATTAGTTTCCTTTGGAGCACTACTTTGTTGTAGCCGATATTCAGTTGAAAATTGTAGCCAATTAGGACCAGTTCGCCGAAAATTGTGGTTTTTTAGTTCTTTCGGATCGGTGCTTCTATAAATATATTTTAATTTATTACAGGATGGGCCAATAGTCACCATGGGGTTTAAAAATTTAATAATTTTTTCGTTTTTATATTTTTTTTTTCAGATTATATAAATAACACCTGGATAATAAATCATGGAAAGATTCACAACTGAACAAAGAACCAGAATATTAGAATTTTATTATCTAAATCAGCGATCAATTATTTTAACGTAACGAGCATATCGTTGCCAGTTTAATGTAAGAGTTTCGCCCTCTGAAGCAATCATTCGTTGCCTAGTTGATCGTCACCACCAACATGGCACCGTAAGAGATTTGCAAACACCAGAAGGCGTTCTGCTCAGCTAGGAATGTCTCGTACCTCACTATGGCACATTTTAAAAAATGATTTACTGTTATTCCCATATAAGGTGCAATTGGTGCAAGAATTAAAACCTAGAGATCATCGGCAACGTCTAAATTTTGCAGTTAAATTTCAACAGTTGGCTAAAACTGAAAGCAAGTTTATTGAAAATCTGATTAAGAGTGATGAAGCTCATTTTCATTTGAATGCCTTTGTTAATAAGCAGAACTGCAGGTTCTAGGTTTCTCAAAATTCAAGAGCAATTTATCAACGCCAATTGCACCTCATTATGTGTACAGTATGGTGTGGCATTACATTTGAAAATATCATGGGCCTTATTTCTTCGAAAATGAAGATGGAAGTGCTGTAACCGTAAATGGAGAGCGGTATCGCTTTATGATAGAATATTTTTTACATCCTGCTCTTGAAAACAGACCTGAGATTTGGTTTCAGCAGGATGGAGCCACTGTCTACCCTGTCCGAGACACAATTGCTTTTTTAAGGCAAATTTTTGGAGAGCCAATAATTTCCAGAAATTCGGAAATTAATTGGCCAGCGCGTTATAGATTTGTCAGCACCCGACTATTTTCTTTGGGTTTATTTGAAGGAACGAGTATTTGTGAACAAGCCTGAGACCATCCTTGAATGTTATGGAAAATGCTCTACAACGGGCCCATCATTGCGAAGCTGAAAACGGGGGTCATTTTAGTGACATTATTTTCCATACTTAGTGTAAAAAAAATTCCATTTTGTATATTTTATAATCTGAAAAACAAAAATAAAAAATAAATAAAAAAATTTATAAACGAAAAAGTTATTAAATTTTTAAAGAGCTGAGTGTTTAAATTTGAAGTAGATGGCAGCAACACAGATCTGTTCTAAGGCGTCTCAGTATCCATGCATTTATGTTTAATTGTTCTTCTCCAAACGTGGGATGAATATTTCTTGCAGGAGAGGAAGTGAGCTTTTGAATTCCTGCCATTTTGTTGGTATATGTGACGTAAGTTCTTGCACCAAAAGCTTGCCTACAACTTTCTTTTGTTGTTGAATTACTGGATCAAAAATGTTTGCACTATCCGAAAGTTAACTTTTCTTGGTAAATTTGCCGATATCAGACATGTTCATCCAGTGTTCTCCAAGAGTTTTAATGGTATCGTTAGGTTGATATTCTATTCGATTTTTTGATTTTTTAGAAATTCTCGTTTAGATTAAAATACAACAGCGTTGCTTGTTACCTATTTTCTTAAGGTTAATCGACCGACCCGTTTATTAATAAACGATATGCCATGGGACAGATCCATTGTTCAACGATCGCGTCACTTTACTGTTAAATACGGAGCTGCTGCTGTACCATATGTGGCGGTGGCCAGCTTAAACTCCTGAATATCTTGTTCTGGAGCTTGTCTTCACAAAATAGGTTAATGAATTTAACCATCTTGATTAACGACGTTTTTTCTGAACATTTTTTCGATGAACTTTTGTTTCCGCCACCTTAACAGCAAGAATAATAGATCTTGTTGAAGAGTAGGGTCAACATTACGTCGTTGAATGATATTTAAGGTGTTGGTTTTGTGTGTGCTTTTTTGTGTTGTGCAGAAACCCTTTGAAATGTATGATGCGGCAGGTAACACTAACCAGTTCGATTAGTCGTAATAAAAATATACGTTTAACCCATCTTGGGTTTGTTTGAGATTAATTAACTTTAGCCACGGGGCTTGACGATTTATCGTTCGAGAGCAAATTCGTTGGGTACAAACCCGTATTGAGAGTCAAAAGTTGTAATAGGAGGGAAACTCTCTTAGTCAGCTTTTAGCCAATCCAAATATATCATCAACAACGAGTGAAGGACATAATGTTTTAATGGGGTATTTATTTTTGAAAATATTTTTGAGCCGATTATCGAATTGGGGTTAAAGTTTTTGAAAATTTCAGCCGTCCATGTATTAAAACTTACTAAAGAAGAATTTCAATCTAAATGTAAGAGAGATAAATTCTAGCTTATCAAAGTAATTGGCTATAAGCAATTACTTAATTCATTCCATTATAAAACTTCCAGCATAAATCGTAAATTGCCTTTTAATAAATTACCAATAATCCAAACGAGTAACTATTATACCAAATTGCCAATATAAGCTATATTAAAAAAAATCCGTATCGTTCAAACAACAAGAAAGCTCATTACCAAATTCTAATCACAATATAGTTTAGTTTTGTTGATATTTCGTTCATTTAAAATAAATTTCAATAACTTAACATCAATAAATTTATGATTAATCTAAATACCAACACAAGAGAAAGAGAAAGAAAACCATTTAAACTTTAGTTTCGTGTATATCGAAAACCAACAACAAGAAAACAACGATTCCTATAACTTCTGAAACATTATATTTCTTAAAAGATTATCTCACGAAATTTATTTGTTTCATGAAAGCAGCAAGCACCTCCACACTATACTACATACACGAATATACTAAAAATGGTAAAGTTTTTTTTGTTCGAACTCATACCGCGCTTTTATATTATTAACCAACCAGCCACCCATCACCCGTCTTAGTTTTGCTTTTCTTCACCAAACAATATCGATAACACCAACAAAGTTTTATACATTTTCTTAAGGTACGTAAAGTTTTTATTTCGTTTCGCTTTACCTGTGTGCTTTTGTTGTTACCTTTAAATAACACTGAAATTGATACGGTAGCTCTAGATATATATACGAGGATATATAATATGTACTCGTATATTTGTATATAAGGAAATATATAGGAAGTAATTTATATAGAGAATTTATATTTTTTTTAAGATAAAATAAAAATAA
Organism: Nephrotoma appendiculata; assembly: GCA_947310385.1. Lineage (NCBI taxonomy): Eukaryota > Metazoa > Arthropoda > Insecta > Diptera > Tipulidae > Nephrotoma > Nephrotoma appendiculata. The sequence goes on along the minus strand of OX371225.1, from coordinate 268,679,699 downwards.
TTTGTCTTAAGTTGAATTATTTCCTTTAGACTCGCTAGACTTGGTCGGGATAACGTAAAGGTGTGTTGCGGAAAAAAATATAACGCATGGTCTATTTTACAAGGAGTTGGGGCTCTTCGGCCTAGTGAAATTAAAGTGAGAGACCTTTTAGTTTAACGTTCTTCTTAAATTTGAGCTTTTTGTACCGAGGAAATCGTCTTTTCCCGAACAATGGGATACAAAATATTTTCTGTATCCTTCGAACTCAAATTTCAGCAAAATTGTTATTACACGGACATGAAACTATATCAATTTTTTTTGGTTCACTCGTTTCTCTTTATATATATATATATATATATATATATATATATATATATATATATATATATATATATATATATATATATAATATGTAGTTTTGTATGTATATAAAGTAATAACGATCAAATTGACATTATACCTTTTGGATAATTTTCCAATCAAGAGAAATCCAACAACAATCGAAATGAAATTTGAAAATTTATATTTTGTTATATATACGAGTAAAATAAAATTTACTTTGTGAGGACAATCGCGGGAATGTAATCTGGCTTTCCTATTCCAATTTTGTTTTATTTATTTATTTTCTTATGTTGGTAGTGCTGCTACTGCTACTGCTGTCGTGCTTTGGTTGCTCGTTAACAACAAAACGAAAATCTTAAAACGTGAGAAGAATTATTATTTCTATTCATGCCCCAGCTCTTTACATTACAGAAACAACAAAACTTGTTTATTTATATTGATTTTATATTTCCACGTAGTGGGAAAAGTGTCGTTGGAAAAATAACAATCATAATAATAAAACAAGGGAAATATGATAAAATCAGACCATGAGCTGCAAACGAATATCTGTAATGTAAGTACGTATCCAAACCTCCCTGCTTCCGTATATACTTTTTTAAACAAGGAATTATTAAAATTGCTCCAAACACATTTTCACATATGCGCTCATAAATCCTCACAACACAATTTAATTTGCACATGTATTTGAAAAGCTTATTAAAGCTTAGATTTAAAATTGTTCAACTGTTAATATAACATGAATGTTAAAATTGACAACGTCGCTCTAATGGCTTTCATTTAAAGAATCTCAAAGTCGTATTTCGAATATGTTCCAAACTAATGGGATTGGAACCAATACAAAACGGGTTTCGAGGAATCCCACACCGTCGCAGTAAAGATTAATTTTTTACGTTTTTTTCTATTTTTTCTATTTCATATAAATTATTTAGACCTTTTAAATTAAAATAATTTACAACCAGTAGTTCTCACTCTGATTAGTTTAGTAATTTGAAATAACAACGAACTTTCGAACGTAAAATAACAACAAATATGGAGGAGCTACACAGCAAGAAAATGCTGACAAAATAAATGTCTTCCAGTGGAATTACAACAAAGATGATGAAGTAAACAAAACAAAAATTTACATGAAAATTCGTATAACCATTTTAAAGTCGCTGTACCAGGAGCGCGTAACACCAGACGATAAAATTCTAGCAACAATCCCGCCGCTCTAGCCATCTCATCAAAATCTATGTACGAGAAGACAAATAGTTGAAATAGACGACCTCCTCATCGATAGGTAGAAACAAACGAAGATGAACAAACAACCAAAAATTTTCAAAAGAACATCAACGGCAAATTGCAAGATAAGGTAGAAGCAACAGTTATAAGATTACAACAAAACAGCACGCACAACTGGATTGATTGATTGATTGGACTGTAAGACCAAGTACTTGACAACTGTTCGGATAATGCCGGCCTATTCCCATAGGCCCATAGCCCATAGCCCATTTACACGTAACCGTAATAAGAAGGATAGGAAATGTATTTGGGACGGAACGACTCGGTTGCAGACACCTAGCAATCGTACGGCACAACACAATTCTAACCCACTTCTATTCTATTAGAGGAAGGATAAAGGCCTTAATAGGTTTAATGGATAACGACGGTATTGGTCTTCAACAATTGCTTCTCTAAATCAGCAACCTGAGGAAAAAAGAAATATTATTTCACGTACATCTGTAGATTTCCTGAAATTTAATTCTAATTTAATATTTTCCGGCTTCCTAAATAAAATAAATATTTATTAATTTAATTCTCCAGCAATTCCGCAACTTACAATAGAACTTCCTGAAACCATATTTATTTAAATTATATTAAAAATTAATCTAAAAACCATCCAAAAAACATATGTGAGGCATCCCAAAAGCAATGGTTCCCGGAAAACTGTTATTCAATGCCAGATGTATAACTACCGGACTGGTATTTCAAATAAATTTAGCTTATTTCGCAAAAATTTCAAATGTTTTATTAATTTTGGCCAACAAAGAATATTCATTTAATTAGCAAGTAAATTATACTGCACAGAACATATTTTGCCATGCTCAATGGAGCTTTACCACTCCTTAACCAATTACTATTAATCAAATATGAAATGAGAATTGAGATTCGGATTTCGGATATAATGAATGAAATCAGGCTGGTTCCTGTTACCGTTTGGGGTTTTAACGTGTATTTTTGGTGGTCAAACAATTCGACCATTCTGAATGGAACTTGGCCATATCCCAAAAAATTATTGTCAAATCAGGTATGCAGAATTGGGTGGGGATTTAAAAATGTATATAAAGTTAGCCCAGGATTCATCCCGTAAAACGACTATTGCAACACTAAACTATCACGACAGTTTTCCATCCCAGGATATTACTATCAGCCCAGAAATTTTACCATCCCAGAATATTTCATCCCAGGAAAAATTATAATGAGAGAAAACTATCATCTCAGAAAATAGAGTTAAGCGAGCTATCACTACAGCGAAATTTCACTATCCGATCACTATCAGCCCGAAAATTACACCCATTCCGTAAAAACTATAGCAACCACATAATAACTAAAGTACTAACATTATATTAATGGGACGACAGAAATCATAGAATTTAATAAAAAACTTATTAAATATAACGAACTAATTCTACGTATCTGCTTAAACATTCCACTCTATAAAAGTGTCGGATTAAGACGAATGCCTTCTAGATGTGGATCATTATCATCTTCATAAAGGATAAGTTTCATAGAACTTCTATGCGTCCAAGCTGCGCAATTGAATTTTAACTTCTCAAAATCATTAAATTACTCAATATTTTAATACTCATTCGGTTCTTACAACAAGTAACAGTTTGACGAGTTTGCAGAAGCTCGTAGTAGATGACTCATTTCCAATCCCACCAGACACAGAGTAATATTTTCTTCTCATGAATTTTCATTTTTGTAACTGATGTTGATGGGTGGCCTGGATCAACCCATGGTTTTCTGCGTTTAGGATTACCGTATAAAATCCACTAGTCTTCACTCGTAATGATTGTTTCTTTTGTCAATTGATGAGCAAGATAGCTCCCTTCCTTCTCTATTTTCCCACCATTGCATGCAATCGAAGTGATATTGCTTAGTGAGTAACTACTAGCTCCTTAGTGATCTGCAAGCTCTTTTTGAGTTTGATACGGGTTTTTATCCAGTAAAACTTTAAGTTATTCGTCTTCAAATTGTTTAACTGCACCTGATCGTGGATCGTCCTCAAGACCAGAATTGCCATCACAAAGTTTTACAAACTACTTTTTTACTATTGAATGACTCACAGAATGTTCACTCAATGACGAGTTAATCAATTTCATAGCAAGCTTATCGATATCCATCTCCTAAATTTGATGTACACGGAATGACGACTTATAAATGAGTGAAACTTTTGTCATAAAAAAAGATATAGTAAGCTACATATATCCAAAATGGCGAATAATTTCAAAAGTACTTAGTACTTAGTTAAAAGTATATTTTAATCCCACCAACTTTAGAGCCGAGCGTCTACTTGCACACGTAATAGATTGGGATGTCAAAAGGACCTAGAATAGATAGCTAACGATTTTTGCAGCTTGGACGCATAGACGTTTTATAAAACTTATTCTGTATGAAGAACATAGTGTGCCGCATCTAAAAAACACTCGTCCTAATCCGACACTTTTATAGAACGGGCTGTGGAAGCGATTGAGTATTAAAATATTGAGTAATTTATTGATTTTCGGAACTTTATATCCCTTTCGCTACCCGGTTACACAATTTTGTGGGTACGGAAAAAGTACTATGTCAAAAATTTATTTTTGTATGTTTTTTGAACCAACTTACACATTTGTACATTCCTTGCAAACTTATTTTCGTCCAAAAAATACACTGTAACTAGACACACAATTGTGTAAGTTGTACTTCAAATCAAGCGAAATTTTTTATCAAAAACGCCAAAAACGTTTGGTTTGGTCTTAAATAGAGGTAATTTTTTGTTATTATTTTTTTTTTTTTGGTTTAAAAAGGGTTATTTAATTACGTCACTTACACCAACAAACTTTTGCCGAAATTATTTTATTCAAATATTTTGGTTTATTTTAAACTTTTGTTATGTCGTGATAGAATAATATATATAACATAATATCATGATAGTTTATGTAGTATTGCCTCAAGCGTATATTTGATTTTTATGGGATGAAAGTCTGGGATTACTTTTTTTACGTGATTTAAAACTGGATTTTAGAGAAGTTGGAACGAGGAATTCGGCCGTGCTGGGCAATCAGCAGCAAACAAATGGTTCGCGCGCTTTCGTTCTGGAAATATGTATGCCAAAGATGCACCTCGCTCTGGTCGACCAACCACTGGAAAAGTCGATGAAATCATGCAGAAAATTTAAGAAGAGCGGCATATAAGCAGCCATGCAATAGGTAAAGAACTGAATATTCATCACAAAACAATTTTAAACCATTTGAAAATGGCTGGATACAAATAAAAACTTCACGTTTGGGTACCCCATGAATTAACAGTTAAAAATTTAATGAACCTGATTTCTATCTGCGAAACGCTCTTGCAACGGAACGAAATCGAGCCATTTTTAAAGCTAATGATTACTGGTGATAAAAAGTGGATAAGATACGACCACATTGTGCGAAAAAGATCATGTACGAAACGAGGTGAAGCTTCCCAAATGGTATCAAAGCCAGAATTGACGCCAAGAAAGGTGCGTAATATCCCAAGACGAAAATTATTGTAATAAAAGTACAGTAGTGATTAGCACAGTGGCATGGCTCGGAATGATGGATGCAACCCCGGCCGTCGTTACAGTACAGCTATAATTATTTCCTTAACTACTTCGTTGACGTTAGTAAGCCGGTTGAATAGTACTTGTTGAATCCGTTCTTCCGAGTCTTCGTGTAATGAGTCAACAATTTTGTTGTATTCGTTAAGAATTGTTTGTGCGGTATTCATAAAGGTGGTATTGATTTGATACTATTCATTCTTGTTGTTGATAATTTCGTTTTCAATATTGACAATTTTATCCTAGTCTGTAGCATCTGGTGACCCTGCTATCCATTTATAAGACGTCTCAATCCAGTCAATTGATCGTCTAGTTCATGTATTTTGACCTTTGAGTTCCGATAGTAGTCGGGTGATTTGTTCAACTTGGTGAGTCAGTTGGAGTTTTGGGTAGCGCTCTCGATTAATGCGGTTGATTTCAGATGAAATTCTGTTAATTATTTGTTCCTAGCTGATCATGTTGATGATATGAATCAGCTTGAATTTCCCATTGATAATTATTCCGGTTTCTTGCTTGAGTCCTACCAGCGGGTAGTTGTATTCGTAGATGTTCAGGGATGTTATTGTCGTCCAAAGGAGCTGAAAAGATATATAGTTCAATGGAATTGAGATAGGAATTGAAATTGGAATTGAAATTAAAATTGTATAGTAGAAACTGGAGTTATAGTTCCTTATAATCGATGATGGCTCTTGCATCTATGAGAAATTTGAGCGTGTTGTTATTATCTAGGGATAGAGTATGCTAGAGAGGCTCCTATCATAACTTTTAATTTGGAGTTGTCCTCTTCTTGTTCCTCATCGCATTGATGTCTGAATTCTCGTTCATTACTTAGTTGTAAGGTTGTTGTTCTTCTTCAAGAGCTTCGAGCTGATAAATTCTATGGTTTTTTTGAGGCTTAGTCAGATAAGAATTTTGACGCTTAAATGTCGTCTGATAGTTTGGGTTTACTGGGCGATTTATGTAATTTACTTGTTTGGTGTTCCATTGATGTTGGAGGTTTTGGTTCAACTGGTCGAGGAGATGGCATTGCATTATTTTGGCAGTTGATGTTATAAGCAAAATTTTTGGAATTTGCGGATTCACATGCATTAGTTGATTGATCAGAGCTGTTATTGAATTATTGAAAGTTATTTTGTGAATTACCATATTTCTTTGTTTTATTAACAGTTTAAATTTTGAAATTCTAAGCACGAAGTATATGCTTCTGATAATGTTTGTGCTCGTTGGATAATTAACATATTGGATAGTTCGCCGTTTAATCCTCGATTGAAAACATCTAAAGCTCGGTTTCTGTATGTTTCGATAAGAACTTCTATGGTATCAGCAGAGTATTCTTCAGTTTTTACCTTATTGACGATTAACGTTAATTGATGGTTGATGTTCGTGCAGAATTCGTCTGCTCATATTCTTCTGTGAGACGCTGCTAGTGCTGAGTTGGTATTCTAATGTTATAAGGTATCTCTTGTCAGTATAATGGAGAGACTAGAACTTTTTTATTGCATCAGCATTACCTTGAACCTTCTTCCTAATGCTTTGTAGTGTAGCTCTGAATATTGGTTTAGTGCGCACAATACCGTAATCCTTTAAGATAATTTCCACATTATGATGTATCCAAGAAATAAATTTTGTTGGATTAGGTACCGTCGAATGTTTGTAACTTCTTGACGCAATCTGGAAGTCTACTAATGTCGGTCTTGTTTGGTTCTTGCTACTATTAACGTTTCTGCTTCCTCTATTACTGAATTTTCGAGTTTCAATAATCTCTGTTCGAGTCTCTTCGAAAATTTAATTTGAGCATTAACAACTCCAGTTAATTGCTTTATTTGCTCGGATAATTGTTCAAATTGTTTTTTTTTTTTTTTATTTTTTTATTTAAATTATTACAACTGAATACAATTCATCTAGTAATTTTTCTTTCTTAATTTAGTCACTTGTGAATGAGAAGAGGCCCATTGGCCAGCTCCATTTATAGGTTATTTACTGAAGTAGTCTTTGCTCTGTGGCCCTATTCTGGCTTTCCCTGGGAATAGGGAATTGGGAAAAATATTTTCATAGCATTTTTGTCTAAATTGTATTTTTCTAGCCTACTGAGGGAACATGTTTGGTGCTAATATTTTCAAAACAAAGTTAAATGGGAAAATATTTTTCCCTATATAAATTTTGCAGAACAAAAGTTTCCCAATTCACTTGGTTTTGAAAATTTTTGCACTAAACTTATTCTTTCAGTAGGCCAGAAAAATATAATGTAGACAAAAATGCTATGAAAATATTTTTCCCAATTCCCTATTCCCAGGGAAAGCCAGAATAGGGTCACTGGTGTCCTTAATCCATTAAATCATTTGGTTTCGTTCTCTGCAATCGTCTTACTGCATGTGAAGTGTCCAACATACCACGAAGCTCTTCATTTACGTGTTGATAGATACGTTGTCCATGAATTACTGCAAATTTTTTTATTTCTTCTTGAACCGTCGGGATATTTAGGTCCCTATGAAGGTCATCATTCCTAATGTACCACGGAGCGTTAACTATACCACGTAGCGCTTTGTTTTGAAAAGTTTGTATTATTTTGGTGTTGGTTTTCTTTGTACAGCCGCAGAGCTGTATTCCGTAAGTCCATACAGGCTTTAGCACCTGTTGATACAATAGCAATTTATTTTCGGTTGACAATTCCGAATTTTTCCCGTTAAACCAATACATTTTGCGATATTTGATATTAAGCTCATCTTTTTTCTTTTTAACGTGCTCTCCATCTGAGCCTGGTATCTAAGGTCATTCCTAGATATTTAGCATTATTTGCATACGGAATCTGCTGACCGTTAATGATTACAGGTTTATAACTGACTTTTAGATTGGTGAAATTCATATGCGTGGATTTCGATTCATTGAGCCCGATACGCCACATTTTTGTCCATTTTATGATTTTGTCACATGCTTCTTGGAGTTTCGTTGTCGATTTCTCGATAGTGACTCCTACTGAGAGAATTGCAGTGTCATATAATATTGTTCTGGTAAATCTCTATGTAGTTTGAAGAGTAAACCTCTGTGCCACACCTTATCGAAGGCCTGCGCCACATATAAGAAGATACAAGAACAAACCTTTTTCCTTTCTAATGTATTCTCAATGACATCTGTAAGCCTATGAACCTGCTCAATAGTTGAGTGTTTCTCTCTAAAACCAAACTGATTTTCTGGGATAAGGTTTCTTTGTTCATAATAAACACATTTTTTATTAAAATGCGGATGTTTACTGGTATAGAGCCTATTTATTTAAAATTGATAACAATTATAGCATCGACGTTTCACACAGATATTCTGTGCATCATCAGGACGAAAAACTAAAATATTTTTACAACAAATATGAAAACGATAAAAATTAATTAATTGACAATAAATGAGAAAATTAAAATTTAAAAAAATAAGAACTTACAATTATATAAAGAACAAATTATTTTTATAAAAAATATATATAAAAATCTTTTTTTTAAAATTGAAAAACAGAACCAAAAAAATTGAAAAGTCAAACTGTTATGAAAAAAATTTTTCTTTACAATAGAAAAGATGGTTTGATATCATTGAAAAACTAAACACATTTTATAGGAAAAACCTAATTATAGAAAAAGAAAACGTCATTGACATTATAAACGCATGACATACAAAAAATGGACAAGTTCAATAAAAGATCCTTATAATTAGAATACAACATTATAAATATATTAAAAGAACTGATTAGGAATTTTTTTTTTTTTTTTTTTTACAATAAATGATTGTAGGTATTTTGCAAAGTTATACAATCATAAATAGGCTCTATACCAGTAAACATCCGCATTTTAATAACATAAAAAGCCTAACAACCTTTATAATTATAAATATTTTACCCTGTCTGGTGAAAATTGGGTAATCCATTTTGATTTTAAAAAAATGACGCGGATAAATAATTTTTTTAGTCAAATGCACAACAAATATGGAAGACAATTAGTGGATATAATGAAAGAAATATTAAAAATCCAATTTAAGTTAATCAAAGCTTTACACAAAAAATTATTTTTGTTGAGATGCCGAAAGCAAAAAGTGTTTGCTAAATCAAGATGTGTAAAAAATGTTTGTAATATAAACCAAGTTGTGTTTGATAAATTGCAGAATCGGTTTATTTTTGGAATTATAAACCAGGAGATTGCAGAAATTTTCCTTAAAATTAACAAACTGAACAAACTTCTTAATAATAAGATGCAATACATTAAGAACATCATCTCACCATATTTTTTTAGAAATTTTAAAACAAATTTAGAAAAAAATTTTCAAAACAGGTATGATTTTGTTAAAACTAAGCATATAAATAAATTTAATAAGATTTTACGTGATATTGATATTAATTCACATGACATCACAAATTTTACAAATGGAAATGTTGATTCTAGAAATAACAACAATAATTGGTTAGTAAATTTAACAAATATTGATATTCCTAATAATATAGTAGAAGTTCTTCAACTTGGTGATAAGTTTTGTCCACCTACAAAAGTAAAATCTGTACCTTATATTAGAATTATTGCAAATGTTGAAAGTGCTCTGAGTAAAGTAGATGATAATAGCATTAATAAACCATGTTTACGTAATGAATTAGTTAATATTTTAACTAATTTTAAAAATAGATCAAATCAAAGGAATTTTTTGTCTCTTTTAGAAACTCGATTTTTACATAATGTTAGTTTTACAAAGAGGTTTCTCCTAAATAATCCTAATATACTAGTTTCTAAAGCTGATAAAGGTAATGTGACAGTATTAGTAAGTAAATCGGATTATTTAGAAAAATTATCGACAATGTTACAGGATATTAGAATTTATAAACCTATTCAAAATGATTCAACACTGTCTATTCAACGGAAATTAAACAAGATGGTTAGTGATTGGGAAAAACAAAAAAAGATAACATTATATGAAGGTAAACAATTAAGAAGTTACCATGGGGTTGTAGCTAGACTTTATGGTTTACCAAAAATACATAAAGAAAATACTCCTTATAGACCTATAGTTAGTTCCATAGGTACACCTTTATATCAGCTTTCTTCTTTTTTATCTAGAATTTTGAAAAAAACTGTTGAGATATCATCTACATCAGTAAAAAATTCAGTAGATTTTAAAAATAAAATTAAAAATATAATTTTACCTACAAATTATACAATTTTATCACTTGATGTTGTTTCTCTATTTACCAACATTGATAGTAAATTAGCTCTGGAACTTTTAGCTGATAGATGGTTAGAAATAAAAGAAAATTCTAATACTAACTTAAGTAAAACTCAGTTCATTAATGCTATGAAATTAGTTTTAAATAATTGTGAGTTTTCTTTTAATAAAAAGATTTATAAGCAACTTTTTGGTTCACCTATGGGTTCTCCAATTAGTCCTGCTATAGCAGATTTAGTTATGCAATTTTTAGAATCTAGTGTTTTAAATTCTTTAGATTTTGAACCCGTATTTTATTATCGTTATGTTGATGACATAATTACCGCAATTCCGAATGATAAAATTGATATATTTTTTCAAACTTTAAATGATTTTAACCATAATATTAAATTTACAAAAGAATTAGAATGTAATAATAAAATAGCATTTTTGGATTTACTAATAATCCGTAATGAAGATGGATCATTGATAACAAATTGGTTTCATAAATCAACCTGGTCGGGGAGATATTTAAATTTTAATTCTCATCTACCTTTATCTTATAAAAGAAACACTGTTAAATTATTAGCAAATAAAATTTTCCAGTTATCTGATCCCATTTTCCATTTAGATAATTTACGACTTTTAAAAACTACACTTTCAAATAACAATTATCCTATTTCTTTTATCAATTCTTTAGTTAATCCAATTATTTATCAAAATTCTAGATTTTTTCAACCTGTTGTTTTTGATCCACCATTAAATAATAATGTTCTAGTTAATTATGTAACTATTCCGTATATTAAATCGTTACATGAACAATTAACTTATGGTTTAGGTAAATTTAATTTTAAAGTGGTTGGAAAAGCTCATCTAAATTTAGGTAGGTCGTTATTTTCACCTCTAAAAGATCCTGTAGAATTATTGAAGAAAAGAAATGTAGTTTATAAATGCACTTGTCAATGCAAAAAGTCTTATATCGGTCAAACTAAACAACTTTTGGGTACCAGATTTTACCAACATAAAAAAGATGCACAAAATATTACACTTAATAAATTAGATCGGAATAATGCTAGTGCTCTTTCTGTACATTTACATGACACTAAACACGATTTATTTCCTGATAATGTTGAAATTCTAGAAAATGAGGCAAATTGTTCAACGAGAAGGTTTTTCGAAATGATCCATATTAAGAAGGATGGTTATGGATTAAACAAACAAAATGATTGTATAACTTTGCAAAATACCTACAATCATTTATTGTAAAAAAAAAAAAAAAAAATTCCTAATCAGTTCTTTTAATATATTTATAATGTTGTATTCTAATTATAAGGATCTTTTATTGAACTTGTCCATTTTTTGTATGTCATGCGTTTATAATGTCAATGACGTTTTCTTTTTCTATAATTAGGTTTTTCCTATAAAATGTGTTTAGTTTTTCAATGATATCAAACCATCTTTTCTATTGTAAAGAAAAATTTTTTTCATAACAGTTTGACTTTTCAATTTTTTTGGTTCTGTTTTTCAATTTTAAAAAAAAGATTTTTATATATATTTTTTATAAAAATAATTTGTTCTTTATATAATTGTAAGTTCTTATTTTTTTAAATTTTAATTTTCTCATTTATTGTCAATTAATTAATTTTTATCGTTTTCATATTTGTTGTAAAAATATTTTAGTTTTTCGTCCTGATGATGCACAGAATATCTGTGTGAAACGTCGATGCTATAATTGTTATCAATTTTAAATAAATAGGCTCTATACCAGTAAACATCCGCATTTTAATAACATAAAAAGCCTAACAACCTTTATAATTACATTTTTTATTAATCACTTGTTTTTTGTTTCGCAGTTATTTTGAATAATTTTCAAAAAGTTTAAAAAATCACTCGATCGATTTCGACTTGTTACGTCTTCATCAGGAGTATCTACTGATTTGTATTAGTAAAAATTTTGTTATATAGTAGAAAAAAGCAAAATATAAATAAAAGAAGGAGGGACAAAAAGTTCACGATCATATGTTTTTAAGAAAGATTCACGATCATATGTTTTTAATTTCAATGGGTCAGCCCAAATAGGGTAACACCTAAAATGAACAAAATTAATCTGGTTACCGGGACTCATTTATCGATTATGATACTAAGTTATGTCACAATATTTTTTGCAAACCTTTTCCACGTTTAGCGATCATTAGTATATCTTGCTAAGTATACCACAAGCTTGATCGGGCATTTAATTTTGATGTCCTGCATAATATCCTGTTAAGGTAGGCTTTTCCGACAGCTTGAACGAAATATATGGGTGCGCCCGTATAGTTTTTACGGTCCACCGCGGTTGAACGGCACATCAGGAAATTGGCTTGACTGAGAGTAATCGAGTCAGTTTGTAGAAATCAGGAAAACCAACTCGAGAAATAAATTTCATTTCTTCAATACCGACTTATTAATTTGATAATTCATTTATTACACAAAATATAAAACAAACTACCCGTCGGCAAATTGTGCTGCTTTAATTGGAATTTTAGCTCCGTAACAGAGCTCTCACAATAGAAAAACTTTTCCTTTTGCCTTACAAGTTTGTTCGAAAATAAAACTTTAGAAAAAAAAATTTTCGTTTCCACCTTAAGAAAAAAGTTAGCAAACTCGAAATTTTTGCCTTAAGAAAAGACTAATGAAGTTAGCTACATTTCAAAATCAAGGTTTTTGTTGTCATTTTCCAGACAAAACATGTTAAAAAGCAAATAAGAACTAAGTTATCGGTTTAATATATCTAAAATTATAATTAATAATATAAAATACAATTTTAAAAATATCATTAGTATGAAGATAAATAAAACGAAGTTGGTATCAATTTAATTTTTTTTTGCTCATTGTGAGAGATACTCTTAAGGTAAAAGTTTAAGGCAAAAGGTAAAGGCAAATTCTTTTCTATTGTGAGAGCTCTGTAACCAACACATATTCATAATCCCGCGCCTGTCACTAATTATTACGAATTTGTATTGTCAAATCTGGACCGTATCACTGGATTGTAAATATCGTTTTAGAATTTGGCGGTTACAACAACAATTCTCTCAAATTACACAGTTCTACAATATTACGAAAATATCGGAAATCATCTCTCTGTAAAATTTCAAATGCATATTTACCAAATATCTACGCCACCACTAAATATTTTTCCCACTCCTATTTTATCAACACTAATTCACAACAACAAATAATTTTTACAATTATTTTTAATTCACTATTTGCACCAATTACAATTTTTAACTTCACTTACTAACTTACTTAAGGCGCCTCTATGGTTACGTTCGTTCATTCAAATAATTTTTATCGACCAATCATATAGCTCCTCCTGAATGAACGAACGAACGACTAATATTTCGCGCTGTTCGCTTTTGCTTTCAATATTTCGCATTCCGATTTCACAAATGACTAACTAAAACTGACTGAATCGCCTAGATGTTCTGTTCCAGACTTTTACAATCTGCTGCACAATAAACTGATATAAAATTCTTTAGTACTACTACTAAGGCTCGCAGATGTCACGTACAAGATAATAGTTAAGTTCTTAAACAATCAAAAATAAACCATTCAACAATTTTTGTTGAATAAACGTTTCGCCAATGCAAAATTACTTGTCGATCAATTGTGTGAATTTGCGTACACAAAGCTCTCCGTGCTTATGTATTTAGTGCTGAAATTGTATAAGGAAACCAAAATGGGTGCGTATCGCAAGAGGCTAGCCGTGCACACCGATTTTCTTCGATTCAAAAATAGCCATAAGTGGTTTATGATCGGTCTGAAGCTCGAACTTGCGTAACCGTAGATGTATCGATGAAACTTTTTCTCTCTTTCCGCTCGCTGAATCTACGGATAGTATTTTAGTCTACGTTACTCAGGATGCGGCGTGCATGACGGGCCGCTTGGTTTCGCTTGGTAGTTTGTCCATCAATACTGCCCCTGAGTTCGACGTCAACACTCTCTAAGCCTCTCAAAAGGTACTTGGTGCACCATTTTCCACAAAAATTTAACGTCGTTGCATGATAGTTCGTCCAATGACCAATCGAAGGTGATTAAGATGTTATACGAATTTACCGTACCATATTATATAATTGCTTCTAGGAATGCTTGCAATTATTGGACGTTTCTTGGTGCGAGAATTAGGTTTAGCATCTCCGTTTTCTGGGGATTTGGTCGTAAGGCATTTGCGTGGATGATGTGGCTCAGAAACTCCAGTTCTTCTTGGCCAAATGAACACTTTTCGAACTTAAGTCGCAAACCGTACTTTTCGGCGCGCTTCAATACTTTAAAAATGTTGTCATGATGGTGTTTCTCGTCACTTTCTTCGACAATAAAAGGAAACACATTTTGAGTTCAGTGTTGTAGATACCTGCATTTTGTTGCATAAACCTGGTGAATCAATGAACAGCGACGGAAATTTTTGTTTAATTTCCTATTCCATTTTGGTGGTTATCTTTTGCTCAATTGCATTGCAGATGCTCGCACTTTCGAGCACGTTTCTATTAGATTTTGCTGCGTAATACGTACCAACCGTAACAAGCATATTAATTGTGTCCCCAGAGCGATCATTGTTTGCTATTCTCATGTTCGGAGATAATCGCCCTGTCAGATCCGGAATCGGGTTGCAATTTCAATTTCGAAATGTAGATTGTTGGCTTAACAAACTTTCGGGTCGAAACGGAAAAACCGCCTACAGCAAGGTTTCGCCGGGGCTTGAAGTTTCGACGTCCTTCACATCGTTTTGGAGCAGCGGACTCACAATAACATGAGTTCTGTAATGTAGGCAACCATTTTGAATTTTTAGGTTTTTTTATTGTAAAAAAATACATAATTAGTTTTCTGAATGGAATCAACTTTTTCGTTGCAACTGTTATAATCCTGCGTAAGGATGCTTAATGCTATAAAGGTTATTACTAAAAAATACATGCGGGGGCGCTAATAAAAAAATCGGCTATTGTCTGTATTATTGTTTTGCATTTTCCGCTGGAGTTTAATTGGGCTGAGCGAAAAAATTGGAAATGGTTCGAGTAAGAAAAATTCGAAAAACCAGATAACGTTTAACTTTAAGGAATCATACAATGAACGAATTCCAAATGAAACCATAACATTTTATATATGAACTGGCGTAATTTGAGCAAAATAGTTTTACTTGTTTTACATCTGTATTAAATTTTCAACAGTCATAATATTTTTACCCCAGTTTACGTATCCAATTTATCTCACTATACATATTTTCATTTGGCAAACATAAATTCACAGACGATACGGAGCCAAATACAAATTCCTGTTGCTCTATTTGCTGTGTTCCATTGTATGTAACGTCTTACTCGTACACAACTCACATACACACCAAGAAAATTGTTCATCTTGATTTTCTTGGCACAAAAATATTATTATTACAACACAGCATACATAACACGAACTAAAGAAGCTGAGAAGCAAAAAAAAATATATAGTATAAAACAGAAATCTTATTCATTGTTGACTTTTTGCACCAATCGTGTTCGCGTCACATTGCGAAAATGCCATAATTTCGCTTAATGCTGTTTAGGTTTCAGAGCTGTAGCACAGATGGATGGATTCGGTAAAGTGCATTTTACGAAAATTACACAAAATGATTATAGAAATTTGATGCTGCATAAAAAGACGTTGTCGTCGCAGTCGAGTTCGTCATTTCAAAGACTTATGAGCAAAAAGACATTCAAATTGCTGGAATTAAATATCAAACGTATACAGACGGTGACTGTATACATTGTAACAGTCGACTATATATAAGGTGATTTTCCAATTTAAATGTGATTTGTTATTGAAATGGAAAATTCTAGAAAAATATAATATACGATTTCACATACGTACTTATCGGTGTGAAAGAGTTTTCCTGTTTTCGTTGGTGCTGGGATTCTTGTGTAACCGAATCAAAATCTTATTTTTCGAAATAAATTGAATATTTCTTCGCTTTGTGGTACAATGGAATTGGATTTTCTTATGAATTTTTGTTTAGTTTCGCAGCTCTCAGGTAAAAATTCAAATCTTATTCATGTGTCTCGGTATATATAGAAAGCTTTATATACGACTGTGGGAAACGCGGCAATACATATGTACAAAGTAAATCAAATCGATATACTGAGTTTGAATATACTATTCCGATAAATTAGATTAGATTGTTACGAAGCGGGGCAGCTGTTAGGATGTTAGGCTATATTGTGTACTTTCGTTATGCGTCCCAAGTATGTTTTATATTTGTATTTAATTTTTTGATAACATGCATTGTCATGAACTAAGGTACTAAATCTTAGTCTGCACTTTCTTCCAGAATTAGGCAATACCAGAAGATGAGATGGATCATATTGTAATAATCATGGGTGGGGGCTGGGATCAATAGAGTAGGCGTCTGATTATTTATGGTGTCATGCACCATACTTCAGCGTTGCAACTATCTGAAACCAGCAAGTGTTTAATGTACCTCCTCGTGGTACCACCCAGGCGACTACAACGATTACTCGTGGTAGTCGGTAAAACTATTAAATGCGAAGATCTTAAAAAAAAAGGCGGAAGGTTCTAACAAAAAATTACCCCAGGTGGGTACCGAATCACTACGGGAATCCCACTCCTCTGCGCTAGAGGATCATTTCACGGATTTTTTTTGGGGGGGGGGGGGGGGGGAGGGGGGACAATCAACCGCAAACACATGGAAGGACGCTGTTGGTGAGTGACCAGGCCCAAGCATCCGGAACAACTACTGAAAACATAGATGGAAAGTTACAACTCCTACTTTACACTAACAAAATTTTTAAGTATATCTCCACCACACTACTACTCGGTTCCGGAGCTTTTAATGTGGAGTGGCACAAAACGTCGTTGCGACACCGAAGACGCAGAACATGATGACAATCAAGCCGAGTTAGCAGATTTAATCGCAGTGATCGAGCAGATCGAGAAGGAAACCTGCGGACTGAGCTCATTGGTAAAGGCTAACCTGACAACAAAGAATCAAATAAAGGATGTGGTGTCGAGGGTAAGGACAGCTGCATATAAATTATCAAATTTTAAGCAGACACTACAGAAATGGAGTAATAGGCCTATCGTAACTGAGAAGAAGCGTAGAACTGACAATGATGGTCAACGCGTGGCACAGCACAACATAGCCACCCAAACTGATCTAGGCCCGACACAAAAACAAACTGCCGCAAAGGAGATATCCACACAAACAGTGGACACAAAGAAAATTGAAAAGAAAATCGAGAAGCTCTGCAACATGATTCACTCGGCGATGACAACACATAGATATCAGGACGATTGTCTCAAAGGAATGGCCACATGGATATAAGAAAAGCCTTTAATAGCGCATCATGGGAGTTAACTTTACAAGAACTTAATAATTTAAAAGTTAGCCCATATCTGAGGAAGGTACTTTTAAGCTACTTGAGTGATCGACGAATCATTGTGGAAGCTGGAGGTGTTGCTACTCAGATGGATGTTACGAGCGGGGTTCCCCAAGGATCCATATTGGGACCGATACTTTGGAATATCTTGTATGATTGCATTCTCCGAATTCTTTTGCTCGAAGAAGCCAGATTAGTGGGCTACGCAGATGACTTGGCACTCATTGTCTCCGCCAGACCTGAACTACAACTAGTGGAACCAGTGAATGCAGCAATGGAGGTGATTTCTAGGTGGCTTCACAATCACCGAATGCAGTTGGCTCCAGAGAAAACTGAAGCAGTGGTAATGGCAGATCACAGAGTTCTCAACTCGATGGATTTCAACGTGGATGGAATCAAAGTAAAGCTCAATACCTCAATACTTTATGGGGCACCCATCTGGATACGAGCTTTAGACACTTCTAACGCTCGTGAACAGTTGGAGCTTGTACAACGGACCATAGCACTGCGTGTATGCAGTGCATACGGAACAGTTGGAAAGGAAGCAGTTTTCGTGATAGCTAACTTGCCACCGATCACGGTATTGGCGAAATATAGAGTAGCGATTCTTCAGGGAAGCCCAAGCGTTGAGACCAAATCAGAATTAATACAAGAATGGCAGATTCGATGGGAGAGCGCTGATACTGGATCGTGGACCAGGGAGCTCATCCCGAGGCTAAAGGAATGGGTGGAGCGTAAACATGGCGAGGTGAATTTTCATCTCACCCAGTTGTTGTCAGGTCACGGTTGTTTCAACAGCTACCTATTCAGAATGCATATTAAGGATACACCTAATTGCTTATACTGTATCGAAGAGGCACACGATACACCAGAGCACACGATACTCTACTGTGCAAGGTGGGATCAAGTGCGAAAGCAGTGTACAGATGTTGTAGGAGCCATGACACCAGGTACAATCATTTCGAGGATGCTGGCGGACGAGAATGGTTGGTATGCTATAAGTAGGATGATTTGAGTAATACTAACCATTGTTGCGACTGTGTGGTCTTAACAAAACCAAATGTGTTTTTATTCTCTTCGGGTTTTTTTCGTCCGTGTTTTTTGATGTCTAAACGCGGTTAGTGGTGGAGGGATTCTCGTATGTTTTGGTTTATTTTGTTGGTAGTAGAACGAAAATGGGAGAGAGAGAGCAATGCGCATCGAGTGTGTGCAAAGTAAAACGTTTTAGAAAAATGTTTTTCTTATATGCTTCTCTTTTATATCAAAGCAAATTGATATAAAGGAGAAACAGAGAAGAGAGATTATTTTTTCTAGAACGTTTTTGTGCGTTGTTGCGGTGGGAGAATTTTTCTCGTTGATCATTCGAGTTGGTGATTTTATAAAGAAAATAAGTTTTTTGGGTTTTTGATTTTTAAATTAATTGAGTTTGTGATTTTTGATTAAAATATTCAGTTGGTGATTTTTGATTAAAATATTCATTTGTGATTTTTGATTAAAACAATTCAAATAAAGTAAAAATTGTTTTATTTTGATCGTATTAATAAAATAAAATTGAAAAACGATATTTTGTATTTGTGTCGAGTGATAAACAGTTTCGAGTTAATTGATAATTAACAGTGACATAAAAACGGTGTGCCAGATCAGCATTATACGGTTACGACTGCAAATAAAGGCGGTCAAATATTTTTGATTAATTGTGGATTCGGGAACAACACCTTTCTGTGTCGTGATACATAAATATCAGAATCGGGGAGTGGGTGAATGTCACCACAGTTTACGGGCGGTTACCCACCGCTCGCTAATTTATCTTCGGTATTTCGGCCGACTGCAATATTTGCCTAATGGGGTAATATTTTATAACGAGAAAACGCTAAGCCCATACATTTGTTTAAGGTGTCATATTGATTTACGGCGTGAAGACGTCCATACTCGGCGGACGGACGCCCAACAAAATATTTTTCTTACGGTTTTTCGGCGAGCCAACGCCCAAACAGTTATTGGTGGCCAGGTGAGGCCACTACTATTCTACGGTTTCCACGAATAACGGCGTGAGGACGCGCAATAATTCAACAATTCTCGGTTGCCCAGCCAGGCAAAATTTTATTATTAAGGCGAAGGACGCCCAACCACAGTTCACGGCGTGTACGGTACCTCATTTATTAACGCATATCGCATTTTCAACGGGTGCTGCTATTTTATATTTGACGTGTACATATTGGTTTTGGCGGGAAGACGCCCAACAACTATTTACTGGTGACCAGTTGAGGTCACTACGCATTCGACGGATCCGGCGGCCAGTTGAGGCCAGCCGTATTATTCAGGGTCTATTTGTGATAGAGCCGCAACGGTGGAGTGCGGGAACGTGCCACACTATTTTTCAGGCACTTTTACGTGTAGCATGTGTCGGTCGGACACAGCGGCGACGTTGAGTAGCTGCATCGGTGTAGCGGGAAACGGCATAACCAAGCCGCAACGACGGGTAGCCAACCGGCTATTCGCTGTTTTATTTGGTAACGGGGAAAGGCCCCGCAACGCACGACCGTACAAGGTCGCACCACCACGTGTTGTATTAAGGTAAAATTTTTTATATTTTTTTAATTTTAATTTTTTTGAGTTTTATTTTTTTACATATATATTTAAATATTTTTTTTTGGTATATTATAATTTTCCAAAATTATTGTAATCGAGCGCCGCACAGCGGGTGCGCACTCGATGCGGGGTGCTCTCGCTCTCTCTCTCTCTCGCTTCGCTCCCTCGTATTTTGTTTCTGGTGGGAAGTGTGTGTCCGTTGGTGGGAAGTTGCTTTTCCTTTTCTTTTGCGTTTGTTTGATATATCAAAATAAAATGAATTAAAATTTTGGTTTTGGTGTGATGAGGGGGAATTCCCATCCTGTGTCGGCGTAGAGTAAGCGGTCCCTTGGTGCCCGTATCTGGATTTGAAACCGGTGTTTAACACCGTGCGAGTTCGAGCGGATGCGCGCACCGGGGCACCTCTATATCATTATGATTATTTTATTTTTTTATTTTTAAATTTTCTGCGGTTCGTTCCTCAGGTTCCGACCGACGAATTTCGGCGGAACTCGGGTATTTTATTATTATTTGCGGTTTTTCCCTTCTTAAATATCTGTATCATCACGGTGTAGGCCAGGAGCCATGCATGCCTCAAACCCCACGACCCTTCGCACTTCTCGCTGAGAACGTAGCCGGCAAAATATCACCGTGGAGGCCTCTGCATGCGCTTAGTGATAAACTGCAGGTTGGCAGTAGCCAGCCTGTAACACCATAAAAATGAGGGAACAAGCGACCATGTCGCTCTGAACAAAACAAGAGGACAATAGACATCCCGCGTTAGAAGAAATGCAACAAATTTGTGGTACCGGTCGCTGCGAGGAGGTGAGGGTTGGGGGATTTTAGTCGGTAGAAGTCCGGCACAACGTCCATGAAGATTTTCCCCTACCAGTAAAAAAAAAAAAAAAAAAATATTGTAATAATCATATCAATCATCAACTTTAGGTGAGCTTTCCTATTCACCCCTTTTCTATTCAAAATGTAAAAATCTGTTACCTTGCCTCCCAGCAAACTAAAATTCGCAGTTAGCCAAGAAAAGAATGAGGCTCTTCCGATATAAACTAGAGTAGTTTAACACGTATTTTATTCCTTCTCTTCGACACCTTCTCTATGGCGTAATCAAAAATGTCATGCCGCCTTGGGCTCATGATTTCAATTCCGGCAGGATTTCCCTCTGGTTTCTTGATTTTGATCTTCTAGAAGTCGATAGAGTTTTTTTCGGGTTTCGAATTCTTCATCGATCGTTTATTTAGAAATCAATCAAAATGTGTGAGTATGTATTCTGCAAAAAGAAAACAGTGTACACCGGAATGCCGCGCTTGTATTCTGTTGAGCTCAAATTTACAACTGTAATTGCATCGATATAACATTTTTAAAGCGAACATTAAAGACTCTCGTTACAATTTTGCTGGGAAAATTATTTTACAATTGTCCAAGTCCGGCAAAACCATTTTCTTAAGCCTCCCGACGTATTTTCAATCATTGATTTCTTATATTAGCATTAAGCTCAACATCTAATTATAGCTTAAGAAATAATTTTCGAAAGATAAGTTTACAAACAGTCATAGGCGGCGAAACCCAAATGTGGAGGTAAAATATTTGTAAAACTTTTGAAAGCATGATAAGATTAGTTTGTTTTCTTCGTACCATATTTTGAATCTTGAACGAGACGAAATTTGTAGGAACCATTTGTGGAGGTGAAAACATAAAGATGCTGATGTAACGAGTTCCTTCTCTTTGAACTTTGAGAGATGTTCGTATATTCAAGCATGAAATTACCAACCAAAACACGTCACCAAGTCAATAAGGCTAAGCAATTCCTAATCGGACATGTTTTTAAAAGAGATGTCACACCATAAATCTTTGGACAAGATAGACATAAGACACATAAAAGTGTGATGATGTGAGGTGATCAGATCGTACTCAAAACAAACTACGAAAGAAAACAGCAAAACCAATTCACCAAAGGTAATCATTGGTTGTTGTCGTTCGTGCGCAGGATCTAATTAAAACGCAAGATCCTCAGTTATGTGAACAACTCTTTACAAATTTGGGCAGACAATATATTGGGAGTTCTTCAATATTGATACGTATCTACGCAAATTAAAATTCGAGAAGGCGATTTTATGCGCCCAGGGATGAACTTTATAATAAGGAAAGAAACTATAGTGAAACAACTACACAACGCTACCAAAGTGCAGCAAAAATACTGACCACAGTAATCGTCTATTTCTCCGATGGACTATATCCAAGATTAACCGAAAGTTGTTAAAATTGCTGGCATTAGCAGTTGAACGGTTATTATTGTTTGAACGGGAAAATTTTTGTACGTGTTACGTAGCGAAATTAGGCAGGATTGAAACTTGTTTTTCGAAATAAATAAACGGTATCGTTTGATGGCACTGAGGCACTCAAAAATTCCGTCAAATGAAATGATGGAAGAATACGAATACTTGTGAAGATTATGAAGATTATCATTCCGTTAGGCTTATTCTGAGTAAGCGACCCTCATAATAATGATTGATAAGCCTCGTTCGCAGAGCTCGGAAATTTTTTAGAAATTTGTCAGAGGTACTGAATCCTTTCTGACTTGCTGCTCACCGTGTAAAATGGTCCTCTTTCAAGGTCGTGAGTAATAGTTGTCCAGTATAACATCGCAATAGTCCCAACATTACATAATTATAAGGTTTTTATATTTCATAACTCGAACGTACCACGTATAATGATGGGAAACTATTCCATTTTTTTTTTATTTTAGTTTAGTAAGGAATTTTTAATAATATTTAATTAGCAATGTTTTCGCTAACATATAAGAATTTTATTGGTACCGTATACATAGAGAATGTGGGTGGGAAAATGTGTTATCTCTATATAAATTATCCCGAAAATTTTTCAGTTGTATTTTTTTTGTGTTTTAAAATAAATTCCTAAATTAAATTTAAGGAATTTGTGTAGTAGTGGTAGTATATCAGTTGTGTATGTTTATGCTCATCCATATTTTGAAATATTTTTAATCGATATGTTGTATTGAACTCTTTCAGATTTATGCAGAACAAAATTTCTTAATCCCAGAATAAAATATAATTTAAAAATTTACGCTAATAGACAAAAATTGGAGCAGTCAGTACTATTTTTATTTGTAAGGGAACTTCTATTTGCCACACAATTGATAATTGATTTTCTCTAAGCCCACACTGGTGTGGTGGAATTAAACATTTTGCTTCTTCTCTTCAATTTGACCTACATCTGTTGAATTCGATTCGCGTTTACTTCCTTTACTGGAACTCGCATTCAAATCAACAATAGTTTTATGATCAACATCGTAGTCTTTCTTGTCGCTATTTACTTTATGTGGTTCAATACTAAATTTCACATCATATGACTGATGATAACAACCTTGGAGTTAGCATCATACCCGAGAAAAATCATTTCAATTGTTTCGTTATTCTCTCTTCTCCTTTCCGAAGCATTTATGTAAATCCAAATAAATGAAAAAGTTTACTTGGTTTAACTTTATTCTAAAATTCGTATGGTGTTGCACAGGTTATGTCTAATATAACACGGTTTTCAATATAATTGACTGCTGCTATTGCTTTACCCCAAAATGTTTTCGATAATTTTGTGCCAATTAATACAAAACGTGTCATTTCAACCAAAGTTCTGTTTTTTCGTTCACCAACGCCATTTTGCTTTGGTTGCAGAATGCTGTTAGCTGGACTTAAATTCCTTACGAACTTGGTTTCAACTTCTGATTTATGCCAAAGTAAGCAAATAGTTGCG
The DNA here is from genome assembly GCA_947310385.1 of Nephrotoma appendiculata. Classification (NCBI taxonomy): domain Eukaryota; kingdom Metazoa; phylum Arthropoda; class Insecta; order Diptera; family Tipulidae; genus Nephrotoma; species Nephrotoma appendiculata. The sequence goes on along the minus strand of OX371225.1, from coordinate 268,655,639 downwards.
AAGCATTCGTTTGCGAAGTCGTCGATAAATGTAACCAAGTAATCCTTGCCATTCGGTGTAGTTTTTGGTAAATTCCAAATATCGCTATGAGTTAAGTGCAGTGGAGCGGATGATTTAGTCAATGATTCTTTTGGAAACGTTAATCTTGTTTGTTTTCCTGTCATACCTGTGCCACGCGCTTCCTTAATTCCACAATCAACAATTTGCAAATCTTTAACCAATCCTTCTCTATGCATTTTGAGAATAGCTTCTGGACCACGATGACCCAATTTTCGATGCCACTAATGGAAGCAGTTCTCTACCTGCTCTATAAAATTGATAAAATTAATTTATAATCCTTTAGTCCTTAAGCGTTTTTCTTATAATTGATATACTGCTGGAAAGCCGTCAATTCCATATTTTCTGGATGCCATATTTACTTCGACGATTTAGCAAATGGTAAATCTATAAAAATCTCTAGGTCAAAAGACCACACCCGACCTTCTCTGACTACACATTTAATAAATCTCGAATAACAACACTTCACATTTCTAAGACGAAAAATAGAACTTCCCAGACTTTTGGTAAAACTATCTTGTGTAAACAAAAAAAAAACTATACCTTCATAAATTTCAGAAAGTAGTAGAAAGTCAACCAACCCACCTTGATTGAAAATTTAATATTAAATTTATTTATATCTTTTAATTCTTTGTCGTTCTTTGTAAATGCTAAGCTTATCAATATCACTGCAACCATGTAAAAAGCTCCCAGTAAAGCTGCCACTTCCGGTATAAAAATGTCTACCAAACTACGCAAGGATTTTCCTATTAATGAAAACAGATTTAGTATGAAGTTTTATTCCCAACAGTCAATCCGCCTAGACTGTACAGATGCTGAATTTTACAAAGGATTTTACAATCCTTTTGTTTTTAATCATTTTTTCGTAAATGCGATCTACTTTTAAAAATATTTGCAAAAAACGAAAAAGCTGACACTTCCGGTGGATCGATGTCGGCCTTAAACTACTGAGATCTTCCAATATATAACTAAGAAGTTTCATCTCGTCATTCCGTATGGACTGTACAGGGGCCTTATTTATTCTGTAAAACTGTTTATCGTCAAAAGTAGTCATTTCTGCGTAAATTTTGGAAAATTGATCTGGACCGAATAATTTACAATTTTTTGGTTGATAGTACCTAGATAATACTTTTAAAAATATTAGGAAATTCGGAAAGCTCATATGGAAGCTGTAAAATCTTAATTGGGATCTTCCAATTTATGGAAAATGCTTAAATAACAAAAGGTCTGGGCCAATATTCGGCCTATTTTCTAATTCAACCTGAGCAAGCACTGCGCTGTCAAAAAATACTCCTTGTTTTTTTTATTCAACCTGAATAATTGTTCAGACGCATACTCAGTTCATCATATTTTACTCTGAACAGAATGCCAGTGTTCGAAGAGTTTGCAAAGTAAAATACAAATTATTACGCTATGCACACTGGATCATTTGGCACTGCACAACCTGTGCTCGGTGTACAATTCCCAGGGTAAGCATGCTTGCTCGGATTGAATTAATAAATAGATCCATTGTTGCACAATTAATTTAAAATTTTTTAGTTCTTACTATGTATGTGTAGATAACTTAAATTCCATCCTCGAAAAATGCGATGACATCACAAATTATTGCTATCATGACATTTTCTTCCATCATTCCAAAAAATCTCCACATATCATGACATTTTTGACTATCAGCGCCGAAGAATGCCACATTTTTACTCTCAGCCCAGAAAATATTTACTGTCATGACAGCTAAAACTATCACGACACAAACATTTTTCGGGACTGAGAGTAAAAATGTTGCATTTTCATGATAATATGAATACAGAAAAATTTTCGGGGCTAAGACAAGTAAATGATATTAACTAATTATTACCCATCCCCGATTATGATTTTAAGAAATTTTACGTGATCTATTTTATTATCGAACTATCAGCTTTTGTCTGGTGATACAAAGTAATTTTTGAGATTTTTTCAGAATTTTTCTATGGGGCAGAGTTGAGATATAGTCCTTCAAACACAGTAAATATTCGTTGGCCGGACTAGTGGGTTACATAGGGTTACATTCTCCAAAAATTATTTCAAATACGTTAAATGTTCCTCTATCACCCGATGAAGCCTACCGGTACGGCTATGGAGTAGTTTTTGAGCTATATGGACTATATCTCGAATATTAAATAATAATAATAAATAAACATTCAAATATTTAATATTTTAATTTTATGATGCTTTTATTTCGACTGTCATTCTAGTTTTAAACTATATCACGATAATATTTTCGGGGCTGAGAGTAAAACTGTGGCTTTTTTGGGCTGAGCGTAAACAAAATTATGAAAATAATGATTTTTATCGGTTTGGTAGCAAAATATTTAATAATATATCGTGATATAAAATAGATACAGTGCTATTTTGGTAATAAATCGTACTCAAACGCTAGAATTTAAACTGAATGTTTTCTTGATAGTATATCTAAAACTGTATAATATTGTCCTATACAACTATCTATGTTTTTGGGTATAGAAATTTGGGCTATCTTCACAAAGATATTCTTATTCGTTTCTCTATAGTAATTCATATACTTTTTAAAATATTTGCAAAACACTGAAAAGTTTTTTCCGGTGGACCGAATTCAGCCAAAATCATTGGAAGCCAATTCCCAATTTGTGAGAAAACTTTAGTATAATGTTTCACATTTAGTCAATTTGACTCCACAGAAAATTCAGTATGTTTTGGCTGAAATCGGTCTACCGGAAGTGGCAGCCTCCATAAGAGCTTTTTCGTTTTCTGCACATATTTTGAAAAGTATGCATATCATTTATGAGGGACATGATCATCAAATGGATTGATTGTATGAAATGAAACTGCATACTTATAAGCTTTTTCATAATTTGGATATATCAGTGAATTTTGACCAAAGTTAGCCCAAAGAAAGGGCAGCTTTAACGAGAAAATGATTTAACAAAAAATATTTTAAATTTAATTTGAAACAAAATTAGTTAATTTTTTTTTAAATTTTACCGGAAATGACGGGTTAAAAGTATCACATTTATACAAACACGATTATGAACTATAAGATTCAAAATTAAATTTCCAACAATATTGGTCCACTTCAGTCTTCCAAAATTTAATCGGAAATGACGATTTTTGACAAAAAACTATTTTTAAACAAAACTTCGGCATCTGTTCATCCATAACGGATTGATTAATTAGGATACTTCAAGCTTAAATTTTTTTAAATTAAGAGACCGCAATGAATTTTGTGCGACATCAGTTAACCGGGAGTGACAGCTTTCGTGGGAGCTTTTTCGTTTCCAGAAATCTTTTGAAAACTAAATAGTATTTACGAAAAAAACGAAACGTTTTTAAATTAAATTTCAGTTAAAATTAGTTTAAATAATTTATAAATTTTACGGGAAATGACGAGTTTTGATAAAAAAACAACTTTATTCCACAGGCCAGACGGATTATTCGGAATAAAACTTCATACTTTAACTTTTTCCATTAGTTGGAAGATACTTGCGAAATTTGGTGTAAATCTGTGTACCAAGAAAAGTGTGTAACAGTTGTCTGGGTTGGGTTTATGGGTAACGTTGATAGCGAACGATAGCGTCGGATTCATCATTTAACAATCGTCTCCTATCCGACCTTGATTTTTGAATTCCTTTCCCACCTGAAAGACTGCCTCTGTTGATGATCCTAATGCTGCACCAGCACTTGTAGCACAATCCAATGAAAATGGTACTGGAATTTTTTACAAATTAATTACAAATTTGTTACACAGTTAGAACATTTTTTACAGGTCCCGCTATCCTGCAATTCGTGTGTGGGCTGGCGTTAGACAAAGCTACACCACACTTTTCGTATTTTTGTTAATATTTATTGTATCGTAATGAGTATCGTAACAACTTATCGGCATAGTTCAACCCCAAAAAACTACCCCTAAGGGGTGCAATTCTTCAAAAATCATATTTTTCTTTACAACATTCTTATCGCATTTCTGTTAATATATATTGTATCGTACTGGGGGTGGTACTGAAATTTTTTATAAATTAATTACAACATATTGGCATAGTTCAACCCTCAAAAAACTTCCCCTAGGGGTGCAATTCTTTAAGAACCTAATTTTTGATTAAACCATGCTGCTGTCATTTGAGCTAATATTTCTTGGATCGTACTGGGGGTAATACTGTAATTTTTAACAAACTAACTGCAACATATTAGCATAGTTCAACCCCCAAAACACTCCCTCTAAGGGATGCAATTTTTAAAAACCTTATTTTTCGTCACACCATGTCTTGTGCATTTCTGTGAATTTTTGTTGTATAGTGCTGGAATTTTTATACAAATTAATTACAATAAAATGGCATAATTAAACCCCTAAAAAACTACCCTAAACGGGAGCAACCGTTTAACATCATTGTAACGTACTAGACACTGGTTTATATAAGAAGTTTTTAATAAATAAATTACAAGATATTGGAATAGTTCAATTGCCAAAAACTGTCCCTAAAAGTGCAGGTCTTTAAAACAATATTTTTCTGTATAGGTAAAACTCCTCCAATAATTACCACTGATTTTATTTGAACAGCCCACACCCACAAAAATCGATCATAATGCATCGAATTCCCTTCTTATGCAAGAAATAGGATCCCTGGATTTATTACAACAGCCCACACCCACAAAAATCGATCATTCTATATCGAACTTCCTTCCTAGCTGTGTTTCTTAATGCTTGATCTTATGGTTTTCCATATAAAATTTGAACTGCGTGTCATGAAACATGGCCAACATTGAGATATCAAAATATTTTCATGGGAAGGTGCAGACGATGAAGAAGAGCTGAAATGATGACAGTTAAGTTCAGATTGCTAAATCGGGTGGATCTAGAGATGTAGAGTAGGGGTAGAGCAGAATAGTATTCCAATAATATGATTTCTTGGCTGCCTATCGGATTTATTGTTTTAGTTTTGGTCGATATGAAAAAAATGTTTGTGGAAATTCAATAGAGTTTTATGTTGTTGTTTTTGTTCTCGTAAAAAAAATATTTAAGCTCAGTATATACCTGCGAAAATAAAATGCTTTATGCCACGTCTACTAGTTCCACACTCGAGTTGAAATATTTTTAACTTTGTTGTTGTTTTAATAGATTCTTTGTGATACCATGGTATTTGTGGCGCACCCACACCCGTAGTTATGTACAGAGTATTAAGCAAGAAGTTCACTTATTTTTACGAATGTAAATACATTTTGGTGTAATAAGAGTTTGTAAGACAAGTGCTAAAATGGAAACGCAGTTTGTATATATGTACATGATGAACTGTTATAATTTGTTCGAGTTAATTCAATTTGCATTCGTGTGTGATCCGGATTGGCTTGTTGAGGTCTTAGTGGAGTGCTTTAGTAATAAACAATCACAAAAGAATTGAAAAGGTTGAGGACCGAGTGGGAACTGAATGAGCGTTGAGGATTGTGATTATACAATGCCCTTTATTAAAGTAATAACAAGCGCACGATGATACTGAATAACCGGATCAACGGGAAATTCAACGAGTGTGAAGAAAATGCTAAACTTTTGCTAATTTCATTAATTGTGTTTGTGTTAGTGATATTACCTGGGTAAGACGGAAAATTATGAAAAATTAGAGTAACACAAACTCAGGTATATGGGGTGTTAGTTGGAGACCATATCAATTAGAAAATATATTCAGATGCTCCCCATCCAGGGGAGGGAAAAGTTAATAAAATTTAGTATTACGATGAAATATAATAAACATCCTCAGGCTGACTGAGATATCCCTAGAGATCTAAACACAATTTCAGGTATATGGGGTGTTAGTTGGGGACCATATCAATTAGAAAATTTATTCAGATGCTCCCCAACCAGGGGAGGGGGCACTTAATAAAATTTAGTATTATGACCAAATATAATAAACATCCTCAGGCTGACTGAGATATCCCTAGAGATCTAAACACAATTTCAGGTATATAGGGTGTTAGTTGGGGACCATTTCAATTAGAAAATATATTCAGATGCTCCCCATCCAGGGGAGGGGCAAGTTAATAAAATTTAGTATTACGATGAAATATAATAAACATCCTCAGGCTGACTGAGATATCCCTAGAGATCTAAACACAATTTCAGGTATATAGGGTGTTAGTTAGGGACCATATCAATTAGAAAATATACTCAGATGCTCCCCATCCAGGGGAGGGGCAAGTTAATAAAATTTAGTATTACGATGAAATATAATAAACATCCTCAGGCTGACTGAGATATCCCTAGAGATCTAAACACAATTTCAGGTATATGGGGTGTTAGTTACTGACAGTATCAATTAGAAAATATATTCAAATGCTCCCCATCCAGGGGAGGGGCAAGTTATTAAAATTTAGTATTATGACCAAATATAATAAACATTCTCAGGCTGACTGAGATATCCCTAGAGATCTAAACACAATTTCAGGTATATGGGGTGTTAGTTGGGGACCATATAAATTAGAAAATTTATTCAGATGCTCCCCAACCAGGGGAGGGGGCACGTAAAAAAATTTAGTATTATGACGAAATATAATAAACATCCTCAGGCTGACTGAGATATCCATAGAGATCTAAACACAACTTTAGGAATATAGGGTGTTAGTTGGGGACCATATCAATTAGAAAATATATTCAGATGCTCCTCATCCCTTTAACTAACACCCCATATACCTGAAGTTGTGTTTAGATCTCTAGGGATATCTCAGTCAGCCTGAGGATGTTTATTATATTTCATCGTAATACTAAATTTTATTAACTTGCCCCTTCCCTGGATGGGGAGCATCTTAATATATTTTCTAATTGATATGGTCCCTAACTAACACCCCATATACCTGAATTTGTGTTTAGATCTCTAGGGATATCTCAGTCAGCCTGAGGATGTTTATTATATTTCATCGTAATACTAAATTTTATTAACTTGCCCCTCCCCTAGATGGGGAGCATCTGAATATATTTTCTAATTGATATGGTCCCCAACTAACACCCGATATACCTGGGGTTGTGTTTAGATCTCTAGGGATATCTCAGTTAGTCTGAAATTTTTTATTATATTTGGTCATAATACTAAATTTTAATAACTTGCCCCTCCCCTGGATGGGAATGTATAGATTTCTAGGCATACCTCAGTTGATCTAACAATTCTTAATATATTTTTGGTTATAATACAAAATTCTATAAATTGATCTCGTTCCTATAGATAAGGATTTCCTCACTATTTTTCTTACTAACGTGAGCCCCAACTAATAATTCATATTTCTCAGTTTGCATTTAGATCTCTATAGATATCTATTGTGGCCCTAAGAGCTTTCATTTTATTTGTTACCATTTCTAAAAATAGGAGTTCCCTGCCTTTGGAGCATGGTATTATTTTTTTAGTTTTTCTATTATCTTCAATAGTTCTTCCTTATGTAGTTCAGCGTGTAGTGTTTGTTACTAATCTGCCTCGAATACTAATTTTCTAGTTATTTTTTTTTACTTTTATTAACCGCAATCTAAGCATAGCTGGGTTAAACATGCAGTCTACCTGGCCAATCTCTATTTTAAACGATGGTTAGTTTGGAATTTTCGTATACATATAGCATGATAACTAGCGAGCATGTTACAAGTGTAAGCTTCACTCGAAGCTCTTTAAATTTTTACAATGACGTTAAAAAGTTCAGCATTTACAAAAAAACGACAAAGAATTAAAAGATTTAAAGAAATTTAAACATTAATTTTTTCAACCAACACTGATCAACACTGATCTGGTGATCTTGTTGGTGTACTGAAATTTAAGCAGGTCAAATGTTTTTGATTATACATGACAGGTTTACCAGAAGTTATGTAAGCTTAATTTCTCGCTTTAGAAATCAAATGTGATGTATTCGAGATCTATGTACATTCGTGACAAGTTTGTGTGCATTTTGTCGAAAAGGCTATGAAACTAAGCCATTTATCACAAAACTGGTTTATACCTAAGTGAGGCTATGTAGAAAAATGGTTCGAAAACAATAAGTGATCTTTGTCTCGAATGAGATACCAAAGTTATATTAAACAAAAAAAAAAAAAAATAAGGCAAATATTAAAACGGTTATAAATAATTGCACAAACACTTTCCCGTTCACCCGGCTAATAGTAATAGGCCCCATACGCCACACAATCATGCATGCGCAATCGTTTGATTGCACAATCATGATTTTTCCTCACACAACACATGCATTTTGCACATTCATCAGTTTTAAAGTATGTCTGAAGAGGCTTGCGTGGCGATTATAATTGGATTAGCAATGCGGAGGAAAAAAACTAAAAGAAGAAATAGACAATTTTGGATGAAGCGGTGGTTTAAAAACGTAGTGAATATGGACTTTCAAAATTACTAAAAGAATTAGAATACACGTCGATTAAGGATTATAATAATTTCCTACGAATGAATAAACCCAATTACTTGGAATTATTAGAACAGGTTCAACCATTGATTATTAAACAAAAAACTAAAATGAGAGAACCTATTTCTCCAAATGACCGTTTGTCATTAACATTACGTTTTCTTGCAACTGGAAAAACGTTTGAGGAGCTTAAATTCTTAATTGCCATTCCACCACAAACAATTGGAAAGATTGTAATGGAAACATGTGAAGCGATTATTACGATGTTGAAAGATAATATTTAAGTAAGTAAATAAAAGATGTATTCTATTTATATTTGTACGTACAAATATACATTTATTTGTTTTTAAATTAAACTTCAAAACTATCAAAAAATTTCTGAGCGTTTGAATAATTATTCATTGTTTGAACATTTAATTGATCTTCATGTTCCAAATTCGAATCTTCCATTGAATTCCAATATATTACACGGTGTGTTGGCATGGCACTTGGCAATGAAGACGAATTGCTTGAGGTCCACAGAGGTGTTGATATTCTCGTTTCTGAATGAACTAATACATATTGTATTTCTCGAGTCAAATGTTCATATAAATGCCATAAACATCCATGAAAGAGAACATCTGAAATATTTTTTCTTGCAAAAATTTGTTGATGTTTTGTCATTTCAGCATATTGTGAAGCCCATCCTTTGCTTATCCTATCATTATTGCTTTCTTTAAAGTGGTCGCAAGCCAATTTAATTAAATTGTCTTCACCGGTAATTTTTGTTTTCTTTCTTGCTGGACCATCATTTTGTCTTGTACCGTCACACTGAAATTAAAAAATATATTACAATATTTAATAAAAATTAGTTCTATTTGTAAAATTGTCTAAAAATTATTTTCATTTCTAGCTATCCACAAATCCAGATGAATGGAAGAAAGAGGCAAAATCATTTGATAGATTATGAAACTTTCCCAATTGTATTGGATCCATTGACGGGAAACACATTACCATAACCAAGCCACCTCATTCTGGCTCATACTATTTCAATTATAAAGGAAATTTTTCAATAATACTTATGGCACTTACAAATGCAAATTATGAATTTATGATGGTGGGCGTTGGAGTAAATGGAAGAGCTTCTGACGGTGGTGTTTTTGAAAAATTAGAAGATAAAACTTTGTATTTGCCAAATCATGAGGCTTTACCAGGATCAAATGAAAATATTGTTGCGGAAGCGTGGTAAGCAACAATCTGTGTATATAGCGAAACAATAATATATCCACCGTGCAACAATCATACACAACAAAAAATTGATTTTATTGTTATTATCGGTCTATTTTTTAATTCAACCCGAGCAAGCAGGCTTACCCCGGGTAGTGTACACCGAGCAAAGGTTGTACTGGGTAAAATTATTCGGTGCGCATAGAGTAAATAATTGTTTTTTTACTTTGCACACTCTTCGTACACTGACATTGATTTCAGAGTAAAATTTGAAGAACCGAGTAAGCTCGATGTAAGCACAGTTCACAAATAAAAACGCAGTGTGCAAAGTAAAATTACTCAGGTTGAATAAAAAAACACAGAGAATTTTTTGACAGCGCACTGCTTGCTCAGGTTGAATTAAAAAATAGGCCCTATGTTGCAATTATTGACCAACCCAATAAATTTTATTATTTGTTTAAGGAACTGGCAATAACTAACAAAAAATTTATTGTTTCCTCGGTCATTGTCTTCTAAAAACAAATAATATTTTTTTTAAGATCTCTCGTTGTTGTTGCTCGAAGAACAAATTAAATGCGATATCTAAACCGTAAAATGCATCGTACGATCGCAGGGGTATTTCTCTAATTGGTCAGTGGGTGTGGTATAGTTCTGTTAGATAAATCAGCTAGAAAAAAATCTCTGCATAAGCTACATAAATGAGTTGATAAAATCCTGTTACTCTAATTCGAATATTTTTAGTAATATTCGATTAGCATTCAAATACATTTTGAGAGGCCAGCAGGCAACTTCTTCCTGGATCTAGTTAAAAATTAAATTGAGTGTACATAAAATAAATAAACAAAAAAAATTTAATTTTGTTATATTTTTTGTACCACAAAATTTATAAGAATTTTGTGAAAAATTATAATTTGGGTATTGCTTTCATTGGCAAATTGGATTACGCGCGGACGATCGATAATCGGTAAGAGATAAATTTTGAATTGGGTTTTTTAGTGCGGAGGCTAATAGTAAAAATTAAGATAGGTTATCGGGCCTCTTCAAAAAAACTCTCAGGATAAAAGAAAAAAGCCGTTCCTCGTTGGATATCTTGTGACCGTTAGACTGTGAAATTCCCGCATGCGGATTAACAGCAACCAACGAAATGCAAAACACTACGGCATACGGCTTCCCTAAATAAAATTTTGTGCATAGTGTAAAAATTCGAATTTTTCAAGGAAAAATTATATTTTGTGCTTTAGGTGTTAAAGCAAAATAGTTAAAAAAAAAAAAATTCTTAGATAACAAAAAAAAAAAAAAATTCTAATTATCTCAATCCGACGTTATCAAAATATAAAAGAAAAATTATAAAAAAGGGAAAATATTCGTTAAGTGTCATATTTATAAAATTTAAAATTAGTTAATTCATAATAAAAAATTGTTTAGAGCTGAAGAAATATAGCTTTGGTTGAGGAAAAAAAAGGTAAAATAAATAATATAAGAAAAAGTGATTAAAATTATCCACAGCTACGCAACCAGCCTGCTGCCAGGAGTACTCTTTGCAGAGGATCATTTGGTAAGTGTCTATTATTATATGTTTTTGTTTTGGGGGCAGGAAAAATCGCCCATTCAATATATTATTTGTTTCCTCAAAACCTCAATAAAAGTTGTAGGCGTGCAATATTTTAATTAAAGTTTTCTGATAAAAAAAAAAAAAAAAAATATAGTAGTTTCTTAATGGTTAATATTTTCATAAATTATGTGTATACAAAATGATTATTTTTAAAATATGTGAATAATTATAATATTTAATATGGAATAATTTATCTTTTTATTGGTGATGCGGATGAATCAGTGAATCCATGTGAAATTTCGAGAGACTTGTAAGTTAAAGTACGTAAAGTTTGTTCGGCCTATTAATAATCTAGAAGCATGACCCTACCAAGCCGTGAAACTATCCGAACGTTATTGAAAATAAGTACGCTTTCTAGAAGGTCCATAACAATATGCCATTTGTGTTTGTTAGTGATGATGCGTTTCATTTAATGAAAAATATTATGAAACCGTATAGTCATACCACTATTAAGAAGGAGGAAATTATTTTTAATTATAGGTTAACTCGTGTTCGACAAATTGTCGAAAACGTTTTCGAAATTTTAGCTTCAAGATTTATGATTTTGCTTAAACCCATAATAAAATTATATGCAGAAAAGGTAACTACAATAACATTGGCTTGTTGCCATTTGCATAATTGCCTAAGGAAAAAAAAACAAAGCATTTATTTAGACAACGATTTTGCGATATTGATCAACTGGATAGTATTGCCTGAAGATAAGGTTTTCGAAAAAAATGTAAATCATAAATTTCACCTATCTTAAATAAAAATTGTAAATTTTATTTATAAAATAAAAAAATAATACTTACATTTTGTGTTTCTGTATCCTCAAATGTCGATCTCCCTTCCAAAACTCCTTCCTGCTCTTCGAGGAAACTGAGTAAATAAAAATACCACAGAGACGATTCGAAGGGGTCCCATATGAAACGCGATATTTTAAAACGCGAATTGTCAAAACGCGATATTTCAAAACGCGATAATTCAAAACGCGATACGGTACAAAACGCGATATGGTACAAAACTGGAGTTTAGGATCGGGTTATATCAGGCGGGGGGAAGGGGAAATTTAATTTCAGTTTATAGGAATTTAAAAATCGATAGGAGCGAGAGTATAAAGGATCGGTATCAATTAGGTCGCTGCACTCCCGTCGCTTCGCAATGCACAATCTATACCATAACGCGTTTTGAAATATTGCGTTTTGAAATATCGCATTTTGCACCATATCGCGTTTTGTACCATATCGAGTTTTGAAATAGCGCATTTTGAAATATTGCGTTTTGTATTATGTCCCGTTTTGTCATATCTCATTTCGAAATATCGCGTTTTGAAATATCGCGTTTCGAGAGGATCTGGATTCGAAGATATCTTCGGCACCGGCGCCTGATTTTTTGCTTTGATATATTTTGTTTAAATCACACGTATAATTACTACGAAAATAATTAATTTTTCGTACAACCATGTCACGATTTGCATTTTCTTCAATTTCTTTTAATTTTTTCACCATTTCCTCATAAGCAAAACTTTTTGCAATTCTGTTGCTGTAATCTGGGCTTTTGACCATCCTTAGTGGTGGTAAACTTTTATTAAGTTCCAGAAATTCAGTCCAAAGTTCTTTGTTTATAAATTTTGACCTTTTGTTATTATGCACGCTCGAATTTATACACACGACTGAGCAAATTGAACATATACTACGCAGTTTTGCATGTACAAACAACAAAAATATCAAAAAAATCTACAATCACACAATCCGCATGCGCAATCACTCAACCAATACCATACACTGTCAATCAGCATGCACAACCACATGATTGCGCGTGCATGATTGTGTGGTGTATGGGGCCTATAAGATACCGAACATTGAAGGATTATTATAATAAACTATTACGCGGTCCTGCGAACAATGGGAACCAGAGGCAATATTGGCCTTGGGTGCAGTGAGATGAAGTCTATATACAAAAAATTCATGTTTATTATATCGACCGTTATCTTTTGAGAAACGAAATTGAAAAAAATCATGAAACACAAAACGCTGGTGCAAAAATAAAAATTCAATTTATTTTGTTAAATTAAACCTGTCCAAATCTAATTCTATTACATACAGTACAATACATATTTTAGTTGAAATGTACTGAAAATTCTGTACGTTTTTTGGATGGACTGCAAAAATAAAAATAAACTGGCGTAATATTTATAAAAAGCAATTTAACACATATGATTTCTCAACCCATACCCTACTGAAAGCACGTTATGTCTATTTGATTGCTCGATGCTGGTGAAACACTATGGAAGATAATGTGTTACATACGAATATGGATACAAAATCATAATTTTTCTAAAAACTTCATATTTCACATATATAAACTATGTATATGCTTTATAAAATAAATAAATTGGACTTATGTTGTTACGTGTGTGTGTATGTGTCATTTTCAACATATTTTTAATTTTTATATAAATTTTATTTATTGAACTTAAAATAAACGAGATATTGCATTTGACAATGCATTTGTTACAACAGGAAAAAAAAATATCCGAAATTCAATTTGGTATTTTTTTAATTTTTAATAAATTTTCAGTCAAAGCAGAGCTTTGTTAGCAAAAAATGCCCGAAACTTGAAACATATACAAAAAGCTCGAAATTTTTATGTATTTCGTATTTGGTAATTCTTGTAAATGATTTATAATATTTCGCTATTCTTTTGTAGCTTGAAGGGAGTATTGGGATATAAATTTATAACGAGCAGGATCTGCACAGAATTTCGAGTTGAATATTTTAAATTGTATTTTATACTACTTAGTTGTTTTACGCATAACATTAATTAACCTGTAAACGCCATTAAGGCACATTTTAGATATACCAAATAAAGCATATAGCACCAAATATTCCAATGTACTTAGTTGTAAGATGCAAATTTTTTTTCTCCAAGTGTGCTAGTTTTACCACAATTTCTGCCTTCAGCTTGACAAATAATGATGAGTAGTATGCTGTTGAAATGGTTTCCCTTTTTGAAGATAACCGATTAAGATAAATCTATGATTGTCCCAGAAAACAGTCATCACTTTCGCCATTTCGCTGGTAGGTTACGTTTAAATTCAGCTACCCTCAATTTCACGGTGGTAAATAATGGTCCAGAGTCCCCCGACACAGCGTCCAACTCGTGTTTGATTTGCGTATGTGTATTGCCACAGAATATACAGAAGTGATATAGCTCCATTGTTGTATGAATTTCTTTCGACTCGAATATTTGTCCTTCTACATAAAAATAGGAGTGGTAAAAATGGTTTAGATATGTAGATAATAGATAGTGCTAGTAGTGTCAAAAAAAGATAAATTGATTATAAAATCTGCGATGTCACTTTGACTATATCAACCTTGTTGCAGTTTTTGATAAAATCTAAGCTAACTAAAGATTTCAACTAAAATGGCAAAATTCGATTTAAAGGCAAAAACTTCCTAATATGCTGTTGGAATTTTTGTGCTACAAGGATGTATGTTTGATGATAACACAACCTTCAAATTATGAATTGAATTACTTTTTTTAGATAGGGGTCAAAAACCAGAAAATTTTGGAAACCGTAAATAAAATGGGTATGGTGAATTATACGGTGGATATTCACCAAAGGTTTAATATGAGTGAAGCTATGCCAGTAGAGCTTTCAAATCGCAAATCGGTTGTATCATCTAATTGTGAAAGATCCAAAAACATTATTAATATCAGGAATTCGATTTCAAAATTGAAATGATCGATAGCGTTTACAAACTGGTCAAATATTTGTATGAGGTAACTATCAGGATTCAATGCGTTATTTATATTTTTGCGTTCTGGTTGTGTAACCATCCAACAAAAATTATTTAAACATATTATGAGGATATTTGGCATCAAAAATCTTGGCCCTTAACCGAGCGGGCGACATTGGAAAATTTTAATCGCCTACGGGAGGGATAGTATATCGACAGCAATTTCAATGATATTCAAGCTCGTCAGCAACGGACCTGATTGATACACTGGAGTGTATTCGTGTTTTTCAATTACACTATTTTATGGTATTTGGCCACATTGATTATCATTAATCGAGCACGGCGTAATGCACTAAACGATTTGATTAAAGTTATTGGAGATCCAATCACCGAATTCTTGGAGCATTTATACATAAACTATTAAAGATTTTTTTATAATCGGTTGTTTAGATGAATTTGTTGAAAACGTCCGTTTAATGATTTTTTGAACATTTTACAGAATCCATCAAAGCGTTACCATAAGTATGTTGGATGGTAAAACAAGAAATCGAAGGAAGGTTTTTGTGACTTTGATTGTGACTTTAGTTCGTAATGCTCGACTCGATGATAAAATTGACTAGAAATTGGGACATGTTGTAATGGGGACGCAATCTTTGTCACCATATCAACAGGTAATTGAAAAAAATTGATTCCTTCTCGGTTCGTTCGGAAGCTCTCACTGGTACTGTAGAAATAATACTACAAATTGTGGAACCCATAAACCTTTTTTCTGTTAATAGTCATCCGATAAAGTTGAAAATTCAGAATAATCCGAATTAAATTTACGAGGGTATATCAAAAAGTCTTGCAATATCATATGAAAAAAACGAGTGAGTGAGACAACAATATATTTTTCAAAACCATTTTTTGTCACGATGAAACTTCTAGAAGAACATTTCGATGTAAATTTTACGGTTCGTTTGTTTTTGTCAATTTAGTAACATGTGTTTTGAATTTTTCTTAAAATGAATGAAATTGAATATCGCGCCGTTACTAAATTTTTCTATAAAGATGGACGAAATGCAATTTATATATTCAACTATATATCAAAAGTTTACGGCGAATCTGCACCATCATATGCCACAGTAACAAAGTGGGTAAAATTATTCAAAAGTGGTTGGGAGTCATTATAAGACGATAACCGCTCGGGTCGGCCAGCAGATGCTATTAGCCATGAAAACGTAATTTTGGCTGATTCTATTGTATTGGAGGACCGGCGTATTTCTGTTCCGCGGTTAGCGTGGAGACTTTCTCTTTCATACGGTACCACATATACTATATTACATGACCACCTTCACATGTCGAAAGTAAGTGCGCGATGGGTTCCCCGTTTGTTGAATGCTGAACAAAAAAAAATGCGTGTTTAAACTTCAAAGGCGATTTTAGATATGTACAAAGCAGATCCAGAAAATTTCTTGGGTAACATAATAACAGGCGATGGAACATGGCTTCATCACTGGGATCTGGAATCCAAACAAGAATCGATGCAATGGATTAAACGTAGTGAACCACCACCAAAGAAATTCAAAACTCAACCGTCTGCTGGTAAGGTTTTGGCAACAATTTTTTGGGATGCTGAAGGAATTTTGATAATCGATTATATGCCACCGAAAACCACAATCACAGGCATATATTACGCAGAGGTTTTGCGAAAATTGAAAAAAGCGATCCGGGAAAAACGGCCAAGGAAAGTTAGGAAAAAAATCTTGCTTCTTCACGACAATACACCAGTGCGCAAGGCTAATATTGCTCAAGCTGCATTAAAGGACTGCGGCTTCGTGGAAATTCCGCATCCACCGTACAGTCTAGACTTGGCACCCAGTGACTACTTCTCTTTCCCAATTTGAAAAAAACACTAAGGGGCCGGAAATTTTCCAGTGACTATGAAGTACAGTCTGTTGTAAATGAATATTTTATGGAGCAAAAGAAATCTTTTTTTTTAGAGGGTTTAGGTAAGTTAATTGATCGATGTGACAAATGTATAAACCTTAAAGGAGATTATGTCGAAAAATAAAAATATTGCTGTCTCTCTCACTCTTTTTTTTCATATGATATTGCAAGACTTTTTGATTTGCCCTCGTATAATAAAAATTCGGAAATTTGCAATAATCAACATTTGTTTTATTTTTAAAATTTTCAGGTAAACTACATCCGACATAAGTGTTGTTCTGAACAAAATAACTTAATTACCGCCAATTTTGGTCGATGCACAATTATCGAAGATAGGGATTACCGTTTCGTTGAGCGTACGGTTGAAATGACTATGAGTATAGTCTATATTTCTAGCCCCTGGAATTCTTTGACTGACCCAAATTTGGGGCTCACATGTCAGACTCCTTGAACGCGACAGTGTTGACAACTACGAGTAATTATGCCGATGTCTAATGAATTAAATCCATCCTGATATAGCTTGATGATGAATTCAAATAATTGGGTTACCTCGGCTGAATTTAACCACGATGGACTGTCGATGTGGTAGGTTCTGATCACGTAATCCATAGCGAACTTCAGCATAATCGAATTAAATTCCAAACTTTTCGCCATTTGATGTTTTTGGTAGGTGCAGTAAAAGAATATTGTAAAAGCTAATGTTGAGTTATATAATTCAAAATTCTTCAAAATTTAATTCATAAGAGTCATAGCACTGTAGGTGGATGCTGCTAAAACGAGTAGTTTGCATATTATTATAAATCACCATAACAACGTTCCATAAGATACCTGCAAAATGCATACCACGTTCATCTCAGCTAAGTATAAGCCATATTTATTTTTAGAAAGCATCTAAAATTACCGAATTTATACAAGATGTTGAGAAAAACCAATGGCGCACATTACCAATTGACAATCGATCCAATTTTCCGGTGCAATGGGTTAGATTCGGTTAGAGTGGTTGTCCTAAAGGACTATGACATAGAAACAATCAGATCCGTAGGCGCGCCACATTGTTTTCTCTCTCCAATCTACTCATAAATGAAACCTAGGATATCCTTGACGTCTATTGTACTGATTTCCGCCAAGCCATTTCGGAAAGGAGCTTTAAAAAATTTCGGTTTGCTAAGCACTAAACGGGGACATAGGTGTAACGGAAATGGAATTCAGTTTCTTCCTTCTCTTTATCTTAACTACGATAATAATAATGTGAAAAGACCTCCATTCTACTCGCATGCTTACCTATGCGACAGTGTCCCGTAACAGCATCCACCTCCATACTGACATGTCGTCACCGCAGCGGTACCGGCTTATATAATCAACCATATTATACCTTAACGAGTCAACGGCTTCGCTTATCGCAATTAGTCCAGCTTGAAAAGCGCTGCTGTACTCCAGGGGCCAAAAAGGTATGGAATATCAGTCCTAAACCTCTGATACAAAGATCCAGATGTAGATGGAGTTGAGCTAGAATGAGACCCAGACACTTTGCTTTATCAGTGAAGTTTTCTCCAGAACCATTTAAGGTAGGGGTTCGATATGAGGCAGTTGTTTTGTGTGGATTCACTATTAAACCGCAACTGTTAGCCCAAATTGAAGAGGATGCCAAGCGCACGTTATAGGTGCAAGGAAATTTACTGAAGACACACATATCGCAACATTATAGAAGCAACCACCTTAATACCTTCCAGATTTATTAACAGATCATTTATGACGAAGTTTCAAGGAAGAGGGGATAATACCCCACATTGCGTATACCCTGCTTTTGTGGATTTGACCTACCCAGCCCCTGAGTGGTTAGTCCGCGCGCAGAGAGGTGGGTGCCTGTCTGGTCGCCTTGAGTTTGGTGACGTTAACGGCTTCCACTATATCAAGAAATGTTATCATGAAGTATTCGTTATGTTCAAGGGGTTACAGAATAGGAGCAAGAAGGAAGTGGGTAGCAGTTTTCACAGCTTTCCCCTTGCAATATGTATGATGGGATTTCGATACCATAGTTACCTCAATCGAACTCCTAGAGTGGGTTTTTATCAGCCTTTTCAAAAGTTTTAGTAGGGAGGTAGGAAGTTGTTCCCACCTTTGATATAAATATTAAATTTACATCAGCTCATTTATTAGAAATGTGATAGAGTTCTAGGGTTGCGCAGATGCGGAGCTACCTGGAAAGTGAGTTTTCAGTAGTAGCGTAAGGATTCTGCACTAGTTCCGGTCCAAGATTCAAGTGGTCATTGGAGAAAACTGGGAGTGATGGGACTTTAGTACTTTACGCAGCCTAAATGTCTTAGAGAGCTCCTGGATTTTACTACGTATTTGTATGTTTTGAGAACCTCTTTGTAGTAATCGTATACCTTTGCAGCTTTAGTCTCTCTATCCTCCGTCATTTTTAAGGGTGTTTTGAAATCCTTTCGACCATCACGTTGGTCGAGGTTTATGCAGAGGTCTACAGAGATTGCATGAGTCTAGATTTAAATTTAATTGAGAGTCTAGATTTAAACCCAATATCGCATATACATAAGGTTATGTACTCAGAATAAAATAAATGAGTAACTCACCTCGTTCATTCGTATTACTGCTTCTCCCAATTGTGTGATGTGGATTTGCATCACTTTCCATAGACCGACTTCAATTTTTTTGAATTTGGGCCCCCCTAATGAGCTTCCTAAAATAATAAGTGGCATATCTTTCCAGTCATGAGGAAGGTAAATTGATAGTAGCCAGAGATTTGGTCCATCCATCTAAATACTTGTTGACCACATTTGAATTGCTGTAATTTGATAACAGAAAGATAATTAGATTATTTTTAGCAAGAATACAGAATGAAATCATCCTACCTTCTTCGAAGTTTATATTTCGGTGTCCTCAACATTTGTTTTGCTCCTTTACTTCAACCTCCAGCACAGTGGCATAAAGCATGGAGGTCTCCTCTGACTTAGATTCCGCCAAAGATCCACAAACTAATCCGATCGAATTGAACATTTCCGTCCCTGCAGAGATCTCCTCACCCATTTCCATGATGCTTAGGGGTTCAGTCGGGCCCGTACCGGTATCGGTTCCCTCAACATGTTACCCTCATTTGTTTATAAATCTTAAGCGTGACTGCGCTGAAATAATTTTAAGCGTGACTGCGTTCTTGCCAGCACACCCATAGAGTCGTTGGTCAATATTATAATATTATATATAATATTATAATATTATATATAATAGCGGATCTATAATCAGCCGTCAGTTGTTCCAACTTCTGGAAGGCTAGGCTCTCTGAAATTGAAATTTTGTCTGAAAATATTGAGTTATGCACCTTGGATTTTGAGTTATGCGTGCATTATACATATTTTTTATAATTGTTTTTTTTTACTAACTATACTATATACTTCGCTAAGTCAATGAGTATACGTTAAGTATATTTGTTTTTAATATTAATAGTAATAGTTAATATATTTCTTAGTAGAATTTAAGTTTGTGTTTGTCGACTAAAAGTGTTTTTGTTTAACGGTACTTGGAATATTGCTTGAGTTGTAAGTATTTAACTACTTACTTACATATGTGTGTATGTAATTAAATACTTACGCACAAAGCATTTTATCAGAGAGATGCCGAATAAAATAGTGAAACGAAAAAAAATCTCAATATAAATCAAAATCAAGATTCTAGAAAGATTTAAAAAAGGGGATGAACCTGAATCAACAGTACGTGCAATTAAGATGCACAAAAATAAAATAAGACAATCGGTTGAGGCTTTTTCAACAATCAGCATGAATTCTTTTAGCCAGAAATCCTTTAATGGAAAAATGGGGCTTTTGATGATATGGATATGCGATAAAACCAGAAAAATATGTCTTTGGATGGCACTGCAATTCGTCTAAATGCAGTGCGTAGTTACAACCACATCAAAATAAATGAACCATCCTATTCTATTAGCCAAATACCAGAATTTTCTGGAAGCAAAGGATGGCCGGAGAATTTAAAAAAAAAGATTCTCCTTACATAACGTCAAGCTATTGGGTGAAACAGCATCAGCTGATAAAGAAGCAGCGAAATTATAACCGCCCGAGCTTAAACAGATTATTGAAGAAGGCGGATATGTGGTGGATCAAATTTTCAATGCCGATGAGACTGTTCTGTTTGGAAGGAAATGCGAAATCGCATATACATTTCCAAGCAAGAAAAAACTGCGCAAGGTTTTAAGGCGGCCAAAGACAGAATTTCGTTGATGTAGTAATGCTTCGGGTGATTTGGTAACCAAACCATTAGCCATCCATCGCGCATTAAACCCTCGTGCGTTTAAAAGCACTACTAAAAATCAGCTTCCTGTATTCTGAAGAGCAAACAAAAAAGCCTGTATATATATATATATATATATATATATATATATATATATATATATATATATATATATATATATATATATATATATATATATATATATATATATATATATATATATATATATATATATATATGTAGGATCTCAAACCTTCGACATCGCAACGCACCACACCTCAGTAGTAAAACATTGCAGTATTACCCTGTGCAATCAGCGGTAATTGAACTTAACTGTTTTGTTAATCAATAGAAAACGAGATGAGAAAAAAAGATCATTCTCGATTTGGTTGTCAACATATTAACATAAAATATAATAATTATGTCGAAGCTGTGCTGATTGAGTTTTATTTATTCGCCGATTTACTTGTTTTTGCTCTTTTCATCGTTGGACACTACAAATTTGGGGGCTCAACCGCTTGCTGAACTTGCTGCGCATCCATTATTGGTACGTAGAGTGATTTATGCGTAATTGTGTAAAATCCAGAAACGGGAGTGAAACGTAAAATACGAAAGTGCTTGTAGCGGAGTGATTAAGCGTTTCTTCAAAAAAAAATACAAACAGGTTTTAACATGGGGAAAAATAAGAAACAAAGTTTTGATGGTAAAGATGAAATGAGTACGTTTAATGAATCTGATTTTATACGGGGTTTTAAGGCAAGCTTACAAGAAATAACGGAGCACGTGTTTAATCGAAATCAGGAAAATGTGTCCAGTAATAACGGGACACGTGGAAATGATACGGAGACAACAAATCAGAATCAAGCGAAATGCAGCCACGCGGTGAATCATGTTTCTTTACGCGATTTGGATGGATATGTACCAGATTTTGACGGCAACGGCTCGTACTCAATTGAAAACTGGTTAAGCGATTTTGAAAATGCCGCTACATTATTAAAATGGAATCCACTTCAGAAACTAATTCAAGCACAACGATGCCTTAAAGGTCCCGCAAAAACTTCGTTAAGAACGGGTGTTAACATAAAAAATTTTGAGGAGTTAAAAACCCACCTTTTAAGCGAATTTAAGCGTAATGAAAATAGTGCTGATATTCATCGATTATTGATGCAACGCAAGAAGAATAAAACCAAATCACTGCACGAATATTTTTTGGAAATGAGGGAACTAGCTGCTCGTGGACATGTTGACATACCAGCCACTATTCAATACACTATAGATGGGATCGATGACATTGCAGCTAACAAGGCTATTTTATATGGAGAAAAAACTGTTAGTGAATTTCGAGAAAAGCTGGAAGTATATTCAACGTTTAAAATGAGAAACGATAATACCGTTGCAAATTCTTCAACAATTCCTAAATCTACACAAAACTTAAAATGTTTTAATTGTGGGCAGAGCGCTCACTTATCAAGAAATTGTAGACGACGTGCCGATGGATTAAAATGTTTTGGCTGTAACGAGTATGGTCATATATCGGCGAAATGTCCCAAAAAAGCAGTAAAAACCGGTTGTGCAAATGAAGATAGCGAAGATATTGGTGAAGATGGTGATTTAGCCGACAACCACCAACAATCCAGCTCTTAAAATAAAATCTCAAATTTGAGAAAACGCTTTTGATAATATCATCATTATAACGACGAAATCAACGACGTAATTAACGACGAAATCAACGACGAAATTAACGACGAAATCAACGACGTAATTAACGACGAAATCAACGACGAAATTAACGACGATATCAACGACGAAATTAACGACGAAATTAACGACGAAATAAAAATAATGATGGGGGAGAATCTTGAGCGTCATAGTATCAGTTTGATCGAGTCGACCAAACAGCAGGATGGCCGATTGTAGGATCTCAAACCTTCGACATCGCAACGCACCACACCTCAGTAGTAAAACATTGCAGTATTACCCTGTGCAATCAGCGGTAATTGAACTTAACTGTTTTGTTAATCAATAGAAAACGAGATGAGAAAAAAAGATCATTCTCGATTTGGTTGTCAACATATTAACATAAAATATAATAATTAAGTCGAAGCTGTGCTGATTGAGTTTTATTTATTCGCCGATTTACTTGTTTTTGCTCTTTTCATCGTTGGACACTACATATATATATATATATATATATATATTACTTACCACGATTTCATTACCACCCGCAGATCCAGGATTTCCCTAATAATTTTGTGGAAAGTAGCGGCTAAGGCCTTTTCCAGCTACTTCCAAGTGTTGGCCGATATATATCAATCTTCGTGGGTTCTGTCAATGACCGCCACCATTAAGTGTTTTTTGACACTTCATTGAAACGTCTATTTAAAATTTGCTACATTCAATTCTTCTTTGCATCCTTCTGTGATCGCTGTTCTGATCTCTGCCTTTTGTGTAGGAAGCTTTCAGACGAGCCCCCTCCTTAATTTCAATGATCTTTTTATCGCATGAGAACGTTTCCATGTCCTTGTCCGTTCTCTTCGCTAACGGAATTTTATTGGCCTTTGCTAAAGCTTTCCAGGCTCTTTCCTTTTTGATACGCGGGGACCATTGCTTGTGCTTATATCCATAGAGTTGTTTGTACTGTCTCTCGTTTCTTCGGTACGTCTTTTCTTCGTACGTCCTGCTCACCAGGCTTAATCACCAGAGTCCCACGTTGGTTACCTATGTATGCCTTGCATATCCAGGCCTACAAAGGCCAAAATTCCACATTTTTCGGCTTTTAAGAGTGCCGGACTGTTCGTTTTTTGTATTATTATTTTCATTCACGTTTTGTTCTGTCGTAGTACCCAGATAATGTTTTTTGATCTGGAGGGTGTCAGGTATCTGGACACACCAATTAGAGATGGAGCTATTTGATACTGATAACTCAATGACTATGGCCGTGGGGTTGCTGTATTAGCTGTAATGTATTGTGCATTTCGCTAGCTGCTCAATTCCACATTTTGCTACCTTTTGACAACATTTTTTCCAGACATTCACATTCAGAAGAACAACTCATGTTTCTAAATTGCCTAAATTTATGCAATCCCCATATATGTCATGAATAACTGAACGAGCTTTTAATTTACTAGTTTTAATGATTTTATTTTGTAATAAATTGTAATCGCGGGTTAGTATGTACTTTTAATGCATACAGTCTGACGAGTCTAAGAAATTTTATAATATAAAAAATTCATCTCTCTGGATTGTTTAATACTAAACTACCGAACCCTTGGTAATATCTTACCCTTGGTAATAGCTTAAAATAATTGCCTGATTTTCTGGAAATTCGAAAAACTTCTTATTATTTATTTATATTTAAGGTAATTTTATTTTGGTCACTTTCAAAAGGCATGAAGAGGATATAGACACATTCCTATTTTAAAACTGAGATGTCCAACAAGTTCATGCGATAAGGTGTTTTTAGTTACCACTTCTAGTTGTGCTACTCAATTGCCGTAACGTTGAAACTAGTTTGAACAAAATGCTTAATGGAATCCGTAATTTGTATGTAAATATTAAATTCAGTAAATACTTGAATCGGTTTATAATTTAACATTTTCTATTAGGGTATTCAACTAAGAAGTCTTTCAATTTGAAAACTAGTTTTAATAAATGGGAGAAGAGACTAAACTTTTGCTTATAAAATAATAATATTCTCCCACATTGGCGGAATTAATAATTACACAACTCTCGTACCTCTAAACAAATATTAATTAATTTAAGAAGAAAAAGCTTAATTTCATAAACAAAAGCTTTACGTATTTCTTTATACTTTACAACATATCTGGTATTTGCAGTATTCTATGCATGTACTAAAGTGTATGTATTGATAACAATACACATTTAAACTACAAACCATATCAACAATAAAGGACAGGATATATATATATATATATATATATATATATATATATATATATATATATATACCCCGAAGATTTTAGTAAAAACAAAATTCTTTTATCAGAGAGGTAAGACTAGAAGAAAAGTGGAAAATGATTACAGAAATAAAATTTTTCTTTTCCAGTTTTTTTTTGTTTTATACTGTGAAAACAAAACATATATACACATTCGGGGTTCTATCCTTCAATTAGAAACGAGAAATCAAAACAGAACAAAAAAATGTTTTTTGTTATCAGATAAAAAACAACAAGGAAAATCACAATGAAAAATATTTAGTATATAGAAGAGAGAATAGATTTTTATTTTCCCAAGCTTTTATTGTTTCGTCTGAATTTTATATTTTTCGCAGTGAATTTAAACATAATGTTCATTTCGTTATGTTTTCCCCATCCAGTTAGTTTTCCATTGCGATGCTTTATTTTGTGTTCGCTGGCACAATAAAAAATCATAACTCGTCGAACAAAAGCAAATCATTAAAGTAACATCGCACAGTGGCATTTGTATTTCGTGTGTATACCTTGGCCCCAGTGGTTCGATGGTATTGTTGTTGGTGAGTTATTTTGATGTATGTGTAAGGACCGTAATATTTTATTACAGTATGTTGAGATTTTGATCAATGATGATTTATTCTAACATTGATTATTTGATCTCGGTGGAACGTAACACGCATTCCACAAAAACAAAACCCTTCACATAACAAAGTGCTAGTAAGCTTGATGATATTTAATATATCTTTCTCAGTGGTAGAGTTAAGAGTTAGGTCTTGCCGTGAACTCGTAAAGGTCAAATTTTATTCAACTCACTCTCATTTGAAAGTATGGTTATTTTTATGAAAACTTAAATTTTTTTCAATGATGATTTAGAACCGTCCTGTGGTCATTGAATTGACGTGTAGTATTTTTAACTGACGACCATTATTTTATTTAATTATATTATTGCCTTACAAACTGATTGTTTTTTTGTTGAAGATGTTTTAAACTGAGGTGTTTAATAAAGGTTTAGTTTTAGTTAGTTAACTTCTCTCAAAATTGCCCAAGCCAGTATTTTATCTCCTAACACACTTTTCAGATGATACTTTATTGATTTAACTGAGGCTTCTCATATGCATCACTTGCGTTCATAGAACTTACTTTATCGGTAAAGCGGTAGACCCAAGCCCCAATTCTCAAAATTTTCCTGATGGTGGAGAACTTGACCATTATATATATCAACAACGTTGTCGATTTCAATAGGGGCGGTTTGAACGCCAGCAGTTTGATGAATTATCAGCGATTTCGGCCCATTGCATCACACATCAAATGAAATAATTCTGATGGCATTGATTGCAAAAATGTTGTCTTCTCTATGTCGTGACTGTGGTACTGGAGCTATTTCTTTGAATGTGTTAACTAACCTTTTAGCCAAATACGATTGAGCATATGATATTTCAGCCGGTTGAAGGAAGTCGCACGGTAATCTTATATTTTCGCCGTATACTAAAAATGATGACGTGTTACTAAGGCCCTCGCGAAAAGCTGTACGCAACCCGAGCAAGATCGATGGTAAAGATCTAGTCCTCTGCTGATTTTCTTTACAAGTGATCGATATTTTCAAGCTGTGATGCCATCCAAGCAGTTTTTGCAGTTTGAATCCAAGCAAAGTTCGTTAAATAGATGAGATACGAACTGAGAACCACGATTCGTTACTATAGATGAAGGAATACCATAACGACAGATCCAATTTCTGTACACTGCTTCCATGACTGTATCTGCTCATGTGTAGGGTACTAGAATGGCTTCTGGCCAGCGAGTATAACGATCGATAAGCGTTACACAATATCGATTTCCTTCCGAAGTAGGTAGGAGTCCCACGATATCGAGGTGGATTTCATCAAACCGATTTATTTATTATTTATTTTTTTATTTATTTATTTAAAGAAATCTATTTTGTAATATACATGTATGATTTCAGATTATTTACAGTTATAGTTAAAATTATATTAAAACAACAAAAAACTTTAAAACAGAATAAAAAAAAAAAAATATAAACCAAATTTTGGTTTAAACAATTAAAAATTTAGAAAAAAGTCTTTAAGGATATTTTTAAAGTTGTCCTTTGATAAGTTGAAGTCAAATACATCGTCAATTAAGTTGAAAGATTTAGACATCCTATTAATTGGGTTGTTTTCTCCATAGTTGGTGGAATGGTGTTCAAGTGCTAAAAATTTATGGTTTCTAAATGTTCTGCATGGCACGTGAATTGATATGTTTTCCAAGATGTAAGCTGAATCTACGTGACCAAGCAAAACGTTACCAATAAAAGCTGCTCCCAAGAGAAGTCGTCTATTTTCAAGCGTGCATATTTTGTAATCTGTGCATCTTGTTGTGTATGGAGGTAAGCGAGCCACATTTTCATGGAATGGTAAGTTGTGGTCGTAATCCCAGTCACTCTTCTTTAACAAAAAAATCAGGAACTTCTTTTGAATGCTTTCAATTCTTTTTATGTGTACAGCATAGTATGGATTCCAGACCGTTACAGCGTATTCCAGTTGAGATCGAACATAAGCGAAATAGAGTGAACATAAGGTTTGGATATCCTTAAATTCACCTGTCCATCTTTTAACAAATCCGAACATGGCATTCGCTTTCGCAATACAATTTTCAATATGCCTATTGAAACTGGCGTTTTCGACAAATGTAACACCTAAGTCTATAACCTCATTGACTCTTTGCAGTACTTCGTTGTTGACTTTGTATGAAGTAATTATTGGATTTCGTTTACGATGGAAAGACATGATTTTGCATTTCTTAATATTTAAGTATAGTGAGTTCCGATCACACCACTCACTTAATCTATCTAAGTCTTCTTGAAGTTTCTCCGTATCTAACAATCCATTAATAGTACGAAAAATTTTCACATCATCTGCAAATATGAGCACGTCTGAGTTTTTGATTATCTCGGTTATTCGGTCTATGAAAACAATAAAAATCCAAGGCCCGAGGTGTGATCCTTGGGGAACACCAGATGTAACTTTAATACAGTTTGATTTTTCATTTCCCATTATCACAAATTGGCACCGGTTTGATAGATATGATTTAAACCAATTTATGTAATCGAGAGAAAACCCAAAATTGAATAAACTCTGGAGTGCTTTATGATGACAGATAGAATCAAATGCTTTACTAAAATCCGTGTACGCTACATCAACTTGACGGTGTTTTTCTATCTCGTTAATTAGTTTACTGGTGAATTCAACCAGATTAGTCGATGTGGATCGGCCAGGCATAAACCCATGCTGGTTTATTGATATATGACGTGCAATTGTGGATTTAAAACTGTTGCATAATACTAACTCAAATAATTTTGGAATTGATGATGTAGTTGATATTCCTCTGTAGCATGAGATATCCTCACGTTTCCCCGATTTAAAAATTGGAGTAATTTTTGAAATTTTCCATTTTTCAGGAAACACGCCGGTGTTTAAGGAATGATTGAATAGATAACATAATGGAATTGTTAAAATTTCAGCGTACTCCTTCAGAATAGAGGAGGGAATATCGTCAAGACCGCAACCATCTCCAAACCCCCTTAAAGCCGATAAAATGTTGTCCTCAAAAATAATAGGAGGAGTTATTGATGTGTTGTTGTTGCTGGGTTGTTCGTACAATCCACTAGTAACGCTTGGTCTATAGACTGATTGAAAAAACGACGCGAACATGTTAGCTATATCTTTGGCGTTTGAAGAGCAGGTATTGTTGTACGTCATATTAGCAGGGTATCCTTCAATTTCGCGTTTATTCCTAAAGTATTTCCAAAATTGTTTTGGATTTACTTTAATTTTGTCTTGAATTTGATTAAGATACGACCTGTATTTAGATTTGAAATAAATTTCAAATTCATTACTATGTTGTAGAAACGTAGTTTTGTCCGCTTCTAACCCGCTTTTCAACATTTTGGCATACGCTTTCGACTTCCGATTTTTTAAGTTAACTAGTCTATCATCAAACCAATGAGGGTGAGCATTTTGTGGTTTACAGCACATAGGTACATACATTTCGAAGCCTTGAAGCATGATGTCATTAAATTTGTCCATTGTTGGTAATCGGTAAGTTCCGATCTAGTTCTTGACGTATGCGTAGAAATTTTTGATTTTTGACACCTGATGCCGTTGTGTGAAAGATTGTGTACATGGTCGAATACTGTTCGACGAAATTCTTTCGGAATGTAAATATTTTTTCTTCGTACCAAAAACTGGAAAATCCCCAATTTTAACTGAGTTGTCAGATACCATAAGCGCCCGCAACTCGTCATCGTTTTGTTGTTCCGTTGCAATTTGCTCGTAGTCGAGGTTACTATCGATTGTAATTTCGTTGAAGAATACGCTGCTAATAGTTCACGATCATATGTAACTATATCGTTTTTGAGTTTCATTAAGTTAAACTGAAAAAAACTCAACGGCTGAACTATCCAAAGCATTCACCATTACTGCATTAATCAATCGTTCTTTGGAGAGCTCGAAAACATTCTCCAATTGGTCTGACCATTCTATTAAAAGTTTATCATTCTTTTTTGAGCCGATCAGTTGGTCATTGAGACTTTCTTGTTCTTCGGTTGCGTGTGGAAGGAATTTCCTATGGAAGTTTATCATTCCAAGATAACCACGTAAATCTGATACGGTTTTCGGTTTAGGGAATTGTATGATAGTCTCGATTTTAGTTTTTGTTGGGTAAATGCCTGATGATGAAATATCATGACTTAAGAGTGTGATTTCTTCCACACCAAACACAGAGTTGTGTTTATTAGCATTTATATCAAGTCTGACCTCTTTTAATCGCTGAAATATTGCTTGCAGGTGTTGCAATGTTCTTCTTCCGATTTCAATGCAATAAACATGTCGTCGATGTACACGTAACAGAAATCCAGACCTCTAAAGATGGAATCCATTAGTCTTTGGAACGATTGAGCGCCGTTTCGTAGACTTAAAGTCATCCGAGTAAACGCGAATAATTCGAAAGGTGTTTGGATGGCAGTTTTCGGGACGTCGGACTCAGCAATAGGCACTTGAAAATAGGCGCGAACTAGATCGATTGATGTAAAATATTTGCACTCTCCCAATTGGTGTATAAGATAAACCAAATAATGAATACTGTACACGTCTGGCTTGGTTTGTGCGTTTAGAGCTCTGTAATCACCCCAAGGCTTCGATCTCCCGTTCTTTTTGTGTACTAAGCGCAAAGGAACGGACCAATTGCTATTGCTAGGTAGGCATATTCCTAATTCGATCATTTTACGAAATTCTTCTTTCGCGATTCTATACTTTTCAGAATCGAGTCGGCGCCCTCGAGCGGCGCATGGACAATCTGTTGTTTCCATACAATGAAATACACTATGAAGTGCATCGTTAACACCAAATTTCTCGACTGTTATGCTTTTCGTGGAGGACATGTGCTTAAAGAAATAGTTTTAATTCCCGTCGTTTGAACACTAGAAACATTGGCATTCGCTGATAAATGTGTTAGGCTATCTATTAATTTTCGATTTTTAATGTCAACCAGGAGACCAAAATGTTTTACAAAATCTGCCTCGATTATTGATGTATTGGTATCTGCCAAAATAAATTTCCAATTGAAATTTCTACGCAGGTCTAAAGTTACGCAAACTGATTTGGTACAGTATGTTTTTATCACAGATTTATTAGCCGCATGTAACAGAATGTCACTTGGGGTTGCTTTTTCGGAATTGTATTTAATGACGGAAACACTCGCACCAGAATCAATTAAAATTTTTTGTTTAGATTGGTGATCGTAAGTTGATAACCGAATTGAATCTATTGCACCCGGGTATTGGTCGATACGCGGGAATCTTTGAAGTTTTTTTTAGCTTCGTTGTTTATCGTATCCTTGTGCATCTGGCTATTTTTGTTATAATTACATGGTTGACGACATTTGCGAGCCCACTCAGCAAAAAAATGATGGTAGTAGTATAATCCGCCTGGAAATTGTTTTTGGCGGCTGTTGTTTCTGTGAGGGCGATATTGTCGTTGGTGTGAACGGGATCTGTCTTTACGATTGTTTAACTGGCTTTCCAGACTTTTATTTTTTTTATTAAATAATCGTATTCCTCAGAACTAGAACTATTATGTGGTTTATTCCTTATAGGACTAGTTTGTATTGCGTTAATGGATTTACTAGTGTTTGCTATTTATACTTCCCAAATCTGATCTGCAACTTGGCATTGTTTATCAATATCTTCGTTGGATCAAACCGCTAAAAACGGTATTAATTCGGTTGGCAAATTTTGCCAACCAAATAGATTTTAATTAATCTGCGTTAACGACTGCCAAAGATCCAATTTTCGAATTAAGTTTGCGATAAAAGACTGATGGTTTATCATCTCCCATAGTCAAACTACCGGAAAGGAGTTGTTTTAGACGTGATTCCTTTTGATCAATGCGGTTTTGAGGGTGTCGCATTTCTATCCAGATTTAGGTGGCATTGCAAACAGATCGGATATTCCCTCCAATACATTCTCTTCAGTCCTGGATAAGACGATATCATATTGATCCTCGTCTGAGGTTATTTTGTTTAGCCCGAATCATCCTGAACGTTAATTTTTCGAATTTTTCAAAAATATTTTAGATGTTTAACTTGTAGATCAAATGAGAAGAATGGCATCATCAGATTTTTTCAAAGGTCTCAGTGTCCTTAAGGGGTCCTGTTGCCACATGACAACGCCAGAATTGAAAGGGTACAGGACGGTGCCACATAGTAAATCGGTTTGTTTATGGATTCACTTCAATAAAACAACAAGATTATGTAGTAATTCAGTTTTTATTTTATTCAGATAGTACTGACAGGTAAGTATCTATTTATTCATTAGTATGGTAAGGCTTAAAACAACGCAAGCAAAGCACTTTGTCGCACTTAGTGCAAGCAGTTCGAACAATCGAATTCCATAAGTCGCCCGCACAGCGTCTCTTCTTCTCTAGAGGTAAACAAGGTGTTTCGTCTGGTCATAGACTTGCAACGCTACTATGCGACTTTGGCGGATCTCCAAAATGCTTGCAATAATAAATTGCAATTTCGCGTTTGAATTGCTTTTATGGCATAGCCGGATTAAGCGATAAGCGATAAGCGATACGGTAAGCTGCAACGCTTTGGTCAAATCGATCGACTCCACACATATATTGATTGTACTCGGATAAAACACAAGGACGAATAACACCTATTTTCATCCGTGCATGTTTGGAATAGCGAGATGCAATCGATGTGGGTGTGGTACCTAAATGTGTTGATTGCATGCAGACGACCGAATTATCTATCCATTTCGTAAGGCGAATCCCGGTTTCGTTCATTTTGATGGATTTGCAGTAACCACGTGGTTTTGCCTTCAATTTTTTTTATGTGTAATCGGACAACTTTTCGGGATTCGATTCTCACGAGTTTTTCAAATAAGTTAACGACGGGAAGCTCGTGAAGAAATTATCAAAGTAAAAGGAAAACGGTAATTCTTGGACTTTACCAGAAAAATCGTCAATCATGTTGCAGCAGCACATTTACCGAATAGTTCTTCATATGTTGAGTTTGATCGCGGATTTTTGCCTTGTTGATACACTTCGAAATTTAACATGTACCCGCTGGGAGTAGATAAAGACCATACCATATATCCAAAACGTATAGGATTCCCTTTTATGATCTGTTTATATCCGTGCTTTCCAAAATAAGCAACCATACTTTCATCAAAGGATAAATTCTGTTCGGGATGAAAATGTTCCAACATATTTGATTTGATGTGATCGGTTATCGGTTTCAACTTCTATAATTTATCAGTTACGTTTTGTGGAGGACGCACGTTCGGTTCAAAATGTAGACTCTGAAAAATTTCCTCAAAGCGATTTCGATGCATGCTGTTATACACCATATCGTTGCGGAAATCAGTATCGTTGCTGCACTTGTCTCTGTAACTGGTATGACCAGTATATCCGCCAACAAACAAAATGCCAATAAAACACGAAGTTCTGTAACGAAATAAATTATGCAACTGTGTAACATAATTGTAGATACAAAAATAAAAACAAACTGTTAACTGCAATCTTCGATATTTTTTTTTCTCGGTAAGTGGCATAAACCTCTGAACAGTCGCAAATATTCTGAAGTAAAACATCATCTTTAAATTTTTCGAACTGTTCATATGGTTTTAAATTTATGCAATCCTCGTAATTTGGTTGTGGAAAAATCGGAGTCATGGCACAAGAGTCATCCAACTGCCAGATAAATTTAAAGATGTATTGTTGAGCACATTTTCCAAAACACTACTTCAAGAATGTGATTCAAATTCTCTCTACCATCTTCCAGATTCTCAAGACGTTCGCCATTTTCAAACGCCATTTAACAGCCTGATCTTAGCTGTGCCTGACACACATTGTCTGGAATGCCTCCGTTTTTTCCTCATTGGCATCGTCCTCACCGCTTAAATCACCGTCCTTCTCTAGTGATTGAACATACAAGGCGTGACGTTTGCCTGAGAGATCATTTTCATCGTCGGAACTAAGCTCATCCAAGTAATCAAGAGCTTCTCGAACCGTCAGTTTTCTAAGAGAACTTTATTTATTTAAATATAATATTTTACAAAATAAAACAGTTCAATAAATCCTGTAACCTATTGTTCCTGACCATATGGACACGCCGCGGAAAAATATGAAAAAAAACCCCAATAAAACGTAATTAATTTTTTTATACAATCAAATTACTCATACAATTACAACACAATACTTTGAATTAACGTACGTAAATAATTATATTGTTCTACTTTCTTTCTTTGGTACGCCATTATGAGGTTTTTTATAACTTTTTCTTTCCTACTAATTTCACACTCCTCTCTCTATGAAAGTCAAACGAAATTTGTAAAATTAACTGTTAAATATGAGAACGAGATGTATTACAAAAATAAAAAATGAGGAAATGTACACCTATATGTGTTGGGTTCCGAAACACGGGGGCGAACTCGCGTGCATGTTGTTTGTTGCCATATTGCAACCCCAGAATGATTCGGGTTAGTCTAAATTGGCCATTCTTGGACTACATTTAATATTTGGATTTAGAAATGGTTAGCAACTGTACTGTGATCTGTTGTAATCTTACATCCCAAACATGGAGTCGCAGTACCACCATATAACACTTTAACTGTATTTCTGGCGAAACTCTTTGGTCTTCCCAGGCTTAACACCTTGAAGTCAGTCCATATACAAACATTTAGTAAATCGAAGAATTCTTGAATTTTGGGAGTTCAAATTCATTATAGCGCTTTACACAAGGCTCAGAATTTTCAAAACAAGCATACAAAATATCTGAATAGTGGATATTTGAACCTATTCAAAATAGTACGTCACTTCTGTTTAAAAAGAACTGGGTACCTACCCCTAGAATACTGGAAATATAACGAGAAATATGAATCCTTAGTATATTACATCATTTTACCAAATTTTTAGTTGCCCATTTTTTATACGGGCTAGTTAGAAATACTAGAAAAAAAATCGGAGATTTCAACAAATTGATGTAATATTAAGGATTTCACTCATATTTCGAGTATTCTAGGGGTAGGTGACCAGTTTTTTTTTATATGAAAGTGACGCGGTTGTTTTGAAAACCTTGTGTAAATTGATATTGATTGATGATGTCTCATTCTATTTATTACAGTGTTAAATATTTCTTCAATAAAATCAACAAATTCAACAACAAATTAATATTTCTTGATATCTTTGGTAATCATAATGTAGAGAACTAAAATTTGCTCTACTTCTATTCTCAAAGTAGTCGGTAATTATAAGGTAGAACTAGCAGAATGCGGTCACTCAAGTCAGTATTCAGTGTGTTTTGACTTACAACAAATCTCTGTTTTTGCTTTGCATCTTATAGTTATTATTTTTTTTCCTTTATCTCGATTTAAGAGAATGGGACGGTTACTAGACTGGACCATCGAAATTTAAAGCTATTACAAGCCACTACTGAATGAGGCATTCTGGAATGGAGGTTTCCTTTTTTTTGCAATTTTTGTCGTTTTTTACAAGTGTCTAACTTTTCAATGCCATGGTGGAATAAAGTATTTTTTTTTACCAAATCTCGTCATTTTCGGTAAAATTTCCAAAACGATCTGAACTAATATTATTTCAAGTTTAATTTACAATCTTTTTGTTTTAAATCGATTTTCCTTATGGTTATATATCTTTCAATAAGTATTTACAAAAAACGAAAAGCTCATACGAAAGCAACCACTTCCAGTGAAAGGAGTTTTCCCAAAAATCTCTGAGGCCCCCAATTTGTGGAAAAAGTTTTAGTATTAAATTTCATCCCGCTCAGACGGATTGCGTCTGGGCTGTACAGAGGCCGAATTTTCGTTGAAAGGAGTTTTGCTGTTTTGGGATGACCCTATTCTGAAAATGCAAAAATTCTATAGCTGCAACTGTATTGAAATTGCTTACAAAGAAAAAGTTGCAGTGTTCTAAAAGATACTATTCACAAACTGTAGACTTTTTGCCGCTGTAAATCAATACGTAATGGATTCGCGGCACTCGAATATTGACATGTGTTCACCATACCCAATAGTGATCAGTTGGCCGCGATTTGAACACCGATAGTTCAGAATTGCGTAATCAGGCGCAGGTAGGCTAAACAGATAAATTTTAATTAATTAATAACGAACGCAAACAGTAACCTCAAATATATGTAGATATTTAAAATAATATTAATAATAAAATAAAATGATAATCCTAAAAAATAATATGTAATTTAATAATAACTAATCATGATTAACATGTTATTATTTTTGTAATTTTAATTAAATTTGTATGTTGCAAATTTTTTTATTTTATTTCCTTTTTCATTTTATTTTGTGCCACTGATTGAAAAATTCAATTTGCGTTGATTAGAAATAATTGATTATATTATAAACATTTCATTTGTTTTTATTAACAAATAAACATTTTAATTAATTTTAATTATTCATTTTTTTTAAATTTATATTTTGATTAACAGATTTGATGTTTTTTGGATTGAATGAAATGTACACATAAAAAACACGTATCATGACGCACATTTATGTAATTACATATTTTAATTAAATTGATTTTTATGTGGATGTGTGTGTGAGAATGGTGTTGAAATGGTTGCGGTTTTTGGATATGACGGATGCAACATTGCCAATAAAATTATTAATTTTCTTTCTAATCCCCACATATATCCTATTTACGTTATTACATGACTGGTTTGTTTTAATAACTAACGACGCAAAAAAAACTATATTTGCTAGTTTTCCTAAATTACCTACATTACTATGTAGTCGGTATAGCAGCAAACAAAAAATATTTACTGCATCACGATATACAGTCTAAAGTAATCATACATTTTATATAGTCCCACTAACTGCCTTCAAAAGCATGCAACAATATTTAGGAGTATTAGTTTTATGCAAATAAACAAAAAGCTCTACATACAGCTACGACTTGTTTTTTTTAGCTTGAACACGTAAACTACATGCAGGTGTCGTGTTTCTTTCATTTCTTTCGAGATTATAAAATTTTTTTTGTACATTAAATTATGTAAATGGCAGAAGTAAATTAATACTTAGGACGTGTAATAACAGTTTGTATATGCGGATAATTCGTAATATTAAAACAGCACCTAGATCATCATTTTAAAAAAGCGCTCATGTAAGTCAAAATTTGTATACAATAAATTGTTTGGTAGTTTCTTACAAATGCCCATAAATGATGGTGGAAATGGTCCAAAATAATCGGCACCTAAGGGCACAGCCAAACAACAACAGCAAATATAATAGTTCAAGGCAAGGTAGCTAAGCTACAAATTATAACTGTTGCAGTTAGACAATATTAAAGTTCATCGTTGGACAAACTACACCGGCGATGCTTGTGCTGTATTATATTTTTGTTACGCGTCTAATCATGCATAATATTTGTTTATAATAAAATGCGAGTATAACTTATTAAGTAATTTATTTGATTTAAATCAACGTTACAGTTCATTTCAGTAATTTCCGTACTTAGCATGATAAATAAAATTGATTAACTCTTTATATAAAATAAATATTAAAAATAAGAGATTTTAAAATTCATTAACATCAAGCCTTGTAGTCTCATTACAAATAGCTTCAAGCATTCATAGCATCACAATGACCTTAGAACAAAACTCTATAGCACTTATAGCAGTAATAATTGTAAGTTATTGTTCTAAGATCACATCTTGATCACATCTCTAATGAGGTCAATAATATTTTTATTTTTAAGGTTGCGTTCGATCGTGCTGTGAACAGAGTCATACTCCATTTGAGTATGACCTTTTTCTAAAAACTTCTGTGTGACTGCAATCTCACGCTTCTTAGACAATCTCTTTTCAAATAATCAATTACACAAGAAACAAACGTTGATGCATCTAGTGGGGAATAAATTTCCGTAAATTATATTTGTTCCTGAGCTCTGTTCTTTTTTCGAAGATGATCTTCATAGTTTTCCATTTTAATTTGTTTTATTTCGTATTGCCAGCAGGTGGGACAACGATCTTTTCTTAAATTGAACAGTGCGATGTTACGTATATCCATTTCCTGTTTAAACAGCGTTAGTGATACAGGTAACTTGTTTTGAGCTCGGCATTCCTGAATATAACAATTGTTTACATTCTGTATTCGGTCGAAACTATGCTCAAGAAATATTTTCGATGAGTTCTGCCGCCTATAGTGCGATGGGAGTGAAACGCCACCAACGTAACGCTGGACGTTCCAAAGTTGTATTGTTTAACTCCCCTGATATAACTATGACGCATAAGACGGAAAGCGCGGGATACACAAACATTTATAATCCGGAGGGGAATAAACTGGCTTGATTATAAACAATTTGTGTATGGGTTTATTGTTTTACGATATAAGCAAAAATAACATTTTTGGTAAAAAAATAGATTCTAGAAAAGTCAGTCAGTTAATTGGTACCATCGAGTACATATGGTATAAATATTTTAATTATTAAAAAAACGTGTTGAGTCTAAAAGTTCAGTTACTCAAATTTATAATTTTATAAGTATAAAAATTGTGTTAAATATTAAATAACTCAAATTGTGAATTGCGTGCTAGTGCGACAAATTATCTTAATTATTCGATTATACTTGCATAAAACAATTATAAAAATAAAATAATTTATATGCAAATTTTACCGAAATCGAAAAACTTGAATTGAGTGACCGTTGTGAAAACTAGTGTTTATGTGATTAAACAATATCAATAGTTATAATCACTATCTCATTAAATAATTAAGTACATAGTTTACATAAAGTTATAAGTAGTTAATGTTAAGAGACTTTCTATGAAAACTAGAATACCTATTGAAAGTGCATAAAAAGAAACGGTTTCGCGAATAACTGTGCGCACAAAAACAATATACTGTGTTCAGGTGGTCGTCATATCGAACCATATCCTACGCCCAATTATCAATAAATATCGTAAGTCAAGGTGAAATGTACCATGCAGATGATGGGAAAATTTATAAAATGCTCATGATTTATATCTAAAAACTATTTAACTAAAAATTTTCTCTTAATTATAAAGTGAACTAATAAAAGGGACATTGTTTTATAATAATAAATATAATAATAAGTATAATCCTCTAAAATTAATCTGTGCAGTATATAATCTTAGGATTATAATGAAATGATAAGAATATCAATCTCGCTTCGTGATAAGTTTACGTGAAATAATTTGTCAGATTGATACATCAAACTTAACAACCGCTACCCGTACGTTGAATGGAATCGTACGTTGCTCATGGCCATAATGGATAATAACATATCAACGGCAGTTTTATATAAGGTTTTTCTAGTATTTAATTAATTTTGTTTAAATTTCCATAATTTCATAATTTTTATATAAAATTTAAATCATTAATTGGTGGTGGTGTTAATTTTACGGAATTTTGTAAATTAGGTTACACATGACGTCATTATAGTTAGTATTTACTGAATTTGTTTAATCTCATAACAAACCATAACTCCATTTTTATCAATTTTTCATTTTGTTACCTCAATTATAATAAATATGGTTTATGGTGTATTTTATATAAAATTCTGATCTTTCTTTTCAATTTTTTTTTTCTCGGGATTTTATTTTCCGCTATGTGCATAAATTTCCGCTTTGAGTTATCTTTCAGAATGAGTGTGTAAATTTCAAAGTTAAAGTGTGAGTGGATAAACATGTGATCATCTCATGGTAAGTTGACCAATGCCTTGTCCTTTCTATCCGTATATTCCCGTCCATAAATTTTTCCTATCCTATCCTTAAGTGGTCTAGCAAGCATCTGCTGGTAGCCGACACACCCCACGACCAAACCCTGAGTTTATAGCCGGCAAATTATGACCACGTCGGAACTCCTAGCAGATGAAAAATGAAACTCGGTAACGAAAGGCGTTAAAGTATTCTAGGAAATAAATTTTATTTTTGTGACCCACTCACGCCGAACCAATTTCGTTACAGGAGTTTTGAAAGCTGTTCTAAAAAACTGTGGAAATTTGTACATGCGTGATTTTGCGTGACGTATTACCTCTAATAAACGTGACCGCTTTCTTGCTTGCATTGGCTACTAAAGCAGAGGTTGACGAATTATGTTTTGATTTGACTGATTTTACCCAATTTTGGACTGTGTAAGAACCTAACGACAACCTACTAAGAAGAAACATGTTCTTGCAAACGGGCGTCCTGCCTCCATTAATTGGAACAAAATAAAATATCGATTTTTTTCTGCGTGAATCATATTCAGTCTGTATTTTTTGCTTCTTTAAGTTCCGTGTGGCTACTGACAAATATCTTAAGTTGAGTAAAATCAACAATAGACCAGCAGATATCAAATATTGATTTTCTTTCGATTTCATCAAACAATAAACACTCTCTTTGGAAATGACACACATGGATGAACTACATGTGGGTCCTAGTTTTCGTTGGTTTCTCGTGATGTCTTGTTTGATGTCCCCATCTTGTCTAGAGTAGTCCAAATAATCGTAGCAGTTTATTTTTGTTCTTTGTTCATCTACTGGAATCAACAATGCGACGCCTTTTTCTTCCTTCATCCATGTTTCCATAAATTGGAAGAGTTCTATATCATTTTCATCCAAACACAAAAACTGATTGATTCGATCTCCATCTCGCAAATAATTGAGAATTCGTCATCTAAAGGTAATCTAGTATCTGCGCCGACAGACTTTGTTTCCATGAATAAATCAATTTCAATGGAAGCACCATTTTCGTTTCCCCGAGCAATGGTAAGAGGTTCATTCGAATATTCTTCGTGATCATTTGAAAATTGTCATAGTATTCAATAGGTTTGAATGCATTTTGCACACATTGAATATTATCTGCAACCACTTCTATATTAGTTTTTGCTTGGCTAAGGCCATATCTACCATAATTTGTGACCTCTGCTTTTCATTTTAATTAATGTGTAAAATACCTCATATCAGAGATACAAAATCAAACAATAATGTCTATAAGTAAAATAAATTTAATGTGACATTTCAATAATGAAAACACAGCAAAACTTAATTTAAGTTGCTAATTCAATTAAAAACAAGTTAAAATTTATTTTTAAATTTATATTAGAAATCAATTAATTAAATAAGATAAATAAAACTAACGAACTTACCAGAACAATTAATGCCTGTCTTTTTTGTTGGCGGGAAATGGATGATAGAAGTTGTTGAGCATGTCAATATGTTACGAGGTTTCAGAATTAAAAAAAAGGCGTACTAGAATATTTTCAGGACTTTTTTCATTCGATTTGTCGTAACAAAATGGACGTAATAGCTATCTCATCTCATTTTTGACAAAAATGAATGATAGGAGATATTGGTCCTTAATGAACGATATGCTGCAGTGGTATGTTCTACCAATGCCTCCTAAACTACAGGCCTCTTACTACTCTCATTGTTCGCACATGACATCATTTTATGTCTAAACTTAGAGAGCGCCATAATAATGTTATGATATTTACACTTTACTCCCACATTTCGTCGGGGTCAAAATTTTAAACAAAAAATTCTATAAAAAATTTAAAAATCAATTCTTGAAAATTAGGAAATGGATTATTAAAAGTTTCTATTAAAATGTAAAATTAAGGTAGATAGCTATATATAAAAGAAACAATGAGATATAAATCCACGAACAAAACGATAAAAAAGTAAATTTTCTATTAGCGCCCAACCGTGCTCTCTTAAATATTGAATTCTCTGCGAATATTTTAATGCGAGAGTAAAAAAATATTTAATCTCTGTTTATGTTCCATACCATATGTCTCTTCTTTCCATCTTCGGTATTTTACTAATTATTTTATTCGAGCACACTCACACATTTAATATTAGCACGAAAGATCACATAGCATCACGAACATATCCTATTATTTTATTTATTTTCTATTACAAAAACTTAATTAATGTGATCATTATGTGTTTAGAATTTTGGTTATTGTTGTTGTTGTCGAAGATGTTTTTGGAATCGCATTAGTATTCTATATTATTGACAAAGTTATCATCGGACTTTTATAAATCAAGTGTGCACAGGTCGCAGACACGATGTAATATCTCACTTTCATGATTTACCCAATATTCAGTCGAATGTACTTTTTTAGTATCATCTATGGTATCAATTTCATTATTAGTATTAGTAGGGTCTTCAGTTTCGATTTCGGTGCTATCAACGGTTTCAGATTTCTCAATTTTCACGTATTGCAGAACGGTATCCAAATCTTCTTGTTCTATATCTTGTTCCGAATTTATACCATTAAAGAAACGTTCATCTTCTTCATTAACCGAGTCATTATAATTATAAATAGCGGGTAGTAATTCAGCAGTGTCATTCTCTTAGCTTCCCATATTGGTATTTTAAAAGTTTTAAAGAGGTCATCTGTGCCAGAATACGACTGAATTCGAATACCGAAGGGTTTTTACAATGACTACCTTTGTTTCGAACAGTGGAGAAGGCATTTTCTAATGGATCTTGTTTGTATCGTCCACAAAAAACATAATCTATACATG
This sequence comes from Nephrotoma appendiculata, assembly GCA_947310385.1. NCBI lineage: Eukaryota > Metazoa > Arthropoda > Insecta > Diptera > Tipulidae > Nephrotoma > Nephrotoma appendiculata. The sequence continues at coordinate 268,613,478 of OX371225.1, read as the reverse complement.
AATATTCATCAACAAATCTGAAGAAAGCTCTACAATAGCATTAATGGTCATAATCTATCTATCTATTATAGGGTCGACATAAATATTGCGCTGCGTAGGCTAGAAAAATCAAATAATTCTACCGGGAAGTACCCGAAACGGGTACCTCAGGTGGTTTCAGAAAATTTCCAAGATTTTGTGCTCGTGAAATCTTGCAACATTTGAGAATTTTCTGGGACGACCGAAAAGCAAATTTTTTTGTTCAAATTAGTGGCGCGCGATTCAAATTTAAAGTTGCTTAATGGTTCGCGATTTAAATTCAAAGTTATTAAGTTGTTGGTGCGGGATTCAAATTTAAAGTTGCGGATACAAATGAGACTGGATTGAACTTCTTTTAAAAAGCAAGCTACTAACTTTTTAAAGTAAAAAAAAGACAAAATTAGCGATTTTCAAATAGTAATAAAAATGCATTGAAATATAAAAAACGACACGAGTGACCAGTTTTGCGATTTTCAAATCCATACTAAATTAAATAAAAATAAAAATATTTTTATTTTGCTGATTTTAATACTGAAATGTGAAATAAATTCAAAAGATAAAGCCGTAATCATCAGTCAAGCCTCGAGTATAAATAAAGCACCACTTTGAACGAGCGGTCCAGCGAGTGAGTCATTACCATTTCTCACCTCGGAGAGTCTTAGACAAAACTTTTCAATTTTCTTCAAATTGCCTTGGAAATCAAGATACCCTCGAAAACGAAAAATATACGATCAAAATCGGAATTCACAATCCACAAATTCAAGCCAATAAACAGTCGGCATCATCATCACGTGACACCACCCCATAGATCTCTCAAGACGCCAACCTGGTCCTAGGGCCATCACGAGCCATCCTTCCATGGGTCCCTCAAGACACGCTCAACATTCCAAGTGGATCTCCAGCAGACGCCTTCCTCACATTTGAAGACCAGGTTCCAGACGAAGAGGCCGAGCAAGATCAATTCGATTTTAATATAAGCTTTCAAGAGACACATTTTGCGATTTGCGATCTTATTCGTTTTTCTATTCAAGAGCCTTTTCCCGGTTACGGCACACAGGAAGATGGAGGCGAGCCAGTTCCTATGAAACTAGATGTAAGTTCGCCATTTTTCTTTTTTATTTTTGAAAACTGGCTAATTTTATTTTTAGGAGCCTTTTCATCCTGTGAGCGCACTCCAAGATTCAAACCTGGCGGGCAATGAGACGTGCGCGGCATTCCAAAGTACTCGGGAAATTCAAAACTATTATCAGGCAGAGAAGGAGGGGCTTGGTCTATAGGCTTCACTCGCTGCTGTGGTAAAGGAAAGATGTCCCTCCCCGCACTGCGTAATCTCCCGTATCTCAATCAGCTAATTCTCGGAACCAACTCCACCTCGCGGTTCTACAAGACTAACATCCGGAAGCTTAACTCTGCCCTCTCCACGGTCAGCACTGGAATGGAGCTCGAAGAGCAGCGAGCTGGCGGACCGTACTTCTTTTCACTGCACGGATCGGTCTATCACCGCATTAGCACATCACGGCCCTCAAACGGTTCAGGTCCCAAGTATGGGCAGATATTCTTTTACGATGTCGAGGAGGGTACATGAATGATTATTTGATTTCGCACGTAAGTCTAATTCGCTAATTTTTTTAGTTTTGATATGGTATTATTATTGCGCTTAATCGGCTGTTTATTAACATTTTTTGAATAAAGTGAGCTGCACAAGACGGTATCAACAAATTCACGCAATTTTTCGAATATAACCGCAGTAGACAAAACTAATGATTTCATTGATTTTGGGAAAACATCCATATTATTTTCATTTCTCAAGGCGGCTACAACTATTTTACTAAAAACTTCGCCTGCCGGTCGAGTTCGCATTTTTTTAAAATTATTTGGAAAAATGTGTGCTGATGTTAGCTTTGGACAAAGGTTTGTAGAATTTGATTACTCACTTTTATATATTTTCTTTGTTACTTCCCAACTAGCATTTCAGTCTGGTATAATTAGACCAGCATCAATTAAATCGTTCTGCAAAGGTTTTATTAAATGGAGTGGATCATACATCATAAAACACTTCTTACCATTGATAATATGATAAGCGTTTGTTGTTGTTCCTTCAAGACGCTTATACAGTTTTCGATTTCTCGTACTCTGATCACATACTTTGGTTCTACTTGTTAGTCCCATTTATTGGGCCATTTTTATATTTTGTACTATAAGTGGTTCAAGTTTATTTCCCGATACTGGTTTTTCACTTATATAATATGATACCAAATATTATTACCAATACATAATTAGATTCTTTTAGAATTGCCAGTTTAGCTACAAATTTCTTCACCTTTTCTATCGTACATTTATTTTCTTCTGTTAGTAAATTTTTTACCGGCATCCAATTGTAAATTGAGGTATGCGAAGGCAAGTTGAGTTCGAGTCAATTTTTCATGTACTTGCATATGAGTAATTACAGTGACATAACAAAACATATTAATATATAATTTATTAAGATGTATGTGTTTAAAATTTTATGACACTAAGTAGGCTTAAAACAAGCCAAAATAATTGTGCAAAAATTAAGAGAACATTTATGCCTCTATTACACCAAGAAAAATGTACTGTCAGTAAAAAATACTGGAAAACCAAAAAAAGAAAACATGATATAAAATTGCATTGGAGTGAAGAAGACAAATACTTTTTTTTTTGTCATAGCAAGATTTTATAGCTAAATTTTGACCGATACAAAACAAAAAACATAACCAAACAAATTTATTTTTTTATATGGCTTGTTGTGTGTGTTGACAATTTTAAAATTAGTGGCTTTTATTCGCGATTTTAAAAAATGTACTATATACCCAAAACAGTTAATTAAAAGAAATGTCCACTGTTTTTGCTCACTTTGAAAAATAATATAATCCAAAATGACAGAAAAGAGCGTTATACCATAATTAACTATAAAAAATTTGATGATACATGTGTGAGAAAAATATTTTCAATCACTACACAATATTTCTTCATATGTATTGAAATGTTGCCATAAAAAGTACTCTCGATACATATTTTTTAAAATTATTATGGCAACATCACACATACACAAATATTTTGTCAGTAAATTTTACTGATTTTGTTTTTTGTTTCATTCTAGTATAAAGAATATCTATATTTTTATCTCGTTTCGTTTTTACTGGCAGTAAAACTTTTTTGGTGTAATAGAGCAATGCCTCCTAAACTACAGGCCGCATACACCAAATGATGACGACATGCTATGTCGACGTTTTTGTTGCTTTCTCTAGTTGTTTTGTCATTGAAAAATATCTTAATATTATTATTGCGCAGTCTCGGTTTAGACATAAATTGACGTCATGTGCAAAAAATGAGAGTAGTAAGAGGCCTGTAGTTTAGGAGGCATTGAATAGAGGCATTATTGAATCGATTTTGTCTTTTCAAAGCTGTATTTTTTTTTTGTACAAATATCAATTTTGCAAACGTTGCAAGACTGAATTTACTGGTGAATTAACCGCTGCCAGATATTTATTCCGTGATGTTGATGGAGTTCGAATATTCTCAAAATCGAATATCGTTAATTCTTTTGGTGGTGAACTTGCTTTATAAGAATAGGTTTTAATATTAATAAATTGAGGTGACAATGAACAGATTTTTTTTTCACTCTTATTGTCGTTAACATATTTAAGAAACAACTACTTGATGGTAAGCGTGCAGTACTACACTTTATTCAAATATGTTTAAAATTCAACCGAATTAAACAACACATGACGGAACAAATGCTGGAAGCACTACCAACTGTCAGAGTACGAATGTCTGCTAGCCCCATCCATTTGAGAATAACCAAAGGAAGGGAACGCAAGGCCTACAAAGGATACATATTCTTATGTACGGTAACTTGGATGATCTATATAAAAGCAGTAAGCTATATCTTTCAACGGAATATTTCATTTCTGTCTACAAACGACTAGTTCCTAGGCGAGAATTTTGTACTGATATTTGATCGAAAATTGAAACCTATTTTGTCGCAGCAAACCCAACTGCGAGACAGCAACGACATCTACAACTTCTATTGCAATACAAGTATTTAAAAGCAGACAACGAGCTTTTATTCACAACCAACAATGATCGCAAACGAGTAAAACGAGGGTTTCAAAACTCAGTGGCCCTTCTGTTAGAGCCTTGGTTCAATTCTGTGCTAGTTGGAACTCGATATTTGAAATTATCGATTAACAAATTTTTTTAGCTGATTATCAGTAGTAGACGTTGATATGCTGTCAACAATATTGGTTCCAATCGGCTGCATTATTTGGCCTCTTGAGAGATCAGGTTGATGGTTAATTTTGGTTGTTGTCAATGTTGGTCAATGTTCTGGCATAAATTCTGGCAGCTATAGGAGTCATTTGGTTTATAAGCAAATTAAGCGGAAAATATATTTTTGTTTGTTGAGGCTAGAGCCTGAATTTCCAGAAACCCAAAACTAATGCAGTAAAGATGAATATTTTACGTTTTATTTTGTTTTTTTTCATTTTGTATATTTCAGATAAACTGTTTAGAAAGCAGAAAGTTAGATGATTTAGATCAATTATTCTTAACAGGTGGGCCGCGGCCCTCTGGGGGTCCGTAAGAAGTTTGCCAGGGGGCCGCCAAAGTTTGCAAAATTTCCTTCAGAATATAATAAAAAGAAAATAGATGTATAACTAGGATTTGCAAACCAGTTAAAACCGGGTTTTTCAATGAAAACAGAAAACCCGGTTTTTCTGGAAAATAGCCGGGTAGTTTTTTAAACTGCGTTTCAAAAGATTTAACATAAATTTTACCCAAGAAGAAAAACTCAAATCTATAATTTTTATTGGAAATTTATACAGCCACACGGCATGTCAAATAAATTATTTCTTTGTCGTTTCTTTCCCCGTTTACCTATGATACCGGTTTTAATTGCGACTCATTTTTCAAGAAAATTTTTAAGATGTAGATTTTAGTTTAAATTTTATTTTCGAGAGAGCACAATAAAACAATACAAAAAAATTTGGTGTTTTAATATAAAATAAGGGTTTAAATTATCAATAAAAAATCTGTTACATCTTAGTTTGAAGAAAGAAAGAAATTCAAAAGAAATAGAGTGTGGAACGGGCCATTGACATTTCACAAAAATTCAAAATGAGAAAGCAAATTGTAATATTTGTAAAAAAATGTGGTATGCAAAGGTGGAACAACATCGACTAAGTTAAGTCTGCCGATGTAGAGCCAAGAGCCGGACCTTCAAAAAATCCATCTTCGGACTAATATGTTACAGTTCGTACGACGACCAACCTTGTAAGAAATTAAATCAAGGTTATCTGCGCTAAATGGTTTTTTTTACTAAGACTAGATCCAACTTTATTCGGGAATCAATAAATGCTCGAAGTTATGAGTGCACCAAATCCGAAAATACTGCAATAAAACTGATTTTAAATGCTACTTAAAATGAACTTAAGAAATAAATAAAATCAAAACAATTCAATAAATTATCATCAACTTTTGATGAGTGGACAAGCCTACAGGCCAGAAGATACCTGAACCTGAATCTTAATAATTCCGATTTTTAATTTTTTAATTTGGGTTTAATCCGCATACACGAAAGTTGTGATTCATATAAAATGAGGGAACTAATTGTTCAACGACTTAACAAATTAGAATTGGTTTTAAAAAATAATATTGTGGCCACAACATATGACGGAGCATCAGTAAATATTAAATTTGGCGAAGAATCAGAATCTGAAATTATTCTGTGTATGAACCATGGTTTACATTTTGGCGTTAGAGACATTTTATATAAAAAATCACCGCCATTAGTGGAACCAACAATATAAAGAAATGAATTCGATGAATTTGATTATGATATCCAATATGATGATGAACTCGAAAATGAAGAATATTATGAAGTTAAATATTTTGACATTTCATTCGAGGTATGACATTAATTTAGTTCGCAATATTACACAATTTTTCAAGCGTTCCCCTGTACACAATACAATTTTACAGCAGTATGTTAAGCAAACGTTCAATGTTGAGATTGGACTAATTTCAGACTCTAAAACTCGTTGGGATACTTTACTATTCATGATCCAAAGATTTTTAAAGCTCATTGAGATTGCGTAAAAAAGCGCTAGATGTTTGCAAAAATTAAATATGCTCGAAAATATTTCTGAACTAATGCTAAAGATATTTGTGATGCTTTATCAACCGTACAAGTAGCAGTGGAAGCTTTGGGAGGAAAGATGCTGCAATTAATACAGCCGAAACCATAATCACATTCATGTTTTTTTTCGTTTTAGTTCCAAAGGCGATTTAATGCTGAATAAAACCCCGATTTTTTTTTCAGACGTTTCTGAGAGTAGTTATAATGCACGCCGAGAATTTTCAGTGTTTTTGGAAAACCCTTGTAGCAGACGACAGTGGGCTAAAACAAACAAAAAAAAAAAAAAATTATATACTTTCATCAGTTAAATAAAATGTCAATGGAAAGTTTCATTAAAAGATATCTCTTTTTATTTCATAAAAAAAAAATCTTTGAAAAACTTTTTTTTTTCAATTTTGAAAGTGCTATGTCCCCTTAACTATATTTGTAATATTTTAATAAATTGTACCTGTTTTTTTTAATTTTTGTAATATGAAAATTAATTTTTGTATCTGAATTGGAATTAAAAATAAAAACTATGAAAAAATCTCAATTTAATGGCGTTTTTTTAGCAAAGTTACACAATAAGGGCGATTTTATTACAGGTTTAATTTTTTCGAATCTAGAACCCGTTTAACCGGTTAAACCCGGATTTTAGATTCGATAAACCGTAAAACCGGTTTTACAAGAAGCTCGGTTTTTTGCAAACCCTATGTTTAACCGAATATCGTTTGTATTGAAAAGTGAAATAAGAAAGATAAAGTTTTCTTATTTAGTTTTTTTTGTATAAGTTTTATGTAAGTACAACTTTGTTACTACAAAAGAAATAAATGGAAATATGTTAACCGTAACTCCAAATTGTTAGGTTGGAATTATATATTTGCATTATTTTTACGTTCATTTCGGGGCTTTATTTAACATGGTTACAATCATCCGGTTTGGCTCAAATATACGCCGTTTTTTTCGGCTATCCCGAAACGCCTTGACCCTATTAGCAAAAAACTGAGATAACCAGTTTTCACAAGCCTCTCTTGGGACCACCAAGAGCGTTTGCCATGGACAAAATGAGATGAAAATCGTTTGGTATCAGCGCCGGACTATAAGGTGGATGCATAATAAACGAAAAACCAAGCTCTCAGGCCTCCTGGTCGGTCATTATAAACGTGTGTTGTCCTGGCGGAACACGACGCCTTTAATATTGCCTTCTAGTCAATTACTGCCTTCAATCGGTCAAATTGTTGGTAGTAGACGTCCAAATTAGGAGTTTGGCCATCGGACAGCAGCTCATAGTTGATGATTCTCTCCCAATCCCATCAAACATACAGCTTAACCTTCCTAGTTGTCAATCCTGGTTTGGCCACCGTTTGAGCCGATTCACCGCCCTTCGATCATGATGGTTTCTACTTGACAATGTCGAATGTGACCCTTTTCTTGTCGCCAGCTACCATCCGCCTCAGAAATGGCTCAATTTCGTTCCGTTTGGCCAAGGATTCCCAGATTGAAATAAGTCCATCTAGTTTTTTTGAGTCAACTTGTACGGCACCCAAACATCGAGGTTATTTTTGAAGCTAGCTTTATGCAAATGGTTTGAACTGATTTGTGGTCAATCTTCAGCTCTTAGGCGGTGCTACGACAGCTCGGTCTACTTCGATAATTTCTAGGATTTTATTAACATTTTCGACGATAGGCCTTCCAGTGCGTGGTGCATCTTTGATATCGAAATTCCTGGACATAATTGCACAAGATTGGCTGTGATAGTATCGGGATCATAGATACCATTCACACTTTTAGCCGCCTGGCTTGCGTTTTCACCTTTATCGTAGCGAAATTGTAAATTACTGCGAATTTACTTCTATCATTGACACGCTATAACTCACAACTAATTCGATCAATTAAAACAATGACAAAATAATATTTTTAGTACGTGAATCCCCCTTTCCAACGAGTATAAGTATGGTCCACTACGACAAATACAACACGAGATATATGCCACTAAAGCCATCTAGCGAAAAAATAATGGAAATATATTTCCCCAACCTAATATGAAAGTAAAAATAGTTAATGAAATAATAAAGTTATTTTTGTATTTATTATAAAATATATAAAAAAATTAATTTATTACAAATATAAATTAATAAAAAAAATGGGGACCACAAACAATTATAAATTATTTGGTGGGCCGCGACTAAAAAAAGGTTAAGAACCACTGATTTAGATAAAAATAAAACAGAATTAAAAATAATTTACAACCATTTCTTTCTCTGATTATTTGAAACTCTCTGGAGGAAATCCAAACAATCAGAGCGAAGGCCTGATTTTTCAAACATTTTTTGTCAAAAATCACCATTTCCACTCAATTTTTGGAAAAACTGATCTAAAACGGTATTGTTGCAAATTTTATTTAGAATCTTTTAGCTCATAATCATTTTTCTTGTAAATGATTTCAAAATTTTTGCAGAAACAAAAAAGCTCCTATATGGAAACAGACACTTCAGTGGACTGATTTCGGCCAAAAATAAATGATATCTCTCAATTTATAAACATATGTAGCTTATGTATGAAGGTTCACCTCGATCAGACGAATCATCTGTGAGTGTCTATGCGTGCGTGTGTGGAGTCTCTCAAACTAACTGTTGTATTCTCTCTACAGCCCATATGAATTTACTGATCGCAATGAACCTTCATACTAAAGCTTTTTCGGCGCTCCTTCAAAAGTTAACTCAATTTTAGAATCAAAAAAAAAATCTATTTTGCTTGCCAAATCCCGTTTTTTATTTTCTTTTTCTTTTTTCTGTTTTTTTGTTTCTAGAATTTTTGGAATTGGGCCTGCTCAATTGAATTTGACCATTTCACAATCAATAATTGTAAAATTTAATTTTCAAAATTGGAATTATATAAATACGTTCTTTTAATAAAACATATTTTTGGTCGTCCTGAAAAGAACGTTTGGGTTTTTGACGTCATTAATAGATTCTATATAATCCGCTCCTACGTGCGGCACGCAGTGCGACATGTTTGCTGATCCCGGCTCCTACGTCCCCCGAAGTTCAAATCTAAAGCCCCTCGGAGGGCTAAGCGGGGGGGAGCGCAGCGACCTCCCGCGTGCCCGTGAGAGTTATCGAAGCCGTTAGCCTCTACAATTATTGCATTTCAAAATGTTGTGCATTTCAAAACCTTGTCGAATGATTGACAATAATGTGTGTGTTAATAATACATAATTAACAAAAACTAACTAATACAACTATAGCAAAAAAATAATCTCTAAACAAACAAAAAACACCACCATAAAAAAGAAGAGAAAAAAATTTCCTTTACTTCATAAACAAACTCAAAAAAAAATACGAAAACAATGTAACGTATGCTAATGATAATAAAACGAAGTTTGGCAAGCAAAATAGAATTTTTTTTTTGTTTTTGAAATTGAGTTAACTTTTGAAGGAGCGCCGCTTTTTCTATAAATTGGGAGATCCCAATGATTTTTGGCCGAAATCGGTCCACGGGAAGTGGCAGCTTCTATAAAAGCTTTTCCGTTTATTGTAAATATTTTGAAAAGTATAGAATTTACGAGGAAACAATTATGCATTAAACAGTTTTAATTAAATTTACAGCAATATCAACTCTGATAATTTTTCCAAAATTTAACCGAAAATTTCAAATTTCGGCAAAAAAATGTTTTCCCAAAAAAAAAAACCGGTGATAAATGACAGATAGACTGATTGAACTGAATGGAACTTCATACTTAAGCTTTTACCATAAATTTGGAGATCGCATTGATATTTGGCCAAGATCGGTCCACCGGAAGTTGCATCTTCCATAGGAGCTTTTTCGTTTTTTTGTAAATATTTTGAAAAATATAGCATTTAGGAGAAAAACAACGAGGCACTTAAATTTTGAAAATTTAATTTTCAAGAATATCGGCCCCATTTTCCAATATTTATCCAATATTTACTATTTTAATTTACTTTCTTTTGCGTACGTAGTAATGTAGTATAGTAATCATGAAAAATGATCTATTTGGGCATATATCGTGCAGTCTAAATGTTGCTTACTCTCTACAGCCGAGACGGATAGTAGTATAGCTTTTTCCATAAATTTCGAGATCCCAATGACTTCTGGTCGAAATGAATCCACCGCAAGTGAAAAATTCTATAGGAAATTTTGCCTTTTTACAAATATTTTGATAAATAGAACATTTTTCCAAAATTAAAGCGGAAATTACAATTTTAGACACCATTTTTCAACAAAAATTGATGAAACTTCATCCAAGAACTTTCCACAAATTAAGAGATCCCAGTGAATTTTGACCGAAAGGAAATCGGTCCGTCGAAAGTGACAGATTTCATCGGAGCTTTTTAATTTTTCCACCTCCAGTGGTAGCTTTAATAAGAGTATTTTCGTTTTTTGCATGTATTTTGAAAAGTTTATAAATTACGAGAAACACGGTTACGATCTCACAAATTATAATTTAATTTGGCAACAATACCGGTCAGATGGTACAGAGCACATACGGATTAGTTGGTTGTTTACTAATATTTTGAAAAGTATACGGCATTTACGAAAAAATGATTCAAAATAAAAAGATTGTAAATTAAATTTCAATCAAAATAAGTTTACATGTTTTCAATTTTACCGGAAATGACGAGTATATAAAAAAAAATCTTTATTTCAACCAAATGTGGCAACTCTTCAGACCAGGCGAATTGACTATTCGGAATAAAACTTCAGACTAAAGCTTTTTCATAAATGGGAAGATAAATGGGAAATGTGGTGGGCCCTGTGTGGCAGCTTCTGAAGGAACTTCACTATTTAAATTGCAATGAAAATTAAATTTTTAACAAGCCTTGAATTTGTTAGTTATCTGAAATTTAAGCAGGAATAGGTAGGTTCACTTTTTTGCATTAGAGATTAAATGTGATTTATTCGTGATCTATATGTACATTTATCGTAAAAGAAAGTCTGGTGTTGAGCACGACAATTACACGACAAGTAAAAGAAAGTAGAACCAATTTTATGTCAAAATACGACCTTTCCGCTTAAATTTTGGATCGACGATATTGTTGCGATTATCTCATAATTGTTATACTTTTTAAAATATTCACAAAAAACAAATGTCCCTCGGATTTCCAAATTTATGGAAAAAGCTTAAGTATGAAGTTTCATTACGATCAACCAATCCGTTTGGGTACAATTTCCGGTAAAATTTGAGAAAATAATCCGGGCCAAATTTAATTTAAAATTTTTTAGTTTATGATCGTACATGCTCTGTTTTCAAAACTTTACAAGAAACGAAAAAGCTCATGTGGATGCTGCCAGCTGCCACTCCCAGTGGAAAACGAGAAAGCTCCTATCGAGGTTGTTACCTTCGGTGGATCCACTTCAGCTAAAAAACTTCAAAATAGAATTTGTGAGCAAAGCTTAGGTATCAAATTTTATTCCGATCGATCAGTTCATCTGGGACGTACAGAGGCCGAATTTTTGTTGAGAAACATTTATTATCAAACTACGTCATTTTCGGTTAAATTTATTATAAAGTTAATCTGAAATGGTATTGTTGCAAACTTTAAGTAGAATCTTTTAGTACATATTCGTTTTTCTCTTAAATGCTAAACTTTGAAACGGATAAGCTTTAGCTACAGCTAAGGCCACCCCGATTGCACAGCTTTGCCGCTATCCTCTGGTGCCCCATGCGGCGTTGATTCCCGCAGCTCAGCCTAATAAAGGGGAACGGTGTGGGTTTTGGGTCACCCAGGCAACGGTCTGAATTACTGCATTAAATCAAGATAAAAAAATGAATAAATTGGGGAAGGTAAAAATTGGGGTATTGGACCCCGAAGTGGTAGGTTAGCCTATCAGCGCATCACGTAGGAAGCCCTGACCGTGGTTGTTTCTTGTATAAATGTCTAGTCAGACATTCTTACCCTAACCTAATTAAAACTATTTGGCCCATAGGCCCTAATTGGGGAATAATTAGTATGAGAGGTTAATAAAAAGGGTTTGATAGTGGTATGCTATCTAGGTCCGTGAAAAGAAAAGAGCCGCTTGGCGTCAACAATTTCTTTTTTACGGGCTGTTAATAGCAACCCTCTACCGTTATTTATTTGGTTAGTAACGCCTGCCCTCCCTACTTACTAGGGATTGCAATTCCGGTATTTCGAATACCGGAATTCCGGGATTCGGACGATTTTTCCAAAATCGAAATACTGATATTTGCATTTTACAATACCGGTATTTCGATATTAAAATAAAATAGTTTCTATATTCAAAAATCCTTTACCGAAATATCATTTCATTGTTTTTATTTCCATGTTCAAAAATCCCTTAAGCGAAATATCATTTCACTGTTTAAATAGTTCAAATTCCCGGCACCAGAGGTTTTTTCTTCCATAATTTGACAAGTAATAAAAAATAAAACAATTGACATATAATAAAATATATTAACAATTAGCTACTTATTTTTTAATCTACATAATCAGAATTTTTATTTTATTTTCTTGATACAGGATATTTTTATGTTTAATTAGTTGTTGTGTTTATTGTTTTCATAAAGAATAAAGCTAAAAATAAAGATCAAAGAAAAAATAATAGTAAAATTTGTGTTCAACTGAACTGATCAGCTATTGGTATATTTCAATCTTTTATTTTATATAGTTTACTGAAAGTCTACATCCCAAGAAGTGATGTGTGAATCCTCAGAGTCAGAGAAAACTGAAAAATTTTCGGAAGCTACAAAATTTTTACATAATAAGAATTCTGTATGGCAACATTTTATACGAAACTCATCGCAGGACAGCTCGCAAAATGTGGGTCCTGCAGTAGAATTCTCAAAGTGTTGGGAGCAAAAATTACTAGATATTTTCATTCCGATCAGATTGTCACACTGCCGCTCGTTATTTCAAGAATGGTTGCACTTGATGGACTTCCATTAAAAGTGATTTGTACGTCACATGACGTACGAAATGGTTTACATGCTCAGGGATTTAATAATGTGCCCACATCACCCAACACAATACGGACAATTGTAACAAAATACGCTCAAGAAACTCGAGCTTCTATGATTAAAAATTTTGATACGCTAAAAAAAAAATAAAAGATGAACGTTTTTCGTTAACATTAGATGAATGGACATCCACACGAAATTGGAGATATCTAAATGTAAATGTTCACTCGAAAAATCAGTTTTGGAACATCGGTTTGGTTAGAATAAATGGATCACTACCAGTCGCAAAATGTGTAGAACTCCTCAAAAATACAATGGACGCAAATAATTTATGTCTCGAGAAGGATATAGTTTCAATTACTACAGATGGTGCCACAGTCATGAAGAGCGTTGGGAGAATTTTGAAATGTGAACAACGGTTGTGTTTGCGCATGGTATTCATCTTGCTGTGTCAGATATTATTTATAAGAAATCTGTACAAGAAATTGAACCCGAAGTTAATTTAACCGTCAATGAGATTGAAACCTTGAATAATGCTAATATAAATGCTTTTGACAATCTCGAGGATGAAGAAGATGATTGTAATGAATCCGAATGTGGATTTACAATCGGTATTAATAACCTTTGTGATGCAGATGCAGGTGAAAAATATAAAATTACTGAATCATATGAGTTGGCCTCAATTATTACAAAGGTTAGGAAGATCGCTAAGTTATTTAGGCGTTCGCCTTCGAAAAACGATGATGTTCTACAAACATACGTTCAAATAAAACATAAAAAGGAGCTCACCCTAGTTTTAGATTCTCCTACCAGATGGAATACTTTATTGGACATGCTCGAAAGATTTATTCTTTTAAAAAAGAGTGTTCGGAAGGCACTGATTGATATTCGTTCTCCAATATACTTTTCTGATACAGAATTCGATGTAATTGAAAATATGATATCAAATTTGCTTCCAGTAAAATTGGCTGTTGAAGCAATATGCCGACAAGATGCTAACCTTTGAACCGCAGATGCAGCGCTCACATTTATGATGGCAAAATTGAATATGGATAGTAATAACAACTTTGGTGAACAATTAAAGACGCAATTGGATCTCAGAATTGCACAAAGACGTACAGATATTTCGAGTTTATTACAATATCTTCATAACGGGGATTGCTATTAAATCCTCTCTTCTTTTAAGAAGGCTGCTATTACAAAAATTATTGCTAATATCTACCATAGAACGAGATCTGTTGAAGTTATTGACGCTGAAATCGAATTAGTCGTGGACGTTAACTTAGATGACATCGAAGAAGTATGCAATATTTTTTTGTAATTAACTTGGAAGTCTCAACCAATTCATAAGATTAAATTACCACGCGTGTACATTTTTTTGAATACCCGGTAAATTCGACACAACACCAAATGCAATTTCTCAATTCTTGCATCGGTTATTGTCATTTACCTATGCACAATTATATCCGAACAGACTTACATTTCAATATGTGCATAAACGACGTAATTCAATTACGTTCATGAACATATTCTAATGTGAATAAATTATGCTACCTTTAATTAAATGAACCCTAAGAAAATGTAAAAATCGAAACATGGCTGTCACATTATTTTAGAAATAGCTGAAGATATTATCTTTGAGGTCATGTTATTGGGAAATTAGTATTATTGTGATAGGTTGATAACGGAATTAAAAAAAAACCGTTACAACTTTTCAAAATATTTGCAAAAACCGAAAAAGCTCCTTTGGAAGCTCTCACTGCTAGTGTATTGATTTTGGCAGAAATCCACTGGGATTCCCCAATTTGAAAAAAAAAGTTTAAGTATGAAGTTTTGTCTCCATCAATCATTGACTTAACTTAAAGCGATAATCGACATCCCCTACTAAATTTAGGAAAAATTATTGGACCGGTATTGTTGCAACAAATGTTTCAGTTCTTGGTCGTTTTTCACGTTAATATGATATACTTTTCAAAATATTTGCAAAAACGGAAATTCTCTTATAGAACCCGGAAGTGACGATTTCGGCCAAAAATTATTCAGACCTCCGAATTAATGAAAAAAGCTTTATAAAGAAGAGACGTTCCGATTAGAAAGACCGTCTGGATAATCTCCAAAATTCACGAGGACAAATTTTAATATGATTACTATACTTTATTTTACCATGTAAAAAAAATAAAATTAATTACACCTGTGAGGATGCTAATTTACTATGACCTCTAGAGAAAATTTCGTTAAATAGGTTTCCAATGAAAAATTTGCAAAAGCCATACTTGAGTGGTTAAAATTTTATAATTATAGTATAAAAACACGGAACGTTATTTTACATGATTTAACAGGGTTTTATAACTTTGTGAATCGATTTGTGTTCTATTTTTTATTGAAATTTTCCAGGGTTCCCAATTTCTTTTCGACTGTAGATTTTGAGAGCAGAACTTCGGAGATTATCTCGTGAGGTTTTGGTCTCTAACACTTTATTTAATGTAATTTTATTTTGTGTTTAATTTCAAATTTTATAGTTTTATATGTAAAAATTTTCAGAAAAATCGTAATTCCGCGGTTTTTCGCGCAAATATTAAAGAAGACGGTTTAACGATAAGCTTGCGGCTCTCAAGTGATATAAAGCGTATTTTTCATCGTATATACATAGGGGAAAACCTTTTCGTGACATTTGACACGAATTTAAAATGTACCAATTAAATAAAAAGATATATAATTTTTTAATCCCATGTAGACCACGAACTAAATTTTGTATCGCCCTAAACAGCAAAAAAATAAATAAATAACAACGAGGGTTATGCCGAAATGTTTTTTACCAAAAAATAATTGAAATTTTTATCTCAATTAATACCTGCCTAAGGCTGTTTCTTCTATATCCGCACATTATGCTAAAACAATTAAAACAGAAACAAAATAAAAGTTAATCTTTACTTATAAAATTCGTGCCAAAATCTTATTTTTTTTTGTACACTCGTAATTTATACGAATTATAATTTTGCTGGCGTACATTTTTTAATCCCGCTGATAATAAAAATTCGTTGGATGCGGTGCGATCATAAAACTTAAGATTGTTAATTGTGTGTTGAGTTTTATATACGGGCGAACTAAACTTCTAGTGCAAATGCCATAAAAAATTATTAGCGGTCTAGAATTTTCGGGCCATAATCCATAAAACTATTAGATATGTATAAAAATCTGCTGAAAACAGTAAATTTTTATGCAGAACAGCATCGAAAGTTAATTTTAACGATATACAGATCATATAGGTACGAGCATGTACCTACTCGCATCCTAAAAACAATGTAATGATTATAAATGGTAATAGAGGCACGTATTTTGAAAATTCAATTTATTGTTGACGCCCAAATAATAAAACGCCTTAATGAAAACTCACTATGATGGTTTACAGCATTAGATATACGGGAACTTTTAATTAATGGTATCTAGGGAGTGATAAAAACTGGATGAAAAAATTGTTTTTCGTGGAAATATAAATTGTTGATATGCGGTCATGTATAGATGTGTGTACGAGTATATGGGATGTGGTGCGCAAGCATATAAGAATGAGATTTTCCGATATAATGATTTATCTAATGGATAAATAGTGTTTTACGTTATAATAAAATCTCATTATATTGATATAAGCCTATATATATACATTACTTGTATAATACGTTTATTATCATATTGATAGGTTTATAATTTAATCCCTAACGTAAATTTTAGTTAAGAGATATTTTCAAGAGGAAATTTGTTTTGTAAAGTTAATGAATTTATTATGTTTAGGATACGATAGACTCAACTCAACCTCAATTCTTTATTGTTCCTATATATAATTTGGTTAAAAGTTAGAGATGGTAGTCTGTTTTCAATATTTGTTGTTTTTATCACAAGATATCAATTTTCAGAGTTTATGAGTGAAAGTTAAAATTTTAAAATTCTTTAACTCTCTCTTCCATTTCTTTACCTCTTATCTGAATTACAGATATGATCGAAGTGGTCTTGAATCGACATTTGAAGTAGCAAATCGATCTTACTAACAAGAAATGATTGGACGTCTCTACAGAAATACTTAGAATTTATTTAGTATCACACTTACTAATTCACATCGTGAATCTTTTTTTACTTCTGGGAGGATGGGTTCTGAGTAGTTTCAATAATCCGAAGCAACAGCTGGCCGCTTAAGAAACCATTTAGGATTTCACATAAAAAATGTATTTACAATAATTGTAGCTACACTTATGAAAAGCGCTTAATAAATTATTAACTTGTTACGGATGGCTCTCAGCCAACCAGGAGATTCTTCACTAAGCACGCAGAGGTATCTTTCACGGTGATTTTGCCGGGTATATCTCAGGGTTTTGAGCGTGTGGAAGTAGAGGCTTGCGTGCTCCTGGCCTATACCGGAGAACAGAAATAAAATTAAAAAGCAAACTAAAATGAACGGAACTAAAAACGAAAACTAAATTAAGGGAGACAAGAATTCGTCGCACGATGCTTGAGGAACCTTAATAAATTAATAGTAACCGGGTGTGTCCATCCGGTGACGACGAGATCTTCCCGACTGACAAGTAGCCAGTCTCCTGAAGAGACGATGCATAGTCACAACGAAGCAGCATAAGAGGGTAGAGACATCTCTTCAACAGACCAAGCCTTTCTTCATCTGGAGAGACCTCCATCGATTCTCCCACAATACATACTGCGACAGCTCAACACTACCGGAGTGCCACGGGGAGATCAAGTGGATTTTACGGGCAACCCCCGAATGGGCGACACATATGCTGGACGCGCCACTTCGACCCTGTGGATGTCCTGCCAAGGGGATGATGAGGAGTGACAAATCCAGAATGTAAATATGGCATGGACACAAAATAAGAAACTCCTCCCATCATTCCGACCTGAAAAGAAATTTAGTAATTCATTTTGTTTGTTCAGAAAAAAATAGGAAAAAGCAAATAAAATACAAAACCAAAAAACTTTAGGTAAACTGACAAAACAATCAATGATGAAAGTACAACCAAATGCCGGAAATATCTCGCCGTACTGTATTTTTATGGAAAAAAAACGATCATCAAGATAGAAGGAGAAAAAAGGAAAAAGAAGAAATAGCTGAACGAACTGGCTAAATAAAAATAAGAAAAAAATAAAAGAGAAAAAAAAAATATGAATTACTAACTTTGGCTACCGCTCCCAAAGTTATGGAGCGAGACCAACGTGCACCCAAATGCACGCCAAATAACTAATATGGCGCTCGATTACAATATAAATTAAATAAAACAAGATTGAAAATGTAAAGATAAAAAAAAAATTGAAAATTTTAAAAACATAATTTTAAATAAGAAAAAAAATAAATTGACCAATAAAGATAAAAAAATGTAAATTAGAAAATAAAACAAAAAAATCCCAACATCGAAGATGGGGCTTGAAATTTGTGGATGTTAAGCATGAAGCTTTGTTGATTGATGTTAACGGCTTTGATATTCACCACCCCCTACCTAAATATCGATAAAACTATTAAGCAAATCTTGAGTTTAGGAACTGGTAACTCAAGGAAGAGTTAGAGAGAAAGTTTAATTTATATCTTTTTTTATTTTTTTATTATTTTTTTTCAAAAGGAAGTATTAATTGTCCAGTGGATTTAATGTCCTTTGAAGGTCAATTAATACACCCCTTTCATTCACGCACAGACCACTCATTCACACAATTACAGTATACCACCTGCCCATTGCAAGCTCCATATTAGCCTGTACACTGACATGGACGGTGGGTTGGCGCTGAATTCTTCACTCCAACAGGAGATCTTAGTTGTGTTTTA
This sequence comes from Nephrotoma appendiculata, assembly GCA_947310385.1. Classification (NCBI taxonomy): domain Eukaryota; kingdom Metazoa; phylum Arthropoda; class Insecta; order Diptera; family Tipulidae; genus Nephrotoma; species Nephrotoma appendiculata. Next base: position 268,594,569 of record OX371225.1, on the reverse strand, counting down.
TTAACATCACCGATCTTGGTCGATGGCGAAAATTTGCTTTTGCATTCAGCCTCTGGTGGGATTCGAACCCAGTACCTTCCGGTCCAAGTGCCGAAGCTTTAATCACTGCACCACTTGTCCGGTTTTATTTCTCGTTACAACAAAACAGTGTTGGAACTTAGGGAAAATTGCTTTGCTACTGAGTTTCAATATCATTTTGCCGTCATGCCTCAGGTGCCACGCCCGGACCGTGTCGGTGCCTTTCATCGATACCCAAAACGAATTGCCAGCCGGTTGGCTATTCGTTAGTTGCGGGGCCTCTCCCTAATAACCAAAAAAATCAAACGGTGGCCACCCGTTTGTTGCGTCGTACACCCACCTCCCGAAAGCCAAAAAATGTGAGGCCGCGTTAAACAATGATAAACCTTGCACCCACTCGCCAATATACAAATTAACGGGCCACAAATAAACCGCTCGTATTTTATATACTTAGGACGGCGTGATATACATCAATCGAATTATACGTCTGTATCACTTGCAACTATATTTTGTATGTATTAATATAAATAATGAAGCATTACCAACTTTTCGGTAACGGTACGCACCCTTTACATTACTATACAGTTATACTGTGAATATCACCAAACGTTCATATATGGATACAAGAACGTCGTCCCGATGCCAGTCACACAATTGCAAAAAAAAGAAAATCAATGCTTTTTCGTTCGCCAGCTATACCGTTACTAATTATTTTTATTTTATTATTTTCTATTAATACAATTTAATGTCACCTTTAATTAAATAATTTCTAGTTCTTAACTATCAACTGACTCGACTTTTTCACAATCCAAAAAAAACTTACTTAATGACAATCAAAAAGAAGACTCTCAATGTTTCTTTCTTTATTTTTTAATCAAACCTCAAAAACTCAACTTTTTTCTTACAAATTCCCAAACAAGACTAACTCTAACGGGAAAAATTTTCGGACCCCATAACGAACGCCAAAACGTTCTAGAAGAATCTTTTTTCGTCTCTGTCTTTCGTTTGCATCAATGCAAAGATATAACAAAAAATATTCACACACCCGAAGCACATTGGTCTCGCTCTCTCATTTAATCGACGATCGCGCTGCCTTATGGTACGGAAAAATACGAGAATTAAAAAAACTACGTCCACATGGTGAAAAATATTTTAGTACAACCAATGACACGTGTTCGTACACAGGTGGCATTGCTATCAGACACAACTAAAGATTCGCCATAGAAATAAAATACCAAGAATGTTCGTGGGCAAGGAAATGATTGTTATGACAAAAAAAAGTCATAACAACCTTTAGTCGTTACATCCTCATCAATTGTATTGCCAGCCGCATTCTCGAAGAAGACCATTCAATCTAGCCCAAAATGCACATGAACCAGTGGCTCGTGCTGGATGCATGGGGCGACGAAAGATCACTCTTGAATTCTCAGCTACCCACATGCGACAATTTTGTTTGTAGCCATCAAGTTCTAAATGCGCGTCATCGGAGAAGATTTATATCGAAAAATTACTACGAGTATTCACTTATTGTTGCTCTAAAATATATGTGAACGTTCGGCGCTGCGTGTGATCTGCTAGATTCAATTGTCGATATTTGGCACATAACAGCTGCAGAAAAAAAACGTTGTCAGACATAAAAAAAAATATGCGCTAAATTCTAAATAGGCGATTTTAATGGTACATCCTTTACAAGACAGCTTTAAACATTCGTGATAGGAGAAAGTCTGGTGTTGGGCACACTCAACATATTCACCCCACCATTTTTTTTACTTCGTAGATCAAAGTAAAAATGATTGGTTCTGAACAATTTGCCTCTAAATTCAACCCAATATTCATATAGATATACATTGCCACATTTTATTTTTTACTAAATTTGCAATATATTTTATTAATAAAACGAAACAAAAACAAATATTCACGTACGAAATTAAAACAATTTAATTTAAATAAAATCAAAAAGTGTTGTTGTTATATTTTCGATTCAGTGTAGTTAGCAAAAATCGCGCATCCATCAACAATAAAAATAGCAACTAAGTGCTTACGTAGCAATATAGGCGTACAATTATTGTTAAGTGCACTTACTCGTATCAATCAAATTATGAAAAATATTATGAATATAAATAAATAAATAAATAAGCAATAAATATTTATTTTGATTTTTTTTTGTATAAAATAAATAAAACTTTCATAAAAATATTGCGTTATTTACATTTATGTGATTTAATATTTTTTTTAGCTATTTAAATAAAATTGTTGATTTACCTTTTTGTAAATTAGTTTATAAATTTGTATACACCTCGAATAGTTGGTTCACGGATTGTCCAATTTTTTTGATAAATTCATTAATTGCCGATGGAATACAAATGTTTGATTTGAGATTATCCTATTATTTGTTTATATTATTTTGGCAGTTTATTTCTTTCACATAATAATTTTTGTGTTTTCCAAAAAAGTTTGATGATAATTCATTTGCGACTTCCGATTCCCCAGCATCAAAGCAATGTAGTGGAATATAACACACGGCGACGAGAAATTAACAGTAGTTAAAATTTTTATTTATTTAAGCCATATCAGTTTTCCGTATGGTTGAAGTATTAGGTGTGCAAGTAGAAACACGCCGACTAAATGGCACAGTATTCAAAGCTTTGGCGTTTGGATCGGGAGGTATCGGGTTCGAATCCCAAACAAATGTATGACTCCCTGTATCCCCCTTGCGAAGTGCAAAACTCATGGACCGATATACCTGTATAGGCTGACATGGAGCTATGCAATGTACAGATGGTGATAAAATCGGAGCTATAGCCGTACGTCCTCCAATTGGCTGGCAACGGATTAAAAATAAGGATGGAAAAAGCAAACAGCGCAAGAGTTGGGAGAGCCTTGGACCCAGAATAGATTGCAAGGATAAATAAATTAAAAAAACAGAAAGTAGAAAATCGGATTTGAAGTTGGTTGCAAATATTCTTGAACTATATCTATATATATATATATATATATATATATATATATATATATATATATATATATATATATATATATATATATATATATCACAGTTGCAAAAAAAAACTGTTTTTTTTAATTTAAAACAAAAAACACGTTTTATTTGTTTAAAACATGTTTTTTTTGTTTAAAACATGTTTAAAACAAACCAAATAAAATATGTTTAAAACATGTTTTAAACGTTGTTTTAAACATATTTTCATTACGAATTAAGTTAATTTTTTGTCGATTTTCTTGATATTTCTCGATACAAAATAAAAGGAACTAAATGAACGTTCAAAATACAAGCACAAGTCTAAGCATGAAACATGTTTACCCAAAGCCATCTTTACTACGGGCCTATTAGCTAAAACGAAGACGTAACGCTATATCGACGGTTTAAAAAAATCGGTCTCTCATAATCGATTGAAGTAGCAGAACGCTCATTTTCTTCGTAAGTTGCCTTAGACGTGGATTTTATTTTTCTCTTCTATTTTAATGTGTTCAATTTTGAACAAATAAACTCGATCATTTATTTGTGTAGCTGTATTAAAAAAAATAGTAAAAGAGAACTTGTCGACATAAAGTGACGTCATTAGCAAAAGACCAATTTTCACTGTCCCATAGTGGAAGATGGCTCTGGTTACATAATTATACAAAATAATAAAATACTAATACAATATACAGGAAACCCTCCAAAAAGACGATTAATTCGTTCCGTGTTCTTTAAAACCGTGTTGTTCGAGACTACTAAAAATAAAATAAAAAAGACATTACGTTTTATTGTTTACTTTTTGTTATGACAAACAAAAAATAAAATAGAATAAAGAAAATCGTGTTGTTTGAAACCGTGTAATTTGAGAAAATGGGTATCCATGTTCTTCGAAACCGTGTACTTCGAATGCCGTGTTCTTGAAGGATTGCCTGTAATTTGTATTTTATTTATGTATGTAGTTATTTATAAAGTATCAGGATCTGCATAAACCAATTTTGAATTAAATCGTTTTTCTCTATTTTCGTTTGTTTAGCAGTATTCGTCGATCCTTGGTATTTTACATAACTGTTCTTAACCCTCATGTGAGTGAAGAAAAAATATCTTAATTTGAGTGACTAAGGTACCCAGGTATCCTACATGCAACTTTTCTTTAAACTATATTTTTTTAAATTTTTTTTTGCAATTATGAAATTTATAACGGATTTTGCTAAAACTACATATATTGAAAACAATTTTGCATTAGCTGCAACTTGTCAGTTTTCGAAGAACATTCTGTAAAAAAACGTAAATAATCCAACATATCACATCAGTGGAAAAAATGATCGATAGTAATGAAAAAATGTTGATTAGTTTTTTTGAAATAAATAAAAATATAAACATAAATTAAATGAAATAATTAAACAGAAATACAAACAATGAAATACAACGACATATAACACAAAACTATAAAATATTTACATACTATTTCTTTCAAATATAGTTTAAAATAGGTAAAGGTACCCGGGTACCTTTGTTACTCTAATTCGTACAACTAAACTACTTTTTGCTCTCACGTGCGTCCAAGTTGTAAAATTTCTCATTTTTAAGTCTGATCGTAATCTATCAATTGAACTAGAAAATCTCCTAAAATTAAAACTTTTTATTATGACTGGAACATACAAAGCTAGACGTTTAAAAGTGCAAAAGGTACCCGGGTACCTTGTCACTCACATAAGGGTTAAATCGAGCTGTGTTTGTTTAACACAATTTTCGGGAAGTCCTATCTACCAATCGGCTTTATTTTTTGTAATCCAATTTTTAGTTTATTGATAATTTTGATCCTGATCGGTGTTGATTACCATTTACAAATAATAACTCGTCGCAAAAAAACAGTATTTGGCATTAGTTCACTGAATTTGATGATAAAATCGAAACATTTAGTTCTAATACTTAATAGATGTCTCTATAAGGTTCATAACCAAAATATGCCTGAAATTTAGTTCTAAAGTGAAAACTTAGTTAGGATTTGTCAATTCTAGATTAGAAATACATACTTTAGAAATTAATAAATCTCAATTTATTTAGCAAATTTTAATTAAAAAACACGAGACTAGATTTGTTTAGTGCCTCCGAACGAGTGGTTTGAAGTAATAATCAATTTGGTTGACCGCAAATTGGGACAAGAAAATCGGTGTCAGGCATACAGTATAAACGAAGTGCAAAAATTGTAAAAAGGAACTATCTGATGTCTTATTCTTGAAACGGTGGAAGTTTTGCCAATCGGAATATGGTTAACTTCGGAATTCTCTATATTATTTGATTTTTTCACCGGGTGATTATTTTTTAAAATTTCTCTGTATATTTCTAAATTTTTGCCACTAATAAGGAAAAAATTCCTACTGCGGCGCGAAGTATTCGAATAATGCAAAGAATTCTAAAGCAAATTATGTTTTGATTGAGAAATGTCCACCGAAGAATGGGGCTCCTGGTTTAGTCGTTAGAATGAAAGAACATCTCAAAATGTACGCAATTAAGAACAATTGTGGATGAGTTGAAGATCTAGATCCCGACCATGACGCATCACGTAAGGATATTACATATATTGTAAATTAAACAAATTATTTTGTAAATATGATTTATGCAGCGAAATTGCTAAGCGAAATTATTGTTTCGCTGGAGAAACTCAAAAAATACTATATTAGAAACTAAATAAATAAACGAACTAATTGAAATTCAGAAATGGTTTATACTACGGCAAGCGAGCCTTGAATGTAATCTTCAGATTGCCAAACATTGTTTAAATATTAGCTAACCAACATTTCAAATTTAATTAATCATAAAAGGCTGCCAAGCTAGTTACAATATTTAAATCATTGAATCACAAAACCAAACCGAAAGCTGAATCCATTTATATAAATGATACTAACTGAATCTAACTGATGAGTTTGGGTTTTGTGGCCAATCATATTTATTTAATTTTATTGTATATGTATTTGAAGTAACAGATATTATATTTATAAGATTTATTAAAGTTAATTTAAATAAAAAAAACATTTGTTTTTTTATCTAAATAAAATCATGTTTTAAACAGTTGTTTAAAACAAAATGTTTAAAACATACCGCTTTGTTTAAAACATGTTTAAAACATTCGTTTTAAACGTTTTGTTTAAAACATTGCAACCATGCAATGATATCAACCATAAATATATATATATATATATATATATATATATATATATATACCATAGCAACCATATATATATATATATATATATATATATATATATATATATATATATATATATATATATATATATGTATATATATATATGTATATACACATATATATATATATATATATATATATATATATATATATATATATATATATATATATATATATGTATATATATATATGTATATACACATATATATATATATATATATATATATATATATATATATATATATATATATATATATATATATATATATATATATATATATCATGGGCTATCGAATCGGCATAGTGAGATTGGTGTCTATATGCCAAAATCTCGAATGACGAACGATTATATCGACGAAAATTGAAGAAAATCAAAATTTCACCCCTATAACCCCATCAGACCCCCCTAACCTTATACTCAGAATCTACCTATGGTCATGGGCTATCGAATTGGCATAGTGAGATTGGTGTCTATATGCCAAAATCTCGAATGACGAACGATTATATCGACGAAAATTGAAGAAAATCAAAATTTCACCCCTATAACCCCATCAGACCCCCCTAACCTTATACTCAGAATCTACCTATGGTCATGGGCTATCGAATTGGCATAGTGAGATTGGTGTCTATATGCCAAAATCTCGAATGACGAACGATTATATCGACGAAAAATGAAGAAAATCAAAATTTCACCCCTATAACCCCATCAGACCCATCAAACCCTATACTCTGAATCTACCTATGGTCATGGGCTATCGAATCGGTATAGTGAGATAGGTGTCCATATGCCAAAATCTCGAATGACGAATGATTTTATCGTTGAGAAAAGAAGAAAATCAAAATTTCACCCCTATAAACCCATCAGACCCGCCCCAATCATATACTCAGAATCTACCTATGGTCATGGGCTATCGAATTGGCATAGTGAGATTGGTGTCCATATGCCAACATATCGAATGACGAACGATTTTATCGACGAAAATTGAGGAAAATCAAAATTTCATCTCTATAAACCCATCAGACCCACCCCAATCATATACTCAGAATCTACCTATGGTCATGGGCTATCAAATCGGCATAGTGAGATTGGTGTCTATATGCCAAAATCTCGAATGACGAACGATTTTATCGACGAAAAATGAGGAAATTCAAAATTTCACCCCTATAACCCCATCAGACCCACCCCAACCATATACTCAGAATCTACCTATAGGCTATCGAATCGGCATAGTGAGATTGGTGTCCATATGCTAAAATATCGAATGACGAACGATTTTATCGATGAAAAATGAGGACAATCAAAATTTCACCCCTATAACACCATCAGACCCACCCCAACCCTATACTCAGAATCTACCTATGGTCATGGGCTATCGAATCGACATAGTGAGATTGGCGTCCATATGCCAAAATCTCGAATGATGAACGATTTTATAGACAAAAAATGAGGAAAATCAAAATTTCACCCCTATAACCCCATCAGACCCTGTAACGGCTCACTTGGTTTCGGATACCAGGTATTAGGATTGGCGGGTGTTGCTCGTCGCGGCCGGGTTGCAATTTCCGAAACACTGTCTACGTTGGTTTATTTAGCGTTTTTGACGTATAAACAAAATGATATTGAATGGTGTTAAAAGACCCGCTAGGTATTTTCGGTCTTATAAGTAACATTTTTTTTCACCCAGAAGTGTGGAAAAAAAAAATTCGTAATTTCACTTAATTCAACAATAAAACCGTTTTTATTTCGTATTATTGTTAGTTTACACAATTGGCTTAGGTTATTATTTTCGATATAAATAAATCACATCGGTTTAGGTAGATACAAACTTCACCTATCAACCTCCGACTTGGCAAATCAAAAAAACAATTTCAAAAAAAAAAAAATCTTTATCTATATGCGACAATTTTGCAAAACACCCAAAAAAAAATTTTCCATCACTGGTAATCGCTATCAAAATTATTTATCGACTGACCTCCTCTCTATCCGATCGAACTGTCTTTCATCTCATCTCTTCGTTTTTGTTTTTTTTTTTTTTTTTTTTTTTTTTTTGAGGGAAAGAGGCAACCCGTTTTTATTTTATACAATACATACTACTAATTATGACAATGTTTTGTTGTATTTATTAACCATCAACAATCATAAATCCCATCCATTATCATCGATCATGTCACCAAAGAAACATTTTTCAGGTCACACAGGAAACATTTTTGGTAATAACGTGTCTCGATAAATCGTTACAGGGCAGATTCGTCGAAATTATGCTAAGAATTGCGACGAAACTGAGTTTTCTTCGTTACGGTACTTTAGAGTTTGATATCTTTCGCATGAATGATTCCCAAAAGCTTTCCTGATTCGTCATTACATTTATAATTGACATTACCAACCTTTGCTACGATAACCGCTTTACAAAATTTAGGAGCAAATTTTGAGCAGAAATTTTTAGATGCATCGCTAAGAGAATGTTGACGTACATAAACGACTTGTCCAGGGGTGTAAGAGATTGGTCTAGTTCTTAGATTGTATTTTCTGGCGTAGGAATTGTAGGCTTCGCGTAAATTCTTTAGTACCGAGGTATGTATGATAGACAACCGATCATTCATGGGCACCGGTTCCACATCTTCTGTCAACGATTTCATTTCCCTCAAGAGGTGGTATGATTTCCCATCAGTCAACATATTGTAACCAAACAGCAAAAAGTATGGAGAATATTGTGTGGATTGATGTACGGCCGTTCGTAATACACAAGCTATTTCTGGTAAATGCACATCCCATGTTTTATGGTCAAATTTTACATAGACTCGAATTGCGGCTATCACGGACCTGTTAACCCTTTCAGACGCGTTCGCCTGAGGGGAATAAAGAGCAGTTTTACAGTGTTGGACATTAAACTCTGACAACAATTGATAAAAGGCTTTACTAACGAACTGAGATCCATTATCGGAGTGAATTTGTTCTGGAATCCCAAATACCAGGAAAACGTCATTTCGCAGATAGGAGAAATATTTGTTGGTTGTACTGGCGCTGAGCGGCTTCAACAAGACGAATTTGGTAAACTGGTCAAGGATGACTAAGATGAACGAATTTCCCGCTCGTGATCTAGGGTAAGGGCCCATTAAGTCGATGTATACTTTTTCCCATGGTCTTTGCGCGAAAACAGTTTGTCCTAACGGAGGCTTTAACAATGTGTTTGCGCTTTTTGATATTTTGCACGTTGGGCAGTTAATAACGAAATTATAGATTTGTTTGCGCATGCCTGGCCAATAGTACAGGCGACGTATACGCTCTAATGTTTTGGTCACACCACCATTAGCTGACAAGGGCTCCTCGTGACTTTGTTTTATTAGGTCATACGCCATGTTTTGCGGTATCCATATTTTCCACTCAGGAATATCGGTTAACCCGGGATCAATTTTTGCCCCAACTTTAATAAAGAGTCTGTCATTTCTGACCTTAAACGCGGAATAGCGAGACGGATCGCCCAATACTTTATTTCGTAGTTGTACATATTCAGAATCGTTGAAGGCCACACTTCCAAAATCTATTTCGGATATTAATGCCGAGGTGGATTCGCTATACACACGTGAGAGAGTATCAGGTACTACATTTTGAGAACCGCGCTGGTGCTGAATCTCGAAATCAAAAGCTTGAAGCTTAAGACTCCAGCGGGCTAACCTTCCATTCAAGTCGGATTGAGACATCAACCACTCAAGACTGGAGTGGTCCGTGATAATCGTAAAACGATAACCCTCAATATAAGGACGAAATTTCTTCACTGACAGTACGGCAGCTAAACACTCTAGCTCAGTGGTTGAATAATTTGACTGGGCTTGGTTTAACTTTTTCGACATAAAAGTGGTAGCTCGTTCATGGCCCTCTTCATCTTTTTGGTATAATACACTGCCAACACCAGATTTACAGGCATCACACCTAATGAAGAATGGTTTCGAGTAGTCTGGTTGACAAGTACGGGCGCCGTTGTGAGAAGGTATTTTAGTTTTTCTAAAGCCAGTTGAGCTTCCCGAGTCCATGTAAATTTAGCGTTTTTCTTGAGAAGGTTCGTGATAGGAGTGGTAATTTCTGCATAGTTCGGAATAAACCGTTGATACCATCCGGTCATTCCCAATAGCCGTCGGGTCGGTTTAAGGGAGGTCGGTGTTGGAAAACTGTATATTGCCTCAATCTTACCCGGATCCGTTTTTAGTTCCCCGTTGCCCACAATAAATCCTAAATATTTGACTTCTTTCATGAAGAACTTACTTTTTGAAATATTAATGGTTAATCCCGCTTGTTTTAGGCGTTGTCCCACGAGTTTCAACAAAGCAAAATGTTCAGAAATGGACGATGAGGTTACGAGCAGGTCGTCGAGATATACAAAAATTCTGGTATGTAAAGGATGCGGCACCACTTTATCCGTTAATCGGCATAACGTCTGGGGAGAGTTACAAAGCCCAAACGGCATGACTCGGAAATGGTAAAGTGGGCGTCCTGGCACCGTGAAGGCCGTTTTATCTCGCGACTTTTTTTCCAAGGGGATTTGCCAAACGGCATCCTTGAGATCAATGCTGGAGATGACTGTCGTATTGTTTAGGCGTCCAAGTATACCATTAATTAGCGGAAGAGGATACGCGTCCTTTACCGTCACAGCATTGACCTTCCTGGAATCTAAACATAATCTAACCTTATTCGGCTTTCTGACTAAAACTATTGGAGACGACCAAGCACTGGAACTCTCTTCAATGACACCCATTTCAAGCATTCGATCGAGTTCCGTGTAAATTAGTGCTTGAATAGCTGGGGATACCGAGTAGTGGCGTTGTTTTATTGGTGCACAATTTCCGACATCGATTTGATGCTCTATTAAGGATGTGTGACCTAATCCATGACGTTCAAAAGACGGGTAATCGGTGATTATTCGATCCAATTCTTGTTGTTGTAGTGGGGATAATACGTGTTTCTGGATATCGTCAAGGGAACTAACATCTAAGGAATCTATCAGATGAGGAGCGATGTTAAAAGCACTCCAGAAATCGACTCCTAGATACATTTGACCGTGCGAGGTGGGAACCAAATAGAAGCGAATGGTGTGATGGATATTGTTATATGTCACGGGGGTCTCAATATAGCCTATAATCTTATTCTTCGTTCCATCCGCCGTTCGGACTTCAGAAGTTAGTTTCTTATATGTTAAGCCTATGTTTTTAAGGAGATTTAAAGAATCATGTCCGAGAATACTTATTGAAGCCCCACTATCAAGTAGACCTCGAATATTTCGGCCAGAAAGGTTTACTGTAATATATGGATGTGGGTCAGTTGGGTTTGATAATATTGTTTCGTCACAAGCTAGTTTAAGAGCTTTACGGAATTTAAAATAACGAATAACTCGCTGTCGCCTTTTATTTTTAGGCGTTGAGAATTTAGTAATGTTCAGGTCAGAGCAGTTCGTATCATTAGGAGCAAGTTTATTTAATTTGTAATTGATCGAACGTTTACTTAGTAATAATTTGTCCTCTGACGTACAAGGTAAAGTTAAGTCGGTTTGAACTACCGTAGATCTGACGGCTCGGTGTTCGATGGCAAATTTTCCGTCTGCGGGTAAAGCGTTTTCCCTGATTGTATTGGTTGGGAGATCTATTGTACCGGTCGTGTCGATCCCGAACGGCTCACGCCCGGATAAAAGTTTCCCGTCATAAATTTAGTACATTGAGGACACTGAGGTTTGATCGTATCGCTTTTACCACAACCATAGCAAAATATTCCTTGCGGCGGCAAGGCACAGTCATGGTAGCGATGCCCTAAATCGCGACAGTTCCAACAGACTATGTAGTGGGATTCTCCGGAGCTTCCTCTACCCATAGGTTTTGGTCTTTGCATAGCATCAATATAAACCTCGTTTTGGTAATACTGTTGTGGTCTCGGAGACGTTGAACTGCTGGGAAATAGCCCACTTGAAGGTTCTGTTTTACCTTCTTCAATTACCTCGTAAACATATTTGTGGTTTCGCTCCGAAAAGGCAACGTGTTTTTGTTTTTGTTTCCATAGCTTTTCGTATTGTTCGCAAATTATGCGGAGACTATCGGTAGTAAATGAAGGAGTCGTCAAAGTTACCTCCTTATACGCAACTCTCATATTATCTCGAATTATTTCGACCAGTTCAATTTCTGAAAAAGGTCGCATAAGACGGCCGTTAAGGGTTTCCATCTCTAATATATAATCCCCAATATTCTCGCGATCTCCTTGTTTTTTATTTTGAATGGTTCGTCGTAACGCCCGATCCGATTCTGTCGTACTAAACCTGTCTAAAAGGGCTTGTCTTAGTTGAAAGTAAGATGAGTGTGGAAACTTACGTACAAATACCCAGTACCATTTTTCGGCGGCATGTGTTAATAATTTTGGCATAAAAGCTTCTAGTCGGTGTAACGTTATATTTTCTTTGCTCGCTAACAATTCTATACGAAATAGAAAGTCATGAACATCCAATCCATCGGGTTGACCCGAAAAGCTAATTTTCCATTTAGGATCGTTCTTTTCGTAGTATGAAAATGGTTTAGGCATTTCATGGTGCATGGCATTTTGTTCGACATAGGCACTACTGACATTAGAAAAAGATGATTGTCGGGCTTCATAGTTGGAATACGGAGCCATATTTGACAAAGGTATTGCTTTTAGGTCCAGATTATTCTGTGACGGGATAGTATACGGCGTGTTGGGTGGGAGGTAAAGATGTGGGTTTCCGGGTGGATTTTGATAATGGGTTGTATATGAGGGAATAACGTTTGTTGAACATCTGGTTACCATTGGATTCTGAATCCAGGTAGTAATAGTAGGTTGAGTACTTGGAATAGATCCAGTTAAAACCAATGGAAGTGAGGTAGTAGTTTGGATGATTGCATAGGCGTCTGGGGTTTTAGATAAATACTTGGGATCGCCTTCCCCCTGGGTTATTTTAGGGGCCGCAATTTTAGATTTTATGGGATCCTCAACGTAAATCGGAGTAGGACTGGTAGAAACAGGGATAGCCGACTGTTGCAGCTGCGTATACTCTTCTCGACGAGCTTCTAGCAATTGATTAACCTCCGAAAGTGATTTAAGGTTTTATCTACCTCATTGTCCTGATGAAAGCATCCTTTCAGACGTTGAACTCGACCTCTCCAGTGCCTAATTTGGTTCGCTATTTCGGTCAAACGTTGAAAGACATCTGGCTCTTTATTCAACAAGGTGGTAAGGTACGCGGTTTGTGTTTTACAGACATCCAGCTCATTTTGTGCATTATCTGCATGACTTCGACCAGGTACTCTTGATGGATTCGAACGTTCCTCTTTTAACGCTTCCCGAAGTAATCTTTTATGACCAACGTCCGAAGTATCTATGCCTCGTATCGAACATTCTACCTTTATTTCGTCAGCAGTTAAACCAAGCAAAGGTTGGTAATCGTCATCTTTAGTATTCATGATGTTGTTTTAAGCTAGTACGCACAGTAACGCGAAAAAAATCAATTTCAACGTGCAAAACCAGATACGTAGTGTCACCACTAACCAAACTAAATAAAACGACTTGAGGATATGATCAATGATGATGTGAACGATCGCAGGATAATCAATAAATCAACTTAAATAACTTTTACGTGAAAAGTTGAATTGGCAAAATTTTGTATATAGAAATTAATTAAAGTTATTAAGAAATAGGATAAAAAAAAATAATTAAATCAAAAAAAAAACAATACTTTCACCAAAAAGAAAAAAAATTCAAAACTTAATTACTATTATAAACTTCAAGGATATAAAAAAATTTATATAAAAATTATGTTAATATGTACTCACAAACATTTAATTTTATAAAAATATGATATAAACTCCTTTTTTATTTTTTTTTGTTTTATATATATATATTTTTCTTGTAACGAATTTAGGGAGAAATTAATTTTTGTTTAGTGATGGCCTACCTAGAAAATCAGCGTGCTATTGAAAGAACGATAACGGTTGACGATAAAAAAAAATTGTAAGCGTATTTCAAAACGTGTGTACGATACTGGAGGACATGTGACGTTTGACCTTACAGCCACGAGGTTTATCTTATTAGCTTAAGAATGTTTTAAATCAATCGCATCTTGTCAAGGTCGAAAATCTATGTCTCAAATTTCAAACAGTATCTTGTTATTGAATGGCTATACTCATGTTAAAAAAAAATCTAGAAATCGAAATTCTCGAACAATCAATAGTTTTTTTTTTTTTTTTTTTTTTTTTTTTTTTTTTTTTTTTAAACATGAGCAATAGTTTTGCGATGAATGGCCTGAAACTAATGAATGAATGAAACTAATTTAAATAAATGTTTATGAAAATAAAATTCGAACAGTTCAAACGCGGCGAATTATTAACGTTTTCACGAGAAGCTTAGTTAACCTAGAAGTCAATCGGGATAAGTGCTAACAAAATCCAACTTGACTTGAACCGCTAAATTGTAAATTGAAGTTAATGAAAAGAGAAAAAAATTGAAGTCTACCGTAATCATACACTACATTTCACTTGACAACCCGGAAATCGAAGTTACCGATAATCGGACTTGTAAAGAGAAAGCAGTTAACTAACAGCGTGGACCCATCAGGTCCCTGCTCGGGCGCCATTTGTAACGGCTCACTTGGTTTCGGATACCAGGTATTAGGATTGGCGGGTGTTGCTCGTCGCGGCCGGGTTGCAATTTCCGAAACACTGTCTACCATGTTGAGCCGATTACGGTTACCTGGTATAAACTAACCTGCACACGCGATTGTTCTAGGTAACACATCACTAGCACTTGGAAAAATTTACTCCGACATAATTACCACTAATAATAATAACATTATAATTATAACAGCGAAAAAAGGAGAAAAGACAGTCGCGCTCGACTCAGTGCGTACGCGCGTAGCGGGTTGCAAAATTATGTAGCATTTACAATGTTCATATACAATATAATAATCCGAAATATATTTTTTTATTTTTATAAAGTTACTTTAACCCTAAAAATCGAGGTCGTTTCTATGACTACTGATAATAAAATAATTGTTCTTAATTTATACCACAAAAAAACTTCTAATATACAATAAATGAAAGCTTACCTTACAAATTATTTATCCCTATCCGGAATATGTATCACACCGGCACTCATTCCATCTCGTCACTTCCTGATGATTCGTTTTGACGTTGTTTTCAGTTGTAGCTGCACGGCCAAACTTGCTTATTCCAAAATTGATTTGATTACAGTATTAGCTGCGTTGCATCCAGTACGTCGAGGAATTTTTAGTCAGCCCAACAAAACATTTGGGGATTATCCAATTTAAGTTGGTTTATTTAGCGTTTTTGACGTATAAACAAAATGATATTGAATGGTGTTAAAAGACCCGCTAGGTATTTTCGGTCTTATAAGTAACATTTTTTTTCACCCAGAAGTGTGGAAAAAAAAAATTCGTAATTTCACTTAATTCAACAATAAAACCGTTTTTATTTCGTATTATTGTTAGTTTACACAATTGGCTTAGGTTATTATTTTCGATATAAGTAAATCACATCGGTTTAGGTGGTCGGCGATAGATCGTCGTTGAGGAAAGACGTGTTTTTGTCTCTCCTCGAAATAAATAAGTAAATAAATTTAAATGTGTTTTAATTAATTAACTAACTAATAAATAACTAATATATTAGTGATAGTTAAATAAATAATAATATGTTATTAATAATTTGTGTAATTTAATAAGTGAAAAATGTTACATATTGCATATTTGTATTGATTTGTGTGTTGTGCACTTGCAATGGTGTAGGATATGTACATAACAATTTTCGTTTATATGTATGTATTTTGATACCGTTGTTTGAATGCATCACGCATTGTAATGCAAATTTTCAATATGTATGAAGGACTTTTTTGATTGCAAAGGATGGAAAGATAAGTTTTTTTCATTTTTTCATTATTTTTACTTACTAAATTACATAACACAACTTTTTTCCCTAAATAAATTTTTCTTTTAAGTACACATATAAACACATATTTATAACCCATGAAGGTGTAGAGTAGAATTATTCTCATGTTATGGGTTGTTCTTGTTATCCGACCGAATATAGTTTGCGCGAGAAAGGGTTTTTTTCAATTCTACTGTTTTTGGTACACTAGCTAACAATTTTTGTTGTTGTTTTTGGAAGAGAGTATGCATGTTTGGTGATCGACGAGAATTTTTGTTTTCTGCTTTTGGTAATTTTAAATCCTATCTTTCGTTTTGTATACTTATTTACTCGTAGTCATATATTATATTTTACATGAATATTAGTATGTATTGGAGGTGTTTGGCGTGCGGGATATGCATTTCAATACCACCGAAAATGTGGTTTTGCGATAATACCGCAGTTATATATTATATAACTCAAAGCCGATCGCAATTATATTCTATAGAATGTAATTGTGTTTGGTTCTGATATGGCATGTTATACATATATGCGTTTAGCTATGTCCTATGGATGGGTGTGCGAAGGAACATAAGATAATAATTATTATTTATATTTACATCATTGTTATATAATTATATATTTGTTGTATACATATTTACGTTTTGTGCTTGTGTGTGCAGATGTTTTACAATACGCGTGTGTAATTCCGTGAGCTGGATTTTTTTGTTGTTTTAATCAGCCAAGGTCTTACGAAACCGTGTGTAGCATGGCTCAATGGAAAATTAACGCATGCTTTTCGACTGCGAACGATATTATATCCCTTTAGTGATTTACTAACACTATTGTGCGGGTAGGGCAAAAGTACCATGTCATAAATTTAGTTTTGTATGTTTTTTGAACCAACTTACACATTTGTGAATTCCTTTTTAGCTTATTTTCGTCCGAAAAAAAACACTATATCTATGCACACAATTGTGTTGGTCTTACTTCAAATCAAGCGAAATTTTTTATCAACAACGCTATTACATACTATGGTTTTTTACTCACACATTTCTGTGGGTTGGACTAAAATTAAGCCAATTTTTTTGTTTTCTTGGTTGAAAAAGGGATATATTGTCTGTATAATGTTAATTGTTTTTCGGTTCATGATGGTAATGTTTTATTTTGTTTCGCATGGTATTGCTGATGTTCATAACCTTGCATGTAACATTTTGTTTGCATATGAATGTTTTACTTGCCAGGAACAGGGACTTATGATTTTGAAAATGTTTCTTTTTTGGTAGTTTTAACGTTTTATGTGAATCTGTTCAGTATCGTCGGCTTGTTTTTGTGAATTTTGCTTGGGTGATGATGAGATTGCGATGGGCATCGCTATTTCTTGTATTTATATTTTTGGCGATTTGGCAGGGGTACACTTCTTCTCTATAATGCGGAGAACTGAGGGGGGGGGGGGGGGGTTATCGAGTGATGCAATATGTGTGATCAATTTACACAGTGGCGGCGGGAATATGGTATAGTTGTTAACTATTGCTAAATGTTGTGGATGTTTTTGTGGAAGTTTATCGTCAATTTAGATGGGCAATTTTAGAGAGCAATTTTAGAGTAAGATAATTACGGTAAATTGAAGAAAAAATTCCACTAATTAAAAAAAGTGATCTATTATTTAACTCATTAACTATAATTTTATATAATAAAAGAATCTAGAGGTTCAGATATAGATGGAAGTGGAAGCTGAGTCTTTTAGGCCTCATAACAAATAAGGCTATTTGGACCTTGGTTTAGAATAATATTTAATCATTTTTAATACTAATGAAATTTTAAAATAATTATAGTTTAGATTAATCACATTACAGTTCATATACAATATTTATAATAAACATTATTATACAAATAAAATGGAAGTCAGCTAATTTAATCTTATTCTTAATCACTATTATCTAATATGAATGTTGGATAATTATATTATTAGTAGTCCAGGTTGTGTACTATATCTACAAATCTCCTCCAGGTTGATGTTGGGTTGTAGCAAACGACCACTATTATATTAATGCTAGTTTTTAAATGAAATTAAATTTAGAATTAAGTTTATAATATGTTATTGTATGATCGAAAGTATACTTATACTTGGTAAAGTAGTTAAGCTAATTTATGATAGGTGCTGATTAATGACAAATATTCGGGTGTGATAATATTTTTAAAAATGGATTGGAATAATAAAATTAATTTAATCCGGATTTAGGAAAGGATTCCGGAATTAATAGTATCTATGCATCTCAATTTACTAACAAATTTAAATTCTAGGACACTGGTGTTTTGGAAGCAGTTTTGTTGGCTACACTTTCGAATATTGTAAAGTGAAATGGTAGTCATTAATCTTAAGTTAATTTACAGGAAATATTTCGGAAGGCGACCCAGTTAATAACTATTTAAATTTAGTATTTAGTTATAATAAGTTACTATAAGTTAGACAGTTTACTTATTCTTGGTAAAGCAGTTCATCTATTTTAAGAGTGGTGCTGGTTAGTTACGGATACTCTTGGTGTTAGTGTTTAAAACTGATTTATAATAATAATAAAACTAAATTAAATATTGATTGTTAGGGAAAGAATTCCGGAATCAATAGCACTTATCAGCAAATAATTCAAATTCTAACAATTTATTGACTCTAGGAGATAAGCATTCTGAAAGCAGTTTTGATGGCTATATACTTAACTAAAATATTTCAAAATAATAATTAATTTCAGATGCGGTCCAAACGGAAGCTGACACAATTTGAAAGTGTCTGTAATCGGGCCAGGTCTGTCACATCTAACGTACCTTTCCCATCCTTTTGTTGTATATAAATCAGGTGTATGATGGTCGCGGCAGTAACTGGGAGTTCCTGCTTTAAACTTGGTCGTGCATTCAAATCGAATCAAAATTTATTAATCCTACTTTAATTAATGATGAATTGACATTTCAGATTTAGAGGCCGAAGAATAATATAATTCTTAGTATTACATTACTAAGTTACAGGAAATTAATTATTGATTATGAACAGAAAGCTAATTAATTTAAATTTCAGGATGCTCATGGGTTATTTCTCGTTTAATTAGGAGATGGCAGTTACTGTTTTAATGATGACCATGGTGCTTCGATTGTTAGTATTAATTATTGCTGAATTATACTTTAACAGGTTTTATTGGTGAACGAGAAATGTCGCTGCTTCTTATTAATAATTATAAGATTTAATGTTTTACACTGTTTAGTATATCGAAGTCCTGTAATGATACTTTTGATTCTGGTTATTTCTATTATTATATACTAATTATTGGTGGTTTGAATTTGATTAATTTTATTTGAATTGAATTGAATTAATTAATGATAATTATTACGTTAAGCTATTTTAATATAATTAGTTAATACTTCATTATTTACCATTCTTTTAGTATTCCTAATAGTAAAAACCACCACTGGAAATGATTTAAGTTTTATTGCAGATAATTTAATATAATTTTTAGGATGCTGTTTGCTGAGATTTATACCATATTTTAAATAATTGTGCTGTCTTGTGTTAACCGTCTTACATTACATTTCAACTAACAATTTACTAACTATTGACTACTTAGGTGTCTGAAACCGGGTCAATTTCCATAATAATTAATATACCATTCCTATCCCTCCATCTTGTTATGTGTAAAAGAGTGTGCGGATGGGCCCGGCGTCAACCGGGAATCTTACTTAGGTTTGGTCGCACATTCCAATCAATCAATCAATCAATCAATCAAATAAATCACATCGGTTTAGGTAGATACAAACTTCACCTATCAACCTCCGACTTGGCAAATCAAAAAAACAATTTCAAAAAAAAAAAAATCTTTATCTATATGCCACAATTTTGCAAAACACCCAAAAAAAAATTTTCCATCACTGGTAATCGCTATCAAAATTATTTATCGACTGACCTCCTCTCTATCCGATCGAACTGTCTTTCATCTCATCTCTTCGTTTTTGTTTTTGTTTTTTTTTTTTTTTTTTTTTGTTTTTGAGGGAAAGAGGCAACCCGTTTTTACTTTATACAATACATACTACTAATTATGACAATGTTTTGTTGTATTTATTAACCATCAACAATCATAAATCCCATCCATTATCATCGATCATGTCACCAAAGAAACATTTTTCAGGTCACACAGGAAACATTTTTGGTAATAACGTGTCTCGATAAATCGTTACAACCCACCCAAATCATATACTCAGAGTCTACCTATGGTCATGGGCTATCGAATAGTCTCTTATAGTCACTTTGGGCTGCGATACTTCAATTTAATATATAATCTGTTTAACTTTTGGCTGAACTAGTCAAGACACTATCTGCATTATCGATTTTTTTTCAATTTCGGCTGGCAACTTTCGGTTAACTTTAACAAGGTCATTTACATGCCATAAAATTGATTCAAAAAGGAGGAAAATAAGTACCTCATGAACAGACTAAGCCGACATTGAAAATCGTTTAATGGTTTGAAATTCTTTGCTTACAAGTCACCGATTACCGAAGATGGCATTTTTTGTCTCAAATTGTGACTTGCGATGAAAAGTGGATTTACTATCATAACCCTAAACGCAAAAAATCATGAGTTCATCTAAGCGAACCATCAACAGCAAAACGAAACATTTATGGAAGTAAGGTTTTGTTGTGCATTTGGTGGGATCAAAAAAGGGTAGTGTACTATGAGCTGCTAAAACCGAACGAAACTATAACTGGTGAACGTTACCAACATTTGATAGATTTGAACCATGCATTGAACGAAAATCGTCCACATGTTGCAAAACAAGTAAAAAATACCCTGGAAATACTTAAATGGGAAATTCTACTGCATGCTTCCTATTCATTAGATTGTTCCCCAACAGATTACTATTTGTTCCAATAATGCAAAGCGATCTTCAAGACCAGCACTTCAGAACTCACGAAGAAATCAAATAATGGCTCGACGAATGGATCGCATCAAAAGACAAACAATTTTTTTTCGATGGAATCCATAAATTGCCAGAAAGATGATCAAAAGTCATAGATAACGATAGAAAACACTTTGAAAAATAAAATTTACCATTTCTTAGAAATAAACATGTTTTTTCTGCAAAAAAATCGAAAAAACTAAGTTATACTCCCAATATCAGCGTACTGCTAATACTGCCGTCTATTGCTTAGTAAACCTTAAGTTTTAAATGTTTCTAGAAGAGCGGCAATTATGAATTTTGATATTGGAAGGTTTAGCGTAAGGAATTTTCAAATCCTTCCATACGACTGGCGTTTTTGGCTAGCAAGAGTTAGTCCTTTCCATAGGCTATTCAATATATAAACAAACATTTCCGCCAGCGCATATTCCTAGGAGAATGAAACGCTTTTCTTATTTAAAATACAGAGTTATATGGATCTTGGCCATGGCTAGATGACAGGCTTTTCTCTTATTAGTTTTGAAGCCATATTGGACTATACCATTTGCGCCAATCTTACCATGCGGCTGGTACTGCCCTTTTTATGGTTGTAGCCCTTACTATTACCAATTCGAAACAGTACCAATCATTTTTGGTAACTTATATTCATTGGAGAATGAAAATTACTAATTTTGATGTTGTTCCAACTCTATTGTGTGCCGGCTGTTCCAAGTTTCCTTGAACATGCCGCCGCCGTTGACTCACCAGAGTCAAGGTTAGGAAGGAAGCATAATTAATTGGCCGTTTCACCTTATTACAATTTGGAAGCTTGATGGTCATTACTCAGATTAAATTGTCGGATGTATCTCTGCAATTCGGGCCAGTGAATATTTTGACGGAGTGTAAAAGGCCCAGGTCTTGTTATCTAAGGATGATTAAATTTCCAATCTCAATTTGCTGATACGAGTAGTATCATTTGTACAAATTTTTAAGGAATGTCGTTAATCTAATGCCCAGCGTCTCCAAAATCCTTGTAGCAAGACTGTGTCATCTATGTTGCAGGTTTGGTTCAGGAAGCTGATGGAGGCTTTTAAAATCCAAAAGGAGATATTGCTAAAATTTTGTAGAAGGAAATAATATTTTTTTTTTCAAAATCACGGAACTTCGAATTTTCAAAAATCATTGTTACTGTACACAAGATACTGTCGTCATTTCTGGTAATGACAGTACAAATGAAATATGAATTCCTTTATAAGCATAGCAAAGTCCATTAGAATCGGATTCCAATCATGGTAACGGTAGAATATTGTGTAATCTAATCGAAAATATAAGTGGTAACCTGTTGACATCTCCATTTCATTAACCAAAGCAGGTTTCATCACAATCTATGAACATCTCCAGGATTGACGTAAGTTCATTAGGAATTAGCTATATCCACGGTAAAAAAAAATCGTACATAGTCAAAAACTATGAAACCGTTAAAATGTGTTTAAAATTATTAAAAGGCGTTCAGGGTACCGTACTGGTCATCTCGTGAATAGCGGTTTGCCTGGACCTTTGAATATATTTAGCTCACTCTTTATAAAATTTGAAATTTTCATCAAAATTGAGAAGTTTTTACCATCTTTAAAACAAGCATAATTTAATCCCATTCACAATAGACCAAGTAGATTGGATGATCTATTTGAAAATGATATTGAAACCTGGTGGGCATCAAAAATGCTCAATTTCTAAGTATAATTTTTAATAGAACAAATCTCAAAATTGTATTTTACTTAAATCTTAGAAATAGGTAAATGCCTTACCTTTTCAGAAATGTCAACTAGAATCTGTAGATATTTATAGATTCGACGGCACCACATTTATAATCGTGTCCAAATTTATAATTTTCGTTTGCAAATATTCGTTTACAAACTTCATTATCATAGATAACCACGTTTTATAAAATAACTAGCGAATACCTGGCGTGCGGTGCAACGCCTTTTTGTAGAAAAGGGTATTTACATTTGGGTATAGCTTCAAGTGGCATGAGAGATTGACTTGGTGAATTTTAGCAATTTTTTAAGAAATTATGCAAGTAACAGCACGATAGTGTTACTGTTGCTGCTTTTTCGGGACAATGCTGCATAGGTGCTAGAAACACACGAAAACGTGATGCCATAATTCCAAATGTGTTTTCGACTTGTGCAAATGGATTTTACAAATCATCTCGCAAACCAAACGAGTCATCTCCAACAAATGCATATGGCAAATTTTTCCACCAGGATATACAGGCTCTGGAAAAAATGAAATTTTGAAATTTAACAATGTTCCATCTTTCGCCGCCATTTCTTAACGAATTCCGATGAAATTTGGTTAGTAGTGTTGGTCAGGGATTCTAAAGTCTATTATGGACATAATTCTAGGAGCTGTTCATTCTGGACTAAGCTTGGTATTTCATATCCAATCCTTATGATATTTGGTTTCTAGATTTATTTTGAAGTGAAATACAAATTTTTGATGAAAATATGGTATTATATACACGATTAAAATGGATTTTGAGCTGGAACGTAGAGAGTACTCGGCTAATTGTTAATTAATAAAATATGTAAAATTTGCATCGCAGGTCCATATTGTAATTCTAATATGTATTTTGAACAAGGTTCTGAAATGAATCAATGATAGGCGCTTCTCGTTTAATCTTTGACAAGTAAATATAAAAATTGTTATGCAACCAGTTGAATTTTAGATTGGACCCTTACGTATCGAATATTGAGTTTCAGATTATCACTTATATCAAAACTCTCTTAGGTAGTCAATATTAACGTCTGTTATTTTGATAGATTAGATCATGCTGAGACTATCCATGGGAAATTTGAGGAAAATGTATGGGTTAGAATTCTCGCTATAATTTTCTGGCTAATCTCTCAAAAAATACCACTATAGTAACCAATACTTTCAGTTGTCTTTCAAATGGCTAAAGTCATATTGAGACTAACAATTAGCCGAGTTCTCTCCAGCTCAAACCCCATTTTATTCGTATAGAATGTGTACCATATGTATGGTTTCTTGAAGACGAAGAATTGTGGACTATATTTTTTAAACGATTTATGAAAAACGAAGAAATATTGTCGAAGGTACGGTTTTCATATAAAACACTATAATCGATTTTTAGTTTTACAATTTTCTATAAAACTTTAATTTTATTTATAAAATTTAAATTTACAGCGATGTGATTTTTTCGACTTGCTTCAATAGCCAAAAAACGAAGACTGCTTAAAAAAAACGAGTATACACCAAAAATGCTGAAAAGTCAAAACTAAACAAAACATATTTTTGATTTTACTGTACGTAACTGTTATACACGTTATAGTGACATCTATTGTAAAAATTTATAACTCTCCATTTGTTATACAATGCATAAAAATTACTATTTAATAAACTAATAACAATACTGAATAATTTAAATAGTTTTTTAATTTCAACATACTCCTCACCTTGAAGTATTTATTAAATAGTTCAACAAGAATTATAACTTAAACTAATGTACATATTTTTTTTTTAAATTATATTTATATACAGACAATTTATATTTCAAATTCAAAATATCTAATAACGACGAATTTTTGAAATAAATGTAAATAAGGATCAGTTGCATATTTCACTTTGATTTCAAACAAGCATAAAAAAAACATCCATTTTGAATTTAATTCTTTGATATTTTGTTAACTAAAAGTGGAAATATTCGAGTAATGGCACGCTTAAATTTAGCATTTTGAGTTTAAACGGTTACAACTCTAACATAGTTGTCCTAACCCTTATGTAGCTCGATAATTCTGGCCATTGGCCATTTCAGAGGAGGAACGTTTTCTTCTCGCAGAATGACAAGATCGCCAACGTTTATGGTTGAATTTGGCTGTAACCATTTTTTCTTTTGCTGCAATTGAGACAAATGTTCGGACGACCATCTCTTCCAGAATAGCTGAAAATTTGCTTGGACGCGTTGATAAAGGTTTAATCGATTACAATCGAGGTGTGCCAGAGATGGATCCGGAATAGTCGTAATCGGTTGCCCGATTAAAAAATGACCTGGTGTAATGCATTCCAAGTCATTTGGGTTGTCCGACATAAATCCAATCGGACGAGAATTTAAACATGCTTCCACCTGGCAAACGAGTGTGGTTAATATTTCCGGAGTAAACGAAGAGGTGCATAAAACCCGTTTTAAATGATGTTTTGCGCTGTTTACCGCGGCCTCCCACAAGTCTCCGAAATGAGGCAATCGAGGCGGAATTGTATTCCACTGTATACCTTGATCGATACAGTATTTCAAAACTTCATTCTTATGAAATTCGGAAAGAAATAATTTTCTGAGTTCTTGTAGTTCAGCCTTTGCTCCAACAAAATTTGTCGCGTTATCTGAATAGATATTAGAACAAATTCCGTGACGAGCAACAAATCTTCGAAGTGCAGCTATAAAAGCGTTTGTTGTTAGATCGGCTACGACTTCCATATGGATTGCTTTTGACGCAAAACATATAAAAATTGCTATGAAGGTTTTGATTTGTGTTTTAGAGCGAATTTTTGTCGATGTCATAAATGGTCCACAGAAATTCACACCTACATGTTGAAATGGTCTAGACGGATTGACTCTATGTTCAGGTAATTGACCCATAATTTGTGTAATACTTCGAGGCTTTGTTCGCGTACATATAATGCATTGAGTAACAATTTGTCTACATAGATTTCTACCCCCGATTATCCAGAATTTCTGACGAAGGCTGTACAAAAGGGATTGAGGGCCGGCATGAAGTAGACGTCGATGTTCATTGCGTACTAATATTTTCGTGAAGTTATGCGATCCAGACAACATAAATTGATGTTTATGATCATAAGGGATGTTAGCGTTACGTAATCTTCCGCCAACGCGAATTACGCCATCTTGATCCAAAAATGGACTTAAAGATCGCAATTTGCTGCTTTGGGAAACTATTTCGTTTTTATGAAGATGACTAATGTCATCGCTGTATTCGGTACTTTGGATGTGTTTGATTATTGCAATGAGTGCATTGCGTAATTTCCTAGTCGAAAGAGGACGTATTGCGTTAGTGTTTGCCTGTAACATGAGATCTCTGACTTTCTCATCTGTCGATTTACGAAGAGCGCATTTAGTTTTCAAACACTCTATGTAACGAAGTACATAGCCAAAAGAACGTAGAATACATTTATAGTTAGAACATTTTTCGAATATTTGCATTGAAGCTTGAGCTGTAGATGCTTGTACTTGAACTTTTATTTTTCGCAAATCAGTTTGATCAGACCATGTTTTTAAATTTGGTTGTTCAGGGATAATCATATTTGAAGAATTGATATATGTTCACGGAAAAAACACTTTAATAACCATTGTCAAATTTTATGTATAAACACTCTCATTTACATGAGAGTATTTGCTCCCGTGGCAAAATATTAGATTTTTTCATATTTGCCATAATAAAGCAATTTATTTTATTAAATATGAATTGCTATTATTTAAATAACAAGAGTTGCTAAATTGTTAAGAATGAGTATCATTTCTATATTATGTAGTTTCATATGAATATAAGAACTTGTATAAGATATGTGTAAGAACACTTGTTATAAAAATAGTAGCGTTTCTGAAATTCGAATGTTGAAGTTTCATATTATAATAATAACCAGTAACACATTATTTAAGAAACTTTATGATGCCATCATTGCATGTTTACATATGAGAAAGAGCAATATCTGCGATGTTCCATAATAGTATTTGTTATAAAAATAATAAATCTGGTGCAATAGATATATCAGTAATTAATATTATGAAATAGACCAGTTCCATATTTTTTAAGGTAGCGTCAAATGTTTCTCTATAAAGTATATATGAATAATATAGATGCTTTATAATACAATTTCATAAAATTTCATGAATGGATTGTGTAAAATGGTTTAAATAAAACAATTAGTTCAGTTATTTAATTCAAAGGTTGATTTATTATATATAAAATTCTTATTCTAAAACTTACTTATAGTTTTACATTATTATATAATTCTTTTTATTTACTTTTACCATCGATACCTTAGGAAAAAATTCATTCAAATCAAATTTACGTTCTACAATAGAATTAGTTTCTTCTACGCAAAACGAATAATAGTGGTCATCAAAATAAGATGTCTTAATTTGAAACATAATTAAAGTTAACTTATTACAAGAGGAATCGAATATTACTTCTTTTACTTTAAAAAAAGTTGGATAAACCCCATCGTTCCCTAAATTTAATATTGATTTTTTTTTTATTTTACAATTATTAATTAAAATCCAGGAATATCGATTATTATCAAATGATTTTCCAAGTATTATTTTAGTTTTAAAGCAAACTTCTCCTTCACTACAATTAACACTCGCAAAGCCTATTCGATTAAAAATGGTTTTACAAATATCTCTTCTGGAGCTTGTAGATTTCGCAATATTTTATAAGACTTTATGTTTTGATTCGAATCTTAAAGAGCACATTTGTTTTAGTGGACCTATTTGTTTCATTATTGTTCCATAGTGAGTCATAAAATGATGCTTGCAACGCAAGTTTGTTTTATATAGTCGAAGAAATTTAGTGTGGTGTTCCTTCACTAAGTATTCAATGTCTTTTATACATGAGTCGTCTATACATTCGGAGTAGGCTAAATCAATTATTTTACGAAGAATTATAAAAGTTTCCCATTTTTCATCTGCTTCAGGCACTAGATCACCAATAATTAAAGGTAAGTACTTAGCGAATGTTAATGTTTCAGATGCTGAAAATCTTAGTTTTTTAATTTTTATGTGACTATCTAAAATTTCAGGCGGTTTGGTTAGCTTATCGTATTCACCGTAATTAAAACTTCGAATACGTCCATTTAACAGTTCTACAGAGAAGTGCTTGTTAATATATATAAAATCGTATAACATCATTGCCATTTCATAGTTGAGCACACCTTCCTGAATGTCGTGCATAATATCAACCACATAGTTTTCAGTAACATGAAAATTCCTCAATTCATTAAACACACATTCTGATGTTATTCCTGTCTCTAAAAGAGATTTCTTTTCCAAATCTTTCTCGTATGTGTCCTTATTTCTTAAAAGCAATGAATTTTCTGTGACTGAAAATTTCGTTTCATTTTTATGCATTGAACAAAACCTACAGAAAAAGTTTGCATTAAAGCTATCTGTGAAACCTAAAATGGAATTTATTCCTTTATTATCGCCTAATATAGATGTTAAAATAAAATAAAATGGTTTTCCAAAAATAATCAAACCTTCAGATTCGATTTCTCTCAGTTCACTAACAATGTTTTTAAAAATATTATTGCCAAATTTTTTTCTGTCTAAGCTGTTAACTAACATTACTAGAAAAATATTTTCTAACTTGGAACGTATTTCAGAAGGTAAGAATGGAAATGACAAATATAAAGCACCCAGATTTTGTAATCCTGAATGGGGCCCCAAAGGATTATTGGTTTCAAATTCGTCGAAATAGAGGAAAATAGGAAGTACGTTTTCTTTTTCTGAATACTTTTGAAGCTTTGCATTGAATGAAGTTGATTGAACAATGTTACTTTTAATTTTAGGTTCACATTGTGACTGATTTCTCAAATATTGAATATGGTCCAAACAGTAACTTAACTTTTCAGTGCTGTTAAAAAAATTTAATATAATGGTTTTAATTGATGTACATGATGCCTTCAAGGGATGACTTTTAAAAATTGTTTGAGTATCAATACGCATTGGCATAACTTCGTGACCAATTGTTACTTGTTTGGACAGATGAAATGATTTATTATTTGATAATATTTTTTGCCGTTTATATTCTGATGAAATTTGGTCATATTCCAACAATGATTGTTCTAACAAATCAACTAGTTTTTGATTTTGCACTTTATTTTCGGAGTCGCGCAAATGATTTTTTGTGAAATCTAATAAATAGCTTGAAACTGCGTTATGATATTTAAAAAAAATGTCTAGCATATTTTGCACATCTGATCGACATATTCTAGTATTTTTATATATTTCTGAAACCAATAATCCAGTAACTTTATCCAGACCTGTCCACCAGTTTTGACATTTAATGAATTCAGATGGCATTAAACCTCGAGAGGCCATATCCGATGGGTTTACGGACGAGGGTACATAATACCAACTTTCTGGTGATGACAAGTCCTGTATTTGCGATATACGGTTTGCAACGTAAATTGTGTATCGCGATGGAACAAATTTGATTCGATGAAGGGTGATTTGAGAGTCAGTCCATAAAAATATAGAACTCAACTTTAAATCAAGAGCAGAAATAATTTTCTGTGTTAATTGTGAAAGCAATAATGCACCGCACAACTCTAGTCGCGGAATTGTTTGCGTTTTTAAAGGAGCCACTCGACTTTTTGAAAAGACAAATCTAACGGAACAATTACCATTGCTATCAATGGTTCGAAGGTAAATGACACATCCGTAACCCTTTTCGGATGCATTTCCGAAGCCATGGAGTTCAATTAATCTTGGTGAAAAGGCCATAATACATCTTGGAAACGTAATTTTTCCAATAGACATTAATTGTTTTTTAAACTCATTCCAATAATCATGAAGGGTAGTCGGAAGTGGGTCATCCCATTGAAACTTTGACGACCATAAAATTTGCATAAACGACTTGGCATTGGCAATGAAAACAATAGGTGTACATAATCCCAATGGATCAAATAATTTAGCAATGTCGGATAAAATTGATCTCTTGGTGCTAAAATCGGTAATCTTATATTGTTGAAATGTAAAATTAAAAACGTCGTGAATTAAATCCCACTTCATTCCAAGGACGAGAATGGATTTAGACTGCGAAGAATCCTGTGCTGATGAAATTTTTGAATTATTAGATTGAATTTTACGTAAATCGAAGCACCCGCGGGATAATAGTTCCACCAAATCACGTTTTATGCGAAGGGCATCTTCCTCAGTATCTGCTCCAGTCAAGACATCGTCGACATAGAAATCTTCCTTGACAATCTTTGAAGCGATCGGAAATTCATTTTCTGAATCTTTGGCAAGTTGAAAAAGCGTCCGTATTGCGAGGAATGGAGCGTTAGCAGTGCCATAAGTTACTGTTCGAAGTTTATAACATTGTATGGGCTTATCCGCGGAATCTCGCCACCATATTCTTTGAAGATTTTGGTGATCGGGATTTATAAGAATTTGGCGATACATCTTGGCTATATCGCCAGTTATTGCATTTGATGTTTACGGAATCTGTTTATAATAGAGAATAAATCGCTTTGAATTGTAGGACCTACCATTATGCAATCATTGAGTGACAAACCTGACAAACTTTTCGATGAAGCATTAAAAAAACCTCTAACTTTTGTTGTTGTACTTGATTCTTTAAGAACCGAATGATGTGGTAGATAAAAAGATTTGTTCAACAGTTGTCTCCGGATTTGGCACGTCAATCATGTGCTCAAGTTCGAGATATTCATGCATAAAGTCATTATACTGTACCCGAAGCTCGGGACTATGGTTTAAACGATTTTCCATATATTTAAACTGCCTTAACGCACAATATGAAGATTCACCAAGTCGAGAAATGTTGGGCTTGATCGGAAGTGAAACGCTAAATCTTCCATTGTCTGTTCGAACGACTGATTCGGTATAAAGATTTTCACAACACTTCTCTTCGATCGACAGTTTTTGTGAGTTTTCTACATTTTCTGTCTTCCAAAATTTTTCTATTTGATGAGACAGATCTTCGAAAGAACACAACGACATTATCCTAGTTGATGACTGATCAATTATTTTTCCGACGACGACGTAACCAAAAACAGAATTTTGTAATGGTATTTCATTACTAATGTTTATTTCATTAAACTTCATTATTTCTGAGAAAAATTCGGCTCCAATTAGCATATCGACCGCGTTAGGCTTAAAAAACCGGGATCTGCGAGTTCGATGCCCTTTGGTATTTTAGATTTGTCGATGTGTACAGGGTATGATGGCAATAAATCGGAAATTTTAGATATTACATAACAATTCATACTAGTTTGATAATCAGTTACCCGAGATTCAAGATAAATGTTAAGCTTTTTGGTTATTGTAGAAGTTGTCCCATTTATTCCTGAAATATTTACATGTGTTGGTTCTGGTTTCAATTTCAGAATTTGAACCATACGTTGTGTAATAAAATTTGCTTGGGATCCACAATCCAGCATTGCGCGGCATTTAATACGTTCTCCAACAGAATTACGGACCCAAATGATAGCAGTAGCCAGCAATATTTGGGAATGAAACGAAGATTTTTGTGGAACTGTCAAAGATGAGTACGTTTTCTCATTTGGAACGGAATCATTTGAAGCTTGAATCGCTGAATACGGGTGACTATTTAAGTTCGGTTGTCGGATTTCCGACATGGTATTTGATGAATTTTGTGGTGTATTCCCTGATGAACGATATTGATTTGAAATCCGACCAAAATGAAGTAATGAATGATGTTTTAACGAACAAAATGAACACGGTGGTTTTCGACATTCTAACGTACGATGGTTTGCGATTATACAGTTTGTACACAACCCGTGCTGTTTTACAAAATCGTAACGATCTTGCGGAGTTAATTTGCTTTCTTTAAACTAATAACAATAATCTAACGAATGATTACCTTTGCAGTAAAGGCATGTTAAGTTCTGAGCAACCATGACTTTCGACAATTTATTATTGACCAATGATGATTTGTTTTTATATTGATCGATTACCAATTTGTTGTTTAATGAAGCTGATTGCTTTGCATCCAAAATTTTACAACGATGCTGAAGAATTTTGATGAATTCCTCGAATGTCATAACGGTCGTCAAAGATGACTTATTAATAATTTCGATGCGAGAGGATTCATCCAGCCGATCATTTAAATGATGAACTAAAAAAAGATCTCATTTATCGACCGCTACCTTAAACGATTTAAGTGACTCATAATGCTTAACTGCTACGTCAATAAATGATTGGAGGGATGACGATGAATTTTCGATGGGTTTTCTAATTTCGTACAAACGTTTTACACGCGTTTTCTGAATTGAAATTTCGTTGATGTACTGATCCGACAATTTTTTCCAGACTACTGGATAGTTTTCACTCGAGAGCGACAAGGATTGAATGAATTTAAATGCCTTGCCATCACGAATGCATGAACTTAGGTAATGAAATTTAGCTACGTTGCTAAGATTGGCATTAAAATGAACAAGGTCATTAAAAATACTACGGAAATCAAGCCAACTCAATTCTGAGCCGTCGAATTTAGGAAGCTCAATTTCCGGTAATTTCAGCGATACCGAAGTGCAAACGTTGTCCATCGAATTTTTGCCATTACTTGAAAACTTGGTTTCATTTTGTGACTCGCGAATTTTGTTTAAAATATTGGATTCGACGTAACCGAAATCATCTTCAAAACTATGTCTATAATTACATTCTGAAGGATCTAACGCTTCTAAGTTAGCTTGTGTAGAATCAAACTGAGAATAGGTGTTCCGAAGGTGGTTAAGTGCCGATTTCAATTCACCAATTGACGTATATTCATTGTCAACTTTATTTTTAAAGTAATTTATTCGAGATTTGTGGCCTGATCTTATTTTTTTTAAATGAGCCATAGTATTTTCTCTGGACTCTAATTTAGTTTGATCAAGCTCGTCATCAGACATTTTGTTTTGAATTTACAATAATTGAGTTAAAAATAATTATTTTTTGAGTTGATACACAAATCACAATTTAAAAAACAGTAAAGTGACTAAAACTTATTCAAGGTGGGTTTAACTTTTTTTACAAATGGCTTATAAAAAACATACGCTTAACTATATTTAATTTAATAAACACTTACGACGAATTGAAATCCCACGAAGATTATACGATGTGATTAACGACGTTAACATTTTATTTTATTTTCACATGCTCTTCACATTTACGACGAATCAAAATGGCGACGACTTTTTTACTATGAAACTTTTAGTTTTGTAACATAATTTCTTCACACGTGTCTCGATGTTATCACTTCTTATACTAAGTAATATGTAAAGACGACGGTTATAAACGAACGACGAAATAAACTGAACTGTGAAGTTTTTAATACGACTGATAATGCTTTTACAATTTTCTGGAACAAATCCGGGTTGGATGGACCAAATTATGTACCATATGTATGGTTTCTCATGAAAATACATTTTTGATTTTACTGTACGTAACTGTTATACACGTTATAGTGACATCTATTGTAAAAATGTATGACTCTCCATTTGTTATACAGTGTACAAAAATTACTATTTAATAAACTAATAACAATACTGAATAATTTAAATAGTTTTTTAATTTCAACAGAATGCACAGATACTGTTGAAGATCAACATGGGCACACGTACAACATATCTTAAACTGTCCCCACAGTTTGGAATTTTCATTTTGTTAGACGTATCAAAATCATTTTAATAAAGTGCAATACAATTATTTCCAGTAGTCTAGGCATATCAAAATCATTTTCGTTGATATGTAGCTAACTAGTAAAATGTAACATAATCATTTCCGTTGATGTTTATAGCGTATATTTAGTTTAAGAATTGCTTATACAACAAGTGTTTAATTTTTGTAGAGTTGCTTACTAGCAACAAATTGTTGCTCGAGTTTGTACATAAGCTCGTGAATTTTATGAATAAAATCAGAATAAAATTCACCATAAACTATTCAGTTTTACTTTCTCATCTAATTAAACCTCACCAGTGGTAATTTAGTTAGATGATACGCTAATCTAGCAAACCTTAGTCCTACAAACTAAGATATAATTTGCTAAATTAACAGATACCATGTTTTCATCTAAAAATTATACTTCAATCCAAATTCAATCTAGAAACCAAATTTCATAAGAATTGTGTATGATATGGCCAAGTTTAGTGTACCATGAACAGATCCTAGAATTTTGTCAAAAACTCACTTAAGAATCCCTATTCAACATTACTAACCAAATATCGTTGCAAACATTTTTAAAAATTATTTCCAGACAAATTTTATAATCCAATAAATTTTACTTAAATTTTATCAAACCAGCAGTTATATCTATATTTCAATTAACTTCGGCCAAAAATTTTCAATTTCCACTAATGAAAATCTATCTTTCCATATACACATATTTGCCGAGTACATAATCTGCAATGTTGCCAAAAAATGATAAGAACAACTTTTCTCCTTTGTTTTGAATAGGTGTGAGGTGTTTATTTTATTTGTTTGTAAGCTGCTTTTTTGACTCCCTCCAGCCCACAAAAAAAAAAGAGTTAAATGGATTATGTTGTCGTAATAATAAAGATTTAAGTGAATTTAATGATAAAAGTGTTAAGTGTAACAAAAAATACAACAGCAACAAGAAATAAAAATAAAAAAAAAAGTTTTAAAGGATATTTTGGTTATTTAAATTTTTTATATATATATTTTTTTCGTATATATTTAGAGGATTTTATATAACAAACCATTATTTTTAATTTATGCATCAGCAATTTAAAGGTAAAAATTTCGTGGTGTATACGCTACCAAAATACCTTTATATTATTATGTACATTGTGTGTTTGTATAAAGTATTACGACGAGTATTATTATATAAAGAAAATGGATAAAATAAAATCAAAGTAAATAAAAATTTCCCAGCTTTATTGATGCTGTTGTTGTTGTTTTATTTTCCTTTTGACACAATGGAATTTGTGGGTAAAGAAGAAAAAAATTTATGAGATTGTAAAAGTTCAGAATGGATTATTTTTTGTTAGAAAGCAAATAAAACCGACTTAAAATAATTGAAATGTAAACAGCAGCACTTTAAAGTTTTTATTTCGACAAGATTGGCGATACGTGAGGCACACGATTAAGAACGTTGTGGCGGTTTTATAAACCGAAATTTTAAATATCATAAAACACATAAAAATTGGAAGCATTTTTGGATTTTTGATTCCATAGAAAGCTGAGAATGCACGGTGTAGCCATACAGGTATTTCATATTTTAAATATGTGTAAATCGTAACGCACGAACTGGGACGCTCTGTTCAGTAATAAGTTACAGCGGCTCTCAAGGAAGGGAGAAAACATTGGGTAGGAGAGAAGAATTAGAAAAAACGGTTGGATGAATATGTTGTGACCACTTCTGGTTTTTTTTTACCACGAATGCATACAAAGATGTCGAATACAGCACACTTGATTTCCGAAGTGAAAAAATGAATTAACCGGACTTATTGTAAAAGTGTCTCGTATAATCAAAAATCATTATTCCTTTTTAAATTACAGAAAACCAACAATGTCACCCGTTGTTAAAAATTTGATCTTTAAAAAGAAGCTGCCACTTCCCGTACACAGAATTCAATAAAATTCGCAAGGATCTCCCAATCAATGAAAAAAGTTTAAGTGTGAAGTTGCATTCCAAATAGTCTATTTGCATAGCCGAATTTTGGTATTTATTAATGTAGTTTTTATCAAAACCGGTCATCCCGCTTAAATTTAAAAAATGATCGAAACTAATTTTGTTCGGAATTTTATTTTCAATCTTTTGGTTTTAACAGTTTTTTGGGCGCTGCCACTTCGGTGGACCGAATTCAACTAAAAATCATTGGGATTTCACAATTTATGAAAAAAGCTTAAGTATGAAGTATGATCACGATCTATCAATTATGTTAATAATGTTTCTGCACTAAAATCGAGATTCCACGACTAACTTTACAACATAAAACTTTTTTTGGCTTTAAGTTTACACTATATTATTTTTTCTCTTCCCGCCAGCTTCAATCCTTTTCTATTTATATATTTCTGAATACCCAAATAAAATTCCCACCACCCCCCCTTCCTAACCAGATTTAATTATGTGTGTTAGTACCATCAGTTACATAAATAACCCAGGAATGACAACGTTTTTTCATGGAGGGAACAACGCAAGGACGAATGTTACACAAGTACCCCGTCTGCTGAAGAGACCTCCCCCCCCCGAAGGCCTCATCATCCCGAAAGACCAATGTCCAGGTACAACAAAGTAGCATAATAGGGTAGGGACATCTCTTCAACAGACCAGGCCTCTCTTCAACCCGAACAGACCTCCAGCGAATGTCCCACATTACACACTCTAACAGCTTGAAACCATTGGAGTGCCACGGGAAGACCGATTCCGGCGAAACATATGCTGGAGCTGATACTACGATCCTGTGTATGTCCTGCCAAGGGGATGATGGGGAGTGACAAGCCCAGCCTGAATTGATGGAACCAACACGAAATAAAATTTCCGCTCTCATCATACCGAACCGAAAAGATTTTTAGTATTTCATTTCAATTTTATTGTAAGATAAAAACAAGGGTAGAGCACACATGTAAAGTAATAATAGCGATGGAAAACAACTCACGGCCGATAAATGGGGAAAATAAAACGGGGTCATACGCCGTGCTTTTTTTATTCAAAACAAAAAATTATCGAAGAAAGAAAAAAAATGGTCGCTGAAATTAAAGCGGAAATGAAAGTAACAACCGTTACTTGGTGCTCGGTTTACACAATATTTAATAAAAATTTACGGTTGTGAAGTTTGTCCCAAAAAAAATCCCGTGTACATATACAAATCCAATTAGAAATTTGTAATGCAGAACAGTATTAGTATTTACACTGTTAAAATAAAATATTCGCAAAATAACTATATTATAATAGAAAGAGACGGAAATAGGTGCCACATTTTTTCATATTCGATTTATGTATTTTGCAAAGATGAAAGAAAGAGTGAGAAATAATCGAGAAAAATTAAAACACATTAAGCCCTCGCAAATCTAATCGATTTTATTGGTTTGAGTAGTTTAAACTTAGATAAATTCTGAATATCCTAGAGTTTGTCGGAAAATTTCACTATGCCCAAATGTTAGCTTCAGGTTGACACAATCAAATAAATTCAGAGCCATTTCCATATCTAGGGGATGGGTGTCATTTTTTGCTCTCGCAAATCTAATCGGTTTTATTGGTTTCAGTAGTTTTAATTTAGATAAATTCTGAATATACTAGAGTTTGTCGGAAAATTGAACTCTAGGATATTCAGAATTTATCTAAATTTAAACTGAAGCTAACATTTGGGCATAGTGAAATTTTCCGACAAACTCTAGGATATTCAGAATTTATTTAAATTTAAACTACTGAAGCCAATAAAATCGATTAGATTTGCGAGAGCAAAAAATGACACCTATCCTCTAGATATGGAAATGGTTCTGAATTTATTTGATTGTGTCAACCTGAAACTAACATTTGGACATAGTGAAATTTTCCGACAAACTCTAGGATATTCAGAATTTATCGAAACAAATTTTGTTTAATCCAATAAGCTCGTCTTCATTTTCCACAACTAAAAATGATAGCTTATTCTCGGTATCGTTTGGAAATTGCACCTAATTAATTTATTTTTGTCAACAAAGGCTCTTATTTTTACATAGGTGATTTTTCTGACAAAGTTTACGATAACCATAATTTATTTTAACAAGAATTACGCAAGCTAATAAAATCGACTAAATTTAGCAGAACTTAAAAGGATATTTGGAAACTAGGTTCATTTCATTGTGTTATCTTATAGTCATTTTCAGACAAACTCCACGATTTTAGTAATATATTTAAACTAAAAATACTTATACTTAACGAAACGATTCCATTTAGCAGAACAAAATTCAGAAATATCCTGTTTTTTGGAAATGTTCTTTAGCTCACTTGATTTTCTTCTCTGTCTGGATATCCTCTTATCGTGTAAATTCCACATATAGTGGCTTTCTACACAATTTTTTTTTTTACCAGATATTTGGAGAGTACTGCGGTTTTTGTACCCGGCATTAAGATATATTGAAATAAATTATCTTCTGCAAACTACTTACAAATGAAGAAAAATGGAAATGATTTTCCGGGGTATTATGAAGAATGTCAAATAATTTTTTTGAGTCTATTTTCTAGTTTTCACTCAAAATTCTTATAAGAATTTTTTTAACAGTGTATATACTGATACAGGTTTATTTTTGTTATTTGGGACATACTTCGGTGCCATAAAAATTTAATAAAAAAAAAATAGAAAAATCTGGCACCTGGCCAAACTGTTGCATCCTTGAAGCTGTCCTGCCACAGGTGAACACGTATGTGATACCACACCCGGACCGTTGCGGCCTTGCATCTTTGTGTCCAATATTGCGGTCCGCCCGCCGATGTATTTTGGATAGCCTCGTTGTAGACCACCCGTTGAATATAGTTGTCGTTGAGCGTCTTCCCACCTTTGCCGTAGATAAAACAAACGTTGTCTCGGCAAAAACCGAAAACCATTGGACGTGTTCCCGCGTTTAACAGTAAATTTTCGTATGGTCTCGATTGGCCACCCGCATATGGCGAAACTTTTAAAAAAATTACAATTGGGCAAAAATATACTAATGGCCGGTTGGTGACCTGATGTTGTGTTAAACGCCCTTCCGCCAAATTGTTTTTTATATTTTATAAAAATTTGCCAACTTTGTTTATATAACAAAAAGTTAAAACGCCGAGTGTATTTTACTCGACTCTCCTTTTTAAAATTACGAACGATACTAATAAACTCTCGCACCAAACCCATTCTAGAAGAATATTATCGTTTTTTATGCTTGTGGTTTTGTTTTATTTGTGCGTGTCACTTGCTCACCCTTTCGCACCGCGCATCATTCGCATGTACTAAAACAAGAAAACACAACAAGAATATTCTTCTATATCTTCGCTGTTGCACACCCGCACACAGTGTACTCATGAGAGTCTCTTTTCATTACCATGGAACTAAAATTTAAAACGAGAAAAGGTATGGAAATAACGTTATGACCATGGAGTCGTAACAGTTGGTTCAGTACGTATTTTACAATGCATTTTGAATTAAAAAGCATCCAAAATTGATGGATTATGAAATAAAAAATTGGGGATATTTAAATTAAAATTACAATAAAAGATTCAAGCAAAACAAAACAGTTTTATTGGTTAATATGTAATGCCACACACTTATCATGAAATTTCGACATCATTCGCGTTGCAATACACTTTGCATTTCGAAATAAGTACACGCGAAAAATATTTTATGATTTGAGAAATTGCATGAAATTGTAAAATAAACATATTTTATATTTCAAAATTTATTTTGCTTTATCATGATTTAATAACAAAAATAAAATATGTTTATTAGGCATTACGAAATATTGTAATAATTAATATTAAGTTTTTGGATATGGATTAAATCGATCGAGTGGAAAGATTATTATTGTTTGAGGAGCCGTCGATTGATGGTCTAACAATAAAGCTTATAAAAAGATAAACATGTAAAAAAATAGAAAAGGTCTAAATTAATCTTTATTAATAAAAAGTTAAAAGTGAGTTTAATTTATATAAATAATAACATTACACTTAGTATTGCTCCCAAGGTTTTGACAAGGACTTGGGAGCACACCCCACTTCACATCCAACACAATCTTGGGATCAATGATGTTACATTCGTTTTAAATTGGTCCCGTAAATGCTCAATTGGATTCATGTCTGGACTGACGGCTGGTCACTTCATCGTATCGAGTCTAACCTCATCCATGAACTGCCAAGAGGTTCGAGGTGTGACACTGGCCATTGTCATGCATCAATATGAAATATTTCCCTATATATCCTGCGTAGGGAACTACATGATCCAATAGAATGTCCTCGATACATGTTTCATCGGTTAGACCTCCTCTACGGCCTCCACCAGGCACGAAACGAAGTACTGTTTACCCCACAAGCGATATGCCATCCCACACCATGCATGAACCTTCGCCGCACGAGAATGTTTCAGATCCGCCCTCTCCTATCTCTACTATGGAGACATATATTCAGCACTCGTTAGTGCTCGATGCTCCAATTGATATATTCGCGAGCAAATTCAAGTCGCTCTTTGCGGTGGCATGCTCTCAATTTTGAGCTTCTATCGGACCATCTTGCAGTGGGGTTGTGTTGTTCTGTTCATTGACTAACAACTCCACCTCGAACTAGTCCTAGCTCCTACTGCACATCGACGTTCGTGAGATGGCGATTTATTAGTGAAGTTGGGACGATAAATCGATCGTCCCTTTCAGATGTACACCGATACCGGCTGGTATGTGGTCTCCGATTTAAGGTACCAGTTTTCTGAAAACTTCTGGATACTCTTCAGATGACAGATTGGCTCATGTTTAACTGCATCCTTTTTGCAATAAAGCAACAACTTGTGCGGCTTTTTCTTGAGTAGTTTTCATGATTAAAAAGCAAACAACGAATGAAACTGGTACAGATTTGTTCAAATCAATGTCTGATAAGTGATTGATGGCAAATATCAGTCAACGTGGTATTATGCAGGCTTTAATTTGAAAAGTACTGTATACATTTTTACGATAAAGGTGTTCTTGTAAAGAAAAAAGTTGTTTTACGAAAATCGGTTAGGCCATTTTAAAAAAATACGCTTTTTTGTAATTAGGTAGTCCCTTAAATCCGATTGTCCATTAAATCCGAATGTTTTTAAATTTAATCTATTCGATCGAATTTAATCTTATACGGAACTCAAGCATTTCTAAGCCGATTATGTTGGGATTAGGTATGTTGGATGGAAACGGGATTCTTCAATGATTTCGGAAAGAAGTTCGGGAATATGGCTACCTTGGATAAAACTCGATTAATTCTTAATCGATAATGATGGGAATGTGTATGCTGGATGGAATTGAGATTCTTAAATGGTTTTGAATATGGCCACGAGGGATGGGACTAGATCAATTTTTAACCGATTATGATGGGATTGGGTATGTTGATTTTTGGACAAGTTCTGGAATATGGCCACCTGGAATGGAATTCGGTAATTTGTACGAGTTTTTTCCATATTAAATGTGCCGGCATATCTGACGAGGTGTTTAGAGAGCCTAATTGTTGTTCTACTTCATGGCTGTGCCCTGCTTGTCGCAGTAAATCCAACAGTTCCATCTAAGATGATATTGCCGATGGCAGTCACAATCCAAATTTACTTAATAGCGATACCCCAGCTTTAAGCGGTGTGGTTATTATCCTGCAAGTGATGAAAAAACAGTTAGATGCACTTGAAGCTTCAGTAAGTTTCTGCTGCAAAGTACTGGATGACGTAAAAATTTCAAATGAGGAGTTAACCAAGTAGAATGAAATTTTAGCCAACAAATTTGATCGTCTTGAAAACGACTATAAAAAACAAGACATCCGGATCTTCGAACTGGAGTTTAAATGTGATGGTTTTCAGCAACGCAAATTGAATTCCAATCTAATTGTTGTTGGTCTTCCGGACAATTCGAGAGATCCAAAGGCTGTAGCTGAGGCGTTAATGAATCACTTACAATGCCAGGAATTAGTATTCAATATATCGAGTTGCGAATACATGTCGTCCAACAAATTTAATAGACATAATACACATAAAAGTAATTTTGGTGATGTCAAATTAATCATGAAATTAAAGATAAAGTTTCCAAAACTAAGGCGATGCAACAAAAAAAGCGTTTAAAACCTACACTATATGCCAACGAAATTGGATTTAAATCGGAACAAAATATTCAGCTATATTTTCGCGACCATCTCACATCTTTACGTCACTCATTATTTCGCGAAGCACTTAAACTCAAAAAGTTATCAAAGTATAAATACTTGTGGCATAGAGAAAAGTAATATAAACAGAGGTAAAGCTGCATACAAAATTTTGAACCAACTTTTTAGATTGTAACCCCAAAATACAAATTCGTTTTACGCCTTGAATAATAAACTTAGAGTGTCCAACTCTTCGAATACACATTAAGTGTTTCTTTAACTTTCATAATGTTTTTGTTTAATTTTTTTTTTCGTTTAGATTATAACGGTAATTTTAAATTTGGTCAACATAAAACCGGATCGTGACCCCATATTTTACTATGAAAATATGCATAAACATTTTGTATGCAGCTTTACTTCTGTTTATATTTATTTTTTCTGTGCCTGTGGATTTCTGAGG
Organism: Nephrotoma appendiculata; assembly: GCA_947310385.1. Taxonomy (NCBI): domain Eukaryota; kingdom Metazoa; phylum Arthropoda; class Insecta; order Diptera; family Tipulidae; genus Nephrotoma; species Nephrotoma appendiculata. The sequence goes on along the minus strand of OX371225.1, from coordinate 268,552,537 downwards.
ACAATATACTCATCCGTAAATCTGAAGGAGCTACCATCAACAGGATCCCGTCAAAAGCCGACATCCGTAAACTCGAAACATCACACCAGAACAGTGACCAGGCCCAGGATTCCTGGAATTAATTATGCAGCACAAATAAGTATAACGCTATATTATTTATTAAGGCCTGTTAACTTACATTCTCTATAGTCTCGCATAATTATATTACTAGTTTAAGCCCACAATTTTTCACAACAAACTACATTTCCTTCTTTTTATTCACCACACTTTTGTTTTTAATCACCACAGTTACATTTCATTGTACTTTTCACAAATTCATCACAATTTATTATTAACAGTTATATAGTTTTTCGACTTAAATTAATGACACATCTGTTGTTATTAATGTTTTTATTTTTATTTTTGGTCGCTGTCAAATTTTATTATATCAGATTTCATTTTGAATTTTATGTTAATCTTACATTTCATATACATTTTCATTGTAAAATTACTTTAAAACCCTACAAATGTTATTTTATTCACCTTAAGTTCTACAATATTAGTTTGAATCCTTGCTATTTTATTTTATATCGATCTAATTTTACACATTTTTTATTGTTCTTACTACCATTATTATTAATGATATTATTATTATTATTATTATTCATAAACTAATTATTATTTTCTTAATTATTATATTTCTACTTCATAACTCAACGTAAAAAAAGTTATCCCAGACTTTCATCCCATAAAAATCAAATATACGCTTGAGGCAATACTACCTAAACTATCATGATATTATGTTATATATATTATTCTATCACGACATAACAAAAGAAGTCTAAAATAAACCAAAATATTTGAATAAACTAAATTCGGCAAAAGTTTGTTGGTCTAAGTGACGTAATTAAATATCCATTTTTCAACCAAAAAAAAAAAAAAATAAAAAATTACCTCAATTTAAGACCAAACCAAACAAATGTGTGAGTAAAAAACCATAGTATGTAATGGCGTTTTTGAAAAAAAAAATCGCTTGATTTGAAGTACAACCCACACAATTGTGTGTCTAGTTACAGTGTATTTTTTGGACGAAAATAAGTTTGAAAGGAATGCACAAATGTGTAAGTTGGTTCAAAAAACACACAAAAATAAATATTTGGCATAGTACTTTTTCTGTACCCACAAAATTGTGTAACCGGGTAGCAAAAGGGATATAAAGTTCCGAACATCATTAAATTACTCAATATTTTAATACTCAATCGCTTCCACAGCCCGTTCTATAAAAGTGGCGGATTAGGACGAGTGTTTTTTAGATGCGGAGCACTAACATCTTCATACAGGATAAGTTTCATGGAACTGCTATGCGTCCAAGCTGTGCAATTGAATTTTAAATTCTCAAAATCATTAAATTACTCAATATTTTAATAATCAATCGCTTCCACAGCCCGTTATATAAAAGTGTCGGATTAGGACGAGTGTTTTTTAGATGCGGAGCACTAACATCTTCATATAGGATAAGTTTTATGGAACTTCTATGCGTCCAAGCTGCGCAATTAAATTTTAAATTCTCAAAATCATTAAATTACTCAATATTTTATTACTCAATCGCTTCCAGAGCCCGTTCTATAAAAGTGTCGAATTGGGACGGGTATTTTTTGGATGCGGCATACTAACATCTTCATACAGGATAAGTTTCATGGAACTTCTATACGTCCAAACTGCGCAATTAAATTTTAAATTCTCAAAATCATTAAATTACTCAATATTTTATTACTCAATCGCTTCCAGAGCCCGTTCTATAAAAGTGTCGAATTGGGACGGGTATTTTTTGGATGCGGCATACTAACATCTTCATACAGGATAAGTTTCATGGAACTTCTATACGTCCAAACTGCGCAATTAAATTTTAAATTCTCAAAATCATTAAATTACTCAATTTTTTAATACTCAATCGCTTCCATAGCCCGTTCTATTAAAGTGTTGGATTAGGACTAGTGTTTTTTAGATGCGGCACATTAACATCTTTATACAGAATAAGTTTCATGGAACTTCTATTCGTTCAAGCTGCGCAATTAAATTTTAAATTCTCAAAATCATTAAATTACTCAATATTTTAACACTCAATCGCTTCCACAGCCCGTTCTATAAAAGTGTCGAATTAAGACGGGTATTTTTTAGATGCGGCATACTAGCATCTTCATAAAGGATAAGTTTCATGGAACTTCTATACGTCCAAACTGCGCAATTAAATTTTAAATTCTCAAAATCATTAAATTACTCAATATTTTAATACTCAATCGCTTCCAGAGCCCGTTCTATAAAAGTGTCGAATTGGGACGGGTATTTTTTAGATGCGGCATACTAACATCTTCATACAGGATAAGTTTCATGGAACTTCTATACGTCCAAACTGCGCAATTAAATTTTAAATTCTCAAAATCATTAAATTACTCAATATTTTATTACTCAATCGCTTCCAGAGCCCGTTCTATAAAAGTGTCGAATTGGGACGGGTATTTTTTGGATGCGGCATACTAACATCTTCATACAGGATAAGTTTCGTGGAACTTCTATACGTCCAAACTGCGCAATTAAATTTTAAATTCTCAAAATCATTAAATTACTCAATTTTTTAATACTCAATCGCTTCCATAGCCCGTTCTATTAAAGTGTTGGATTAGGACTAGTGTTTTTTAAATGCGGCACATTAACATCTTTATACAGAATAAGTTTCATGGAACTTCTATTCGTTCAAGCTGCGCAATTAAATTTTAAATTCTCAAAATCATTAAATTACTCAATATTTTAACACTCAATCGCTTCCACAGCCCGTTCTATAAAAGTGTCGAATTAAGACGGGTATTTTTTAGATGCGGCATACTAGCATCTTCATAAAGGATAAGTTTCATGGAACTTCTATACGTCCAAACTGCGCAATTAAATTTTAAATTCTCAAAATCATTAAATTACTCAATATTTTAATACTCAATCGCTTCCAGAGCCCGTTCTATAAAAGTGTCGAATTGGGACGGGTATTTTTTAGATGCGGCATACTAACATCTTCATACAGAATAAGTTTCATAGAACTTCTATGCGTCCAAGCTGCGCAATTAAATTTTAAATTCTCAAAATCATTAAATTACTCAATATTTTAATACTCAATCGCTTCCACAGCCCGTTCTATAAAAGTGTCGGATTAGGGCGAGTGTTTTTTAGATGCGGCACACTATGTTCTTCATACAGAATAAGTTTTATAAAACTTCTTTACGTCTAAGCTGCAAAAATCGTTAGCTATCTATTCTAGGTCATTTTGACATCCCAATGACGCTCGGCTCTAAAGTTGGTGGTATTAAAATATGTTTAAGTACTTTTGAAATTATTCGCCATTTTGGATACATGTAGCTTACTCATATCTTTTTTATGACAAAAGTTTCACTCATTCATAAGCCGTCATTCCGTGTGCATCAATTTTAGGGGATTGATATCGATACGCTTGTTATGGAATTGATTAACTCGTCATTGAATGAACATTCTGTGTGTCATTAAACGGTAAAAAAGTAGTTTGTAAAACTTTGTGATGGTAATTTTGGTCTTGAGGACGATCCACGTCTAGGTGCAGTTAAACAATTTGAAGACGAATAACTTAATGTTTTAATGGATAAAAACCCGTATCAAACTCAGAAAGAGCTTGCAGATCACTAAGGAGCTAGTAGTTACTCACTAAGCAATATCACTTCGATTGCATGCAATGGTGGGAAAATAGAGAAGGAAGGAAACTATCTTGCTCATAAAATGACAAAAGAAACAATCATTACGGGTGAAGACAAGTGGATTTTATACGGTAATCCTAAACGCAGAAAACCATGGGTTGATCCAGGCCACCCATCAACATCAGTTACAAAAATGAAAATTCATGAGGAAAAAGTATTACTCTGTGTCTGGTGGGATTGGAAATGAGTCATTTACTAGGAGCTTCTGCAAACTCGTGAAACTGTTACTTCCTGTAGAAGCAAATGATTATTAAAATATTAAGTAATTTAATGATTTGAGAATTTAAAATTTAATTGCGCAGCTTGGACGCATAGAAGTTCCATGAAACTTATCCTGTATGAAGATGTTAGTGTGCCGCATCTAAAAAACACTCGTTCTAATCCGACACTTTTATAGGATGGGCTGTGGGATTGATTTAGCAGTTAGTTTGGTTTTAGTTTTTGTGAAACTTATCCTTTATGAACATGGTAATGTGCCACATCTAAAAAGCATAAGTCTTAATCCGACACTTTTATAGAGTGGAATGTTTAAGCAGATATGTAGAATTAGTTCGTTTTATTTAATAATTGTTTTATTAAATTCTATGATTTCTGTCGTCCCATTAATATAATGTTAGTACTTTAGTTATTATGTGATTGCTATAGTTTTTACGGAATGGGTTTAATTTTCGGGCTGATAGTGATCGGATAGTGAACTTTCGCTGTAGTGATAGCTCGCCTAACTCTATTTTCTGGGATGATAGTTTTCTCTCATTATAATTTTTTCCTGGGATGAAATTTTCTGGGATAGTAAAATTTCTGGGCTGATAGTAATATCCTGGGATGGAAAACTGTCGTGATAGTTTAGTGTTGCCATCGACGTTTTACGGGATGAATCCTGGGCTAACTTTATATACATCATAACTCAGTAATTTTAGTGTTTTTTTTTGTTAACACTTTTAGGACTTTTAGGCGCATCTAATATTCTATTCGTTAATTCAGACTGTTCTTTTTGTATGCTACTTCTGTGTATTCATTTTGGAATATCTGCATTACCTTAGTGTGATGTGATAGCTTTGAATTCGATATATCAACAGATGAATATAACGTTAACATTGCAAATTAATTGGCTATCAGATTTTTATTTGTTACAATTATCTGCTCATTTAGACGTATTGATGGTACTTGTATTTTATTTTTCAGTACATTTCTCGCGGTTCAATAATCTTTTTAGTTTTTATGGATAATTGTGATTTTGCGGATTTTTTAATTGCGCATCAAAATGTTCGAAGTCTTCGAAGGAATTTTGACGTACTGGTTGCCAATATTAATGCATATAATACAAGGCCCCCGTTTATATTTTTGAGTGAAATTTGGATTCACACTAATGAATTGTCTTCATATAATTTAAATGGTTATACGTTGTGAAGTGGCCGAGGTTTTGGGCAGTATTAGGTCAAAAAACCTGTTTGTTTTTGGAGACATTAACATTGATATTCTTGGATTTCCAAGCAACAGCATTGATTATCTAAACCTTATGTCCTGTTTTGTGGGCTTGAGTCATTGATTGGGACTCCCACGCGGGTTACTGTTTCTTCTTCAACGTGTATTGACCACTTTTTTGCTAGACTTAGGTCTAATGATCTTTCAGGTATAATAACATCGGCTGTGGACTTAAAAATTTCTGACCACCACTTGATTGAGATACGGTTTAAGGCTTCTCAGATATTGTTACCAATGTCTAATTTGAACCAAAATTACCCGAGAAGTAGAAAGAAACTCAATCTGTTGTTGTTGTTATATGAAAAATTGGATCATATGGACTGGGGGTTCGTTTTTAACATCGACAATCCATCGCTAGCTCTTGAGGTATTTTTGGATAATATTTTAACTCTCTTGGAACGCTGCTACACATATTGCTCGTCTAAAATTAAACGCCTGCAGCCTTGGATCTCCTTTGACCTTGCGCGACGTACTAATAAAAGAATAAACTGCGGTCCAAGTTAAATAAGCGTCCTGATAATGCAGTACTTCGTGATAGCTATAACAGAATGTGCATCATAATTAATGTAGATATCAAAAAAGAAAAGGAAACCTATTATTCTAAGCGCTTTTCCGCTAACCGCGGTGATATAAAAAAAACTGGATTTTAGTGAACGAGATTCTGACTCGTAAACCTAAAACTTCACTAGTCAAATCTATATATTAGCACAGAACGGAGAACTTCTTACGAGTGAATTTGAAATTGCCAATGAGTTTAATTGTTACTTTTCTAGTGTTGCTAAATATTTAGGTGCTAAATTTGACTCTAGCAACACGTCATCTAGTTTCGATTTGCCTTTTTATTTCGGTCCGACAACGTTTTTTATGACCCAGTATCTAGTTATGAAGCTTTTGGTGACTAATCACAGCAGGTGTGAATGTGCGTCTATTGGTTGCCAATCTGAGTGCTTTGATATCGAACAAGTTGACTAGTTTAAATATCTTGGTGTTCATTTGGACACTTGCCTTAATTGAAAAACGCATGTTAATTCAGTCAACCAGTATCTGTCATCAACTGCTAGAATTGTCTACCTTCTTCGTGACTATTGTCCTCCGACGGTTCTAAAAATAGCTTACCATGCACTAGTTATGGCTAAATTGAAATATGGATTGTCGTGTTAGGGTGGTTGTTATGCTGCTACTTTGTATCCTTTATATGTTCTACAGACAATGATTTTGAGAATATATCTAAAGAAACCAAGAACTGAACCATCTTGAAATTTATTTTTTACGACGAATATCTTGCCGTTGAAACATTTGTATGTTTATAAGGTATTGAGAGTTTTTTTTAATCGAAGTGGTGAACAAATTTCGTTACAATTTTCGCGGTAACCATCAATTTCTTTGTAACATCCCAAGATTCTTCAATGACCACTTCCGACGCTCTATTCTGGTCGCTGCACCAACCTTTTTTAATGCGTTACCAATTTACATTAGGAAGGACATTCATTTGAAGTGTTTTTACCTAAAGTTAAACAATGGCTATTTGAAACTGTTGATATCTCCTTTTTATTCAGGGTTATTATATAAAACTTGTTGTATTTAGTCACATATTATGAAGTTGAAATTTAGTAGAAAAAGTAGTTGTAATGGTAATGGTAGTAATAGTATTAATATCTAAGTCATTTTATTGTAAGCTTTTATCACATTTTAGCTATTCTCATTTTAAACATTTAATTTTGTAAATATTAGGATTATGTTGAATTTTTATGTATTCGCGAATTTGCTTCTGCTGTTTTTTCGGCACAAAATTCGTTATATTTTTTTGAATAATAATAAATAATAAAATAATAAAAATAATAAATAATTTAAACTAGAACAGAACTCAGTAATAAGCAGGGGTCTTTCTTGAAGCCAGCGCCTCGTGGTGTTAACATGTTTCTGATAAGGCTGGGTGTCTTACATCTATCAGCAGTATGTGACCCACTCATTTAATTAGTTGGTTGGCGGCAGGCCAACTACCTACTCTCACAAAAAAATCAAATTATGAACCTTACACAAACTGCTCGGATAAATTTATAGTATTTTTTTCAACAATGATCTCAAAAATTGTTCACGGGAACATGGATTATGGTGTCTTGTAAGACCTTGAGATTTCCAGAATCTTTTGAACCAGGCGGAAATTTGTAATTTAGAGATACTTGCAATACAATAGCATAAATGGTCTGTTAGTTAATTCCATAAAACAACCAATAATTACACTCTCCTCCCAGCAATAATCAGAAAAGAGGAAAATTATGATTCGGGTTTTCATCCTCTGGCAAGTACAGCAGTTTATCATTTTATAATCCCATATTTATATAACTTGCCGAATTCCATCATTATTGGTTAAGTAATAGCTGTGTCCCGTTCTTGGTGGCCATATTAAGAAACTAATTCTAGAAATTATTAATGAATCTCATTTTCATTAAACAAATCCAATCCCATCGTAATCGGTTAAAAACTGCCTGAGTTCGGTCCAAGGTGGCCATCCTCCAAAACTTCTTTCATAAATCAGTTAAAAATCCCATTTACATCCAACAAACACCAGATGGCCATACTCTAGAACTTTTTCCAAAAATCGTTTAGGAATTGCATTTCCATCCAACATACCCAATCTCATCATAATCGATTAAGACTTGATCGAGTTCCATACCAGGTGGCCATATTCCAGAATCTCTTCTCAAAATCATTTAAGTTTCCCATTTACACCTAGCATATACCCAATCCCATCATAATCGGTTAAAATTAGATCGAGTTCCGTTGCAGGTGGCCATATTCCAGAATCTCTTCTCAAAATCATATAAGAATCGCCAAACCCACCCTTCATAATCAGTAACCGGAAAATGGAAAATAAAAAAATTTGACGTTAAATTGAGGGTCCGTTAAATTGAGCGTCCGTTAAATCGAGCGTCTGTCCCTTAAATCGAGGGTTTGCTGTATATCGCTAAAAACAATTTCAAATTTTTCCATCGCCGTCAAAATCATACTCCCAATATGCGCGAACTCCGCAAGGAAATGCAAATTAGCGACGACTTACGAGGTTTTTAATTTTTGACCTTATGTTTTAACAAATATTTGCGGTTCAGGTTTAGCTTGGACCCCGTTCGTTTTTTATATTCTTATACTTAGCCATTTGGAGCTTGGCCATTTGCGCCAATCCTACCATACGGCTGGTACTGCCCTTTTAGTCATTGTACGCCCTTACTATTACCAACTCAAAAGAGCATCAATCATTTCCGTTAAATCCAAGCGAACAATTAAATGAAAATATCTGAGATGAATATTTTGTTGTTGAGTAATTTTTTTTAAATGTTTTTTCGCCTTGTAGAGGTTTAAATAGAGAAAACTGGGGCCAGATGAAATAATTAATATTTTGAGGAAATCTTAATTTTTTTCTGGGCTGAAAAACTGGGCTAATATGCTTTGTTGGGCTTACCGAAAACTGTTACATGTTCCTTTAAGAAAAAAACTATAAAAGACAATCCATACGGTTCCGTATTCAATGCCACAGTGTGTATGAGTCACTTAAACATTTAACAGCCACATATTAAACTAATTATTTTTAAATTATTGTGAACAGTTATAGTTTTTCTCCCACCAAGTCGTGACATTGCACCACGTGAGGGTTACAAATTTTATAGCAGCTTTTAAACAAAAAAAGTTAAACCAGAAAAATTGCATGAAACTTTTTTATTCCCAGTTTTCAAATCGTTTGTAAATTTTTGTTCCTGTAACAAAAGAAATTTTTATTATAACTGTTACTAAAATTGTTATTTTAAGCATTATATTATTATTAAACTTATCGAAATTTTATATTATGTAGTAAAATATTTAATCGATAAAACCAATTTTTCCGTTCTGAATGTGTACATAATGTATATATGTTCGATTTTAAAAAATTGAACATTTTGGAAATAAAATAAAATAAACTTTTATTTTAAAGAAAATAACTTTTATTATTTTTAAACTTTTTCACTAAAAGTAAAATAGTAATTTGTTTTGTCTGGATTTAAAAATAAAATAAAATTTATTTTATATTTCGTATACATTATGTACGAGATGTATATATGTTAGCTGCTACTCTGCTAGTTCACGGAATGGAAACAATAATGAGAGATTAACAATTTAACTGCATATTTTCCTTGAAATTATTGTTAACCCTGTAAAAACCCGCGGTGTACTAATTTAAGTACCAAAAAAAATGATACGAAACAGTTCTTGAGGTGTTAAAAATCTCAAAACTTATTTTATTTTTATTTTTATAATGACTGCAGAGAATTAAGCTGCAAGATGTTTTAAAATTTTTATTGCTCGAATATAAACTTTTTTGGTTTTTAATTCAAAAACTTTTTATTTTATTTTATTTACCACAACAATAAAAATTAAAACTATCGTCATTATATCGTCGAAAGGATGGCTTAATAAAATAATTGATGTGGTAATTAAAGTAAGCGTTATAGCGTAAAGTGATAAGGTGTGAGCAAGCACTAAATGATTTAATAGTTCCAATTAGTGCAATAATAATTCAATATTTCTACATCCATAAATTACCAAAATTAAATAAATATATAGAATTTATGTATCTGGAACTAAACAAATAAAATTTATAATTTCACACTATTTTTCGTTTTTAATAATAAAATATTGCAGTTTTGGTACATACTTATATTATATTCATATGTGTAATACAACATGTACGTATTGTGTTTTATTTCAAACTTCTATCCGAAAAATAAATAATTATTAAGTATTATTATTGTACAAATAAAATATTAAATACGTTAAAAATCATTACCATTAACTATGCATATACATAAAATTTTATTTTTATTATGCTTATTTATACATTAAATATTTTCCTATTTTTATTTCCTATTACAATATTTGTGTGCATTTGTAGCACATAAATATGTGAGCTACAGTTCGATGCAACTTTCTTGTAACAGATTTTTTTTCGGAAAAAAAATTCATTAAAATATAACTAGATCTTCAAATGTATATTACGATCGATAATTCTGGTTGAAAAATGACGCTACACGCTCCGTTAACCCAACTAGCGTGACCATCAATTACCCCTGATGAGCACTGCCAAATTCTAGAATTTTGTCTTAAATAAAGTTTGCAAAAATCGGGAAATTTCAAAATCCGGGTTTTCGAATTGTTTAAATCGGGTTTTCCCATTTTCATTATGATCATAAAACTATTTAAAGTATTAAGTCATCAGTTCAATCCTAAAATAAACCAAAAACAAATAATTGATCAATCAAAGTGACAAAATTTACAATACTAGAAAATTGACAACCTAAAAATTAATATCAAAGAAAGTACTAACAATAAAAAGTACTTTAAAGTACTACTTACTGCCATAATATCATTTCAACAAATGCTGCTAATAATAAGCTACTAATGCCCAGTGTCACAGAAAAATGACTAACGGCCGGTTAGTTGTGCGCCAGTTAAACGTTTTATATGAAATTTGGTTTTGCAATCAGAAAAAAATCAACGCACACTTGATTAAATATATTTTGTTTCATGGAATTGTCTATCCAGTGGCCCTACTCTGGCTTTCCCTGGGAACAAGGAATTGGGAAAAATATTTTCATAGCATTTTTGTCTAAATTGTATTTTTCGGGCCTACTGAAAGAATAAGTTTAGTGCAAAAACTTTCAAAACCAAGTGAACTGGGAAACTTTTGTTCCACAAAATTTTTATAGGGAAAAACTTTTTTGCTATTTAACTTTGTGTCGAAAATATTAGCACCAAATATGTTCCCTCGGACCTTGTTAAAGTTAGCCGAAAGTTGCCAGCCGAAATTGAAAAAATAGATAATGCAGATAGTGTCTTGACTAGTTCAGCCGAAAGCTAAACAAATTATATATTAAATTGAAGTATCCCAGCCTAAAGTGGCTATAAGTGACTATTCGATAGCCCATGACATGATGGGGTGGGTCTGATGGGGTTGTAGGGGTGAATTTTTGATTTTCTCCTTTTCTCAACGATAAAATCGTTCGTCATTCGAGATTTTGGCATATAGACACCAATCTCACTATGCTGATTCGATAGCCCATGACCATAGGTAAATTCTGAGTATATGGTTGGGGTGGGTCTGAGGGGGTTATATGGGTGAAATTTTGATTTTCTCCTTTTCTCAACGATAAAATCGTTCGTCATTCGAGATTTTGGCATATAGACACCAATCTCACTATGCCGATTCGATAGCCCATGACCATAGGTAGATTCTGAGTATAGGGTTGGGGTGGGTCTGATGGGGTTATAGGGGTGAAATTTTGATTTTCTTCATTTTTCGTCGATATAATCGTTCGTCATTCGAGATTTTGGCATATAGACACCAATCTCACTATGCCAATTCGATGGGGTGGGTCTGATGGGGTTATAAGGGTGAAGTATTGATTTTCTCTTTTTCCCAACGATAAAATCGTTCGTCATTCGAAATTTTGGCATATAGACACCAATCTCACTATGCCGATTTGATAGCCCATGACCATAGATCTACCTAATGTCATGGGCTATCGAATCGGCATAGTGAGATTGGTGTCCATATGCCAAAATCTCGAATGACGAACGATTATATCGACGAAAAATGAGGAAAATCAAAATATTACCCCTATAACCCCATCAGACCCTAATCATTACCCCAGTTTGAGTTTTGAATTTAATCTTCTTTATCGATACAATCTTTTTAACATATTTTCGATTGGTACAACAAAACTAATATCTGCATTACCATATTTTGCTTAGGACAAAGGCACTATCTGCATTACTATCTTTTGAAACGCCACCAACGTAACGCTGGACGTTCCAAAGTTGTATTGTTTAACTCCCCTGATATAATTATGACGCATAAGACGGAAAGCGCGGGATACACAAACATTTATAATCCGGAGGGGAATAAATTGGCTTGATTATAAACAATTTGTGTATGGGTTTATTGTTTTACGATATAAGCAAAAATAAAATTTTTGGTAAAAAAATAGATTCTAGAAAAGTCAGTCAGTTAATTGGTACCATCGAGTACATATGGTATAAATATTTTAATTATTAAAAAACGTGTTGAGTCTAAAAGTTCAGTTACTCAAATTTATAATTTTATAAGTATAAAAATTGTGTTAAATATTAAATAACTCAAATTGTGAATTGCGTGCTAGTGCGACAAATTATCTTAATTATTCGATTATACTTGCATAAAACAATTATAAAAATAAAATAATTTATATGCAAATTTTACCGAAATCGAAAAACTTGAATTGAGTGACCGTTGTGAAAACTAGTGTTTATGTAAACAATATCAATAGTTATAATCACTATCTCATTAAATAATTAAGTACATAGTTTACATAAAGTTATAAGTAGTTAATGTTAAGAGACTTTCTATGAAAACTAGAATACCTATTGAAAGTGCATAAAAAGAAACGGTTTCGCGAATAACTGTGCGCACAAAAACAATATACTGTGTTCAGGTGGTCGTCATATCGAACCATATCCTACGCCCAATTATCAATAAATATCGTAAGTCAAGGTGAAATGTACCATGCAGATGATGGGAAAATTTATAAAATGCCCATGATTTATATCTAAAAACTATTTAACTAAAAATTTTCTCTTAATTATAAAGTGAACTAATAAAAAGGACATTGTTTTATAATAATAAATATAATAATAAGTATAATCCTCTAAAATTAATCTGTGCAGTATATAATCTTAGGATTATAATGAAATGATAAGAATATCAATCTCGCTTCGTGATAAGTTTACGTGAAATAATTTGTCAGATTGATACATCAAACTTAACAACCGCTACCCGTACGTTGAATGGAATCGTACGTTGCTCATGGCCATAATGGATAATAACATATCAACGGCAGTTTTATATAAGGTTTTTCTAGTATTTAATTAATTTTGTTTAAATTTCCATAATTTCATAATTTTTATATAAAATTTAAATCATTAATTGGTGGTGGTGTTAATTTTACGGAATTTTGTAAATAAGGTTACACATGACGTCATTATAGTTAGTATTTACTGAATTTGTTTAATCTCATAACAAACCATAACTCCATTTTTATCAATTTTTCATTTTGTTACCTCAATTATAATAAATATGGTTGGTTTATGGTGTATTTTATATAAAATTCTGATCTTTCTTTTCAATTTTTTTGTTCCTCGGGATTTTATTTTCCGCTATGTGCATAAATTTCCGCTTTGAGTTATCTTTCAGAATGAGTGTGTAAATTTCAAAGTTAAAGTGTGAGTGGATAAACATGTGATCATCTCATGGTAAGTTGACCAATGCCTTGTCCTTTCTATCCGTATATTCCCGTCCATAAATTTTTCCTATCCTATCCTTAAGTGGTCTAGCAAGCATCTGCTGGTAGCCGACACACCCCACGACCAAACCCTGAGTTTATAGCCGGCAAATTATGACCATGTCGGAACTCCTAGCAGATGAAAAATGAAACTCGGTAACGAAAGGCGTTAAAGTATTCTAGGAAATAAATTTTATTTTTGTGACCCACTCACGCCGAACTAATTTCGTTACACTTTCGGCTGGAATAGCAAATACACTATCTGCATTACCATCTTTCGGCTGGAAACGTTCGGCTAACTTTAACAGTATTTCCCTCAGTAGGATTTAGTTTGGTGTAAATATTTTCGAAACAAAGTTGATCTGGAAACTTTTGTTCCACAAAATTTTTATAGGGAAAAATAATTCCCAATATATCTATGTTGCAAAAATTAATAGACCTAACTAATTTCAACAGTAGGCCAGAAAAATAGAATTTAGGGAAAAATGCATAATATGTAATATAAATGGAAAATATTTTTCCCAATTCTCTATTCCCAGGGAAAATCAGAATAGTGCCACAGAGTGGTATCTTTTTGTACTTATACCGTGCCAACAAAGTGATTTTTTGAGTCAATATCTGAAGTACATACATTTTTTTTGTGAATTTGTCAGCATGAAAATTAGTGGTAAAAATCGAATTAAAACACATTGTTAAAGTTAGCTGAAAGTTACCAGCCGAAAATGAAGAAAAAATCGATAATGCAGATAGTGTCTTGACTACTTCAGCCGAAAGTTAACCAAATTATATATTAAATTGATGCTTCTGAAGTTAGCCGAAAATTTCAGCCGAAAAAATTCTGCATTATCGTCATATTTTGTATCAGGTGGTAGTACAAAATTCTATCGATATTAGCCGGAAATAACATCTTATTTAAAGTTAGCAATAAATTTCCGCGGAATTTTCTTTTTCAAAAATCAATATCACATAAATCGAATGTTTAGAAGTAGGATGTCGTAAAATGTTTAAAAGTAATATGTAGACCAATTCGTAAAGTGCTGGACCCCGTATTTATAATTTGTCGTACGAGAGGACTATAAATTTGAGTTGTGCCACTAACAATGAACACCTGCGCCAAAAATCAGGTCATATTTTATTTAGCATCATAGTTGAAATAAATTGAAATCTGGTCGCATATCAGTCATGAATTCGAATCTAGGATCGGGTTATATCATTCGGGTGAAGGAGAAATTATTATTAGTTTATAGGAATTTAAAAATCGATAGGAGCGAGAGTATAAAGAGAGTTTAACTTTTGGCTGAAAAACTCAAGACACTATCTGCATTATCTTTCTGCTGGCAACTTTCGGCTAACTTTAACAAGGTGAAATTTATACTACCACCTGATACAAAATATGTCGATAATGCAGGATTTTTTCGGCTGAAATTTTCGGCTAACTTCAGTAGCATATTAAATTCGAAATATTCTAGCCGAAAGTGACTAACCAAGAAAATCAGTCGAAAACATATAGCAAACAACAAATAAAATTTTCAATTTAACCGATATTAATTTATTTTTTCATATCATTCATATTTAATTTATTAAAACTTAACGTTAGAATTGTTATGTTTGTAAAAGGTCTCATTTGAAGAGGTTTGGAAGAGGTTTGTAAGTGGTAAATATAAAGTTTAAAAATTATCAAGCTTTTAATGGTTTGTAATTGTCGTTAAACTGGTTTGTATAGGCAAATTTTAACCATAGGTTTTGGGTGGGTCTAATCAGGTTATTGGGGTGAAGTTTTGATTTTTCAGTTCTTCTGACGATAAAATCGTCCATTATTCGAGATTTTGCCATATAGACACCAACCTGACTATGCCGATTCGATAGCCCATGACCATAGGGAGATTTTGATTATAGGCTGGAGTGAGTCTGATGGAGTTATAGGGGTAAAATTTCGATTTTCCCCATGTTTCATCGATAAAATCATTTGTCATTCATCATTTTGCCAGATGGACATCAATCTGACTATGCCGATTAAATAGCCCATGATTATAGGTAGATTCTGAGAATAGGTTAAGGGTGGGTCTGATTAAATTATAGGGGTGAAATTTTGATTTTCCCCATCTTTCAACAATAAAATAGTTCGTAATTCAAGATTTTGGCATATAGAGACCAATCTGTTTATGCCAATTCAATAGCTCATGACCATAGGTAGATTTTGGTTCTAGGTTAAGGGTGAGTCTGATGGGTTTATAGGGGTGAAAGTTTAATTTTCCTTATTTTTCAATGATAAAATCGTTCATAATTCGAGATTTTGCAATATGCACACCAATCTGACTATACCAATTCGATAGCCCATGACCATAGGTAGATTCTGAGCATAGGTTAGGGGTGGGTCTGATGGTGTTATAGGGATGAAATGGCATATCTGCTTCATACTGCCGAAAATAGGTGATAAAGAATCGTATAGTCAACTTTCTCAACTATATGTTTGATAATTTTTAATCTTCTTTATCGACTACTTTCAGCCTGTATGAAGCAGATATGCCATTTCATCCCTATAACCCCATTCACACCCATTCCTAACCTATACCACCTCGTATGATGAACGATTTATCAATGAAAAATAGAGAAAATCAAAATGTCGCCCCTATAACCCCATCAGATCCAGTCCTAACCTATAATAAAAATGTACCTATTATTATGGGATATCAAACCGACATAGTCAGATTGGTGTCCATCTGACAAAATCTCGGAACAACGAAAAACGGAACATTTCACCGGTATAACCTAATAAAACCCGCTCCAAACATATAATCAAATGCTACTTAAGGTCATGGTTCATCAAATTAGTAGAGTCAGTCGTTCAACTGTCAAAATCTTAATATACAAACCATTTATCAGCTAATTGTGACTGCGTCTCATGGCTATTGTATAGAAATCTGTTATTGACTTTTTATTTTAGAAAATTGATGATTTATTTGTTACTATTAAATCTGTATTACCGGCATTTTCGGTTTGAATATTGAAGTTAATCTTCTTTATCGACCCAATCTGCATTATCGATACTTTTAAATATTTTAGTTAAGATAGCAAAATAATATCACCATTACCATGTTTCGGCTGGGGCAGCAAATGCACTATCTGCATTATCATCTTTCGGGTGGAAACTTTCGGCTCCCCTAGCCCGAGTGACAGCTTTCATTCCATGTTTCATTGATTTCACTGATGTTTTCACCAATGTACCTCTTCAATACAATATGACTGTTGTCCATTGTCTTTCTGTCAACTGAAGTGGGACTCGCCGGTGGGCTTGAATCAATTTGGGCTCGTTTGGTAGTCGGTGTGCAGTAAGAAATCCCCTTTTCGAAGTCGTTTTCTAACTGTCCACCGACTGACTTTGATTTCGCGAGCTTCATGGAGCCACTATCCCAGTTGAACCGCATTCAAGCCACGATTTCGCAACGAAGTCGTTAGAAGAAAGCGATCATCACACTGCATTGTAACGCGAGGTCTGAAAGATCCTTGTCGCCGTCTGTAGCCGCCAGTTTCTTGATATTTTTGTGACAATCGAATGCAAAACTGCCCCGTATCAAGTAGTGCAACCACTTGAGTGGCTACCTCTGGTGTGGTATTTGTTTTCTTGTTCCGGTTGAAGACATAATCGATAGAAGACCGTTCAGGCTAAGCGTTGATATGCGAATGATGATAATTCCCTTAAATTGCACCTTTCTATATCTACCACATGTTCCGCAACCACTGCTACCTGCAACGAGCGTTTTCGGGTTGTTGTATTCTTTTGTTGTTATTTTCCCGGTTTTGAACGAACAATACACACACGTGGAATCATTGGATAGTTTATGAAATGATATTTAACCTGACATAATTGATTCATAAAATATTACGATTCAAGAGAAAATTAAAAAAAAGAAAGAAATGTAACTATGCAATTTTTCCGCTCTCAAGTGTAGATGGCAGTGATCGATTATTAGCTCCCTTTAAATTAATACAAATTGAGCACAAATGACAAATGTTTGAAAACAAAGTTTAAATAAATATTTAAATGAAAATGATAATAGCGTTAGTATTTTGCATTTTCATTTAATTAAATTACAATATAATATACAACAGTTTAATACAAATTAATAAGAACGATGTTTTTGGTCAGGAGGTAATAGGTAAATATTGATGACAACCGCTCGCAACTAATCCGTCTTGATATGGAATAATTTCATTAATACGACCCATTAGCCAATTGGTTGGAGGAACATCCATATCCATCAGAACTACAAGTTTTCAGGATAATGAATTTGCAGACATTATTTTCCAGTTGGTTTTTTGTTGTAACGTTATAAAATATTCGGTATTACACCGTTGCCAGAAAAGCTGGACCATCCGCTATATATAATGGAAACGCGGCAACCGGTTTGCCTTGATGTCCAATAGATTTGATACGGGCAATTATGTTATCGTATGTGCAATCAGAGAATGATCACGAGATAGGGATTCCATATCTTCTGAAGTCATCTGACTCGGTGGTCGTGAATTAAGCAAGCATTCAATCTTTGTACAGTAAATAATTTGGTCATCCCTTTAAACGTAAACAACGTTTCTCCAAATACGCGTTTTAGATACTGTTAAAGTTAGCCGAAAGTTTCCAGCCGAAAGATGATGCAGATAGTGTCTTGAATACAGCAAAAATCAGTCATAAACTAGAATTTAGGATAAATTTAGGATCGGGTTATATCCTTCGGGTGAAGGAGAAATTATTTCAGTTTATAGAAATTTAAAAATCGATAGGAGCGAGAGTATAAAGAGAGTTTAACAAATAGTCAAGACACTATCTGCATTATCTTTCGGCTGGCAAATTTCGGCTAACTTTAACAAGGTGCGTTTTAGGTGTTATTTAACAAACTTAATGCCCGCTTCCCATAAACCTACAATATTTGGAGCTCTTGGCTGTAAAAATGCCACTTGACGTTGTGAGACGTAAGATATCTCATAAGAATTCCGTCCTTCTCGATCATCAACAAGCATATTCGTAGGTCCAGTTGCGCACCAACAAAATTGGAATATGAAAGATAAGCTTTTTTGTTCGCGAGAGCATTTATTTCAAAAAACTGGGTAACTGCATTCTTCGAATGAACCAGATAGTAGAATAATTCGGACACATATAAAACAATTTTATGAAATTTCGAACATCGTCTTATGAGACCAGACAACCAATCATTGTGGCCTTTTACATTCAACAATACGACTAATGGATGGTTTCTTTTGAAGAAAGTCTTCTTCTTTCAAAACGGCTTCTGGAAATTCTAAATTTATTTTTGACTTATTTGGCCAAAAAATAATGTCTGCTTTATTTAACCACTGTGGGCCATTATCTGTGACTGACTAACTCATGAGGAAGTAGGCCACGCAAAGTAAAGTCTGCCGGATTATCAGATGGTGACATATGACTCCATTGACTGCAATTAGATTGTTGCAAAATTAATGAGACCCTACGTAGGTCTACCATATTCTTAGCCTATCGTCGAATCGATAGCTAACAGTAAATTTATCTTT
This sequence comes from Nephrotoma appendiculata, assembly GCA_947310385.1. Taxonomy (NCBI): domain Eukaryota; kingdom Metazoa; phylum Arthropoda; class Insecta; order Diptera; family Tipulidae; genus Nephrotoma; species Nephrotoma appendiculata. The sequence continues at coordinate 268,533,417 of OX371225.1, read as the reverse complement.
GAAAATAGTCGATAGCTAACAGTAAAGTTAAATCACTCGATCGATTTCGACTCCTTAGGTCATCATGAGGAGTATCTACTTATTTGTAAAAATAAAACTTTTGTTATATATAGCAGAAAAAAGCAAAAAATAAATAAAAAATTAAAGAAAGAGGAAATTTTTTCTGTTGTCACTATAAAAGTCTTTTTTGACATATTAAAAGTCATTTAAATGCCAAACTAGCAAATTTGGCATTTTTGTTAAAGCCTATTCCGATACTATTTTAAAACCAAATGATACTTTTTTTATGTTTTAATCTATGCAATCTTTTCTGGGGCCGAAGCACTCTCAACTATTTGTTGCGTTTTGGTTTTCACGTCCTACCTTCCGCATTGCATGCCAAATCGATGACGTACGGCGGCTATTGGTCCGATGTAGTACTGACATGGAAGATGGGTCAGCCCATGAGTTGTGGTCCCCGAGAGGGGGTGATAGTTGTGTTCATTCCCATCACTGACCGTAGCAAAAGATACTTTTATAAAAATAAATAACTTATAAACGAAAGAGATCAATCCCTAAATAAAATGAAAAAACGACGAACCTGTTATTAAACACGTAATGGTCAAGTAGTTTATTCAAAATGGTGTAAAATACTCACAGAATGCTATAAATGATTGATACATGCATTATCGTAGGGCTCTGATCCCTGAAATATGAGGTCTCTAAAAAGTGGTAAAATCGATTGCAAAACTAGTAATTAACAGACAAAGATATTTTGTTCGCAAGACTCACTTATAAGAAGTTAGAAGAATTTGAAACACTTCTGTCAACTTGAGTTTTATCAAATTGGTTTGAACTATGGGCATAGTTACCAACTTTTAATAGTTTTTATTTATTCAACGCGTGTTTTTGGTCTGCCACGTTGTTTACTGAATTAAGTTATAGTGAAATCTAAACATTTGCTGTACCGAAAATTGGTCAGCTCATAGGGTCAACAATAAATGCGTCTACACCATCGTGTGCAAATTGGCATATTTTTTCTTTTCGTGAAATTTGCCAATGACAGAACGTCTCTAGCTAACTAAACATCGTCTTCCGAAGAGATGTACTCATCTAAATGGATCTGGGATTTTAGACGTAGTAAAAATGGACTTTATTCCTGTCATTTGGCACGTGGTGCTAAATGTATTGCCTTGAAGTCTATCAATGCGCAGACAATTTTTGGGGCTATGTAGTTGAAATAGACTCCGGATATTCAAATTTCATGCAAAAAATTTTGTGGGTAGAATATTATTTTTACAAGAACGAAATGGTACCAACATAATTTTTCCTGTATTTTTCCTTGGTATGGTCAGTTAAGTTTTACCGAATCTATTAGAGGATGTCAATTTAAATATTTGAAGAGATTTATGGTTACAACAAGATAAATCGTTCCCACATTACCCATGACCTTTGCGAATTTGATCGGTCGATAAAGGTGGTTCTATTACTAGCCCGCCCCGCCCATTCACCTGATATATTCTAATATTTCTTTACCTTTAAAGCTATTTATTGTTTATTCGGAAGAAGCATCTGTCGTCTTCACTCGAATACAAATTACAGCCGTAAGCTTACTTGGAGACATTTGCAACATCGAATATATTCAAACCTGCTTGATGTACATGTTATTGCTGTATAGTATTTGCAAATTAGATATCGTAACGATTCATCCCAGCCATCTCTTAGCAACCATAACATTTGTAATACAATTTTTATTTTGACTTATTGAGTTTTTATTTGAACTCACCAACGAGTTTTGATTTACACAGAATCGATAGAATAAACATCGCATCGACAAATATAAATACAATAGAAACTATTTAAAAGAAAGTTAAATCGATTCAGTGGATTTTATGGTGTTTTTTCGTACACTGCAACGACAAATGCTCAACTAACCCTGCCGCATTCAGATGAAATTCCGGTTCTGGAATGATCAAACCCAACTGAAGAATATTTACCACCAATATTTAAATCTGCTGCAACCGAAGAAACATCTGAATCAATATATTAACCATCAAATGTCACTGCGCCATTCAATCACAGAATCATACGACGGATAAAAATCTCGGATTTTTCTATCCCAGATTATTTTTCAATATTTTTCAACTTTTTTGTATGCAAAGTGGCGGGTCTATTGTATAATTTACGTGATGTAATTGGTTAAAATGATGGCATGGAAAAATCCAGGATTTTTATATCCACTATCGAAGCGGCACGCCATTGTTTTGTCAGAGAGAAGAAAAATGTTAATTTTTTAGGATTTTTTTTTTTAGGAAAAATCACCATAGCATCAACTGAATCGATTAAACTTTCTTTTAAATAGTTTCTATTGTATCTATATTTGTCGATACGATGTTTATTCGATCGATTCTACTCGATTTAAATTCAACAAAATTATAAAAAATTATAAAAACAGTGTTTTTCGTCGAAATGAAAAGCAAAAAAAAACTAGATGTGGTTTTTCGGTTTTGATATGTTCGGCAAAGTTGTTGGTCTCGACTTGCGCAACAACTTTGCTGAAGAAAGCATAACGAAAATCTTAATGATTTAAGAGCTATCAACGTGAAGATGAGGGTATATTTTGACTCAGGGCCAAAATATGTCGAAAGCGATATCTCAAAAATGGGGACTAACTTTAAAATGGGACTAGCACCGTTGAATTCAGCATACTCGAATTAGGTTTACCCCCCGGGTGCCCAGCTTGTCACGAAAAAAAAGTTTGCAATTCAAGCACAGTGTAATTTGTCAAAAGTTGGGAATTCCATATCGCATGCTTCTCATTTCCAACAGATCTAAGTTTACGGTAGGCTGATTCGTACTAGATCTTTTTTTGGTATAGGAAATTGCAACTTGCAAATAATATTTCTGATCAAAGGAAGGAAGGTTTAATTCGGACCTGTTGTCCAGTGTACTAGATATTCAAAAATTATCTTAGTTAAGAAAGAACCTCTTAATATATAATACAGTGAAATAAGGTGTGTTTGGGGAAGAACTTTTGCAACACTTTTTACCCAGCAGTTAAATAAAATAGTCAACACGTGCACCAAATGCTACTGTTCCAACATTTACGACCGCAACTGTCGGGTAATAATAAACTTCCTCATCAGAAGTAAAACAAACAACAACAACAACAAAAGCAGCAGCACCAGCAAATAAAAATAAAGCTCTGAACATTATCTGATGAATATATTATTATAATAATAGTAATAATAACAGTTAAAAAAATATTTTAAAACAATTGTTTATATTACGAATTTTTTGTTATTTAAATTTATTATTGTATTTATTTTTCTGTTTTTGTTTTTTAACAACAAAACAGAAAAAAGCTTCTGTGTATTATTATAATTTACATGCGAACGTATTTATAAAAATATCGTATGTAGAATTTTTACAAAAACGAAAAAAAAACCAAAAAAAAGCTCATAATAACAAAAAATTGTTTTTGTATTTTTTGTAACTTTAAAAATTAAAATTAAGGAAATAGGATGTATTAGCATGAAAATTATATATACGATTTAAAAATGTTTGTATTGTTGGTGTGCGGAAAAATTGATTTTCATGCTAGAATAAGGTTTTGTTGCTGTTATTTTGTTAGTGGTTGTTGAATAAGTAATGCTGATATGGCAAAATTACCATTTTTTTTGGACTACATTAAAGATTTATTGATGGATTTTTTATTTAAATTTGATTATTGTTCGGTTCACTAACTATTGGTGCAGATGTTGCGATATTATTAGATAAATAAAATGAGAGGTTTCCTATTTAATTATGTAGCGTATTGATACTAATGTAATATGTAGAGACAGATATAGTCTACAACAGTCAATTGGTCTAGCAAACAAAATACTTCGAGTCGTGTAATCGGACTGAAATTTTTAACGTTAATAAAAAAGTGAAGCTATACGTGTTAACGAAAGGTGTATACTCAAAAACGTGTAGCTGCACAAGAACAAATTTAGGAGCTCCAAACAAGTACTTTTGTGAAGTTGGCTCAAATTTCTAGTCGTCTTCTCTTGACGGAAAATTATAAAAACATTGAATTTCACATAAATTCTGTTTACGCTATCATCATGATGGTACTTTGAATCAAAGTAATAAAGGACAATAAATAAAGGATAACAATGGAATAATTCGGATAGCTCTGGTTATAGTTTTTACGAGAAAAAATTTCAGAAAGTTGTAATGAAATCTTTATATATCGAGAATGGCATATCAATAATCATATGAAATAATATATTTTTTATTTTTTTTTAATTTTTTTTTTTTTGATTGATTTATATTAAATAATATCAAGTAGTAATGAATTTGAAATTTGTTTCAAATCAAAATACAGGTCGTATCTTGATCAAATTCAAGACAAAATCAAAGTAAATTCAAAACAATTTTGTAAATACTTTAGGAATAAACGCGAAATTGAAGGATACCCTGCTAATATGACGTACAACAATACCTGCTCTTCAAACGCGTCGTTTTTCCAATCAGTCTATAGGCCAAACGTTACTAGTAGATTGTATGAAGAACCCAGCAACAACAACACATCAATAACTCCTCCTATTATTTTTGAGGACAACATTTTATCGGCTTTAAGGGGGTTTGGAGATGGTTGCGGTCTTGACGATATACCCTCTTCTATTCTGAAGGAGTACGCTGAAATTTTAACAATTCCATTATGTTATCTATTCAATCATTCCTTAAACACCGGCGTGTTTCCTAAAAAATGGAAAATTTCAAAAATTACTCCCATTTTTAAATCAGGTAAACGTGATGATATCTCATGATACAGAGGAATATCAACTACATCATCAAAATTCCTAAATTATTTGAGTTAGCATTATGCAACAGCTTTAAATCCACAATTGCACGTCATATACCAATAAACCAGCATGGGGTTATGCCTGGCCGATCCACATCGACTAATCTGAATTCACCAGTAAACTAATTAATGAGATAGAAAAACACCGTCAAGTTGATGTAGCGTACACGGATTTTAGTAAATCATTTAATTCTATCTGTCATCATAAAGCACTCCAGAGTTTATTCAATTTTGGGTTTTCTCTCGATTACATAAATTGGTTTAAATCATATCTATCAAACCGGCACCAATTTGTAATAATGGTGAATGAGAAATCAAACGTTATTAAAGTTACATCTGGTGTTCCCCAAGGATCACACCACGGGCCTTGGATTTTTATTGTTTTCATTGACCGAATAACCGAGATAATCAAAAACTAATACGTGCTCATATTTGCAGATGATGTGAAAATTTTTCGTACTATTAATGGATTGTTAGATACGGAGAAACTTCAAGAAGACTTAGATAGATTAAGTGAGTGGTGTAATCGAAACTCACTAAATATTAAGAAATGCAAAATCATGTCTTTCCATCGTAAAAGAAATCCGGTAATTACTTCATACAAAGCCAACAACGAAGTACTGCAAAGAGTCAATGAGATTATAGACTTAGGTGTTACATTTGTCGAAAACGCCAGTTTCAATAGGCATATTGGAAATTGTATTGTGAAAGCGAATGCCAGGTGAATTTAAGGATATTCAAACCTTATGTTCATTCTATTTCGCTTATGTTCGATCTCAACTGGAATACGCTGTAACGGTCTGGAATCCATACTATGCTGTATACATAAAAATAATTGAAAGCATTCAAAAGAAGTTCCTGATTTTTTTGTTAAAGAAAAGTGACTGGGATTACGATCACAACTTACCATTCCATGAAAATGTGGCTCGCTTACCTCCATATACACAACAAGATGCATGGATTACAAAATATGCTCGCTTGAAAATAGACGACTCCTTTTGGGTGCGGCTTTTATTGGTAACGTTTTGCTTGGTCACGTTGATTCAGCTTACATCTTAGAAAACATATCAATTCACGTGCCATGCAGAACATTTCAAAACCATGAATTTTTAGCACTTGAACACCATTCCACCAACTATGGAGAAAACAATTACCCCATTAATAGGATGTCTAAATCTTTCAACTTAATCGACGACCTATTTGACTTCAACTTATCAAAGGACAACTTTAAAATAACCTTAAAGACTATTTTTTAAATTTTTAATTGTTTAAATCAAAATTTGGTTTATTTTTTTTTCTGTTTTAAAGTTTTTTGTTGTTTTGATATAATTTTAACCATAACTGTAAATAATCTGAAATCATACATGTATATTACAAAATAGATTTCTTTAAATAAATAAAAAAAAAAAATCATATCAAATCATATCAAATCATATGGTCGATCATATTCATCGTAGATCGATTAGTTGGAACTAGTTCAAAGTTTGGTTCTGGCAGTGTTGTTAGAGATGTCTTTATCAAAAAATTACCTTGCGTTAGGACATCTATACAGGTTGGAACATCTGATTTGTCTTGACATAATGGTCGAGTATTTAGGATGGCTTCAAATTGGCATGTAAGGGTAGCCATCTCTTCAAACGTCAAATTGGAGTTTCCCGTCACACGACTAAGATGTGCCTCCATCGACTTAACTGCAGCCTGCAAAATTTGGACTGACTGGAGGAATAAATTTCCAAGATATACCGTGGTCATTAAGATAATCTGAAATTATGCTGGTATTATGGGGTGCACTGGTTATACAAGCTAATCGCGCTGCCCCCTGAGTAACGCTTTAAGTTTCTCCCCGCGAGTACGGGCGCGGTTAAAACCCTAGCTACTTGCCTTGACGGGGAAAAACTCATTGCAAATCCTGAAGCGACTGTTCTCCATGTTAGGGGTGGCTTTCCAGTGTCTGTTCTCCATGTTAGGAGTGGCTGGAAAAATCTGGCAGTAGGTATAAAATGGTAATGGAAGGAACCCAGAATCATATATTCAATGAGGTCAACCAGTACCGGTGGCTCTCAGTAGTGAGTAAGTGTGTTCCCAGTCGTCGAAATCTATAGCGATCGCAATCATGTAGTGATTCAAAGCTTGGTTACTACAACATATACAGCTACAAGCAATACCATCATGGTTCATTCAGTATGGCTGACGGAAGTAAAAACACCTTTACGGAATTGAACAATCCTTCCTTAAACAGAGGTATGGTGACAAAAATCTGACCTAGGGAGACTCTATTGACCTAGAATACAAACTTCTCCTGTATAATAATACAATGATTAAACCAATTTGATCGTATGGGTGTTAATTATGGCAATCAACCTCAAATTCGAATATCGACATGGTCTAACGAATACAGTTAAAAATTCTCAGAACGATTACAGGAGCACCCTGGTTCGTAAAAACAAAAATATAAATAAGGACCTTAGCATCCTAACTGTCAAAGACGAATTTCAAAAGTTGCAGATCAGCTATGAAGGGAAACTGCAGTATCTCATCCGAATTTGCTGGCCCGAAAATTAAAAGATATACCTACGTCTTCGCGATTAAAATAAAAAACGATGGCTGTAATAACATAAATTATAAAATTATTAAGTTTACTTAATCATAAGAAGTAGATTCTTCTCCCGCAGATTCAACTTCCAAATGTATAGCCTTTGTCATCTTGCACACGATGATTGATATATAGATCAGACCCTTTCACAGATTTTGCCCCTCTTCTCTTTTTAGTAGCAATCGAAATTGGCCCGCGGAAGACTACACCAATTCGACTAAAGGGTCTTGACACTGTTACTCGTGCTCTCGGTAAGGTACAAAACAATTAAGTAGTAGTAGCTGCTCTTTGCCACATGCATACTTGACATTGGTGTGCAACTTGTCTGATCAAGCTTCTGCCATTTACAATCCAGAATTTTTGTCTAAGAAGAAAGGATGGATATATCATTTTGCTAAGGATATGGGAGTTTGGCAAACTGATAGGGAGTCTGTGTCATATGAACATTCAGAATTCTGCAATCTTCTGCCCACTCTGAGAATACTGTGTCCATCTTTGAAGGGTGATAGTGCTTGCAGCTTTTCTTTTGATACTAAAGATTCTGATTTTGCTAGATATATTCCACAAATATTCCATTTGGCACCATGATATGCAAGCTAATTGTAATTCCCTAACCGTAAGTGTACCATAATTTCGGTTTTCCTTTAACTTTTCCTGAAAATTTTTAACAAATTGTGTGCAAAAACCAAGTATATGCCTCGACTGGCACAAATGGCAGGATTTTTAGCGGTTTTTAGATGATCCCATCTGATTCGTGGCAAAGTAGAGAGCATTTTCGATGTTCTGTTCGCCACGTCATTTTTCCAGCGACGAGGTTCCGCCAATAGCCATGCGAATAATATTGAACAATCAGTCCAACAAAATTGTTTAATAATGAATTGTGCAAATTCTTTCTTCGCTTTAGCAAACAATCTACTCAAAAGCACTGCTGCACAATACTTCAATCTAGGTAATGTGACCAGCTTTAATGGAGCAATCTTTGTTTTTGATGTCTGCATGTTTACTTGAATATTTTCGGTATTATCTTCAAACCTACACTAGATAACAACTGCATAAGCTGCCTCACTAGCGCCACAAAATCCATGAAATGAACAGATGAAATATTCCATGTGATGTATCTTGGTATTTTGATCGTTTCTAAACGCGAAAGATTGTCCCGCAGTTGTTGCCATTGATTTGTGATATGTCAGAATATTTGGTTAGCCATAATTTCTAAAATAGTATTTTTATTATTATTACTGATGGGGCGAGTCACCCAAGCGGATCAAACATCCCATGCTAGCTCGAGAACCTTGAGTGTAGCATCTTTATCTTCAATGGGTATTGGATCTGCATCATCACATAGCCCAGATATGTTGGAAATCAATTTCCTTAACGGAAAGCCACTGGAATTAAGTATCGTAATTAATTCCTGTTTGAGATTAGAAGCTTCATTGATGTCTGTTGACCAGTTAAAAGGTCACCGACGTAAAAGTCATTTCTAACAATTTGAGGTAATCGTGGCAACTTTGATTCGTTGTTATTTGCAAGTTGGTATAATGATCGAATAGCTGAAAATGGTGCGGCTGAGGTCCCATAGGTCGCGTTTTTTATCCGGAAATATTCGATGCTGCACCTTTACTTGTCGGCACATTTTTTCAATGTCTGCACTTAGTGCGATGGGGTGTATGCGAAATCGAAGTAAAATTGACCATAATGCTGGCTGAATCGTTGCTCAAACCATTAAAATATCGTTCAATGATTTCCCATTAATTAATATATTTAACTTTGGTTTTTTTATCAATTGTAATGGTGTATTGTGATTGTTCCGTATATTGGTCTATTTCAGCACTCATTATATTCAGCAATCCCTATTTCAGCACACATTAATTAATGTTAATTTATTCAAAATAAAGACGGACAGCTCAAAGCTTCTATTCGATTCAAACTGAGATTTTTTAATTAGTGACGTCGTCCCACTAGTGTATTAATTATTTGTAGGAATACCCGATACGGTGAGTGTGGCATTTCTTCTTGACAAACATAACCTCTGCATACAAGATTCCGAAATAAAGGATGCTTGCGACCCAGTATCCAAAAAGATCCTACACAGAATAAATTTTCCAGAGTTATCTTTCACCTTAGCTAGAGCGGTTGGTTATATGGTAGAAAAGCATACCATGTTTGAGAAGATGAAGTTGTATATCTTGTTGCTTTACCTCAGATTTCGGGGTCATGTAATGATGTGTGATGGCGTATTTTACATAGCTTACAGCCAAACTTTGTGGAGCATGTAGTTGCACGATTGTTCCGCGATAAGCAATTGTAAACCAATTCTGTTGTTCTACGCGAAATCCGTCCTTTCTTGTATGCAGTAAATGTTTTGTAGCTAGATGATGAGGCTCATTACAACAAATACAAGGCGGCGATTCAAACAAAGTCGTGTTGAGCTGGCTGAATGAAGGCCCTGCTAACATTCCATTTTCATCGCACTTCTTCGCTAAGAACTTCATAAATTCTTCTATCGTAGGGACTTCCTTTTCTGAAGAGATTTTTGCTGCTTTCGTCTCTGCAACATTATATAGCCCTTGTCTTAGTCTGCTCGGGTACATAATTAATTATTGTTATACTTAGATAAATGGTGCTATAATTTCATGAAACCCAAGTAGCGCACCCAGTTTCATTAGGTTCTACTTAGACACTAGCTAGTATCATGTAGTCTAATTGATTTTGTACTTTTTAGTTTACAGTAAAATGATTTTGGTACAGTGGCTAACATTACTGTCTAATTTAAAAAACAAATATTATTCAAATTAATAAAAAAATATTAACAACGAAATAAGTAATTTGGTAATATTTTCAATTAATTGTAGACAAACGTCTTTGTAGAAAATATATTAAAATTTTAAAATAAAATTAAAATCTATTTTACATTTTCGTACGCGCTTACCTTACTTACGTACAGCTTACCATAATGCAGCACACAAATAATTTTCATTAAAATCTTTCTGCATAACTTTTAATCAATATAATTAATAATTTCCTCATCTTCCGATTCTTACAAAAAAAATCTAATTTCCTTAACTGGTAGTCAGTACGTAGGAACACCCGTAGCCGTACCAATTCAAAAAAAAAAATTACGCAAAAATGACAAAAAAAAAAACTTTTGGTAGACGAAATCTAAATTAAATTTATTAATTACCGAACCCGAACAATGTTAAGTTATGAAGAAAGAAGACGACAAAGAAAACTTACTTTTAAATTATTAAAATAAGAAGAAAAGGAAAAAAATTAAAATTTTTTGTCTTTTTATTTTAATTTTAATTTTAATCAACCACCTGCTGTTCATATCCTTTTTATTTTATTTCCGTTTTTTGAGCTTAATATTAAATGTACGATGTTCTAAGAAAAAAGTTTACGTTTCTTCCGATTCGGGTTGTCATTTTTGGTGTTGGTTTAAAAATCTGGAAACTTTTGTAATGAATTTGTTTGAGTCGAATGGAAACTTCAGCTGCTCAACCTTTCAACAGGAATTTTTTTATTATCTATGATTTGTATGCCGAAATGGCGAATGAATTTAAGATAAATTTTTTTCTAAATTATGTTTCCTTCGGGTACGTCCCGAAGAAATGTTCGTTAAATTTTAGTGTTATTCAAAATAACTCGGACAAATTTTAGTGAATTTGTATCAGAACTTATCTTAATACGATTTGATATGATTTGTTATTATTTAATATGTTTTGATATGATTTGATCCGATTTGGTATTATTTGATCTGAGTTGATATGATTTGATATGATATGATATTATTTGATATGATTTGATATGATTTGATATGATTTGATATGATTTGATATGATTTGTTATGCTCTGATATGCTTTGATATGATTTGCATGATTTGATGTGATATGATATGCTTTGAAATGATTTGATAAGGTTTGATATTATATGATTTAGTAAAAATTTTAAATTTAGTAAAAAAGTAAAAAAAAAAATAAAACAAATATTATTTAATATGATTTTAAAAGTTTTGATATGATTTGTGATGATTTGAAATTATTATTTGAAATGATTTGATATGAATTGACATAATTTGTTATGATTTGATATGATTTGACATGTTTTGATATTATTTGATACGATTTGAGAATATTTGATATGCTTAAATATGATTTGATATGATTAGATATGATATCGTATGCTTTGATATGATTTGATATTATTTAATATTGTTTAATATGATTTGTTGATATGATTCGATATGATTTGATATGTTTTGATATTATTTGATATGCTTTGATATGATCTGATATGATTTGATATGATTTGAATGATTTGATAAGACATGATATGCTTTGATATGATTTGATATGATTTGATTTGATATGGATTGATATGATTTGATATGATGTGATATGAGATCGAGAGCTTTCAGCCATTCTATATATTCGAATGGCCGTTTGAATATTTGTCACCGTACAATATAAATTCCCTACCAAAATTATAAAGTAAATTTAATATACCTAATTAATGATAATCCTATTCTACCCTTTAGCAAAAATTTGACAATGATAAAAGCTACATTGCCTTGGTGCACTCTTTCTTCGATACATAAATATCTACTTGAATCAAGGTTTTGTGAATGTTATTCAATTTTACGGAATCAATTTATACAGCCCCATTAAACCTTCAAATAATTGTGGAAAAAAAATGTTTTTATTTGTTGTCTTATGTGTGCATGCATGTGTATGTAATATGTCTTATTATAAATTTTCTGGTTTCCAAGGATGTCTTATCAAATAATATAATCTCCTTTTTTTATTTTCGCTTCATTCCAAAAAGAAATTGAAAATGAAAATAATAAATAAAAATCATTTAATCATGAACAATAGAATGCAGAGCGGAGAGCTCATACACAAATCCTTAACAGATCATTATAAAACTAGAAACGAGAAGAATAGCTGGAGCAACAAAAATAAAAACAACAACACCAACAAAATTACAAGGAAGATTCTATTCAATTAATATAAAACAATGGGTTTTTCATTCTATTCACAACAAAACATGAAAATGGAAAATTTTCACCTTTTCTTCATTCAACCGAGTTTCAATTTTTTTTTGCCTCTCGTTGCTTTTCTGCTGTATACACTTTTCTTAGGATTTCTTATGATTTTTTTTCCTATATCTAAGACAAAAATAGAATATAAAGCATATCATGACAAATAAGAACTGTTTTTAATTGAAGTCGTTTGTCGGTTGGAAAAATACAAAAAAAAAAATCTCTTCTTATTGTCTAATCCTTTTCTGTCTTACGTATTTTCAACAATCAAATCGTGTATGTTGGTAGGTACTCCTACACATGAGTTTGTGTTCTTATTGACGATGAGGTGGAACAAAATAAAAAAAAAATTAGCTGACTGAAGTTTATATTCTGTCATTTTTACCCCTCGCTAAGGTGTGTATATAGTACACACATCACATAAGCACAGTGAATGAAGTATAGATGTATTCGTAACTTGAAACCAGATTTATCATAGTCGTATTTCACGACCTGTATATGGGTATAATAAAATTCACTTTAGGTTTAGTACGGGAGGGTAAGACATTTGATATATACCGTCATTTTAAGGTTCTTCAAACAGCACACAAAAAATACATGAGTGGAATCTTGTGAATACCACATAAGTCTATTGTTGTCAGACGACGATCTAAGTAAGAGTATTATATGCATACTGTAAAGGTATACACTTTTAATGTAAACGCGTATCTATATATACATTATGTTGCCTGTGTATATAGATGTAAATATTGGAAGAAGATAATAATTTTGAAGAGTCAAGTACCTACATTACGAAATTAATTTGGAGGCGTTGTAGGGCAACAGAAATAAGTACATTTAATTTTTATGGTGTAAATGCTTGCAACTAAAAGGAATGTTTACCTCAGGTATGGTACCCCAACTGTTCTATTGGATAATCCATCCACTTATATGACCGGCTCAATTGATACTGGGGTGAGCCAATGATTGCGAGGCAATCCATTCAATCCTTATTCAAAAATATCTAGATCACCACCTAGGCAAACACAGTATGCGTACATACCAAAAATTTACACTGTTAAATTTAAAAATATTCCAATTGGATTTGTTTTGTGGTGAAATTGAAACATTTTTAGATAATCTTTAACATTTATATTAGAGAAGTCCCTAAGTCCCTAATGGTGTCACTGTAAAGATCAAATAATTTTCTAACGATTTGAAATAAACACGAGAAAATCGTAAATCAATTAACTAAACTTTTTTTTAATTCTAAAAAAGGCTATTTTAGACAATGTTTCTACTTTTATATCTCCGATCCTAGAGATGTTCACGGGGTCTCACCTATTTGACCGAATAGGTAAATCAAAACTCCACGTGTGTGGTGAACACGATTTATTTATGATGAATTTTAACTAGTCCAGCTTATTTTTAAACAGCTATGGCTTTTTATATCAACCTATTTTCTAATTTTTCTATTACCGCTCCTAGAGACGTTCACAGTTTTTAAAATATATGTTAGGGTAGCGTAGACAAAGTAAATTGTCATTAAATTGTAATAAATTTTCAAATTTCACTTCACCGATCCTAGAGATGTTCACGGGGTCTCATCCACATGGTTAAATAGATCAGATATAACCGTATGAGTGTGGTGAATGGGAACTAATTATGATGATTTTTAACTTGTGCAGAGACTTTTTTACGTTTACGATTATGTCCCATATATCAGAAATGTTTACGAGATCTCTTTCATATATTCGAATAGGTAAAAATTCGAAAATTTTCTATCAATATTGTGAAAATGGGACACGAATGATGATTTTCACCATGTTTTCCAAAATTTAAAACTTCTTTTTTTCAATTTTTGTTTCTCAATTTTAAATTTTGGTATTTGCTTCAATAGGATTTCTACCCCATTGGCATTCCCAAATAAGCGACGAACGCGATTTATTGTAAATAATAATCAAATAACAGAAATCCTAAGGATGTTCACGGGCTCACGTTTATACTTTTGGATAGTTCAAGGTTTCGACTTTCGATTGTTGTGGACAGGGTTTGGTTATGATGATATTTACTATGCCATACACGACTTAGAAGTTTCATGTAATACATCAAGGTGAGGTTATCAAGATGATGGAAGTTTGGTTTCGAACTAATGAAACATTGAATTTTTTGTATTAAAAAATTCGGTCGTCTCATCAGACTGCAGTGACCAAACTACAAAAATATTGAAAATACTTTGAACTTTCATACAAAGTATAATCACAATGCCTTAGCGAATTTTAATGATTCGCTACGCAATTGCCAACCCCTTGGTAACCTCGAATTTTATTGTATTTAACGCATACATAATAACCCAAAATTTCATATAGAAATCGCATGTACCAACCAAGGGGTTGGCAATTGCGTAGCGAATCATTAAAATTCGCTAAGGCATTGTGATTATACTTTGTATGAAAGTTCAAAGTATTTTCAATATTTTTGTAGTTTGGTCACTGCAGTCTGATGAGACGACCGAATTTTTTAATACAAAAAATTCAATGTTTCATTAGTTCAAAACTAAACTTCCATCATCTTGATAACCTCACCTTGATTTAAAAATACCATCTGGCTATCAATCCAGAATAACCCAAAATTTCATGTAATAATTTGAATAAACTTTCAAATTTTATTTCACCGATCCTAGAGATGTTCACGGGTTCTTCAATGTGTTTTTGGTTGTCGATGTCCAACCGCTAAATTTTGAAGACATTTATGTCATTGAAATTAGCAAAATACAAGCGAATCTTCGCTTATCAGAAGAAATAATATTTTTATAAGGCATCATCCATTATGATAATACAATTAAGCATTATAAAAGCTACATCTTAAGACCTAGCGGCCTATGGGAAGAACACGATGATCTGCGCACAACAGTCCGAATGATTCCGAACAGTACAAGGGTGAACCCAATACTAATTATTTATGGGAAATTTTGAAAATTATGTAGCACTTAATATAGAAACTACACAGTAAAAAAAAAACCATTGAATTTTACACACTTTGGACAGTGGGAAAATTTGCCTATCATTTTCATGTAATTTTACGTACTTTAAAAAATTACAATCCAATAGCTAAAATTCAATATAATGACATGTCATTTTACAAAAAAAGTATAGTAGGTTAATAAGAGGAAAGACCGTAATATATCGTTTATTAGTATGTGAATGTACATACTTTTTATGTCAAATTACATAGTTTGTCGTGTGAATGCAAATCCTTCGTCTGTAAAATTCAACTCTGAAAGTGTGTACTTCTGCATACCAAGCTAGTAATGTTGGATATTTTTTTTAATTAAAAGTACAGATTTTTTTTAATTAAAAGTACAAAGAAAACTTTGGGAATATCGACCTGCCCGTGAAGTAGATCGCAGCGCATTTGGCTGATTGCGACGAGCTATGTTAGCTTTAGGCATTGTATTGTAACGGAAACTGTAAAATGAAACAGAGTTGTTTTCACTAAAATCTCCCTAGAGATCTAAACACAACATCTAGTATATGTGGTGTTATTTGGGGACCATTTCAGTTAGAAAATATATTCACATGCTCCCCATCCTGGAGAGGGGGCACTTAATAAAATTTTGTATTATGACCAAATTGTATATGCAGATATGGCGTGGACTAGGAAGATGCACAGCTGTATCCGCAAACGTAGAAATTTATCCGGCAATTGTCTTGCTACTATCAAGAGCGATTGAAAAGAACAACAAAGTTTCAACAAATCTTTATAAAATTTAATTTATTATAAATAATAATTATCTCTGACTACTAGTCATGTTTCTCCATGTTTCCTCGTTGATAGCCAAAATGTAAGAGACCGTAAAATTGATGTAAATTAATTAGTTTTGTCAAAATAAGAAATATTGAGCAAAGGTACTAAAATGCAGCGAATTCAAAATGTTGCGCAATTATTGATTTAGTACTAATTTACATAAATCGCACTCGTTCACAATTAGTATTCTAGTACAAATTGATCGACATTTTTGTTTTGATTGACATTCACAAGAAATGTCAGAAAGTTTACATAATAAATGGATACAAAACAAAGATAAGTATTAAAACTAATTAATAAATAATAATTATAAGATTACATAATTCTAATTCTAATTTTATGTTAATAAATGATGTTAAGCAGCTAGAGTTCCAGGTAGAATGGTAAGTGTATGTTGTTGATCCAAATATGTTTTCTTTATTTTAGGTTTGTGATGAATCTGGAATGTCAGCTGATCCGTAGTTTATTGTATCAATGACGAAAACTGGAATGTCAGCTGATCTTGTTTACTACTTTCGATGGCCATCCACAGTTAATTGATCCGTAGTGATATATTTAAATAAATGTTAAGTGTGTATTTCTGAACCAGTGGTTTTTTATTTCAATTGGTTCAACATACTCCCACGCCTTAAGGAATTTTATTCCTTAACAGGTAATGCTAGTGTGTTCGAATGTTTTAATTCTCCTTTCACTGTTGTTAATATTACCACTGACTGTGATATAAATTGTCCTCCAGTATAAGAACACGAAAGTTGGTTCTAGAATAGCGGCTAATGATTCGTCGACCATGAAGGGAATGTTCCGGTGTTAATATTTCCCAATCAGCTGGATCATCGTGAGTGTTACATATTGGCCTCGAATTAAGTAGGCCCTCAATTTGAACAATAAGAGTGGTCATTTGGAACTTGAACGTTGTCACTAGTGCTTCCCATGAATCGACATAGTGTGGAGCGTGTGTTGTATTGACATGGAAAATTATATGTTTCTGCAAAAGAAAATCAGAAATTAAACGATTGCTAGTTTGATGAGTAATTTGTGATTTCAGCTGCTTCAGTTCGCTGTTGACACTAATGGGCTGGTGCACCCTTTTTTGTGGTATTTTGTTGAAGCGGACTCGAGTAGACACTGTGCACGATCTTATGGATTTTTTAGTTACTGTTCTTGTGCCTGATATACAATATTTTGTCCGTAATCTGCTAAATGTTAAGGAGTTGCCTTCGTGCATGTTGTTTGTATGGATGTTACGAATTATCGATTCACAAATTATACGCCTTTTAGGTAAGACGACTGGATGTCTGGCCGAGTAACTTGAAGATGAGTTTTTTAAACGCCCTCTAATTCGTAAAAATCCGACTGCATCTATGAAAGGATCCAACGATGACACGGGATTTTTTGATGGTATCGTACAGATCTTATTGAGAAGCGACAGTTCGGTATGGAATACTATTTTCCGGATATTGCGAATAATTAAACGTTCGGCAGCATTCAGCTCGATTGAAGTAACTGGAAAATTCTTCAAATTTTGGTTCGCTCGTTCAAATCGTAATGCATACACCTTTATCTTACGTATCGTGAACCACGAGGAAAATGTTGTTAGCAGATTTAGAACAACATCATGTTCATTAATTGTTTCAGTCATGACGTTAACATACTTGGTTTGTTCTTCTACAATCATCTTGTCATTGGATACTGTAGTTGATTTGGATTGTGGCCAGTTGTCTTCTGGTTTGCACAGCAAGTTTGACCCATTCCACCATAGATGCGAATTCGGTAAATCTGGTGGTTTTGCTTCTCTCGAAATGATATCAGCTGGGTTTCCTTTGGATGCTACAGGTCGCCATCTGCTTCGCGTTTTCGATTGGAAGTTTGATTGACTGGTTGACTGCTTACCCCAGGTGCTTGTGATTACCCAGCCTAATTTTGATGCTTGAAGTGTTGGCAATCCATTGATCAAACGGTTTTCTGGAGTGAGAATTTGGACGAATATATCTGCTAGTAAAAGTATATCAATTTTATTAGGATTAAAAAAGTGTGAATCTGCTAGTTTAAAGCCTGTCAGCAGATGTTTCTTATAACTCTTGTGCGTTGTTGGTAATGGACTGGTTATCTTGCTTATAATATGAACTGTAACGTGTATCGTGTATTGCTTGTCGATACGTGAATAGGTTGTCATATTGGTCTTCTCTGTTGGTTTTCCAGCTGTTGTTGATCCTAATCCGTAAATTATTGTGGAAGGTTGACTTCGCATTAGGTTTAGGCGTCTAGCACAGGATTCGGTCACGAAACATGATTGTGAGCCGGATAAAAACGCTCGGAATGACTGGAGTTCTCTGGTACGTGTTTCCGCGTGAATAACGGCTGTAGGTAGTACCGTGGTTGGCGATGAACGGCATGAATGAAGGACGCTCGTATTAGTATTCGGCTGAATTGGTGTTGATGCGCTATTTGATTTGGTAGTGTCTTCGGCTGAGGATTCTTTAAATGTAGTATATGCTTGACTTGAACTTGGTTGTGCTTCTAAATGGCTTGCATGGAGTAAACTATGATGTCGGCTACTGCAAATGAGACATGATGATTTTGAGAAACAGTTAGCACTCACATGACCTCGTTTTAAACAATTCCGGCATAAATTCATATCCGTTATCACTTTGGACGGCAGTCCAAACGAGTGACGAAAGCACCTACTGTGCTGGAAGTCGAACGAAGTATATATACAGCAAGTTTCGAACTTTTTCGCTTTGAGGCCGCCAGGGTCATGTTATATACCATTGGAAAGGTCTTAAAAAATAAACCCAAATGATGTATAAAAACATAAATTTCTTCCAACATTGAGTGGAGATATGACCTTCCGAAAATTGCCCCAAAAAATCAGTTTTTCAGGTATAACTGCCCCAAAAAGTGCCCCAATTATTTTTTAACTAGCAAATTATAATTGTAGACCTCAATACCAATTCAACGACACCTCAAACGTCGTAAACGGATGATTTTAACTAAAGTTATGACATTTTTAAATTTTTCTATGACGTCACCATTTAATCTTGCTTTGGTATATATGTTTGTTTGTTTGTTTGTCCGTACCTCTTTCATTTGATCTCATATTTTCAGGGTTTGTAGTACTTGAAAAAATAAGCAACTTTTGTTCTACAACTTTTTGATTTGACCGCCATGTTGGCCGCGGCCAGCCTCTGAACGGCCATTTTTGGCCATTTTGTCACGCCCACAGCGCTGAATTTATTCGACATACCCTAGACATATGCATATCGTTGGACAGGTATTGACGCCAGCTATCAAATAGCATAAAAAAAATTCAAAAAATTAGGGTGGAGGGTCATTTTGGCCAAAAAACTGAAAAATGCGAAATCGGCCGGCCACATTCGGCCAAATTGCTAAAAAATGAGCCCAAGACTTTTGGTTCATATTTTCAGGATTATTAGCCACAAACCTCACCTACAATATGACATCAACCGTTTGTCCCAGAAAACTCGTATGTTTTAGATATTGGCCTCCATAACTTAAAAGCCACCCTAATTTTTTGCAAAATTTCATTTTTTGGCTCAAATGCACCCTAATATCGGTCCGTTGCGGTTCATAATGATAGTGAATCAACGTATTGCACTGAAACAAATATAAATACATCATATTATTATCATTGCTAAGAGAATTTTTACCAGTGACCCTGTTTTCATAACAAAAAAATTAAAATACTGACAAATTGATGTGATCGAAAAAATCACTAAAAACATTGAACATTTCACAGTCTCCTTGCATTAAATCGATACTTTTTTAATCTTTATGATGATTTCTTTAAAAAAACAGATCTTATCTAACCTCCCATCGCATGAAGATGGAATATCAGCGAGAGGGTAGCTACCATTAATTTTTGTTTCCAACTAACACATTAAAATAAGAATATTTTATTGTATTGTTTAAGGAATCAAAAATGAATGGTAGCTGCATGCGGTTAGTGACAAAACAGCAAGAAACATGCAAAAAAAATTGTTGAATTACTCAATCGAATTTCTACCAAAAACACATGCATCTGATCTAAATTTTTACTACTCTGTAACATAAACTAAAAACTAAACTACAAATGTTCAGCCGATAGCCTACGAGAATTGGGTGTGTAATAAGATCACACCCGGCATGACCTGTTTGTGGCATGTGGTAAAGGATTCTGAAATAAAATCTACTAAAATACTACAAAATGAAGATTGAAAAAATGCATGCAAAATAAAGAAATAGAATCGTCTACCACACACCAGAAACAGTACACCAGAACGTAGGCTATCGTCCTGAACATAATGAAAAAATACATATCTGAACCTAATGATGAGACCTGATCCTACTACTTTTCAACATGGGTAGTGCGGTGTAGGGTGGTGCGGGTGAGATGGGTTTTGAGTGTTTAAATTAGATAGTGGGTCGGGAAGGTAGTAATGTTTAGGAGGCATGATTTGCGATTGATTGGGGTCGGTTGGGCTGGGTGTAGATGGAGTTAGGTGGGTGTGGGTGGATATGGGTGTTTGTGATATTTGAAATACACAAACCACACTGCATAGAACCTCTTTTTCTTAGACACGGAATAATAATACTGTTAATACTATATAGGCAAAAAAAATGCTTATAAAGTTCGGTTCCGAACCTTTCGCGTCTTTTTTATTTCATTTATGTTTGTGTTAGTGTGATTTCACTGAAAATTTGTTTCAGTCGCAATTAAAACCAGTATCATAGGTAAACGGGGTAAGAATAGAAGAAAGTTATAATTTCTGTGAGATCAAGTGTGGAATAGAGCATTGTGCCTCATACACAGACGCACGCCACTGGAGTGACGAATATCGAGAGAAGAAGAACGAATCATGCACACTCCGTAACATACAGCCGACAGCTGTGTGAAAGTATGCGTAATTCGTTCTTCGCCTCTGGCTATTCGTAATTTCAATGCCGCGCGTCTGTGTAAGAAGTCGTATTCATACGTCGGATAAAAATCTCAGATTTTTCTATCCCAGATTTTTTTTCAACTTTTTGTATGAAAATAGCGTGTCTGTTGTATAATTTACGTGATGTAATTGGTTAAAACGATGGAATAGAAAACTCCCGGATTTTTATCTGTCGTATGAATACGACTTAAGCCACAATAACACGTAGCGGCCAATTGTATGCTATCGAGTGTGTGTGAACTGTTTTGACTGACAAACAATAAAACGAATCGCAATTCAATTCATTTTCAATTTGCCGTGCCAAAATCATTGATATCAAATAAAAAACCTCTTAACGAGGTAAATGTTCGAGTGACGAAAGCCGAATTCAATTCACAAAATTTCTGATATCAAATTTGTGCCGAAAAAAACAATTGCATTCGATTTGTCAACGATTTTTCGGAATGTTAGTGCATTCGGCGCGTTTGTTTACATTTTTCTTTCTAACTGTCAAAAACAACAACTTGCCAACGATTTTTCGGAATGTTCAACAACAACGCGCTGAATGCACTAACATTCCGAAAAATCGTTGACAAATCGAATGCAATTGTTTTTTTCGGCACAAATCTGATATCAGAAATTTTGTGAATTGAATTCGGCTTTCGTCACTCGAACATTTACCTCGTTAAGAGGTTTTTTATTTGATTAGTTTTGACCTAGCTTCCACAGTTTTATTTTTAAACACCGGACATCTAAATAGTGGGTGTTTTTGTTGACAGGCGTGGCACTCAACTATGGTGCTGGTGTCGCTGGATATAAAAGTGTTGAGAGATGGTTTGGCTGGAACTCTTTGATTAGCAGCTTCACAAATTTCCAACGCATCAGAAAAGTCTTTCTTTTAACGGATTCGGTTGCCCATAATAGCTTCGTTTCAGAATCTATCTTTGGCACCTGTACGTGTTGCGACATATTGACTCCTTCGTAAAACGTTTTCTGTTCGCCAATAAACTGCTCCAGTAAAGTATTGAGGCCTTGGCTGCCGTTAGTTTGATCGTGATTGTAATCGCATGCCTTACGAAGTATTGCGCGAGCCTTGTTATAAATTTCATCAACTGCGTCCGTAATTGATTCATACGCTTGGTCTTCGAATAATTGTAACTCAATCTCATCGAACGTTTGGTATGTCTGTTCTAGAATTTCGAGCCTACCCTTGATATCCTCGACTGGGGTAGCGTCAGTTAGTTTTTCTCCAAACCGTAAAATAAGAATTATTTGACTACGCGCTCGATCCCGTAACCGTAATAATCGTTTACACATTATATTGTTTTACAGAAATTGCACTGAACACTTGTTTTAAATTCGTACACTAGCACTATATAACTCTTATTAATATTCTCAGTCGATAACTGTCCACTATCGTTTTATTGCTCTTAATCGCGGTATATATTCATAGATCCATATAATTTATAGTCTATATAATAGATAAATTCTACTTAACTGAATATAATGTGGATAATCCCGGGTTTCGGCACCAAAAAATGTTTATGCAGATATGGCTTGGACTGAAAGGATGCACAGCTGTACCCGCAAAAGTAGAAATTTATCCAACAACTGTACTCGTTCTATCAAGCACGATTGCAAATAACAACAAAGTTTTACTATATCGTTATAAATTTATTTTATTAATATTGATTGCTGCGACTACTGGTTATGTTCCTTCGATGTTTCCTCGTTGATAGCCAAAATGTAAGAGACCGTAAAATTGATGTAAATTAATTAGTTTTGTCAAAATAAGAAATATTGAGCAAAGGTACTAAAATGCAGCGAATTCAAAATGTTGCGCAATTATTGATTTAGTACTAATTTACATAAATCGCACTCGTTCACAATTAGTATTCTAGTACAAATTGATCGACATTTTTGTTTTGATTGACATTCACAAGAAATGTCAGAAAGTTTACATAATAAATGGATACAAAACAAAGATAAGTATTAAAACTAATTAATAAATAATAATTATAAGATTACATAATTCTAATTCTAATTTTATGTTAATAAATGATGTTAAGCAGCTAGAGTTCCAGGTAGAATGGTAAGTGTATGTTGTTGATCCAAATATGTTTTCTTTATTTTAGGTTTGTGATGAATCTGGAATGTCAGCTGATCCGTAGTTTATTGTATCAATGACGAAAACTGGAATGTCAGCTGATCTTGTTTACTACTTTCGATGGCCATCCACAGTTAATTGATCCGTAGTGATATATTTAAATAAATGTTAAGTGTGTATTTCTGAACCAGTGGTTTTTTATTTCAATTGGTTCAACACAAATATAATAAAAATTTCCAGGCTAGCTGAGATATCCATACAGATCTTAACACAACCTCAGTTAGAAAATATATTGAGATGTTCCCCACCCAAGGGAGGGGCAGTTAATAATTTTTTTAATTATGAGTGACCAAATTCCCCTTGCTGAATGGAGAGCATCTGAATAAATTGTCTAACTGTAATGGTCCCCAACTAACACCCCTTAGCCTGAAAATGTTTATTATATTTGGCCATAATACTAAATTTTAATAACTATCCCCTCCCCTGAATGAGCAGCATCTTAATATATTTTCAAACTGAAATGCTCCCCAACTAACACCCCATATACCTGAGGTTGTGTTTCGATCTCTAGGGATATCTCAGTTGGCCTGAGAATTTTTATTATATTTGATCATAATACAAAATTTTATTAAGTGCCCCATCTCCTGGGTGGGGAGCATGTGAATATATTTTCTAACTGAAATGGTTCCTAAATAATACCACATATACTTGAAGTTGTGTTTAGATCTCTAGAGATACTTAATTTTCAAGAATTATTATTAAATTGTTGTAAGTAATTAATTGTTTAGAATTATTAATACGAGCTATTTGTACTGTCTGCATATGAGCATGTTTTCCTTATCATTTATCATAATAAGATACTTTTTTAATTATTTGCTTTGCATAATTGTACAGTAGTCGTTTTTTGAGAATATTAAATATAGGTTTGAGTTAATTAGTTAGTTTTATATAATTAAGTTAATTTTAATAGGATTTAATAATTATGTACATCCAAGAAAATTGTAATTTTCGATAATTTTCCGTCTTACCCAGGTAATATAACTAACACAAACACAATTAATAAAACTAGCAAAAGATTAGCATTTTCTTAACATTCGTCTCTACGATGCCTTGCCAATAGCCTTCAAATGGTTGAATTTTTCGAACTTTTATGATTCCAACATAGAAAATTTATGCTTCGATAAGCCGCATAATTACGATGGCGTCTACAAAAGATGAAGAAGGGTCAGTCATACACGATAGCATACTTCGATATTTTGTAAAATGAACTTCCCAAATAAGCGACGAACCTCATTTTATTGAATTAATACAATTTTGATTTTGTTTTTCGTAATAAAAACTGACCCGTTGATGACCAAACGCCAAAATGAGTTAACCAATTCTGACCTAAAGATTACCTAACGAAATTTGTTAAAAACGGTATGATTTTCTACTACCCGTAACGAATTTTTGATTAAATTTTTTTGATTTATTCTGATTTTCTGTTTCATTGTGTGTCATGAAAAAGTTAAAACTGCCCTGATATTGTCCTGAGTCGTATTGCAACCAATTTCTCAATATTCCAGTGTTTTTAAGTGGTTTATCAAGTTCCGAACCAAAGTTTTGATTTCCTCGACCGCAGCACTTTTATTTTAAAATCACATTTAAATTTATTTTTACAATCACAAACAATGTTGTTCTTCGTACTGCTGTCAAAAAAACGATTCGGGTTAAATCATGTTCCAAATACAACATATAAAAACGAGTGAAACACAGTAAAAATTACTCATTATAATTTATGTAAATCCGACAAAAATAAATTTTACTAATTTTCGAAATACAACAACAAAAAATTGTGCGGCATATTTATAATCCTTAAACACAAGAGCCAAAATAACACAACAAGAACATCAACATTCTCGAGATATGTTAAATAAGCTGTTAAAAATAAAAGTTTGTATATTTATATATTTTCCGAGTATAAAACCGAAAATTAAATTTTCATTATTTTTATTTTTTTTTTGGGGAACATAAAAACGACAAGAGATGAGAGACGAAAGCTTTTTTAACATAAAAAGCTCAAAAATATAACATAATATATAAAATACGTAAACAGAGAAACATTATTTAGATTTGTTGTTTTATTTCTATTTTTGGTGCACAAACACAAAAAGCCCAAAAAACCAAAAATTATTAAATTTTCTTATCATTTTCATACATCATAAAACTTTTGTTGTTGTTTTCTATTTATTATTATGATTATTATTATTAGTGATAATAGTAATAAAAAATAATATTCCTGTGTATGCCATTGCTAACGAACGATTGATGGAGAACATTGAAAGAAAATCGTTTCAAATATACATTTTTGTATTTTATAGTCCCCTCCCCGCCTAAGTTTTATGCTGTATGTGGGAAACAACCCAGGAAATACTTGTGTGTTATAGTGTTTTTCCAAATATATATTTGATGATTACTAAATTACGAGCGCCAAACAATTCGCGTGCTCTCATCAGCCTAGCATCCCATTCAATATTCAAAATATATCACTCTGGTGTATCTGGTGTAAGAAAAGATTTGCACATATGGATGATGAACATAAACGAAGCATACGCTTTAATTTTGTTTTATTACCGTGGCGCGGTTTTGTGCTTTTTTACGACGATCATATAAAGCTACACAAAATTTAATTATTTTCCAAGGAAATTTTTTGGTTTTGGTTATGCATAACAGCCAGCCGTAATGTAATATCCGTATCTCGTAAAGCGTTATAAAAAAATAAAATTTGATTTGTTTGCCGATAAAATTTTGGTGTTTTTCTTTTATTTTCTTATTATGATTATAATTTTTTTTATTCTTTTTTTGCAGCTAATTACTTGATAACAGAATTAATAAGCATAAAAAGGGTTAAAGATTTAAAAGTTCGCGCAGCATAATTTTTTTACGTTTGGGTTTTATTAGGTTTATGGATATACACAAGTACATAGAAAATTATGGAACGTAATGTTTTAATGAGCCTCAGGGTATTTTGTTCAGTCGAGTTGACACTTTTAGTAAATCTGGTTGATTTGAGCAGGCATATATCTCAAGCACGTATACAAAGTAAATACAACATTTCTACACGTTATTATAACAGTGTATATTATGATTACAGTGTTTTCAACAACAACTGCTTTCTAACATTTATGGAGCACAATTAGTTTCCAATTTCATTAGAGGTTGATGTAAAATACTATAAAACATAATAGCACCATACAACTCCACTGACTTTTTTAACAAATGCTATCCGCCTACGATGCACCACAAAACCACCAAATACAACTAGATAATTCAATTTTAATTAAATTTATAAATTGAATTTTTTAATCAAATTAAAATGTTAAAAAATCTACAGTTTTTTTCTTTATTGGATTATCCCACATCACATACAGAACACATACCAAACAAATTCGACATTCCTTTCGTAATGCAGCAGCAGAATTTCCCCGAAACTATCGTCACACTAAAAAATCGACCTTTTTATTACCCATTATAGCTACCCATCATCATCATCATCATCAGCATCATCATCCCGAGACCGCAATCATACACACAAAGACACATAACCTATGATTCACACAACATACCGTATATGTATACGAAAAATTGTAAATGCATTTTGAATTGAAACACAAGTTTAAGCGAGTGACACACGGGCGGTCTTTTTATGTCATTTTATCACGTTTACAGGAAATGAAATAAAAAATTTCCACCAAAGAGTAAAAAAGCTTCAATTTTCATAATGACACCAACATACCAAAACGGCACAAAAAAATTTAATAAAAAAAAAAATCTAAATAATAGTGTGGAAAATAAGACGGTAAAAATTTCACCCACTCTCAATTGCTCATTACACAGGTATACCACGAATAACGCGAGGTATTTATGAAATAAATATATAAAAAATTGTTACTCTATAAAATTCTTATTATGTTAGACCTAGGGGCAATACATTTGTATTGAATCAACCAATTTGGTCCTCGCGTATCTCGCTAGGCATACGTTGTACTGCTGCAACATTACTATAATGATATTAATTGCTGGGTACGTTATGCTAATTTAACTTTACTGATGATGTTAACTCCTCCCTTATTAAAATTCTACGTCGTGGATCAAAAATTTATCTGGATGGGTTGAATTCCAGGTTGATGAGTGAGAAGTTCCTCTTGGACAGTTGGTTTTGGATAAAACAGCACGATTCTCGCCATTTGTGTCAGACAAAACAAATCTAAGCCACAAACCTAAGCCACAAAACGTGGAATTATTGGCTTGAACCATTTCGTTAGCATATTGCACCAAATATGAAAATGAAATTGAAATTTGAAATTTCAAATTAATCTACTACCATTCCGAATTTCTCCGTTTGCGAAGCATCAAATTTCTTTTCTAAAATTGAAATTGAGGTAGTTTAGGGGCTTTTGGAGGATCGAATAATTCGAGCCCCGAATTGTGTTTTCGATCAATAAGCACCTCGAGTATATTCAATGTATCATCATTTCCTGTATCGCCATCAAACGATTTCAATCATGGTAGAATGAAAAAAATCGATAGTATTGTCGATGCCAATGCTTTTTAAGAATGGTTCACTAATTTTGTGACTTATTTTGACGTCACCGTCCACTGATCTGAAATGGAATTGATTCTCGGTTGGCTTGGCATCATCGACTACTTCGGTTTTTATTAAATTCTTAATGGCTCCGCTGCCGATGAGGAACTTCATTATGTTTCCTTTTTTAAGCCGATACTCTAGGTGTGGTACGTTAGAGAGGCTTTTGTCTTTTATCTTCTATATCATGCTCATCATTATATATTTCGTTTTTAATATAGTGTAGTATACCAATACCAATTGGTTGTATTAGTCCTCCACCAGTTGCGATTCCAAGTGCCTGATTCGTTGGACAGTGCTCTATTACGATATGTTTGTGCTGTCTTCTGTCTTGATTAGGAGAATTAATTATTTTCGTGTGGGCATAGGAGATCTCTTTTATCGGCGTAATGTAATGACGGGCAATTTTTTAACGTTGAAGCATAGCCCGATATCTCGGTTTATTTCGCAGGCAACAGTTCGTGTTTGCGTCATTTTGCGTCATTTAATTGCATCCAAAATCATTTAGGATTGAAATCTATTTTAATTAAATTCGTGTCCATACAATTTCTAAAACCCTGCGCTAATCGAAGTCTACCTATAAATTTGTTTATAAAAAATGATTTGGGGGGTTGCAAATGCATATAATAAAATATGTGATGTGATATGAATGTTAAGTTTTTCCCATTTTTTGGTGTATAATTTTCCAAATACACAAAAGCAAAATTTATATTTAATTTAAAATGTTCAGTGTTTTCGTATCTATGAATATGTATGTAGTCGGTAGGTATTTACTCGTAAATGTTGTAGCGCAATAATTTTTATTGCATTAAGGGTGTTAACGTAAGAATACGTTTATGTTATGTAAAAGAACTTTGTGCGCTGTTTTCATATAACTACTGTATAGCGAACTAATTAAAGTTTTACAACATACGTATACGATAAATTATTTACTGTTAAGTGAATATACGTATGAAACTATTTGCTGTTAAGTATGTTTTCAATGGTTGTTTGTGCTTTTTTTAAAATGTGCTTTGACGGTGTTTTAGTAAAAATTTCAAACAATGGTAAGAAAACAAGAAATATGAAGTTTATTTGTCAGCAACGGTGTTGAAATGCTATTAAATTTTTTAATATTAAACACAATTAATTAATCACAATTTTTTGAGGGTACTCAAAAATTTTATATGTTGGCCAGTTTATTCCCAAACGCGCCGACATATATGATAAACGATACTAGAAGGCCCAATAAACGTATATCAAAAGTATCGCTTAAAAAGAGAAAATGGAATATTCGGGTCTAAAGGAGTTTTATGGACAATCTACTGTGAAAATCTGACACTTTATTAGTATCCTTGCAACGGAACCCATATCTCCGTTAACGAAGACCACATGAAAGGTCTGTAAACGGAGGCTCCATTTCAGGTGTCACTGGCTGAACCAGCTGGCTGAACTTATTTATATTTTTAGTTTTTTCGCATTTACTATTCTATTTATTATCCGGTACGGGGAGTTTGGTTCTCATAATCTCGATTCAAAAAGATAGTTGATAGTTTTGGAATTGGTTATGTTAAAATCATCGGTTATATAAATTTAGAATATCAATTTATTTAAAAAAAAAAATTGTTTGAAAGATCATCACTGTACTACTTTGATAAAGTTGTGTATACATCGGCTTCTATCAGCCCGAATATTTTTTTGTGAAAATGAATCTGCTGTGGCACACATAATAGCACACACGTTTTTTGGAAAAGGGCTTTTTACGACCAAGGTGTTGGTGATAGTTACCTCATGGAAAAATTTCAGGATATTTTTCATGTCGAAAAATTTCAGGATATGTTTCATGTCCCGGGTTCGATTCCTGGTGGTAACCAGTAAAATAGTTGCGACTGGGTGTTTTTAACGTGTCATATGTTATTTATATATGTTCGTCCATTTCAGATTTTCAGATTTACAGCCATAGTAGTTACGGCTTTGTCCTTAATATTTTAAAAAATTTGAAAATACCACTAAAAAAGAAACCGATTAAAGCCAAAAGGGTCTACAAAGCCAAAAGAGACGATAAAGCTGCTATAATACGTTATAAGGCACGTCTAGTGGTTAGCACTCTAATCGAAGTATGCTCTAGTCGAACCGCCCCATATAGTAGTCGAACCGCCCCATATATTTACTACAATGAAAATCTTAATTTGCTAATAGCAATCTATGTATGTGGACGATTTTCTGATTTTTTATAAAGATAAAAAGGCATTGTAGAATCAAAAGTCTTTCTTAAATTATACATTCTGTATGAAAGACTTGGGCGAGGTAAAAAGCTGCGTATAGGAATCTTGTCAATATGCATGAGTGTAAATCAATTGGGACGCCAACCAACACTTCGATAAAATTATTTTTCGAAGATGTAACTGCAGATAATTCGTTGGTTGGTAAAGTGCCGTAACAGGAGGCTGTGTTCAGCTTATTATTTCTAGCACAGGCAACCAGGCCAGACATCGCATTTGCTGTTAACGATGAAAGCAGATTTACTACTAAACATTGTTTCTCTCACTGGCAGGCGGTCAAAAGAATATTTAGATATCTGATGGGTACTACAGAAACGAAATTAAGATACGATAAAAATGGCTCTTGATATTCATGTACCGGATATATAATCAAGATATCAAGATTTCTAATGGGGCTATCAGTTGGTGCAGTAAATGGCAACGATTATTGCGTTGTCAAGCACTGAAGCGGAATATATCGCATTTTGGGTAAAACAACTGCACAACGAGATAACAAATAAACCAACAAAGACAGTAAAAATTTTCTGTGACAAGGAAAGTGCTATCAAGCTTGGAAAAATTGAAGGGTACCGAACTCGCACCAAGCACATTGACATCCGTCATCATTTTTTGCGCCAACATATCAAAAATGGGAACATCAGTGTTGAGCATATTTCAACACACCGAATGACTGCTGACTTGCTTACAAAAGCGGTCACCACAGAAAAGCACCGATATTGCAAAATTAATGCTGGACTCATTGAAGTTAATGCCCTATAATGACTACATTGCAAATTAATCAAATCATTTTAATATTTCTTGTTTTTGTAGTTTCTTTAATTTAAAATTAATAGTATACTCGTATAAACGACTGAGAATAAAATTTATTTCATCGGTAATCCAAGTAACTTTGAGTGGACAACATTTTAAATAATGGGATCAACAGAATCGAGACCAGAAACCAAGGCCTTGGATGTTAATAACAACGTCGTGATGCAAGAAGCCATACCGTTAGAGAAGGAGAAAATAGTTATTCCTCTAACAATAATCGCCGTCATAAAGATATTGGAGCTCTGCATTTATATCTACAAACAGCACGTCAAAAGCGTAAGAGGGAAGATAAACAACTCACCAGATATCAACTTAATTTCTTCACTAAAAGTTCAAGCAATTCATGGGAAAAGGCCCTATTGATTAGGACATTTCTGTGATTAGGGCGTCGGAGATATATAGGGTTTTGTTGACCCCCCTCCTTAAAATTTTTAGATTTTTTTTTTATTTTCTACTCTACTTTGGTGTCATAGAGCATGTGAATATAGAATAAAATTATATTTTGTGTGGACGTGGGTTGTGTGGTTATGGGGGTGGTAGGAGTAATGGTAGGGGAGGTGGAGGGGGTGGAATGAGGTGTTTTGGATTTGGTGTGGGAATTTGAAATTTGGGGGATGAGGGTTTGTGTGGGTAGTGTGTGTTGGGAGTGAGTATGGAGGTGTTAAAGGGTGATGGGTGGTGCGGTATAGGGTGATGCGGATGGTTAAATGGGTTTTGGGGGTTTGAATTGGATAGTGGCTGGTGGTGATAATAATGTTTATGTGTGGTGGTTTGCTGTTGATTGCGGACGTTTGGGCTGGGTGTAAATGGGGTTAGGTGGTTGTTGGTGTGGGTGAATGTGAGTGGGTGGATGTGGGTAGGTGTTATATTTGAAATACGCAAATTACACTGTATAGAACCCTTTATAGGCAACAAAAATGCTTGTAGAGTTCGGCTCCGAACCTTTCCCGTCTTGTTTATGTAATTTTGTAATTTAAATTTGAGAACTTTTTTTTTTGGCTATAGAGAAAAATTGTTTAATTACACTGTGCTTGAATCGCAAACTTTTTTTTTGTGACAAGCTGGGCACCCAGGGGGTAAACCTAATTCGCGTACGCTGAATTCAATGGTGCTTGTCCTATTTCAAAGTTAGTCCCCTTTTTTGAGATATCGCTTTCGACATGTTTTGGCTAGTCAAAAATTTCTCAAAATATACATTATATTCACGTTGATAGCTCTCCTGAACCAGTTTTTTTATTTTTATTTATTTATTTATTTATTTATTTTTTTATTATTTCCCAAAGCAGAGGATGTCAAACGGAAAACACAATTTTAAAATACAAAAAAACTTAAAAATAGCAATGAAATGATTTTTTTTTTCTCTCTCAAAAATTAAATAAACATAATACTAAAAACAATAAAATAATTGAATACAAAAACAGACAACAACAACAACATCCCGGGAACAACAACACACCAACCAGTCAAATAGATCTAGGTACATAATATATTACATATTCAAGATTCTGCCACTCACACAACAGCCTGAAGACGTGAAGCAATATATGTAATTTAATAATTTATGATATGATATTGTGATCACGGTCATATTCTCTACAAAATTCATCATATAAGAGGGCCTTTATACATTTTTTAAAGCAGCCAACACTCATTTTTTTAATAATCGCAGAAAAATCATTGTATTTATAACAATATACCCCTATAAAATACACTATTCATTGCAGCATCAAAAGTGAAGTTTGGAGGACGATACAGATCACATGACCTACTCGGACGGTTAGTTATAGACATATTCGTTACGAGAAAATTTGATGATCTAACCAACAAGTTTTCAATTTTGAATATTAAGAACATGTATTCGTATTCGATTAACTTAGTAAATGGGAGAAGCTCAGCACTATCCAACGATTTTGTGGGAGTTAATCTTGGTAAATTAAAAATTGCTTTTAAAGCCTTGTTTTGGAGACTCTGAATCTCCTTGATTTTGGTATCCGATAATGAGCCCCACACTGGTAATAAATACAACATATGAAAAAGCACATGGGCATGATAAACTTTAGTCTTACTTTCAACGTTGAGCAGGTACGAAATTCACTTTAACACGCCGATCATTGGGGATAATTTCTTCTTCGCCATATCTGCATGAAAGGACCAATCCAACTTAGATGATAAATGCAAACCTAAATAGATAGTGCTATCACTACGACATATAATTTTTCCCGAAAATTCAACACTATCGAAATAATCCAATCGGTTGAAGGTGAAGAATATAAGGAAAGAGGATTTTTTTTCATTTAAGCTGAGACTATTTTGATTCAACCAGTGATCAAATAAAATCAGGTCATGTTCCATATGATCCCGTATCTGAGTCAGTGATGAGGATTTATACAGAATAACGGTATCATCAGCAAATAATTGAACCGTTCCCTGCAGTTCTAATGAAAAAATATCATTTACATAAATAAAAAATAAGATAGGACCCAATATGGAGCCTTGAGGAACACCCGATTTCATTATTAATTCATTAGAACTGTCCCCACCTAAACGAACAAAATGTTTGCGATTTGCAAAGTAATCTTTAAATAGTTTCAACGCATTATGCCTAACACCAATCTTTTCTAGTTTTCCTATTAATAATTTATGGCATACACAGTCAAATTCCTTACGGATATCCAAGAATAGCGCAGCTGTTTGTTGTTTGTAGTTTAAACTGTGATATACCTGTTCAGTGAAATACAATACAACTGACAAGGTGCCAGAATTTTTTTGGAACCCAAATTGGAAGGGGTTTAGGATATTGTTACAAGAAAGGTATTCTACTAATTGGTTATAGATACTACGTTCAAAAATTTTAGAATAAATGGGTAAAACTGAAATTGGTTTTGTATTCGATTTGTCATATTGACAACCTGATTTGGGCAGAGGAACAATTTGAACAATTTTCGCGATTTTCAGATAGTTAGGAAACACCCCTTCCTTGAAGCTTTGGTTAATTTTTTTTGTAAGTGATACTATGGCCATAGGCGATAAGTCCTTAACAAGCTTCACGGAGATGTTATCATAATCCTTAGAGGATTTATGGTCCAGGTTTTTGACCAGCCGAGCAGTTTCCTCGTCAGTAATGGGTGTAAATTCGTTCAGCGTAGTACCATTAAATTCGCAAGAATCATTTGACGAGCTATAAAACCCTGTCACAGATTGGTTGTAATTAACACCCACAGTGTTATAGTAATTGTTTAAGATATTTGCCACATCAATGTTGTTATTTACATAAACATTATTTTCAATCAGTTGTATGGGCTTGTTAACAGTGAGCGGGCATTTATTGTACAAAATTTCGTTAATCGTAGCCCAAACTAGTTTACTTTTTCCACAATAATCACTAAATTTTTTGGAATAGAAACGGACTTTTTGTTCCTTTAGTTTCCTACGGAATTGAGATCTATAAATTTTGAAATTATCTTTAAAATATTTGTTGTTTGGAAATTTTTTATGGAGTTTATAAAAATATTTGTTTTGATCATACGAATGTTTGACCACTTCCGATGTATTTTTTTCAATGCACTCACAAATAGAGCGATAGTGGTCGCTGAAGTCAATATTTGCTGTGGCTAATCTAGATATCTGAATGTGAAAATTCTTATAATTCGTAATTAACATCTTGGATAATGGTAGTGTTGGCAGTTTAGTTGAAAAATTTACCACGATAAATCTATGGTCACTAAATGAGACATCTCCAAGCAACATTTTATACTTATAGGGATATGAAGTTAAACAGTGATCGAGTATCGTATTGATAGTTAGTGATGTTCTAGTGAAATAGTTTGGATGCACAATGTTTAATAATCTATAATTATTTGATGAAATAAGGCATTCATAATTTATTATGTACTGGTCTGAGCTATCAAACATGTTGAGATTCATATCGCCAAGAATCACTAAGTCTTTAAGAGACTCCATTTTAGAATTAAGTATATCGAAAAACGATTGTACATTAATATTCGTTGGTGGGCGATAAATGCCCATGATATTAGGGTTTAATAAATTAGAATTAATTATAAGGGTATCTATTTCATTAACTGAATCATTACTCACTAATTTAAACTGCAATCTATCGCTAGTAAAAATTGAGATACCGCCACCCATACGGTCTCTTACATGATGAAAAGATGTGTAATTGCTTAAATTCACAAATGGTTGATCAACATTCGACAAGAACGTTTCGACCAAGACGATCACATCTATATCTATGTTTAGATTTGACAGAAAGTATTCCAGATAAATGACTTTGTAAAGTAATCGATTGATATTAAAATATAGTACACTTATCCCCAGCCCCAAAATTTAAAGATAAAAAAAAAAGTAAGAGAAAATTATACAAAAATAAGATACAAATTTACAATTAAGAAAGCAACTTAGATATTTGTATACTCTTTAACTTCCATTTTTATTTGCAACGTTGTGATTGGATAGTGGATGCCACTGTTAAAAATAAAAGAATGAAACCCATCCTTTTCCTATCCTTCTGCGGAATAACTATACGTCCATCCTTTTCTAAGGAATAAAATTATACTTCCCAAATAAATAAAATTTATACTTTCAAAATTAAAATAATTTTGTCCTAATTTTAACAAATTTATTTTTGTCCAAATGATTAAAATTCATCTATCTGACAATGATACTTTTAATTCTTTGGCCAAGTGTCAAAATCACTCAAATATAAAATAGAGTTTGCTCTTTGAAAATGACTAAATTTACTCTTTTTGGCGTATAAAAATGAGTCACAAAGAATAATTAAAAGATTAAAATAAATACTAACCATTACCATATTTTATACAATTCAAGGGAGAATTTTATTCTTTTTTACAAATCAAATTCAATGTTTGTCTAAATGAAATTTCAGTTAAAAAAGAGTAGAAATTATGATAAACGATGAGATATAAATTTTTTTTTGATACTGTCTGTGCAACAATCGTATACCTGTTGCAAGAGTATTGGGCCATTATTTTTAAGAAAATCCATTAAGATGTTTTTGTGTTGAATACTGATGAATTTTACGATGATCTGCGAATATTTTTGATTTTTTTTAGTTGTTATGTTTCTTATATACGAGTTTTCGATATGATCCAAGTTAAAACCGCACATAACACCCAATTTCACCAAAACACTGTTATGATCGGTTATATTATTGTTTGCCGGAAAACCTGTAACTACGATTTGTGTAGACAGTTGTGATTGCTTTAAATATTCATTTTCGTCCTCAATAACTGTAAGCCGGCTATTTAATTCGCTGTGGGATGATTTAAATGCATTAATATCAACGGAATATATTTAAAAAATATATTTAAATTTGGATAATTTTAAAAAATTTGATACAGATTGATCCAGTTTTAAGTTTAGCTCACTGTGTGTTGCGATAATCGCTGCCATCACATCTTTTAAAGAAGGACTTTTCATTTTTTTGAAACTTTCCAATAGAGAATTGGGTTTTTTTTTTTTTTTTTTTTTTTTTTATTAGTAACTATGCGATCTGTTTTGGGGCTCAAGGCTCACCCTGCTCTTCCGCGGTTATGCTTTTTACGTCCTTACTTTACGCCTACCGGCCAACTCGAGGACGTACGGCTATAGGACCGATTTAAGACCATCTGCACATTGCAAGCTCCATGCCAGCCTATACCGGCATGGAAGATAGGTCGGCCCATGGGTTTTGCACACCGACAGGGGGTCATAGATGTGTTACATTTCACCACAGATCGAAATCTGTTAATGAAATTTCACTTTGCATCCTGCCCCTATCGGGATTCGAACCCGGTACCTCCCAATCCAAACGCCAAAGCTTTAACCACTGTGCCATCGGAGAATTGGGTTGCGCTGTCCGCAACCTCCGTCTTCACCCATCGTTTTTTTAGCCGTATTTCTTGGAATTATTGGTTCGAATGACATTTAATGTGTACCACTTGATGATTCAACACTACACAAAATTTACCGTAAAAAAAAAAATGTTTATTGCGACTTTGAGATTATTATGACGTCAAGCTTCACCTCATACACACGATTATTTACACAAAATTAGTATATGTGGGAATTATTATTTAGAGATTTGAAACACAAAGTTTATATCGTTAATTAGGTATATAACTACACTCGTATATGTGTGTTGAGATTTTATAGTTATTATAGAGTTTATTAATTAATTTTTAGCACTTGTTGATATGACTGTGACTTGCAATTCGATTTTTGACATAATTTTATTATAAGCAAGTTGGACACTATATTTCACAATTTGGTTTAAAGCACTAGTTTGTTATAAAAACAACCAGCATCTTCATTATTGCATTTAATGGCCACACCACATGACATCACATAATATTAAATCTGCATCCAAAACAAGGCTTATATTATTTATAAAATAGATTTTTTTAATCACAATGTCGATGTACAATTTACTTCTTCTTGTCATTTTCAATGACATTGTAACGTTTATATTGTGAAAAGCGATCAGTATATTTTCGATATATCTGCTCCAATCATCGCATCGATTTTTTTTTACACATTTCCATGCCACAAGTTCTCGCTCACTCAGAGCATTTTCAAATGCATGATCGTTCTTCAAACGACGAATATCTGGTTCACTAAGTATTCCTGTAACAAAACACAAGATGCGAGATGAAATTTCATTTGATCAAAACTTACATTCGAATAGATGTAAACACCAACCTTCTTTTATTTTCATTCCACTTAACTGTGGAAAATTGCGACGCAATCCGACGAACGCATTTCCATCTGAATTCAGCGCTTTTATAAAATTTTTAACTACTCCAAGCTTGATATGAAGTGGTGGTAGCAATATTTTTTTAATTGGCATAAGTGGAGTCTCAACGATGCTATCGTATCGTAATCTAATGTTCTCACGTAAAGCCCAGTTCCGTTCGATGTATTGGTCGCCTTTAAAACGTGTATACCATAAGCACACAAAACACATGTTTTTAGTGTAACCCAATTGCAAAGCACTTAAAAGAGCTATCACTTTTAAATCTGCGCAAACTTTCCATTGATGTTTATTGTATTTAATCAAATCAATGATTTTTTTTTCATTGATGCATAGGTTTCCTTTGTGTTTTTGCTGAGTGCAATTGGAATGGAATTCTTTGAGTTGGTAACGTGAAGGAGCACTGCCCTTAAGCTGCTTTTAGAGGAATCGATAAACAATCGCCAATCTTCGGGATTATATGCATTGTGCATTGTGGATACCAAACCTCGAATATCAGTGCAAAAAGCGAGTGAATTATTCTCAGTTGATTTGAAAAAATTCGTAAAACGACGATGACGATTTATTGCTCCATATATCCGAACATTTCGAGCTTATTCACTTGTTTTAAAACCTTTGACAAAAAAATGGCTTGCCGCTGCGATAGTTTCAGGCGTCGTACCATAATATCCAAACGACTTTGCGAGATTTCAATGTGATTGCATGGCGCAGTGACATTTGATGGTTGATATATTGATGCAGATGTTTCTCCAGTTTCACCTGATTCAAATGTTGTTGGTATCTATTCCTCAATAGATTATTCTCGATTTCGAGAGTAATCTCTTCTTCGGTTTATTTTTTGCTACTATTACATAATTTATTTTGAAGCTTTTTATATATTGTAGTAGCTAGGCGCTGCTGTTTGGTACGACCTCCTTGGTTTTTAAGATATGGATAATAGTTCATAAATTTTATTGATTTTTGAGTTGATTTTGTCGCTAAGTAAATTGAGGGTGTTTTTGATTTTGTATATTTTCAGGGTGTGAATTTTGGCTGTAATTTGACTCATGACTCATGAGAAATTCGTATATATACAGTATACAAATGTCTCATGACTCATGAGTCACATTGTACACCTGTCTAATTTCGGTCCTTTTTTGATTCTGTGCAAAATGGTTACATTTTTATTGAATTTAGTGTATGATTTTCAGATTTTATGTGTTGATTTGATGTGCTTCTGATGTGTTCTTTGTATCTTATCTGAAATGTTTGTCCTGTTTGGCCTAAGTATGCCGACTTCTAGTTGTATTTAGCTTTACCTGTGTACCTATGTTTCTCGAAACGGCTATGTAGGAGCCGGAGTCTTCTGTGAGAAGCGTTTGCCAAAACTGACAAGACCTTGCTTTTTTGGGGAACATGCGAGAAGGCTGGGTCTACAGACAAATGACTTTGTAGAAGTTGCATGGACGAAAAGGAAGAAGAGACTTCAGATAACTTCCTATGCTCGTGTACGGCACTATGATACAGAAGGTATAGGTAATTGGGCGTGTACAGTATGGCCAGCCTTTCAGATCTCGCTGACTGTGGAGTGCGTAGCTCCGAATGGTTTGAACACGGGTAAACGGGAAATAGGTTCCAACCACTCCAACCTAACCTTGGCCTAAGTAAAAAATACATATATGGTGGATGTATTTTTTCGGTCTTGATGTGTTCGGCAAAGTTGTTGGTCTTGACTTACGCAACAACTTTACTGAAGAAAGCATAACGAAAATCGTAATGGTTCAGGAGCTATCAACGTGGATATGATGTATATTTTGACCGATTTTTGACTCAGCTTGTCACATTTTTCAACTAGCACAGTGTTATTTGTCAAAGTTGACACGGATGTGAAGTATTTAACAAAACAACAAATTTGTTAAATTGACAAAAACAAACAGTCGGTTAAAGCAATATTAATCAAGGGAACCTGATAACAGACGAATTTTATTTAATCGAAAAGTATTGAATATTATAATAAACTTAATTTTGATTGAAATAAAAAAAAACTAAAATTACAATTTAAAAATATTTAAATACGCAATACAAAACATTTTATGTAATTTTACAATCTTAATAAATTGTAGTAAGTACTATTAAAGATTCTGTTATATATAAAGGCCACAGCAATAAAATCGAGTTGCATATACGTATATTAAATGGTGGCATAAGAGGTGCCCTTTAAAATAAAATTGGTCTCATCAAAAAACTACGAGATTTTTCCATTTGTTGGAAAATCAAATATTATAGAGTATTTTGGCGATTTTTGAGTGAAAAATCGTGTAAGGGCTTGTCTGGTGGGCCTCGGCTCTTTTGTTAATTTGTTTCTTAGTTCAAATTGTTTTAATAAAAATTGCTTGAAGGAGGTTTTATAGTACCAGGAACCGATTGCGATGGATCCCGATTTCATGAAAAATCGGGTGAGGTTTTCTTAGCACAACCTTTTGAATGAAAATTGCTGGAAGGTGGATTCCGAGTACCAGGAACCGATGACGATGGATCTTCTCTTAGGAACAAATTGTATATTTGGTTTTCTAGTAGGCGTCGGGTTTATTTTTAATTTTAAATGAAAATAGTACCAGAAATCGATGGAGATGGATGCTGATTTCTGGAAAAATTGTGAAACTGGTTTTCTGGTGGGCCCTGGGTTTATTTTTAAGTTTTTTGCTCAGCTCAAAAGATTTTAATGAAAATTGCTGGAAGGAAATTTTCGAGCACCAGTAACCGCTGGCGATGGATTCTGATTTCGGGAAAAATTATGGAAGGGCTTATCTGGTATGCTCCGGGTTTATTTTTAATTATTTTGCTCAACTCAAACGATGTAAATCAAAATAGCTTGAAGGAGGTTTTTATGCTTGGTTCTTTTCTTAGCTCAAACAATTTAAATGAAAATTGCTTGAAGAAGGTTTCCTAGTACCAGGAACCGAACTCAACGGATCCTGATTTCGGGAAAAATCGTGTAATTGGTTTTCTGGTAGGCCATGGGTTTATTTTTAAATTTCTTTCTCAACTCTAACGATTTCAATAAAAAATGCTGGAAGAACGAGTAACCAACGGCCATGGATCCTGAAAAATCGCTTAAGAGCTTGTCTGGGGGCCTCGGGCTTATTTTTAATTTGTTTAATTGGAAAATCTCGTAGTTTCTTTGATGAGATCAATTTTGTTTCAGAGGGTACCTCTTATGCCATCATTTGATACCACCCACTACGTGGTAGTGTCTTTGTGGTTCGACCAATATTTAATAAACTGAAACCCAAAAATCGCGTAAATACTCTATGCGATTAGATTTGACCGACTACTCCACCGCATAAACATGTTGGCATCTAGAAAACATAAAGAATGTTTATATTGCCATTGTGAACTTGTTTTTTTAACAATTTTTTGTCACACGCCAAAAATGGTAAAGTCGACTTAAGTACAAACTAGTCTGCAAAATTTGGAATTATGATTATTATAATTCCAAATTTTACAGAATTTGAAATGAATTTTTCGTGATAAGTTTAGGAAAATATAAAATATGAGTTTAAACTTAAGTCGACTTAAGCACTTTTGACTTGTGACTACACAATTTATTTCATTCTGCATAACACGTTTGTTTTAAAATTGAAGCTTTCCATTTTTTGAACTGTTGTAAAGTTTTTGTCATTTTTAGTTTGTCAAAAACTTCACTAAAGTATGAAACAGGTAAGGAAAAACAAACCATTTTGCAACACTCTACGTAACTAAAGCATTTGGCTTTTTTTATGAAGCGAAAGCACTTATACTGTGTAAAATATCAAAAGCTCTAATTTTTTATTCAAATATCGTATATTTGCAATTGAATGAAATTCCATTCGATCTTACAAGAAATATTAGTAATAAATTAAACTGGAAACTACTACACTAAATACTTACAAATGATATACGATTTCTTGTGCTGTTGTTATTTGGGTTGTTAAAAAATAGGAATCAACTTCTTAAATATATTCCAGTAAAATATTTTGTAGTTTGATTTATTGATTTTATGTGCAAAATACTTTATATGTGTTCTTGTTTATCTTATAAAATTCTACATGTATTTATATAGTACACATATCCAAATCTCGATTGGGTTTGGGAAGCAACAAAAAATCAAAAAAAAAAAAATTGAAAGGTTTTCCATCGCTCCTCCAGTATAAATTTTTGTTGTTGATGCTGTTTTTGTATACATTTTCTTGTACCCGTATATTGTATACGGTATACAGTTAAGCTCATTTCATTTCGAATACTTTTCTCAATAAATCAAATATAAAGTGTCTTACAGAATAAGATGGAAAAAAAAAATAAAAGACGATCCTTATTTACTTATTTATTTTGTGTATACATTTTTTATTTTCTATCCATGCCGATTATTTAATTTTTTTTTTTGCCGGTGCTTTTTCTAAGTTTTTATTTTATTTTATTTTACTGTTAAGAAGGAATTTTGAAGAGGCACCCATAACCATTTCTGTTACGGTGCTTTATTTCAATAATACAGTGTGATATAATATAGGGAAATGATAAGTAGATCTGTATACTAGTTATAAACTGGATTAAGAGAAGGTGAACATAATTTATTGGTTCAGCATTTTGATTTGGATGTGCGCGGCGGAGGAAAATTCATGCGTCTTATATTACATTATTTTAATGCGGGTGTTTAATAAATGGTATATGATTATGGTTCGGCATAAAATTAATTTTGTTCAATTCCAATAATGATAATTTGTCGATTTTACGACAAAACAATTAATTATATAGTAAAATATATATTTATATAAGGAAAATGTTAAATGGAAGTCGATTTGTATTATATAGAGATAAAATAATAGAAAATATTATGATAATCAATAGGACATAAAAGCAATATTATTATCCTCATACCCACACCCC
This sequence comes from Nephrotoma appendiculata, assembly GCA_947310385.1. Classification (NCBI taxonomy): domain Eukaryota; kingdom Metazoa; phylum Arthropoda; class Insecta; order Diptera; family Tipulidae; genus Nephrotoma; species Nephrotoma appendiculata. The sequence continues at coordinate 268,490,779 of OX371225.1, read as the reverse complement.
TCTCATTCCGATGTACTCGTACGGGTTAAAGCCAGTCAAAATATTATATTTTATGCATGCTGAGCATTTTTGTATCTCGCAACAAAATATCTGATAAATTCGTAACCATCTAGCATCTATTCAGTTAACTGCGTGAATTTTCTTATATTTCGTAACCATCTCACCCCGGTCTAATATTATATCAAATCTATATATTGTCAATATATGTAATATAATAAATTGACATAATTATTATTGATTTCTATCATAAATTCTAATATTTTTCATTTTGGTTTGGTTCGTTGTTCCAAAATAATATATTTGTTTTGTATCTATTGTTGTTTCTGTATACGTACGTACATCCTAAATGAATGTCTTGTGTGCACAGAAAGTTAAGTAGTTTGTCTTTCATGTATCTTTTATCTAATTTCATGTGTGTACGTCGTCAACATTTTCTTTTCTCGTTTCTAGATGTTTTGTTAGACATTAGATATAAGTGTTACTTAATTCATAATAATGAATTATGAAGAAATTGTCATTATATTTTTTCTGTGTTTTTTGTTTTAAGCCCGAAGATATACGATTTCGAAATGTTAAAAGTAATTAATGGTTTTAGGATGTTTTATTGTCTTGTATTACTAAGTGGTTCTTTTCAAATTGTTTAAGTCATGTGAATTAGGACACAAATTATTACACATGTTATGAATCATGTTATGGCATTGCCAAAAACGATTTATGGTTAGTATCATAAACAACTATATGTGATTGTATTTGGTTTTGATGTGCTAAATCAATGCACCTAGAGTACCAGGCAGTGCTGTTTGACACGTCATCAAATTTATGTTTCCTTTCTGAACTGTAGATGGCTGTAATATCCGATGTAGGATTAAGAATTATAATACGAAAAACCATAAACGTATTGATGCAAAGGAAAAAATACACTGCGGTTCACTTGATCACTTTGGACGGCAGTCCAAATGAGTGACGAGAGCACCTACTGTGCTGGAAGTCGAACTCGTATATATACAGCTAGTTTCGAACTTTTCCCTTTGAGGCCGCCAGGATCATGTTATATACCTTTGGAAAAGTCTTGAAAAGTAGGCCCAAATAATGTATAAAAGCATGAATTTCTACCAACATTGAGTGGAGATAGGACCTTCCGAAAATTGTCCCAAAATCAGTTTTTCAACTGCCTCAAAAAGTGCCTCAATTATTTTAACTAGCAAATTATGATTGTAGACGTCAATACCAATTCAACGACACCTCAAACGTCTAAAATGGATGATTTTGACCAAAGTTATGACATTTGGAAATTTTTCTATGACGTCACCATATAATCTTGCTTTGGTATTTATGTATGTTTGTTTGTTTGTCCGTACTTCTTTCATTTGATCTCATATTTTCAGGGTTTGTAGTACTTGAAAAACTAAGTAACTTTTGTTCTACAACTTTTTGATTTGGCCGCCATCTTGGCCACGGCCAGCCTCTGAACGGCCATTTTTGGCTATTTTGGGCACGCTCACAGCGCTGAACCTATTTGGCATAGTCCGGACATATGCATATCGTTAGAAAGGTATTGACGTGGTAAGATATAAAATAGCATATAAAAAAAATTTAAAAGTTAAGGTTGAGGGTAATTTTGGCCAAAAAACTGAAAAGTGCAAAATCGGCGGCCACATTCGACCAAATTGCTAAAAAATTAGTCCAAAATTTTTGGTTGATATTTTCAGGATTATTAGCCACAAACCTCACCTACAATATGACATCAACCGTTTGTCCAAAAAAACTCGTATATTTTAGATATTGACCTCGATAACTTAAAAGCCACCCTAATTTTTTGCAAAATTAAATTTTTTGGCTCAAATGCATCCTAATATCGGTCCGTTGCGGTTCATAATGATATTGAATCAACGTAATACAATGAATTAAATATAAATACATCATATTATTATCATTGCTAGGAGAATTTTTACCAGTGACCCTTTTTTTCATAACAAAAAAAAAAATGAAAAAACTGTCAAATTGATGTGACCGAAAAAATCACCAAAAACATTGAATATTCTTCAGTAAAATACTGAACAGTGCATAAAATCGATATTTTTTTAATCTTTATGATGATTTCTTTAAAAAATAGATCTTATCTCCCCTTCCATCGCATGAAGATGGAATATCAGCGAGAGGATAGCTACCATTAATTTTTGTTTCCAACTAACACACTAAAATATGTAAAGATGTGGTCAAATTATTATCACGTTTAGATATTTGGAAAATTATTGCTTTAAAAAATAAATTTTTCAAATAAAAATTTGGTGAGCAGATCGGCGTCATTTTCCTAGACTTCTTTCATCGATTCGATCAATTCTAATTGGGTGCGCTGGCACTTTTCTGCTACTTTTTCTTTAAGAATATCCCACAGATTTTCGATGGGATTCATACGAGTATCTGGCTTATTTGCTGGCGATCGTACGTAGTGACGATCGTATTTGGATGCCGTTAGTCCTTAAATATTCCTTGACTTTTTGCCGTATTGCATGGAGCCTTGTCATGTATAAAATATAGTTAAATATTGATTCGAGTTCAATGTCCCGTTTATTACATAAAGTGGGAAGAGTCTTTTGATGATATTGCCGGCCAAACCATGACTCTAATAGGTTACTTCATCTGCTGTTGGACACAGGAAGGTAAATATTCTTCTCCTTTTGATTTATGAATGGTCCAGGACATTGCTAGTGTCAAAGTCATCATAGTCCTGCCACTGACTACAACCTAATCAAAAAATAGAAAAAGATAAAGTTGAAAGAGCCATTTACTGAAAAGTGTAACTTTAAAATATTGTTAAAAGAAGGATTTTTATTGTTTGCACCTTTTCCCAGCCCTCTCGATACCATGTAAAATGTCCATTTGCCCATGTTTTTCTTTGTTCATCATCCTAGCGTTTAACCTTTGCTTCTTGCGAGGTCGTCTTGCACATAGCCCACATTGAAAAAGTCTCCGTCTCACTATTCTCTCCAATATTTCCGCACCAACGTTACGCATTGTATCCCTCAGAGGCCTACTGGATAACGTTTGATCTTCTTTAGCTTTCCGCATTAAAAATCTGTCCTGCCTGACTGTTGTTTTAGGATTGCCACCACATTATCATCTTCTTCTGGGACTTGTTGATTACTGAGATGTTAATTTTTTGCGAAAATTTACTGACGAACGATCGGTTCACTCCTGTTTTCTGGGCTATTTGCGCATGCGTATACTGGCCTACTTCCAAATACGTCGAAATGTTTGCTCTGGTTACAGCACTGATGTCCTTTGCTTTACCCATAATGAATTTCACTAATATTACAAAAACCACTTTCACTTTTCAAAGTCACAAACGAGACTGAAATTCTTCAGTAAAATACTAATTCTTAAATACTACCTAGTTGTCATAAAATCAAAACAATTCGGAGGTCAAACTAATTAACAGGACAATAAATACTCGGAATTCATGTTTTGCCGTAAAGTGTTCACAGGTATTAATGACTCATAAAAGGCGTATTTTCTGGGTATATTAAATTTTTATTGGACGAATGCCTTGTATTGGCCGATATCTACCATAATGACGTGTCAACTATACAATAGGTTGCAGTTCGGCCTTTGAAAATCATATTATCATGCATTTTGTATAAGGTGATAATAATTTGCCCACATCTGTATTTTTTATTGTATTGTTTAAGGAATCAAAAATTAATTGCTATCGAGTGTGTGTGAACTGTTTTGGCTGACAACAATAAAACGATTCACAATTCAATTCATTTTCAATTTGCCATGCCTAAATCATTGATATCAAATAAAAAACCTCGTAACGAGGTAAATGTTCGAGTGACAAAAGCCGAATTCAATTCACAAAATCTCTGATATCAATTTTGTGCCGAAAAAAACAATTGTATTCGATTTGTCAACGATTTTTCGGAATGTTAGTGCATTCGGCGCGTTTGTTTACATTTCTCTTTCTCGCTGTCAAAAACAACAACGATTTTTTGGAATGTTCAACAACAACGCGCTGAATGCACTAACATTCCGAAAAATCGAATGCAATTGTTTTTTTCGGCACAAAATTGATATGTATCAGAAATTTTGTGAATTGAATTCGGACCTCGTTAAGAAGTTTTTTATTTTTAGATTCACTTGCAATTTTACTTTTAAATGAAAATTTTACAGCAATTTTTCGCGGAACGGAGTAAATATTTTTATTGTCGAAAATTATTCTGAGAAAGCAAATTAATTTGTCTTGTAATTTTTTATGATAAGTTCAAATTTAACCGTTTGAGTCTCAAGCGGTGCGATCGCGGTTGATGTTATATGTCGAGAAAACCCCAAAAAAGGAGAAAACGTAACAAAGCGAAAACCAAATTTTTACGAATGTTAACTTTGTTGTTTTGCATTAATATCAACGATTACGTATGATATTCATTTTGTGAAAACAAACTGCTATTTAAAATTATTAATCTAATTTAAATTTTTTATTTTATTTTAAATTAATTAACATTTTTTCTGTTCTAACTTCTTGCACACAATTTTATATAATAATGAGAAAAAAAAAACAAACGTACATTTATTATTCATTTAATATTTCTTAGGTTGCTGTTAACGCTTTTTTCTTTTAATACTATTCAATAAAATGAAGGACGCTCAATAACGAACTTATTAAACTATTTTTAACAAATATCAAAATTTTTAATATAAAAAATACAGTAAAATCTCGATTTATCGGACTAATAGAGGAGTCTGTTAAATCCGAATGTCCGTTAAATCCGAATGTTTTTAAATTTAATCGACTATGGATTTTGCAGTTGTTCTGGAATATGGCCACCTAGGATAGAACTCGTTTATCTCTTAACCGATTATGAAGGGACTTTGTTTGTTGGATGGAAATGAGATTCATAAACAGTTTATGGAACGGAACTTCTTCGGAATATGGCCATCTGTGGCGGTACTAAACGGATTATAATGGGATTGGGTATACGTTGGATGGAAATGGGATTATTAAATGATTTTTGGAAAAGTTCTAGAATATGGCCAAAATTCGTTTAAGAAACCAGTGTTCATCCAACATAACAAATCCCATCATAATCAGTTAAGAAATGAACGAGTTCCGTGGCTATATTTAAGGTGGCCATATTTAAGAATTTCTTCCAAAAATCATTTAAGAACCCAATTTTCATCCAACTTACCCAATCCCATCATAATCGATAACCGAAAAATGGAAAATAAAAAATCAAGGTGTCCGTTAAATCGAGGTCCGTTAAATCGAGGTCCGTTAAATCGATGGTTTAGTGTATTATTAAACAGCGAGTTGCTCCGATTAAGATTCATCGATCTAAAATAAACAAAGCGCTATCGCGCCGCTTGGTATTTTTGGACATAAAATAAACCAAGCGCTATCGCGCTGTTTGGGTTGCGCTGTTTCGTATTCTTCGGCAGTATTTTTTCAATACCCCCTGGGACTCAAACGGTTAATGTTATTTTGTCAGTTCAGTTGATTAAAGGCAACTTAATTAAATTACAAGACCCTCACGAAATTCAATAGATGTGAAGGACAAACTAAATGATCACACTTCGCTTTTTAGCAACAGGCAATCCTCAGAGGTATACCATTGCCTCTGGTCAGTGACAATGACAAAGGATCAAGATGCGCTTGCTCGAAGTATCGAACCAAATTGAGCCCCTACCAATACATTCTGAAACGATTTGATCGCTAGCGTTCAGAACTTCACCAATTTTTGACGTGAAAAATTGTCTAAAAATACTGGTGTCATCCATATTTCTTTTACAGGCAGTGTTACTGGACCAGTTGCAATTTTGGCCATTTGTGACATTTTCTTTGATTCTCGTTTTAAAGTTCTCATTTTGAAGCTTTGCTAGTAGTGGGTGGTATCATCTCCAAATCACTTACTTCGTTTTCATCGCAAGTTATTATCTGAAAACAAAAAAAAATAAAATAAATAATAGTAATAATATTGAATTATAATACAGTCGAAACTGTGTAAGTTGGACACTCACGGTGCTGTGAATATGGCCAACTTATAAAGTTGTTCAACATAAAAAGGTTTTGAACAAAAATCAAAATTAACAGCTTTAGAGCGCCCACGCAATCAAGGGCTGAATTGTACGCAAGCCTAAGAATTGTTCTTGTTTCTTGCGGTGTCAGAACTGTCGCTGACCTTCCTTGTTAGTTGCTTCCATATGAAGCACGTAATTATTTTGAAAATCTTGAACAAAATTTTGGCAACCCCCACCGAAATTTACTCACGAACACTTAAATTGTACAATGCTTCTATTCAATTGCACCGATACAATGCGTTTAACATAAGCTATGCTCAAGAAAAACAAAGAAAAGTGAAGTTAGATGGCAAAGTTTAAATTTTAATTTATTACTGTTTTACTTAGTACTAATTTCTCTCTCTTCTCAATAAAAATATATTCCTGGCTTCCTGAGAAATTACAGTAAAATATACATTTAAAAATAAAATTGAAAGTGCGTCTAATCAAGTGAACCGCAGTGTATGTATACATATTTCTGTTTTGTACACAGGAAACCGTTGTTCGGTATACAATAAAAAGAGAGAAAATAAGAAATAAAAGAAAATCAACAGAAAACGTGTAATTCGAGCGAAGGTATCCGTGTTCTTCGAATACCGTGTTCTTGGAGAGCTACCTGTAAATTATATACAGTACGTTTTATAACGATATAACCATATTAAATAACTGATTAGAAAAATAAAAAAATGTTAATGCTAAGTTCGGACATACTGATTTATTAAACAAAAACCGTTAATTATTTCAATTATTTATATAAAAAAAACAGATTTTGCAAAATTCCTTTGTTTCATAACTATATAGCCAGAGCAGCCTTCTCAGCATTTGTCTCTTTCTAGCTCATACATTTAAAAAAATTAGGTTAATTAATTTTCCGAATAGACAAGTGTTGTAGAAAAGCTTCTTTTCTATGAAGTTTTTTTTTAGACAAATCGGGAGAAAATTAAACCTTCAATTGCTTATGGCATCAACAAAACCGGAGGACCAAAAATGATGAGTCTACGGGAGATGGGTTGAATAAGTTTTAAGCGTCTGGAAAGCGAGCTTAAATTAAAAGAGTCCCTTGAAGTCCCTCGAAGCACAATCTGCCGAGCTAGGAAAGATGATGCTGCACATCACCGTAAAATATAATTGCCGCGACAGTATAAAGTATCATTATACTTTGTTGATGACCTTCATCACATTCAGCCCAAAATTTTAAAAATTACTTTTAAGGCATGATATTTTGATAAATGTGTGTCCTATATTAGGACTTAATTCGGTTTTGTAGTGCGATGAGTTTCTCCGAGAGTCTACTAGACTCATAATTTGATGTTCTAAATCAGATGCAACTTGATTGGGATTCACAATATTTAGAGCGTTCCTTATTAAATTATATTTGTTGGTGAACGTAACCTAAAATTAAATTTCAATGTGTCTATTTATACATTTCATAATCTATAATAAAACTACCAGACTACCACCGCGGTGGTTTTAACAACTAAAGCGCCGACAGCAAAATTGTTACATTTCTCAGGGCCTTTCAAACAACATACCCCATGTCCCCATGATTATATAGGATTGATATGAGAAACATGCAACTGCTCCCAACGCAATAACGGTAGTTTTGAGTACTAAATCAACTAAATTTGTAGCATCCATCAAGACATTTTCTTCAAGACATTTTTCCGACACGTATATATTATTAAAAATCAATTGGCGCATGTATGACTGATTATCACCAGAGAACGGTTGGACCGATTTGACTGATTTTTTTTTTGTTGTGTTCGTAGTTGTCAGGACAAAGTTTGGGAAAATTTTGGGAAAATCCACTGGAAAAGTTGAAAAATTAGAAAAGTCGAAAAATTATGTTTTTCTACGGTTTTTTCGTACGTATCCGACCCAGATGGTCTTTAAGAAGAGAAAAATTGGAAAATTTGGTAAATTTAGGGCTGGGACCTTGGGTCTAGGGGCATCGGTAAAATGCTTTTCTAAAATTACATTTTTTGATGCTTTCGGTTATGCTTCCGATACCGAATTCAGCACCTGATGAATTCTTGTCATATACGATTGCATCTACAGTGACGTCGAGAAATTGCCTGCAAAATATCCGTAATTCAAAGAAATTATAATTTCTCCCGTGAAACGGTGGGTAATTCAGCTATATTCTATAATAATTGAATAATTGACTACCAGTGACGAAACGATAGTTTTTTGAACTAAAATGTTGAAAATTGACAAAATGTTTACTTTTTCCAAGATCTCTCAAATAAAATGCCGTATCATTGTGGAAGAAAGAGAAAATTGTAACTGCTTCCAGTGCCACAATGGCAGTTTTGAGTATTAAGTACTAAATTCAGAAAAGTTATTTTATGATAAACGAAATATCAGCTACCAGCGCTAAGCCGGTAAATTTAAGAACTAATGTGGTAACGTCAAAATTGATATATGATCCAAATCCTTTCAAGCGATATACAGTAATAGTATATTGGAATGATCTAAATTAAAAATGTGTGGTACCTGATGCTAAGTGATTTACTAAGGCAGGTATCCGACCCCCTTGAGGTAACGATCTCAAAATATTTAAATTCACCGAAATAAAAATTAAAGATAATCATTTAAAAAAATCGAATCGCATAATGCGTTCTTGAGGCATCATCGGTACAGAAATACTCGTATACTAACTTTAGTTCATAAATCCACCGTGTACCCTGGTAGCTGATTTTTCATTTATTATAAAAACTTTCTTGTCCTATATCATTGAAAATGTGTTGAAGAATACCGTAAATTTTTCTGAATACTTTAGTACTGAAAACTAGCGTTATAGTTAATAAATCCACCATTTTGGTGCTGGTATCTAATTTTTGATTTATTATAAAATATATATATGCAAGTGTGGCATGCCAACAAAATGTTTTTGGAGACTATCACAAATTTAGCTGAATCATATTAGTACCCCAAATTACCATTTTGGCGCTGATTACAAATATCTTTTTTTCTTATTCTGATATGATCATGTATCATTTCGTTTTTGAGATTTTAGACGATGACAGATTTCAGTAATCAGTAATTTATTTCACAAATTCAGCGTTTTGGCGGGAAAGGCATATTACTTTTTTGGTAATGAGATTTTACGGAATGTCTAAAAATAAGTTGAGACACGTTAGTATTCAAAGCTACCGTTGTCGTGCTGGAAGCATTCACATTTAGCTCATTTCAATAAAATTTGCTGGTGACAAATAAATGCTTTGGTAAAGAATATATAGTATAATACAAAATCAACAAAAGAATCAGAATTTTCTGAGCCATTTTGAGAAGGATTTTTTAATGGAAAATTTCAGATTTATGTGAATTTTCCGGGTTGGTGGTAATTATATTCTTAGAAAAGTTTTTCTACTTACCAATTTTTTAGCAAATCAGAATTGTTTTAATTTTTCGATTCATTGTGTATCACGAAAAACTGTTAAAACGGGTCAAATTTTTAAAATCAATGATGATTATATATTTCGATTATGTTTTTCTAAGTTGTTTTGCAACCACTTTTCTAACTGGAAATTTGCGATGTTTTCCTATTTTCAGTGAATTTTTCGGAACATTTTGCATCATTTTTATCAGATTTTCAATAACTTAATGTTACAGACCGAAGTTAATATTATTAATATACAACATGCTATTAATTCTTTTAAAAGATTTAAGCCATCTCATTAGTGTTATCTCTTAAATTCCAAAGCTGTCCGCGTCTGGCTGAAACACTGTCCTCATTGAAACTGCTTCGTAGAACGACGTGTATCACGAACCAACCAAACGGCAGGGATGGTTACAAATTTCAACCATATAGGCTCGGACTATTCTTACAAATAAATACACCCACAACAAGTGTTTGGAATTGCAACATTATACAATTATGGAAATATGAACGAAAAATTACTTATTATAAATAAAATTTGCCAAAAACTGTTCATTAAAATACTCCCCAAAATTATAACATATGATATGATAAAACATTTACACAAATCAATATAACGATGTACTTACAATAAATTGAAATCGTATGTCGGCCAGAAACAGCCTCTACAGTATACCAAAAATATATTTATACAATTTATAGTGGAAAATAACGAACCATAAATAAAATCAAATTACTATAACGAAAGGATATTTGATTTTTATGTGACATAAGTCGTTAACCGGATTTCCTACCATTTCAATTATTATTGATATCTGAACCTTTCGTACATCGTAAATGTACACACACACACACATGCACACAAAGAAACATTGAATATAACAGTCTATATAAAACCAACAACATAAGACAAGACATAACCCAACATATATAGAAACCGACACCACACAATATCTTTATATTAGCTACATACATTCATATTCTCTTACAATATATAAAGTAAATTGGAATTGAAAACTTAATCTTGAAAAATTTGAATTAGATTAGCATAACATACAAAAGCCAAACAAAAAATTGCCAAAAAAAATATTTTTTCAGATATTTCGGTTTTTGCAAAATTGAAATATTAAATCGTTTTTCAGACAAATTGAAATTTTAGATTTATATTTTTTCTTCTTCTCGGAATATTATGGATTAAAATCAATTTCATCTACTAGACAATGTTTGTTTGGTAGAATCGAATAATATTTTGGTTTGCTTCTGGCACCGGTATTTTGGTGTTCTGCATTAATTTTTATTTAAAATTTTAACCATAATGAAATGTTGAAGTTCAAAACCGGAATCCGGCATACTTAAAATTAAACCCGTAGGGGTTATAATTTTCACGAAGCGGAGTAAAAGGGAGGCAAAACACTAAACATTATGCCCTGCATACGGATCATCCTCTCGATTTTATAATTTTTCTAAAATATATAAACAGTAATTACTTAGTATTATTTTTTGGGGGGTTTATGAGGCGATTCATAAACAAATAACACTTTTGAATATGACTTTATAGGTTTTGCACTTCAAATTCACGATTTCGCACTTCAAATTCACGATTTTTTGATTCAAGTCAACATCAATTTTTTACAGTTCAACATTAATTTTTTATATTTCATTGTCAATTTTTTGCAAAGCAAATTCGTGTTTTTACAAACTAATTTCAATTAAACGCAGAGCAAATTCAAGTTTTAATATTTCAAATTCGTAAATTTTTTGCAACTTTTTGCAAAACAAATTAACCCAATTCTTAACCGATTATGATGGGATTGGGTATGTTGGATGGAAATGGGATTCTTAACTGATTTTTGGAAACAATTCTGGAATATGGCCATCTGGCACGGAACTCGTTTGTTTTTAGCGGATTATGATGGGATTGGGTATGTTGGATGGAAATGGGATTGTTAAATGATTTGTGGAAGAAATTCTGGAATATGGCCACCTGGCACGGAACTCGCTTATTTTTTAACGGATTATGATGGGATTAAGTATGCTGGATGGAAATGGGATTGGTAAATGATTTTTGGAAGAAATTTTGGAATATGCCCCCCCCCCTTAAGAATTCATAGAGTTCCGTCCCAAGTGGCCATATTCCAAAATTTCTTCCGAAAATCATTTAACAATTCCACTTTCATCCAGCATACCCAATCTCATCAAAATCCGTTGAGAATTGATCGAGTTCCGTCCCAGGTGGCCATATACCAGAATTTCTTCCAAAAATCATTCAATAATCCAATTTCCATCCAGCATACCCAATCCCATCAAAATCCGCTAAAAACAAGCGAGTTCCGTGCCAGATGGCCATATTCCAGAATTTCTTCCACAAATCAGTTAAGAATCCCATTTCCATCCAACATACCCAATCCCATCATAATCCGTTAATAATTGATCGAGTTCCGTCCCAGGTGGCCATATTCCAGAATTTTTTCCACAAATCAGTTAAGAATCCCATTTCCATCCAACATACCCAATCCCATCATAATCGGTTAAGAATTGGGTGCACTTAATTTGTTTTGCAAAAAGTTGCAAATAATTAACGAATTTGAAATATTAAAACTTGAATTTGCTCTGCATTTAATTGAAATTAGTTTGTAAAAACACGAATTTGCTTTGCAAAAAATTGACAATGAAGTGAAGAGAGAGAGAGTTGAGATTGAAATAAAAAAAAAATTGAATATGATTTGCAAAATCGTGAATTTGAAGTGCAAAATCGTGAATTTGAAATGCAAAACCTATAATGCATTATGCCAAATAATATTTCATATGAACACAAGTTTAAGTTTTTTGGAACTTCCAAAATTTATTTTTAAATTTTATATTTCTTGTGTTGAAATTATATTTTTTTATAACTTGGCTTTGTTGGTTTAACAATTACAAAACATTACGGCTTGGCATTAGTTTATAATTTTTATTATATTTTTTTTGGTTGTCATTATTAAAATTTAAAAAAGAAAGATGATTAATCTCGAGTATTTGACTCATGATGAGTTTGAGTTGGAATGTGCGATACGTAACATTTCGGAAGAAAATCCCTTCGAGACACTCACCAAACTTTTAAAACGATTACAAGATGAAATTTATCATCCCGTATTAACTCCAAACCGACCGTTGCACTTCGAAAAAAACCTAGATGCGCGGTCTATGAGATAGCACTTAAGATTCGAAACAGAAATACATTCCGAATTTCAAAAAGCCCTGGAATCGATTAAGGCAGATATTGAGTTTGTAGATTTATTTCTCCGTTGTTTCATGTAAATAATCGGTTGTATACAGACAGTTCCAACTGTGAAAGAGTTGAAAGAAAAATCTAATCAACTTATGGAATTTATCAAAAATTGCAACGGAGTTTCGACTGATTTGAATAAATCATTTACAAAACTTAAAACTTTAGGGTTAACTAATAACGTAGAAGTTCAAATTGATAATGACTCGAGTCAATCTAATGATGATTCAACTAAGGAAATTCAAAAATCAGTTGAGGAGTCACATATTAAACGCAACGTAATTTCTAATCCGATGGAAGTGTTTAACCAATGTACAATGGTTCTTTTTAAAGCAGCAGTTCTTTTTAAAGGCCACTGTAGCCTAATTGGTATTAGGACTTTGCCAAACGTCATGGTAGTGTGGATTGGTCTTTACTAAAAAAGGAACTCATAAAACGATTTACAGATAGTAAAATCGACTTAGAATGAAAAATTTACAGATTCCTATCATTCCGTTTTATCATTGTCCTTGCAAATGAAGAAACTTAAACCCGTTTTAGATCTGGTTTTTGTTCTTGGTTTACAGGATTGATTGGCCATTACACAGTTTCGATCCATTGATGAATTAGTGCCTCAGTGCGTTGCATATGAAGATGATTGATCTAGCTATTTTGCAAAGCACGGAAATTCGGTCATTTAATGCGAATGACAACAGATTCAAACATTCAAAGTGACCACCGTGCGAAATATGATTTAGTTCTGCTTTCAGATGGTGAAAAATACACGAAGCGATATCATTTCCTCTTCGATTACCTATTGCCTCGCGCCACATATAACATACGGCCTCATTAGTGGTACAATTGTGGACTGTACGGTTATACGTCCATAATTGGCGTTTATAGAATGTTGCAAATGAAACGTGTAAAGCTTCATATTTTGGTTTTGTTTAGCAGCCCCTTTGTCCTTGTCTTTCGATTTGTAGTTGACGTCAGCATCATTGTGTTGTTCAGATTGCTTGGTTATATGTTGTATTTTTTCCTCTGCATCTTCTTTAAATTGATTTAGCATTTTATGTTGAAAAACTTCGCATTTTTTACAAACATCTAGCTTCGGAAGTTAACATTTTAAGCCCATTCCTGAAATTAATTCGGTTAATTAAAATAATTGTTATTACCTACTTGTATTACGAAAAGAATTTAATTTAAAAAATCGCATAATACTTCGTGATATACACTCTGTTTTGATGATCTTCACAATAGATTGAATACATTTTACAGTTAGTGAGAGTTAAATCCGAATTCAGATTTTTTTTCGCCGTGTGATTTTCTCATTAGTTAACTTATTTACTGGATTTCGTCTACCTCGCATATCTTTTAAAAGTCCACCGTTGCATAACTTTTTTTTGCGAAAGTCTTAATAAAACTTTCAGACGCGCCTAACGTAAATCTAAAGCATTTTTGGCATACTTCGACTCGTCATCCATTTATTTCTAAATGGTAATAATACGTATGCGACCGATTTCTGGGCGATGTATTACACTTTTCGAAAGTTTGTTGCTTTTTGTCACGTATTTCGATTAGCCCAGAAACAAACGCAAATTTAGCTTCATATGTGCTAATCTTAGAAAATACGTTAAATAAAATTTGTTGTTCTTCATAAGCAATTTTTGTGTCACACTTCGTTAGACGAACGCACTGCTTTGAAATCGTGGCCTCTTGATATTCTCCCGATATACAGCTTTGTGATAAGTTGTCAGGAATGGCCGGAGTATTATGTTTTTCTATTATTATGTTTATAGTATTATGTTTATTTGAATAAATCTGGCTTCTCGAGATTTACATTTCCATCATCCACTGGCATTGGGTCAATAGAAAAACTCGTTTCTCGGGGAGTAACGGAATTATTTAGTTCTTTTACAAAACTCCCGTCATACTTCGCTTGCCTAAAGGTTACAGATAATATTAATATGGTTTTACAGAAAATTTACAAAAAATTATAAATTTATAAATGATTTATTTGCCTCAGTGATTAGCTCCACTAATGAGTTTAGATTTAGCTAATTCTATCATCCGCAATGATCTGGATGCCATTTGAGAAAAAATTGCCAATGTAATATGAATTTCAAATTAGATCAGATTAGGTGAAAATAATAAAATCGCTTAAGTGAAGTTATGTGGTTTACGCTTTTGGACACAGATATATGCAATACCCCACACCAGAGTAAAGTATGACAAAGTTTATCAATATCAGACTATGCACGTTTAAGCTAACTACATTAAACAAGTTTGACCTAGTGTGATGATCAAATAGAGATAAAAATGTAATGCAATGTTTATAGGGTAGAGAGTGGAAACGAAGATGAAATAAAGAACTGGTAGTTTAGTTATGCGTGTGAAGTTGAATAAAGCGGTCACAATACAGAAGGTATTTATTAAATTATAACGTGTGTAAAACGCATCCATTACAATGGCGACGAGAAAAATATTTTAATAAAGAAGCAAAATAGATTAAATAATAAAAGTGATTAAATTCGAGAAGAAAAATTGATGATTAAATTCGGTAAAACATAAAAAGAATAAAATTGATTAAATTCGAAGAAAAAAAAAAAGGAAAAAGTGATTAAATTCGAGAAGAAAATTTGTATACGGACAATAAACGTGTTCAAAAAAAAAAAAAAAAAAAAAAAGAAAAAGAAAGAGAAAAGATGGCTGCCACGCTAGATACAATGCCGAAAATGGAAACAACGGGAAACCAAGTAGCAAATTGGACAAAATGGAAACGAGCGTTGGGTATTTTGATAGACGCCAAAGAAATTAAAGACGAAAAAGTAAAAAAATCGCTGTTACTACATTATGGAGGTTTAGATATACAGGAAATATACTATAGTATGGTAAATGATTTCCCAACTAAAATGAAGAATGCCGAAGGGGAAGAAGTAGATAAATCTCCCTACCAAATAGCGATGGATGTATTGGATGCTTATTTTTTGCCAAAATCAAATGCTACAATTGAAAGGAAAGAATTTAGACAACTGAAACAGAACGACGGAGAGTCAATCAATGAATTTATAGTGCGAATTAAAACCAAAGCAGACAAATGCGAGTTTACGGATATAAACGAACAAATAAGGGATCAAGTTATATATGGAACAAGACACCCAGAGATTGAGACGAAGTTAATTGAAAAAGGATCTGTCAAAATAGGAATTAATGACATCATTGCTATGATACAAGCAGTTGAGCTGAAAGAGGCAAGAATACATAAAGTGGAAATGATAAAAACAAATAAAACCCATCACAATAATGCGGGAAGGCAAAGATCTAAATCGAGGGATAGGAGTTATTCTCGATACAGTAGCAATGACAGAGCATCAAATCATAATAGATCGACGATGCCTAAAACAGAAATAACGTGCTACAGATGTGGTCAGACAGGACATATGGCGAGAGATTCTCATTGTCCTGCATGGAAAAAGAAATGTGATAAATGCAATAAATATGGACATCTTAAAAAGGTATGCAGAACCAGAGTAAATAAGGCGGTGAAATTTATCGGTAACGAAGAGTGTTGCCAAAACGAACAACAGAGTGATGATAGTCAAATATTATCGATGGTAGAAGTCAACAAGCCAGTTAGTACAAGATCGGGAAACAGTATGATAGTTGACAACATTGACAATAAATTCGATGGTGGTATCAAAGTAACTTGTACAGTAGGTGGTATAAAGATTAGAATGACTGTAGATTCAGGCGCTTCTACAAATTTAATAAGTTAAGAAACCTACAATAAAGCAGTGAAACGAGGTATGACAATATTAAAAGAATTTTGTGATGATGGCAAGTGTCTCAAAGCATATGGGGGTAGAGATATCAGAGTTTTAAAAAAGATTAGGACAACAATCGAGTGTAATGGGATGAAACGTCAGATTGACATTACCATTGTTGAAGGCGAAGGCACTTCATTACTAGGTCTGGAGGATTCATTGCGGCTGAACCTAATATCCATAAATGTTAATATGATAGAATCAAGCAACAAAACAGGAAAGTTAAAAAATATACAAGTAGAAATCGAATTGGACGATACTATAAAGCCAGTGAGACAAGCGTTGCGTCGTGTTCCATTACCATTGAGAGATAAAGTAGCCAAAAAATTAAAAGAGTACATGGAGGATGACATCATTGAAAAAGTAGACGGTACGTCCAGATGGATATCTCCGTTGGTAGTAATACCAAAGGACAAAGGTAAAGATGTCAGGTTGTGTATCGACATGAGAAGAGCAAATGAAGCGGTAAAGAAGGAGGTACATCCACTGCCAACATTTGAAGATTTGATACCTCAATTACATCACAGTACGGTGTTCTCAAAACTGGACATTATAAACGCGTTCCATCAGGTGGAAATAAGTCCATCATCGAGAGACATAACGACGTTCATAACAGACATTGGCTTATTCAGATTCAAACGATTAATATTCGGTTTAAATTCAGCTAGTGAGATATGCCAGCGTTTAATAGAGAACTTGTTCATCAACGTAGAAGGTGTATTAATATATATAGATGACATCCTGGTTTTTGGGGAAACAGAAGAAAAACATGATGCAACATTAAAAAAAGTAATGGAGATAATAAAAAACAATGGGTTGGTCTTAAACAACAGCAAATGCCACTACAGAAAACCGCAAGTAACGTTTATGGGCCACATAATATCAAAAGAGGGTATTTCTCCAACGCTAGACAGAGTAAAAGATATACAATTATTTAGAGCACCAAAGACAAAGGAAGAAATGCGCAGTTTTCTGGGTTTACTCAATTATGTCGGTAGATTCATTCCGAATCTGGCAACATTGATGGAACCACTAAAAGTACTAACGAGGAAAGATAAAAAATTTCATTGGTCCGATAAACTTCAGTCAGTTTTTAATATGGCGAAGAAGTTGATCATGAAAGAAACCAAATTAGGGTTTTACAACAAAAATGACAAAACTACAATTATTGCTGATGCAAGTCCTGTCGCTCTGGGAGCAGTATTGACGCAGGAGAATGGAGGACAACCAAGAATTATTGCATATGCGTCCAAAGGATTGACATCGGTAGAGAGAAACTATTCTCAAACAGAGAGAGAGGCACTTGCAATTGTATGGGCAGCAGAGAAATTTCGTATGTATGTAATGGGAAAGAGATTCGACATGATAACGGACCATAAATCTCTTGAAACACTTTTTAAATCAACTTCGAAACCGTGTGCTAGAATTGAGAGATGGATACTACGATTGCAAGCTTTTAACATGCGGGTAATATACAAGCCAGGAAAAACAAACTTAGCTGACCCATTATCGAGATTATGTGAGAAGGAAAGTGAAATATTCGATGATAAATGTGAAATGTACATCAACCTAATATTAAACATTTCAAAACCAAAGGCGATGACATTAGAAGAAATCGAAAGTGAAACACAAAAGGACGACGAACTAGTTTTGTTAATAGACACATTACAAAAGAGCATTGATACAAAATATTGGCCTGAAGACATCAGCCAATATAAAAGGTACGTAGATGAATTGAGTGTAATAAATGGGGTAATTTTACGCCACAATAGAATAGTAATTCCACGAGGTTTGCAAGAAGACATATTAAGATTGGCACATGAAGGTCATCCAGGTGAGAACATGATGAAAAGAAGATTGAGGATCAAAGTATGGTGGTACGGGATGGATAAACAGGCGGTCGAATTTGTAAAAGGTTGCAATAGTTGTCAAATCGTAGGAAAAGCACCAAATCCAGAACCATTGAGAATAATCGAGTTACCTAAGGAATGTTGGTATCAAATAAGAATTGATATCATGGGACCAGTCCCATCGGGTCATAACATATTGGTAACTGTTGATAGCTATAGTCGGTATGTTTTGGTAGACATTTTAACCACAATAACCAGTGAGAAGGTAATCAAAAGTTTACAGGATATGTTCATTAGATTTGGGTTACCAACTATAATAATTAGTGACAATGCGTCATATTTCAAAAGCAAAGAGTTCAAAGAATTTGCAGAGGAGTACAACATAATGCTGCGACATACCATTCCATACTCTCCACAGTCAAATGGAGAAGTTGAGAGACAAAATCTATCGTTGTTAAAAAGATTAAAAATAGCAGGTGTACAAGGAACCGATTGGAAGGAAGAACTGAACGATTGGTTAAAGCTCTATAATAATAGTACACATCCGTCAACAAGTGCAATTCCTTCTCAGGTCATGTTTAATAGAGTGTTCAGAGAAAAATTACCGTCAATAGACACAAAACCTGAAATATTTGATGAGGACATGCGATATAATGATAGAGAGATGAAATTGAAAAGAAAGGAATATGTGGACATCCGTAGACAAGCAACGACATCGAAAATTACTGAAGGAGATAAGGTGTTGAAACAAAACGAGAGGATTATTAACAAATTAACTCCAACATATGATCCAGAGCCATGCAAGGTGTTAAGCAGAAATGGAAATGCAGTACTGATAGAAGATGGAGGTGGAAAGCAATCATTGAAGCGAGCAGATCAATTGAAGTTGCTGAAAGAAAACATCCAGCAAGAGGGTCAAGAAGTCATCACGACAGCCTCCAGTGAAATCATAGATCAGCCTCAGATTGAAATTAAAGAACCACTAGAAATGGAAAGAAGAACTCCTACAATAAGAAAGACACCGAAGTATTTAGAAGAGTATGTAGTCAATCAGGCTACGATTTAATTTTAAGTTGAATTAATTCATTTTATATAAAAAAAAAAAAAAAAAAAAAAAAAAAAAAAAAAAAGAAAGGAGTAATGTGATGATCAAATAGAGATAAAAATGTAATGCAATGTTTATAGGGTAGAGAGTGGAAACGAAGATGAAATAAAGAACTGGTAGTTTAGTTATGCGTGTGAAGTTGAATAAAGCGGTCACAATACAGAAGGTATTTATTAAATTATAACGTGTGTAAAACGCATCCATTACACCTAGTCCGAGGCATAGATTTTAATAAAACCGAGAGTAAAGAAAGCCTTTCGTTGGATATTGCGAACCGTTTAGCATTTTAACAACAATACACGTAAAAATATTTTATTTATATAATTATAATTTTCTTCCAGAGACAGGTTTACGGACCCCAAGCGTGACGCATCCTCAAATGTCCAATTCTGAAACGAAAGACTTAAAAAACAAATAAAACCGGTAATAGAAGCTATTTTAGAGGAACGATACTTGTCATCTGAATATTTCAACCAGAATTGGGCAGAGAACGCCTTAAAATTTATAAATATTTACAAAATTTAATGCAAAAAATTGTTCATTTTTCGAAAAAAAACCAAACACGCATATCAGCTAGGTTTACTAGCTGATATGTGTGTTGGTTTTTTTCGATAGAATTCTAGTAGGTTGTCAAAATTTTACTGATCGAGTAACGTATCCAAAACATGTTGTTATTAAATTCACGAATATGAACACCCAACGGCTAAACATTAGGATTAATAGTCATAACTTATATTAATCATAAACTCCCACTTTGACGCATGCATACTTTAAAGATTCAAGATTGTGAACTGTAGAAACTTGGCAATTAGTAAGCTTTACTGATTTTATTTCTTAGACCACCAAAATTAAGAGAAAGTTTATTGCTGCTTGTAAATGAAGGCATCATCACACTTGAATCCAAAGGGCAAGATAAAATGTAAACGAAATCATCAAAATTAAAATATTTTAAAATAGAGATGATGATTCACCAATCTTACTGTTACTGAAGTATTTGATTTATAATAATAATAAATAATAAGTTAATTTTAAAATCTGCACATTTTTATGAATTCCATTCATAAAAATCCGCAGCATTATTACACGTTAATTTTTTCAAAAAACCAATCGCGTTATGCAAATTATTAAAACACAAAAAATTCTTTAACGATTTCACGGTTTTGATATAATATTGAAATTCCAATGTAAATAATTATAATAATAATAATAATAAAATTAAAAATTAATTTATTTCCTTATAAATAATTTCAAACCATGATTTTGAAAAGTATAAAGAACCATTCATACAGAAAATTTTTTTCATCTCGGTTTATTACACAAAAAAATGCCAACGTCATTATAAGAAATGATTCGTTTACAGGGGGGTGGAGAATAAAATAATAATGGTATGGTGTATTGCTAGTAATGCAGGAATGATAATAGTAATAAGAAAATAACGAGAAAAACAGAATTTCTTTTTTGATTTTCACACAGATTGATTTACGTGACTAAAGGTTAAAACGTATTTTTGCCCGTCTTTCACATATGAATTTATTACTTTCTCACACTAAACGTATAATAAAGGTGGTGAGTTGTGTATCGAAAAACCGAACCAAATATCAATAATTCAATTCAATTTTTGGAACAATAAAATCTTAATCAATTCTTCAAAATGATTGGTGTCTAAGATTTGGTCCATTCATCTTATGATATTTTATTCGTTTTGTATCCGCATAATATCAATTCAATGGGATTTGCTCAACCCTATTAAAATCGATTTGTTTCGAAAAAAAAAAATTATAAAGGAGGTCGTTAATTCAAAATAATATTGTTACATTGAAAACAACTATACTCGATTTATTGATTTTATTTTATAGGTTTCCTTTTTTTCGGTTTATACATACATATGTACAAGTACATATACGTGGGGGCTTATGGGGGGACGAAAGAAATCATTTCGTATATATCCCAAAACCAAAGTAATAATAATAAATTTATAATATTTACAAAAAAATTATATTATTATTGGTATATGAGTGAACCACCAACATAATCTAGAACCGATAATAATTTTTTATTCACGCACAACAACAACAACTCGTAAGGAAGGAAAATATTTTTTTTTGGTTATTTCATAAATAATAAAAAAAAATGTCCCAGCAAATAATAAAAAAAAATGTTTATTTTTATTGTGCGCCTCCTCCGTACACATCCACTAGAACCATTTTCGGTGGAATCACATATGCCCGCCCGTAATATCGGTTTTCGTCGGTGTATAGCGACTTAAATAAACTAAATCCTGATATACAAAAAAAAATATTGGAAATAATTTTATTTGTATTTTATTTTTATTTCAAATAAATTGGAATATATATTTTTGTTCTTTTTTAAAAGTTTTGTGCGTAAGTAAATAAAAAGGGATAAATCTCTGAAAGTCATTTGAAAATAATATCACATATTCCAGTTTGTGTACACAAATATTCAAACGTACATTTTACGTACAGTGTTGGTAAAAGAGAGGAAAATTTAATCAAAATTTCGCGATTTTATTTTCGGTATTTGTTTTATAAAATTTTATTTAATGCGGAGCAGCCAATCATAATATTACTTATTGGAATGGTAAGGGGTCTTTACTCTCTCTGTAAAACTAAAATAGTTTTAGGAATACCATTAATCATAGGTTTGATTTATATGAGTATATTCTATTATACCGTTATATTATTTGCTAAATTAATTAAATTGTAAAGGAATTTTTAATTTTTAATTTTTAATTTTTAATTTTAATTTTTAATTTTTAATTTTTAATTTTTAATTTTTAATTTTTAATATTTAATTTTTAATTTTTAATTTTTAATTTTTAATTTTTAATTTTTAATATTTAATTTTTAATTTTTAATTTTTAATTTTTAATTTTTAATTTTTAATTTTTAATTTTTAATTTTTAATTTTTAATTTTTAATTTTTAATTTTTAATTTTTAATTTTTAATTTTTAATTTTTAATTTTTAATTTTTAATTTTTAATTTTTAATTTTTAATTTTTAATTTTTAATTTTTAATTTTTAATTTTTAATTTTTAATTTTTAATTTTTAATTTTTAATTTTTAATTTTTAATTTTTAATTTTTAATTTTTAATTTTTAATTTTTAATTTTTAATTTTTAATTTTTAATTTTTAATTTTTAATTTTTAATTTTTAATTTTTAATTTTTAATTTTTAATTTTTAATTTTTAATTTTTAATTTTTAATTTTTAATTTTTAATTTTTAATTTTTAATTTTTAATTTTTAATTTTTAATTTTTAATTTTTAATTTTTAATTTTTAATTTTTAATTTTTAATTTTTAATTTTTAATTTTTAATTTTTAATTTTTAATTTTTAATTTTTAATTTTTAATTTTTAATTTTTAATTTTTAATTTTTAATTTTTAATTTTTAATTTTTAATTTTTAATTTTTAATTTTTAATTTTTAATTTTTAATTTTTAATTTTTAATTTTTAATTTTTAATTTTTAATTTTTAATTTTTAATTTTTAATTTTTAATTTTTAATTTTTAATTTTTAATTTTTAATTTTTAATTTTTAATTTTTAATTTTTAATTTTTAATTTTTAATTTTTAATTTTTAATTTTTAATTTTTAATTTTTAATTTTTAATTTTTAATTTTTAATTTTTAATTTTTAATTTTTAATTTTTAATTTTTAATTTTTAATTTTTAATTTTTAATTTTTAATTTTTAATTTTTAATTTTTAATTTTTAATTTTTAATTTTTAATTTTTAATTTTTAATTTTTAATTTTTAATTTTTAATTTTTAATTTTTAATTTTTAATTTTTAATTTTTAATTTTTAATTTTTAATTTTTAATTTTTAACTTTTAATTTTTTATTTTTAATTTTAATTTTTAATTTTTAATTTTTAATTTTTAATTTTTAATTTTTAATTTTTAATTTTTAATTTTTAATTTTTAATTTTTAATTTTTAATTTTTAATTTTTAATTTTTAATTTTTAATTTTTAATTTTTAATTTTTAATTTTTAATTTTTAATTTTTAATTTTTAATTTTTAATTTTTAATTTTTAATTTTTAATTTTAATTTTTAATTTTTAATTTTTAATTTTTAATTTTTAATTTTTAATTTTTAATTTTTAATTTGTAATTTGTAATTTGTAATTTGTAATTTTTAATTTTTAATTTGTAATTTGTAATTTGTAATTTGTAATTTGTAATTTGTAATTTGTAATTTGTAATTTGTAATTTGTAATTTGTAATTTTTAATTTTTAATTTTTAATTTTTAGTTTTTAATTTTTAATTTTTAATTTTTAATTTTTAATTTTTAATTTTTAATTTTTAATTTTTAATTTTTAATTTTTAATTTTTAATTTTTAATTTTTAATTTCTAATTTCTAATTTTTAATTTTTAATTTTTAATTTTTAATTTCTAATTTTTAATTTTTAACTTTTAACCCTAGAAAGGTATCACTATTTTTTTTTACCAAATCTAGTAACGGGGGTTGAAAACACCCCAATTTCCAAGCGCCCGTATCTCGAGCCCAGTATGGCTTTGAGGATTCCAAGGGGGCTCATTTTTTTCGTCTTTTAAAATCGCGTGAATTAAGTAGTTTTGGCTAAGCGTTTGAAGGGTCCTAAAAAATTGACCAAAAGGATGAAAAACGTGAAAAACTAACAAAAATGGCACTTTTTTCTAAAATCACGATGTCTCAGTGAGTTTTTGTGCGAATGGAGTATTTCCAACGGGGTTCTAAAGGGAAGATACTATGTTTTAAGGGTATTATAGTGGTTTTGGCCAATTATCTAAAAAAGGTATTTATTTTTAGAAATCAAAGTGTGCAAATAGCAAGAATTTGAAAAATCGATTTTGGCCGCACAGGTCGTTATAATCATTAAGAATTTCGTTCAAATTGGTAAAAAATGTCGTTATTTGGAATGATAAACTACAATTATTGAAAAAGAATATTAAATTTATCATTAACATTATTTGACAGTCTATCACGTGGAGTTGTTTTCCACTTATGCTCATGTTTACCCAGAACAATACTTTTTCGTCGTCCACGATAACTACCACTGCTGCTTCCTCGTCCTCTTCCTCTACTTTCTCTCCTCTCTGTATTACACAGTTTCTTGAATGCTGGAGCTGTACCTGAGCCATCATCATCTGACTCCTCCGACTAAAAATTACAATAAATAACTAAGAAACACATTTTCTCGCACCAAAATTTACCTAAAAATATGATTTACATATCTCAATTTCACGCTCGGGCGCAACTTGTTCGTTGTCTGATTCTGCACTTTGCTCCGATTCTGAGCCACTCTCCTCTTCGTTAGATTTTCCTCATCACTTAGATTTTCCACAGGTTCAATGTGATCTTCCTTCTGATTAATTAACTGAACGCCTTCAAAGGTCTTTGTTATAAACTAGTGCCGGGTACCTCGAACAAAAGAACATCCAGTTCATAAAAGGTTACAATAAATTTTGGTGTTGGTAACTTGGTTGGTTGAAATAAATATGATCACAAACTCCGGTTTCAATTTCCCAAATTTTATTCTTCACGTAATGACAAGACAACTTGTCGGTTTGGTGGTTGATGATAAAGAGAACAATTTTTATTATTATTTTATAAATGTTAACAAAAGTTTATCTATTTTACAATAGAGGGCTATCAATCGCTTAGGTGATAATTGCCACTAGATGGCATTACAGATTATATATTAGGTATTAAACGCACTTTATAATAAATAGGAATTGCATTGGTGATAGTACAATTTGAATTAATTTACATTAGTGTGATACAATAACAATAACAAAGTGTCAAAAATAATAACGTAAGAACAAATTATATGATACAAATTCAATTTATACTAAATTAATATGATTGTTTTAGGTAAATGATTATATTCCTGGTTATAAGTAAGTATCTATACGTGTTAATAAATATAATGTGCAATTTTTAGTGAATATCTGTGTTATAATGTACCTAACATAATTTGTTTTGATTACCAAATTCAGATCAAGTTCAAGGTCAAATTATGTTAAGTATATTATTTTGATCTAGTTGGTATTAATAATATTTAATCTAATTTTCTAGGTAACTAATTGATGATTCGATATAATGATACAGGTAAATACATAAGTAATAATTACTAATGTTTATGTGATGTGTTTCAGATTGATGTGTTTCAGGATGAGAGTTTGTTTCCAGGTAAGTATATCATTAGGTACAGTCGCTAACAGTCTTAAATTGTACCGCCTAGCCATTTTTCGAATCTTGAAACAGTGAAAACTAAAGTGAGTATAGTATATATATGTAAATATATATAGTGGGCCACCATACATTCATTACTGCTTCAAAAAGTGTAAAAAATACGAAATTATAAAAAAGTTTAAGATGACGAAAAATATACACAAACTGAAACGCGGGGTGAAAAAACACCCCAGACGCACTTCAAATGTTTACTGCTTCAGCTTCCACGTGCTACTGATGCTGCAAATGTGCTCCTTCTACTCTCAGATGATAAAACTGAATTATGGTTACGGCCCGGTTTGTAAACGTAAACCGTTTGTGTTTGCCGCGAAATTTAAACTGGTCTGGGGTGTTTTTTCATCCCGCGTTTCCTTTCTAGGGTAATTTAGTTGTCCATTGGCTTGTTGTTAAATCATAAGCCATGGCAACACTTTTTTGAACGGTTTGCTGGAAATTTTGACAGCTCGTCAGTCTGATGTTCCGCGTCACGAAACAATAACGCTTTCGCTTGAGGAGCGTTTCGAAGTATTGAAAACTTATTTTCAAAGTCAGTCTAACCGAAATCGAGCACCGTAGTGAAATTGATGAAGAAAGTTCGTGAGTAAGGCTTACTATTGGATGACAGAAGTGGTCCCGTGCTCAGAGAGTGCGCACGCCTGAGAATATTGCGGCTGTGGTCCATAGTGTAGGACACAATTCATTGACCTCAACCTTACGCCAATCGCAGCACCTGATCGTTAGTAGCACCAGCATTTGAAAGCAAAAGACAATCCGCTTCGATATCAGTTCTCTGCGTGGACCAGTTTCATAATGACGTCGATCTATTTAGACGAAGCGTATTTCCATTTCTGGGGCTATGTTAACAAGCAGAAATCGTAGAGAAGCCATTGCGTCCACCAAGAGGGAATATGTGGTGTTGATTTTGGAGTGGCGGCATATTTGGGTCATTTTTCTTCGAACCCGCTGCTGAAAACTTCGTTACCGTCTATGGCGACCGTTACAGAGCATACAGACCAGCTACGCTATGAATGTGAATAACCTTTGGTTTCAACAAGATGGCGCTACATGCTATTCCAGCTTTAAAACTTAACATTGCGACAGTTATTCGTGAAACAGGTGCCGAAATCAGTGAAAAAGTTGTTAAAACTGGACTCACAGGATGGCTAACTGTAAGGCCAGAATAGGGGTCACATGTAAGAGATCTATATTCATTTTACAAATAAAGATGTATATTCATTTTATAGCGTTTTTAAAAACAAAATTTTAAATGACACACCCTTTAGAATTTGCGTTAATGACAATTTTTGATAAAAAAAAACTGTTTTCAGCAAAAAAATTCGGTCCCTATACAGTTCATACGGATTACCCGTTGACTTGAGCTATTTTAATAAATCGGTAGATACCAGTGATTAGCCGACATCGGTCCACCGGAAGTGGCAGGTTTCATACGAACTGAATCGTTTTTGGAATTTTTTTTTTCTAAATAATTTAGAATTTACGAGAAAACGATTAAAAACAAATTGATTTTAAATTAAATTTCAAACAAAATTGGTTCAGATGAAATTATAAATTTTTATTTTTTTACAAAATTCGTGATCTCTACTGTCTAAGCGGGTTGAATATTTGGATTAAAATATCATACTAAGATTTTTCCATTAATTGGGAGATCCTTGCGTATTTTGGTGGAAATCTATATAAAAATGCTTCAAAAGTGTATCGACGTACGTAATTTAGTTAGTAATTTAACAACACATCTAGCTTAGGTTGAATTCAATTAATATAATTCTAACAACCAATTATTATTCCCTAAAAATATTAATTCCCAGAAGTTTTCTCCACAGTATTGGTAACATCTGCTAAACCCAATTTATTCATAAAATATATTTGCATCAAAGTTTGATTCGCTTGGGTCATTTCCCCAATCGACTAAGTTGTGACAGAGTTTGATATTTGTTTTTCCATACCTGTAACCAGTGCATACTTAAACGATTCCAATTAGAAACATAAAAAATTCAAATCAGCCACAAATTTATTTATAAAATAATTTGAATAAACAATTTCATGTAAAATTTATTTCACGTTCGCGCTCGTTTATGCTTTCTATGCCAAAAAAAATATAAAAGTTTGAGGACATGTTTTTTGTTTGCTACACATACGAAAACCGATTTTCCAAGCCAAATCCGTCGCACATTTTCACCGAATATTAATTTTTCTTCTTATATGTTCTCGTGTTGATTTTCTAAATTAAAATAGAAATCTTATCAATTTTTGAAATGTTGAAAATGTTGTCTACATACACATAAACATTATTATTCTATAATAATATAAAACATATTATTTCAGTAGATTTACCTGTAATATTTATGCTTATTCGTGTAAATAAAATCCGCCGATTCAAGTCATGCTTTCATACATGTGTAGTGCTTACTGCTGTTATTTACCTGTAATAAAATTCCAATTTTGTCACGTAGATTTTTTCTCATCGCAAACAGAATTATTAATGTATGAAAATATATTTTTGGATCATCCCATGGCACGGTAACTCGAGAGCCTTATGAGTTACGTTGCATCAACATTTTCAGCTTGTGGATTCTCTAATTTGGATTTTATTATGCTAATATTGATTTTTACTTATTAGGTCAATTAGGAAAGTAATTTTGAACATTTCATGAAACTTAGTACAGATGGATATAAATTAGAAAACCAAACTAAATCGTAACACAAAAAATGTTACATTTCTAATTAGTCAAATATAAAATTCTTGTATTTAACATAGTTCCAGTAAAGATAAACATGGTATTTTTTGTTGTTGTTCTTGTTGTGTGCTAGAGCAAAAATTCTCATTGAACCATATCTATGATTATGTTAAATACACAACATAGCAAACGAACATTACCATTTGATGTTAATATTGCTATACATCGAGGTAGCTACATAGGAATTAGAAAATTAAAATGTTAAGTAAGAAAACCATTTTTAAGGTATTTAAACATTAACAACAAAATATTGTGATGGAAGTAGTCCATATAGAATAGATGTAGGAACGACAAATACCTACAACAAAAACAAGAAACTGCCATTAGATAGAAAGGTAATTTTAATAATATTCAGATATAGGTAAGGATTCGTATTTTTTTGTTTCTTCTGCTGTTATTACAAGGATTTAGATTAGTTAACCTTTTTTGCTGTATTTTAAATAAATTCGTTACGGACAAGTAAATTGACTTCCATTCTTTGCATTTATATTAAAAACGTGCGGGGTCATCTGGAAAATTAGTGGATAGCTTTGCGGAAAAAACTTGCAATTTACAGATAATTAGATTAAGTAAATTTGTTTGAGATCTATGTATGTAGAATGTATGTTTATGTAAACGTATCTATTGCATTAAATAAAATATAGGTAATGTAGGAGTAAGCAATACAACTATGTTGATACTGCTATTAGTAAATGGGAATGCCTTTTTTCAGATTAAGTTCCTTTTGGTAAACATACGTTCAATTTAGTTCTACCAATAAATTTTCTTCATTTAACCCTTGTACGGTCTTCGAGTGAAATGTCACCCATTAATGATTTTAAAGTTATTTTACTTTTTTATTATGAATCTCAGGATGGTTAAAATTTATGAATTCGTTTGTATTATTAAGCATAATAGAAAAACGATGCTGAATTATTTTACAAACGTAAGCAATAGTTGAAATATAAAAGCTTATGTGAGCGACCTTCGGGTGATATTTCACCCTTACATGTATTGGTGCACACTGCACGAGCGAGACACAAGTACTAATGGCAAATATGTACTTTCTTATTGTATCTAGTAGTTCGTACTAGTTCGTGCTGGTCTATACTACATATATTTTCAGCACCTGCAACTTGCACGTGTAAATTTAGTTGCACATGCGCAAAAAATACAAAATAGCTAAATGTTACCTTTGTAGAATTGGTTTCCTTCAGTATGGGCTAGTTATATAGACGAAACCAAAACGGACTGAAACGAAATGAAACGGAAAGACGAAGGAGGCATGGTTATATAGACGAATTGGTGAAACGGTTTTGACATATTCATATTTGTTTTTAATTTTATGCTATTTGAAGTTTACTTCTCGTGTGAATGAAAACTACCTTGGAGAATCCATTTTACATTTGGCGAACTAAATAGAAATATACAAAATATATAAATTTATATAAAATATAAAATATTTTGACAATTTGACATTAGTGCTATTAAGGATAACAAAAAAAACATAACCGATAGTGTATAACCGCAAAAACGAAATGAAAGCAAATTGAATTGAATCAATTCCTCCGTCCGTTTTCGTTTCGTTTCTTCTATATAATTGGTTTAGTACGTTTTCATGTATTCAATTCGCTCATTTCGTTTCGGTCCGTTTCGTTTTCGGATATATAACTAGCCCAGGGAGTCAATTCGCGTTCCATGAAATAATGAAAATGAAAAGTTTTTTTCATTTACAATCGAGTAGGTTTGAATTGCCCATAAGAAATTATAATTTCACACAGTGGAATTTAAAATACGTGCAAATAATTCAAACTACTAGATTGCAAATGAAAAAAAAAATTCATTTTCATTATTTCATGGAACGCGAATTGACACCCAGTAGTGGTTTTTAGTTGTTCAAGTCAAATGATTTTTTAGATATTCGAATATAGTTGAAATATAATTTACAAGTTTTAATTTTTGTAATTATTTTACATACATAATTCGACGTGGTACTACAGGTAAAAGGGAAAATAATTAATTTCTAATGTGCAATTTTGAGCTGTAGGTTGTATTGTATAATAAACAATATATTTTGTAAAATGTAACACTTTTTAGAAAATGGCGAATGTCTTGTCTGATGATGATAATGTAGTAGATTTTGCTTCTGATTCAGAAGAAGAATATCAGCCAGAATTCAACGACGAACATGACGAAGTGATTACTGATAACTATGAAAGTGAGGAAGGATAGACTCTGCGTCAACTAATTGGAATACTACCTTTATATCAAAGGATAAAACCATCACATGGTCGACATTGCCTAATAGATTTGAAAGAGCCCGCACTGAAAATATAATTCGTGAAAGGCCTGGTATAACACGATACTCAGCGTCACGAATAAGAAATGTAAAAGACCTCTTCGAAATATGCTTGACATATTCAATGAAAAAAATAATAGTGGATAATACCAATTTAGAGGGCCAACGAACTTTTGGTGAAAATTGGAACAATATTGATGATATATAGGTATTTTAATTTTGGCTGGCGTTTATAAATGCCATGGTGAAACTGTTGATAATTTATGGGATGATAAAATAGGAAGACCTATTTTTCGAGCTGCAATGTCGAGAAATAAATTCAAAATGATTACTCGGTGTATGTGTAAT
Source organism: Nephrotoma appendiculata (assembly GCA_947310385.1). Lineage (NCBI taxonomy): Eukaryota > Metazoa > Arthropoda > Insecta > Diptera > Tipulidae > Nephrotoma > Nephrotoma appendiculata. The sequence goes on along the minus strand of OX371225.1, from coordinate 268,459,700 downwards.
GTTGTTGGAGATTTAACCAGATGCAATTATTGAAGTTGAGAAGTTTATGGATGGAAGTTAATGATGGATGCTACAGATGATATGATGAAAGAATGCTGATGTTTAAGAAAAGCTGATGACGGGCTGAATTATACTTAGACAATTTTGAATTAAAAAACTTAAGCACTACTTTGAACACTATACTATTTTATTGAATAACCAAAAGAGTTTATTATTTATAATTTTAATGTTTTACAACTTGTTTGTTCGCCAGCTTTGAATTGAATGAATATAAGAAATTTTACAATATATATTTTACATATTATACGTTAAGCTATAACTGTCATGTTTGAATTAATAATTAATGAAGATTGTAGCTAACTTTAATATAAAAATGTACTAATAATGATAAAATTAAATAAAGTACTAGTACGATATACTATATAAATAATTATACATTATAAAACGCACCCATCGTGCTACTACTCTAGTACTACAATATTATATGATAAAAATAATGACAGTTAAGTTGACAAGTTGTGTTTACAAGGTGAATTTTACAGGAATGGCAAAAGATAAGTATAAATTATTGTTATAAAATAAATGTTTGACAATATAAATTATTAATTAGTTTCTTAATTTCAGATGAATATTATTTGGATTAATTTAAGAAAGTGGTAAGTATGTGAAATAATGTTCTGTGTTATTAATGGTTTATTTAATTTTAGGTTGTTGATGTGCTGATTTAACAGGCTAACCCATTCAATTCTGTAGTTGCGGATTTATTTAATAAATTATGTTAAAGTGAAGTATGTATGTTGTTTAATTTCTCCAAACACTCGGGTTATTCGGTTTGTTGAAAAAAAAGATCGGCACGAACGCTGAATCCGCAACAAACTAGCCCCAATTCGTAACCTTTGATATAAATGGGTATGCAATATACCACTTTTGTACGTTCCATAGACGGAGAAAAATTATAGGACACATTTCAATAAAATATGCCGGTGTATTGAGCCGGTGCACTGGTGGAATATAATCGAAAAGAGTACTATAAACTAATATGGACATATGCACTATGGCAGATAGTAAAATTTACTATAAATTTTAACTGTGATTATCTGTAAAATAGTAAATCGTTTAATAATATTTAGCAGTGTTTACTATTATTCAAAGTAGAGAATCTTAATCATTATAGGAAAGTAGGCAAATTATTATATTAATTATTACCATACATCATGGTAGCTGTTATTACGTAAATTTTAGCTATAGTGTTTTATTAAAGCCGAATCTCAAATTCGCACCTTCCAAATAATACTACTACAAGTTGAAAACAGTAACTTTTCAGTAGACGTGTTTTTTTATTATCTCTGGAAAAATATACTAAACGAAAGGTTTGTATTTAGAAGAAAATGTACATTATGATATATTAAATAAAATTGAATTGAGGGTATTCCTAAAAGGATACAGTTTCTTATAATATTTGCTAAAATCTTAGTTTATTAGTAAATTCAGAAAATTTCACTTATTGCACATGAACTTGTAATAGTTTACTTTTTTACACATGGGGAAAGTTAGAATGTTTAAATTTAAGAAACCAAAGAGTTACCAATAAATATTGATACAAAATGAGTTCATCCTCATTTCTCCAATAATTGATACTGTTAAAGTTAGCCCAAAGTTGCCAGCCGAAAGTGAAGAAAAATCGATAATGCAGATTGTGTCTCGACTACATCAGCCGAAAGTTAAAAAAACATATATTTATAATGAAATACCCCAGCCGAAAGTAATAACCTAAAAAACAGCTGAAAACAAATGTTTCATAAGAAAAAACAAAATTTAAATAACCGATTATAATTTATATGAATATACTATAAAGTATATGAAACGTATATGAGAAAATTTCAAAAATTCGTAAAAACTTAACGTTTAAAGTACCGGACAAGTGGTGCATTGGTTAAAGCTTCGGCACTTGGACCGGGAGGTACTGGGTTCGAATCCCATCAGAGGCTAGATGCAAATCGAATTTTCATCATCGATTACGATCGGTGATGTTAATAAACACAACTAAGACCCTCTGATGGAGTGCAGAATTCAGCGCCGATCCACCGTCCATGTCAATGTACAGGTTGACATGGAGCTTGCAATGTGCAGGTTTTAATACCGTTGTGTGAGTAGGTGAATAGGTGAATGGGCTAATGATGTAGCGTGAATGCGTGGTATCACAATGGACCAAAAATGGCCTAAGTGTCAACCACTGAAACCTAAACCTAACGTTTAAAGTGTTATGTCTGACAAAGTTCTCGTTTGAATTGGTTCATCGATGGTTATCGCTGGAAAATTTTCCAGGTCAAGTTTTATGTTGAGAGTCCGGGAAAATTGGGGGGAGTGAAATACACGTGCAAATTTCAAAAATTCGTGAAAACTTAACGTTTTAAGTGTTATGTCTGGAAAAGGTTTCGTTTGAATCGGTTTGTCGATGGTTATCGCTGGAAAATTTTCCAAGTTTAGATTTATGTTGAGAGTCCGGGAAAATTGGGGGAGTGAAATACACGTGCAAATTTCAAAAATTCGTAAAAACTTAACGTTTTAAGTGTTATGTCTGGAAAAGTTCTCGTTTGAATTGGTTCATCGATGGTTATCGTTGGAAAATTTTCCAGGTCAAGTTTTATGTTGAGAGTCCGGGAAAATTGGGGGGAGTGGAATACACGTGCAAATTTCAAAAATTCGTGAAAACTTAACGTTTTAAGTGTTATGTCTGGAAAAGGTCTCGTTTGAATCGGTTTGTCGATGGTTATCGCTGGAAAATTTTCCAGGTTTAGATTTATGTTGAGAGTCCGGGAAAATTGGGGGAGTGAAATACACGTGCAAATTTCAAAAATTCGTAAAAACTTAACGTTTAAAGTGTTATGTCTGAAAAAGTTTTCGTTTGAATTGGTTCATCGATGGTTATCGCTGGAAAATTTTCCAGGTTAAAATTTATGTTGAGAGTCCGGGAAAACTGGGGGAGTGAAATACACGTGCAAATTTCAAAAATTCGTAAAAACTTAACGTTTTAAGTGTTATGTCTGAAAAAGGTCTCGTTTGAATCGGTTTGTCGATGGTTATCGCTGGAAAAATTTCCAGGTTTAGATTTATGTTGAGAGTCCGGGAAAATTGGGGGGCGTGAAATACACGTGCAAATTTCAAAAATTCGTAAAAACTAAACGTTTAAAGTGTTATGTTTGGAAAAGATCTCGTTTGATTCGGTTTGTTGATGGTTAAAGCTGGAAAATTTTCCAGGTCAAGTTTTATGTTGAGAGTCCGGGAAAATTAGGGGGAGTGAAATACACGTGCAAATTTCAAAAATTCGTAAAAACTTAACGTTTAAAGTGTTATGTCTGGAAAAGTTCTCGTTTGAATCGGTAAATCGGAAAATTTTCCACCTTTAACCATCGATGAACCAATTCAAACGAGACCTTCTCCAGACATAACACTTAAAACGTTAAGTTTTTACGAATTTTTGAAATTTGCACGTGTATTTCACTCCCCCCAATTTTCCCGGACTCTCAACATAAAACTTGACCTGGAAAATTTTCCAGCTTTAACCATCAACAAACCGAATCAAACGAGATGTTTTCCAGACATAACACTTTAAACGTTTAGTTTTTACGAATTTTTGAAATTTGCACGTGTATTTCACTCCCCCAGTTTTCCCGGACTCTCAACATAAATTTTAACCTGGAAAATTTTCCAGCGATAACCATCGGTGAACCAAATCAAACGAGACTTTTTCCAGACATAACTCTTTAAACGTTTAGTTTTTACGAATTTTTGAAATTTGCACGTGTATTTCACTCCCCCCAATTTTCCCGGACTCTCAACATAAAACTTGACCTGGAAAATTTTCCAGCTTTAACCATCAACAAACCGAATCAAACGAGATCTTTTCCAAACATAACACTTTAAACGTTTAGTTTTTACGAATTTTTGAAATTTGCACGTGTATTTCACTCCCCCAGTTTTCCCGGACTCTCAACATAAATTTTAACTTGGAAAATTTTCCAGCGATAACCATCGGTGAACCAAATCAAACGAGACTTTTTCCAGACATAACACTTTAAACGTTAAGTTTTTACGAATTTTTGAAATTTGCACGTGTATTTCACTCCCCCCAATTTTCCCGGACTCTCAACATAAAACTTGGCCTGGAAAATTTTCCAGCGATAACCATCAACAAACCGAATCAAACGAGATCTTTTCCAGACATAACACTTTAAACGTTTAGTTTTTACGAATTTTTGAAATTTGCACGTGTATTTCACTCCCCCTAATTTTCCCGGACTCTCAACATAAATCTAAACCTGGAAATTTTTCCAGCGATAACCATCGACAAACCGATTCAAACGAGACCTTTTCCAGACATAACACTTTAAACGTTAAGTTTTTACGAATTTTTGAAATTTGCACGTGTATTTCACTCCCCCCAATTTTCCCGGACTCTCAACATAAAACTTGACCTGGAAAATTTTCCAGCGATAACCATCAACAAACCGAATCAAACGAGATCTTTTCCAGACATAACACTTTAAACGTTTAGTTTTTACGAATTTTTGAAATTTGCACGTGTATTTCACTCCCCCTAATTTTCCCGGACTCTCAACATAAATCTAAACCTGGAAATTTTTCCAGCGATAACCATCGACAAACCGATTCAAACGAGACCTTTTCCAGACATAACACTTTAAACGTTAAGTTTTTACGAATTTTTGAAATTTGCACGTGTATTTCACTCCCCCCAATTTTCCCGGACTCTCAACATAAAACTTGACCTGGAAAATTTTCCAGCGATAACCATCAACAAACCGAATCAAACGAGATCTTTTCCAGACATAACACTTTAAACGTTAAGTTTTTACGAATTTTTGAAATTTTCCTGTATAAGTTTCATATACTTTTTAGTATATTCACATAAATTATTGTCAGCATTTAAATTTTGTTTTACTTATGACACATTTGTTTTCGGCTGATTTTTTAGGTTATTCTTATTACTTTCGGCTGGGATATTTCATTATAATATATGTTTTTTTTTATTTTTCGGCTGATGTAGTCGAGACACAATCTGCATTATCGATTTTTTCACTTTCGGCTGGAAAAGTGGAAACTTTCGGTTAACTTTAACAAGCTCAATAATTGTCCAAAAGTTTCACTTACGTTTTGTGAGTTTTATTTATTTTCACATAACACAAGACACTTTCCTATTAAAGTTACAATGCGCAATGATATCAGGCAGAGATAAAAACTAATTTAATGTAGCGTAGATTAAATTCCTTTAACAAAAGAATAAAATTACTATGCGAATTCCATAATTAATGGGAACTACCAAAACCAACACCAATATAAAGCCATGCTAATGAACAAATACAGAAAAAACTATACTATATATAGTTGTATTAGAATATATCTGTTCATTGTATGTGCACACTAGTTTAATAAATAGTGGTGCGAAAGGAAAAAAATAACATGGGATTGTTAGTGTAACCAACACGATCTTCTGTAGTTTGTTGTATATTGGTATCTGCGTTTCAGACTTTGTTCAGGGCTTTTAATTGTTGTTGTTTTTGGGACTACTCCTAGATGATATAAGTAATGGTACTATTCCATCAAGAAAACAGGAAAATTTTGCTGAACATCAGAGAAAGACAAGAACTAAAATTTACATTAGAGCGACTGAGACACAGCATTTTTATTTTATGGTAGAAAAAATTGGGGAAATTTTGAAATCAACAAAAACTAACCTCACATTTTTTAAATAAACAACTAAAAATCTTTATTTTTAAAAATTAACAATTAATTTATATCGCAAAAATTGATAAAAAATTAATATCATTTTTGAGATGAGCAAAAAATATGTGGTTTCATTATTTTGATTAATTTACGAAAATATCTAAAAAATGTTCTACTATAAAATATGGAGGAGAAATTTGTGACAAGTTCGTAAATGAACCTAAAATTTCATAGTCCTGTCATACTGACAGCATCCAAAAGCATCAAAGAAGTTTCTCAAACATTTTAATATGTACTCTAAGAAATGAAATAAATAATAAATTAGATAAATTTAACAAAAATATTTAGATAATTAGATAAATAAATTCGATAAATTTACCAAAAATATTTTATAAATATTTAGTTTTACACAATAATAAATCTAGTGAATACGTAAGTTTAAAATTTAAGTGCTGTGTGCAGTGTGATACTTGTAATGGTTACTCCAACGAAGACGTCTTGTTGAACGTCATTCATATTCAAAACACCGTTACCACAGTAAGAGCTAGATTTGATCGTGAATTTCATTAAATGTGCTAATTTATTTTGTGTTTCTATTGTAGAATGACGATGAAGATGAAGTAGATCGGTGGCCCAGTACTAGTAGTGTAAATGTTTCGGTACTGGAAGATAATGAAGAGTTGAAGTTTGTTTGCAACAGTTCATGGACACAGGACAATGTAAGTGGTGATTGAAAACCGCTTGGCTAATCTTTCTAACTAATCTGTGTTTTTTATGTATTCGTAGAAAATCAACAAAGATTGCATTTCAAACAAATTGAATCGATACATTGGTCAATTTTTTTACTGGCCACCGTAAAAATGTCAAAAATTTCCAAGTATTTGGTGCCTTATTGGAAGCATCGAGTAAAATGTATGGTTACCGGGTCGATATCGTGCACAAGTAAGTGATTCGAATGTATGGTAGTTTATCTTATGAATGTCAGCGGTAAAAAAGACGGTGAAATAAATGACAATGAAGGGGGAATTGAAAAAGATGTTCCAATTACTAAGGGTAGTAATGATGTACAGAATCCAAAAGCAAAGGCCAAGGTTAAAGCAAAAAAACGACGTCAACAAATAAATGGTAAAGTATATATGGTACCTTTCTTAGATCCTGTATTTGCCGATATAAAATCCTATTTATGCGATATGAATAGTTCGAATCGAGCTTTTCTAAATACGCTGGAATCTAATAACTCGGAAATTTTATTTGATTACGATTATGCGTACTGGGATAATTCACCAAATGGATTTATATACTCAATGAAGACGCACCCGTTGTAAAAGAAATTTTAAATGCAATACAAAAAGCTGGACGGCCCGTTAAAATTCGTTTAGGGGAATATATTTAGGGAATACAATATTAGTGATAAGCCGTGCGACATGAATAAGTACGTATTTGGCTGAAAACATCTAAGAAATCGCTCTATTACAATCTTTTTAACCGGATATTCAACTATCGACTGAGCAGAGCCCGCCGAATGATCGAAAACTGTTTCGGAATTCTCTCTGCCAAATGGAGAATTTTTAGAACACCTATAAATGCAGATGTGTGTTTGGTGGAGCGAATTGTATTAAGTAGTGTCTGCTTGCACAACTGGCTACGCAAAAATAATAATAATTATATATTTACGGACAGTATAAATCGAGAAACTGGTAATAAGATTTTTCATCAATAGTTTAAATGATTTTACCCATGATTGTAAAATTTATATTTAATTTAAAGGATCACAAAACAATCAGCCGAATGCGCTATTGCCACTTCAGCCGAGCAACAGAAATTCCACAACGGTGGCAAAATCAACGCGTGATAAATACGCAGTGTATTTTTCTGGAGAGGGTCAAGTGGAGTGGCAGAACTCAAAAATTTAGTGATGAGTATTGTTCCTTAATTTTATTATGAATATACAGTTGCATAAAAACCTATTTTTTCAATTCATTTTCTTCGGCCATTTCATTTGTACCTGAAACGAGAAACAAAAAATAAAAAAATTAGTATTTCATTGTGCAAATAAAGGAACGATACAAACCTTTTCATATTCCATCTATAGTTGTCGTATGTAATTTCTTCGTCCTTATAAAATTCAAATAAGCATCTACAGTTACTATTCAATTGGATCCTTAAACGAAACAAAAAATAAAATTCAATCAATCAACTTCTATTATATTTTTGAAGAATATTAATGTACATCTGGTATCATGTTACAATTGTAATGTAATATTTTTTCTTACCCAGCAATTAAGTATAATTATAGGTATCAGTTCTCGTGTTCCTGCAGATGTAAAAAGTATGGTCAATTAATAATTTTAAAAAACGTCAGGAACACACTTCTTACCTGTTGGGTCGTCGCGATTCGAAGTGCCCTTAAAAAATCCTCCTGCATTTTAAGCCGCGTACATATTTTTAGACGTTTTAAATGTGTTTTCATTAATGCACAGAATGAATCCAGCTCTACTTCTAAATCGTCTTGGGGCATTGTAGCTTCGGCGCAAATTAACTCATGCTTTTTAAATTCTAGATCCAGATATCTCCATTTAAGGTCTGATTTGTCCTCCGTGCGGCTGTCTTAATATATAAATATTGTTGCACAATAGGGCCACCGAATATGATATGATGTGACACGAACTTATAGGCTCAGATTCATATCACACACACTTACATATAAACACAGATTGTTGTATGACTACATATATACGTGTTTGTATACCTTATTTGTATTTATGAAAACGTATCACTCATACAATTTTTTAATTATTTAGTCATTCTTGTTAAATTTTAAAAATTAAATATTCAAAATTCAAATACAGAAAAACCTCGATTTAACGGACTAATTGGGGAATCCGTTAAATCCGAATGGAATTTTTTTAAATTTAATCGACTATAGATTTTGTACTTGTTCTGGAATATGGCCACCTAGGACAGAATTTATTTATCTCTTAACCGATTACCAAGGGATTTTGTTTGTTGGATGGAAATGAGATTCATAAACAGTTTTTAGAAGATGTTCTGGAATATGGCCACCTAGGACAGAATTTATTTATCTCTTAACCGATTACCAAGGGATTTTGTTTGTTGGATGGAAATGAGATTCATAAACAGTTTTTAGAAGATGTTCTGGAATATGGCCATCTGGGATTCTTAAATTATTATTGCATAAATTTCTGGAATATGGCCACCTGGGACGGAACTCGATCAATTCTTAACTGATTATGATGGGATTGGGTATGTTGGATGGGAATGGGATTATTAAAATATTTTTGGAAGAAGTTCTGGAATATGATCACCTGGGACGGAACTCGACCAATCCTTAACCAATTATGATATGATTGGGTATGTTGGATGGTAATGGGATTATGAAAAAATGAAAAAATAGTAGTCACATAATAATCAGTTAAAAATTGGTTGAGTTCCGTCCTAAGTGGCCATATTCCAGAACTTCTTCCAAAAATAGTTTAATAATCCCATTTCCATCCAACATACCGAATCCCATCATAATCAATTAAGAATTGGTCGAGTTCCGTCCCAGATGATTATTTTCCAGAACTTCTTCCAAAAATAATTTAATAATCCCATTCGCATCCAACATACCCAATCCCATCACTATCAGTTAGGAGTTGGTCGAGTTCCGTCCCAGGTAACCGAAAAATGGAAAATAAAAAAATTGTCCGTTAAATCGAGTGTCCGTTAAATCGAGCGTCCGTTAAATCGGGGTCCGTTAAATCGAAAGTTTACTGTAATTAACGTTCAATCTGCTCCATCTTATCTAATGAATCTAATTCAATTAACCTAAGTCAACAATCATCATTCTACATATACACACCAGGGTAACTTGAATCCGGTAGCTTCTTTGTTTGTTTCCCGCTTACCTATAAAGCAGTCTCATTTTATTAGAAAAGGGGAAACAAATGAGGAAGTTACCGGATTCACTGGTATGATATACACCCTAGTGTAGATATGCACAATCAATATATTTGTATACCTATATACGCGTGTGATTTGAGTGTAAGTGTGTGCGAAAATCCATTTACACGCAGCTACATATATACATAAACCCACATGCAAGTACCTACATACATTCGAACCAAGATTCACGCATGCCAAATAACTTACAAATAACTTACTTGAAAGTTTGCGTTTCCGCGGCTGAGGACGAGATGCTTGCGACTTTGCTGGTTCTAAGGCCGGATTTGAATCCATACTAAATTCCCCTTCAAGTGTAATTTCTCCATTACTAATTTCTATAGAGCTAAAAGACAAAATGTATGGCATGTATAAACATATTTAAAACCTGAGATAATTAAATAAATTTCGAATAAGTACCTTCTTGGCATGGTAGTGCCCTTCAAAAAAGGCAACATGCTGCTATACTTATACGTCGGTTGCCCGCCTGCCGACCCACTCGCACATTTTTTTTCGCTTCTGATCTGATTGGCCTTAATGTTCTCTCATATTTTTTTTTGTTTTCAACACTGCTTCGGTGCTTACTGGTATATCTGTAACATAAAAATAAATAATAACAAACAATTTATATTAAGAAAATGTAATTACATACCAGAATCTCTTGCCACATCTTCCCATAAGCGACATTTTAAATTTTTATTTTTAAAATTGGAATCATGAATATTCCACAGCGCTGGACGCAGTCCAACTGCTACAATTATTTTTTCTAAAATTAAATTACAATATTGAATTAGGATATTGGATTGAAATATTAGGATGCTGTATTGAAATGTAATATACCGTTGCAGAACTCGATGGGGGGTATTGCGGCAACTGCTTCATGGTTGTAAGTGAGATCATCTGTTTCAAGGAAAAATAATAATTTAGTAACCTTATTAATTTAAAAAGCGACAGTTAATAACATTTACCTTCATTATCGAATTCCTCGCCATTAAAATTTGATAAAAAATGTTGTGCAGACTGTTGCAAGTCGTTTGCCGGTTGGGCGATGGTGTTCTCTAGAACCACAACAGTTTTGTTACCTAAAATATAATAAAATACAGTATTGTTAATATTGTGTTTTGAATTAGGTAGATACAATTTATTGGGAAATAAATTATTCTGGACGTAATGAAAACAATAATATAACTTTTGCAATTATTTCATAATAATCGGATAAGTCGATTGTTTTTCAACTATCAAATAATTAAGATATAAGAATTATTAAGATTTTTTTTTTAAACTTCAGTGCCGTTAAAATTTCAGTAGGAACTGTGGATTTAATGTACTTTTCAAATTTCACTTTTCACAAACTTGAATATCAAATAACTAATAACTATTTAAATTTATTTTAATTAAACTTACCGTAATTTTCCATTTTTTTTAAATTGATTTATATTTATTATTTAATCAAGAAAACTTTTACTTTTCAAAAACTCTAACCATAACATAATTAATCTCTTCTCACCACCTGACACTATAAAAATTTATCTAAAATAAAATTGAAAATGAGTAGGGATTTTTTTTTTCTGTTGGTTGCTATAAAAAATACTCGAGTTGATATTTTTTTTGAAAAATTTATGGCAACACAACAACAATTTGCTCAGCAAATGCTCAGCATGCTATAATCGGATGCGCCTTCTCTCAATAGTCGATCTATATTTTTGTCTCGTTTTAATTTTGCTGAGATTTTTGCTGGTGATATTTTTTCCCTGTGGAATAGTACCATAATTGGTTCGCATTATAGGAGTAATTCCTATATTGCACTGAATACTATGCAAAATGGATCATCTACTATAAACATAGTAAATTATACAATTATTATAGTACCGCTTACCATAATTTGGTTCGCATACATAAATAGGAAAAAAGATTGTGATTTTGTTTCTCCGTGTACGAAAACGTAACTGTAGATGAACAGCTGGTTGTTTTTCGTGGTTGCTGCCCATTTATTGCAGTATATATAGTCTAAGCCTGCAAAATACGGCATAAAAATTTGGGCTTTCTGTGATAGCAAATCGAATTTCTCTTAGAATATGCAAGTATGTATAATTGAAAACTAGCCAATGCTGCTCCAGGGTCAAAGAGCTGTAGCAGATCTAGTACAAAATTTGAAGTGTCGCAATAAATATGCGATAATTTTTTTACAACTCTAAATTTAGCCAAGGCGCTACTAGAAAGAAACAATACTGTTGCTGGAACACTTCGCGCAAATAAAACATTTCTGCCTGCAATTACCAAACAGGAAATTCGACGACGCCCAGTATTGTTCATAGTACGTTTTATTTCCACGAAAACTATTGATATCGTGCAGTTTGTCCCGAAAAAATTCAAAAATGTTAATGTGCTAAGTACCTTCCACTACAACACAACTGTCGCTACTGATGCTAAAAAGCTACCCGAAATGATATCTTTTTATAATAAAACAAAAACTGGTGTGGTTACGTTACACTAAATTTTTGGAACATATACAGAAAAGCGAGAAACAAATCGTTCGCCGCTTGCCTTATTTATTGTGGAAAAAAGTGGACCTTGGTTGGAACAAGAACGAATTGTTCAAGTGGCGTTTGTTTCTGGAGTAACTTGGGGCTGATCTTGTCCAAAATAAATACTAAGAAGATCGTTGTTACCAAGAGGAAATTATTCATTGCAGCTTGTCACCAATTTGCGAGCCACACATGCTACCGCATCTACTAATATAGAGACTTGCAATGTGTTAAAATCCTCTGGTGTAATGGAAGCAACATCTGCACCGAGTGAGCCCAGTATTGAGCAAATTTTACACAAAAAGGATCGAAAAGCATATTCAATTTGCCATATAGCTGTCAGGCACCAATTTGTGGTGAACATAAGGTCGCTATTTATTTCGGTTATGAATGTAATCCATTATAAATTTAATTTATTTAAGTTTAAGTGTTCAAATACAAATAAAATATTGAAATATGTGATATTTGGATAGATATGTATATGAATTTTAAATAATATATACATATTTGAGTGAAGTTTCACCCGAGAAATGTATGTGTAATTTTTTTGAGATTCGTGTGAAGGTTAAATAAAGATTTTTATAGAAATAAAAATTAATAATTCGTTAGTTAAACATTCATATTACACTTAATTTACACGTAATAACAATAATAATTTAACGGATTTGAAACATCTGGTCAGAGTTACCGTCCATCCCAATTTTGTCCAAAAATAATTAACGTGAGCTGAATGCGAATTTGAACAGGCCAATGGACGATAGGGAATCCAGTAACTATAGACTTTTTTATTTTCCAATTTACGGTTCTAGGTTAGGTCATTAATTCCAACTTGAGCTTTATATGAATCTGTTGATTCTGATTGTGATGTTTTACTAATTGAAAAGCTTATTTATAACAGTAAGATTCACCATGGAGTAGTCTACAATCCTAACAAAGCTGCGTTTTTTTGAAAAAACAATCGAGTAGAGTTCGCGATAGCTTTTTTCTAATTTATCCAAATTAAAATTAAAAATTTAATTTTTTTTAAATTACATAATTTAGATCTAATATTAATCTAAGTATAACAAAAAAAAGTGCTTCATAAAATTTCTATAGTTTACTTATAATATCGATGTTCCGTATAGTTCTGAACAGTTCTGTATAATAACGGAACTGTTCAGAACTATACAGAACATCGATGTTACAAGTAAACTATAGAAGTGTTATGTTATAATTAGATTATTATTAGATCCAAATTATTTAATTTAAAAAAAATTAATTTTTAATTTTAAATTGGATAAATTAGAAAAAAGCTGCCGCGAACTCTACTCGATTGTTATTCACAAAAAACGCAGCTATTGTTGAAAATATCTTTGACATATACAACAAGAATGTCCCGATCAGAACTACTACCATTGTCCCTCTTTAGTCTAAATGATTCACATCTGAAATAAAAGAAGATGAACAGTGCATATGGAAAATGGAAAAATTACGCCTCTTAAACGTATATCAAATGTGTTTTGGAGAAAAATAAAAAAATTTGGTGTTGGTAAATACAATATGGTGGAACAAATACTGTTGACCAATAATGAACTAAATACATATTTTCGTTAATTGGTTAAATGTAAACGCTAGTTGGTCAAATATTTAACGAAACTATTTTGCAATTTCATTTTAACTAAAATTAAAAATTTAATTATTATTTATTTTTTTAATTAAAAATTTATTTTTAGTTTGAAAATTTAATTTCAGAATATTTAATTTCTGTTTTTAATGTCTGAGCAATCATATCCGGTTTTCATTGACTTGTTTTTCATTTGAAAAACATTATTAGTGAGTTCCAAAATGGTTTTTTGCCGGGTGGATTTACGATTACTGAACTAATACGGTTTTTCAGCCGAATTAATTTAGCACTGTAGGAGATCGTGAACAGGTTGATGTCATTTATACCGATTTTTCTAAAGCTTTGCTAACGAAAGCAATACGTAAAAATAACGAGCGCTGGTCCATTCCGTTCACCTGGGACCAATACTTTTTATAATCTTTATTAATGACATGGTTCAGTGTTTAAATTATTGTAGTTGTCTTTCATATGCAGATGATCTAAAAATGTATGCCAACATTAATTCTTTTATTGACACTCAGCGTCTGCACCGTGAATTGACTTATTTTGTAATCGATGTGAACGCATACCAGACATCCCGTAATAGATCTTCGAATAATTTTTTCCAAGAAGCCTAACATTCAATAAACACATTAATTACAAAGTTGGTATTTCGTATTTTATGTTCAGTTTTATTAAAGACATAGCGGAGAATTTCAGAATATGCCATGGTTAAATGCTATCCCTTCTATCGGATTCTTGTGGAATGAATTGCTTTACGATGTTTACCATACCCCCGAAATCGCCTTTTAATGATTAACTTACAAAGTCTAGATCATAGACGCGAAATAGCCTGTGCCGTGTTTGATCATGATATTCTGTGATATAGGATTGGATTAACATTTATGCCTTCTTTAACTGCTTCGATTTTGTCATTTTGAGAGAACTGTTCAAAAAACGTTTATTATAATTTGTTTTGTTTTACTTTGTGTTTAAAATTTATTTTTAGTACTTGTTTGTACAATATTATATTTTACTATAATTAAGCTACTCCACAAATTGGGAGACCCAGTGATTTTTGACGAAAATCCACTGGAAATGGCAAATTCCATAGGAGCTTTTTGGTTTTGTTCAAATATTTTAAAGTATCTAGCATTTACGATAAAATTATTAAAAACATAATTAACTGACAAAACAAATTGGTTCAGATAATTTTTTAAATTTTACTAGAAATGACATTTCTACAGTTTAAGTTTTAGGTAAAGTGACTTTTTAATCAAGAGATCCTTCCAAACTTTGGTGGACATCTGTGTATCGAATATTGTAGCTTTCTTCGAAGCTTTTTCAATTTTTGCAATGATGTCTAAAACTTTGGCATTTATAAAATACAACAAAAAATTAAGGGTTACCTTATTGAAATTTTTGCTTACAAATAATAATTGTCGATTATAAAAGACAGTTTTACTGAAAGGCTGGTAAGCTTATTTGTTCGCTTTAGAAATGAAATGTAGTGTATTTGGTTCGTGCTAAAAGAAAGTCGGTTGTTGGCCACAACATATTCACCCCTCAATTTTTTCTGTTAGGATATATGTAGGCATTCACTGCTGCAAATTTTTTACTTTTATGCGATTTTACATTTAAAGAGTGAACATATTTTGTAATGTGGGCATCCTACATTTTATACTTAAACAAACGCCCTCTACTATTCCTTTTAGAATATTACGTACTAATACCTTTTTCATATCTATACAAATACGTTCGTTCCTATCGTATAATCTACAAGAATTACTATCTTAGATACATACTTAATATATTAAAATACAGAACAACTTTAGATATTCAGTATTCGAATCCTTTATTTTTTATTTTTTAAAAAGGAAATCAAGGATTCTGTTTTAATCTTGGAGGATTTATTTTCTTTTAATTTTAAATATTACAGTATATAGCGTTTTATAAACGTATATAAATTCTATGTACTCGTACATATGTCATATAGTTTTATCGTTGTTTTGTCACACACACCCACACACACACACTTAATTAAGGATCAAGAAATGTATAAATGTTAAAGACGTTTAAACTTTACTACAAACAGTATACATAATATAATGTTATAAAGCTGAGTTCTAAATAAAATGTTCGTATCTAATTGTCACCTCCCCATAGAGGAGTCAGACGACACGACATGTGTTTAATAATTCGGAGAAAAATTACCTCGATAAATTCTTCCAATTTTTTGTTCGCTATTTTTGTAAAATACATACACGCGATATATTTCGGTACAATCTAATAAGATAACAACAAATTTTTAATAATATTCCCCAAAGCACATGAGATATATTACAATCGGTGTGTGTGTGTCTGTTACATCAAATAATGATGATCTAGACATGTAAATCTCGCACAAAAACTAATTATTTTTCTCGTACAGCGTCAGCTCCATATATCAGCCAGATATCAGCAACAAGCATAATGTTCATTGTACACCTCTAGACATCTACATCATTAGATCAAATTATTTCAATTCGATTTGTTGTTGCTGTTATTGTTGTCGCTGTGTTATTATTTCGAATAACATGACATATATGAAGAAAAAACAATTTTTTTTATACAGAAGCTTTAATATTCTAATAGCGAACTGTCTAGTACAATAAAGCAGCAACAGAAAAAAATATTCGTAATAATAACAAATTTAAATTCATTCATAGGTTAGATCATTAGGATTCACAAAAAATGGGAAAACTTGCATATCGGCAACGCAATCGTATTATATATGTGGATATGGTAGGTAGGGAAGAATTGAAATCTATAAACTGAAATTCTTCTCACGTTTGTGACTTTTTATGTTATTTTTCGCTTAAAAAGATTAATTTTGCTTTCATCGTCCTTAAATAGGATTTCCATAAGCGCAAGCAAAATACTAAAATGACAAAACTTATTCGATTTTCCTTCTAAATATATTATATTCCTGTTTATCGTGTTATGTCTTATATTATGTATGTATGTGGCACTTACATATACTCGCTTATTCGTATACACGTAGATATATATACAAAACAAACCAGAGGGAGCTTTTTTCTATATATTATTAATGTTGCAAATCTCAGAAATGTAGAAATTTCTCATTTCTTTGTATATGACTAGAAAATAAATTAAATGCATTACATCTTAAAATATTTATGTCATGATCTTTATGAATAATAAGGTGGTGGTGGTGGCGATATGATGAAACACTCTGATTTATAAATACTCGTAGTTGTATAGGTATGCAGATATAAAAACGCACCTATAATAAATGAATTTTCTTTTACAAATTATGAAAATTCCTATAATTACAAACATCGCACATATACCGTGTGTCCATTTCAAAAATTTCACTAACGGCTAGACTTTGTTTTCAGAAAAAATAAGGATTTTGGAATCGTCTACAAGTTGGTGTCAAAAATACCGTTTGCGAATTATTTGTCCATTATGTGTGTAATATGAAGACGATGAGACAACAATGGTAGAATAGTAAATACGTTTTTATCGATATAATCTCAATTGTTTCATACAAGGTATTATGCTCCATCAATTAACGGCTCCGACAACTAAAGAGGAAGGAGGACCAAATATTAGGAGTCCTCAAATTCAACGTATTTCGCGATCTTTTTTATTAGGTCTACAAATAAGTTTTAGGACACTTTTTGAAAAATTCAAAATTTATTTTTATATAAAGTAAATAACATTTATTCATCAAAATAATCTCCATCATTTTGAATGACCTTTAGCCATCTTATAGGCAATTTACGGATGCCTGCCGCAAAGAAACTTTCATCTGATGAGGAGAGAAAGTTATCGACCCATTTTTGCACTTCTTCAAATTTTTTAAATCGTACCTCAGACAATTCATTTTGCATCTTCCTAAATAAGTGAAAATCAGTTGGAGATACGTGTGTAAAATACGTCGGGTGTGATACAATTTCCCACCCAAGTTCCATTAACGTATTCTTTACTGATTTATCTACATGTGGCCTAGCGTTGTCATGGAGGAGTTTTACTGGACGTTTTTCTTTACCTGTATATGGACGCTTTACTTCAATTTTTTTATTCACTTTTATAAGTTGTTGTCGAAACAGTTCGGCAGTAACTGTTTGACCAGGTTTCAAAAGTTCATAATATAATACGCCTTTCATATCGCAGCATATACACAGCATGACCTTGTTACAGTGAATATTGCGCTTTGGCGTTGAATTTATTTGTTTGACAACCGGGACCTATCCATTGATATTTAAGTTTTGTGTTATCAAAATAAATTCATTTTTCGTCACCTGTCACAATTTTTCACAAAAAAGATTTCCTTTGCTGATAATTGTAAAGATTCACGCAAGTGTTAAGTCGGTTATTTTTGTTTTGTTCAGTTAATAAGTGTCGCACCAATTCTGTTGCTTTTCTAATCTTTCCAATTACTTTTACGCAATATGAGAGTTGGTTTTCCGTCTGGCAAGAGTGTTTATCCAGCAACGGTTGCAGTTACTCGTCGTTTACTTTTAAGGGAGCTCCAGAACGTTCACGGTCACAAACATCAAAGTCACCTTCTCTAAAACGCTCAAACCAATATTCACATGTACTTTTAGCTACAATATTATCCCCAAGAACAGAATAAATCGTTTCGCATGCTTTACGAACATTTTTTCCTTGATGGAATTCATAACGAATGCAATGTTTTATAAACAGTTTATTGTTCTGCATGTTTTGTTTAGATAATTTAAAGGTTATGTTTAGGGATGATTACATTTTAATACTACATACCAAGCCCTACATTATCATATGTGGGTAGTCAGTTTTTTTGATTTCTCTTTTCTATATAATAAAAAATAAAAGTGTCCTAAAACTTATTTGTAGACCTAATAACTTCCGCCAGTGAGAGGAACGAGGTTTTTTAACCAACCATTACTATTTCTCCCAGCTCTGAACAGAACTTTTACTAGTAGAGCTGACGGAGAATATGCATCAACTGCGAGATAAATTGTTTGCTGATCTTCTCATCGATCTACTAGTTGGCAAGATGACAGGAGCTGAGAACTATTTGTTGATGTTGAAGAGATAGACCGACACTGGGCACTCCAAACCGGATATTCTGCGCTTACGAAACCATTTCTTAGAAACACCCGATGTGTGGCATGGGATAAAAACGTCGCCTGGACATTTGTTGAAAAAACCTTGCGGACGGATGACATTAAAACTTCCGATAGCATACTGGTGTATGTCAAAGAATTCATCCTTCCCACGTCGACAAACAATTTCCCGACGCCTGCCGTTGACATGCAGTCCCAGATTCCACACTTCCACTATCAAATTTCATTATAGAAACCAAGAAGTCAGGATGGTATTCTTAAGCACGTCCCCCAAAGCTTATGTATAACTGACCTATCTATATTTAATGCTGAATAATAACGTCTACGGTAACTTATCTCAATATTGATTTCATCGGACCAAAGCACTTTAGTCTCGTCTTCAACCTTTCATCTTTTATATTTTTGGCTCATTCTATAATCTGACCCTCTGGTGCCTTTCAGTAAGCATTGTTTTTTTAATCTTATAACCTCTCAATCCATATATTCCAGAAGCCTTCTTCTGACCATCTGAGGAGAGATTTTTGTAATTCCAGCTTCACTGAGGTCAGAAGCAAGCTCTGGAGAGGTTTATCTTCTTGCAGCAAGTGACATTCTGGCAAATTGTCATTCATCGCGAGATGTAGTTTTCCGAATTCTTCCCGTTTTTGGTCTGTCCTGATGATACTTCAGTCACCGCAAATCATTTTAATGCAGATCGTACAGCTTTCCTGGAGCATTTCACTACTTTTGAAGTTTTTACTAGCCTTGCCCACTTAATAAAATGATTCGGTGCCGATCATCAAGCTTAAATGTTTATTTTTTAGACTCATAGTTCCAGAACAACAAATTAAAAAAAATTATAATAATTTAATGTTTCACCAAAAACAAAACAAAAACTCACTTAGTGTAAACGCTTATAAAATACATTATAATCACTTTTTGTACCGTTTGTGGCGGTTCAGATTCATAAGCCGAAAATAAATAGTAGAAGGTATTAAGAATTTTGTTTATGTACATTTTGAATAATAGTTAACTTTCAATTATTAGTTGTGTAACCTATATAGTGTACTTTCTCGCAGTATTAATATCGACTGTCATAATTTATTATGTAAATAAAACAAAATTTACAATGGTAAATGACAATCGATTTGCTCCAATTTGACACCGAAAGCAAACAAGCAATCTGTATTATCGACTGCGATGTTCATATAACACTCGACAATACTGACATCTATGTTCGGGTAGTTAAATGGTTGAATTCAGCATTTTGTTGAACTGATCATTTGTCGTCAACTTCATTTTTCGCGCTGTCAATTGGATTGAAAATATAAACTCAATTTTTGCTCGGTCACCTTTTTTGAGATATTCGAGCCACCATAATCAACAATTTTTGGAGTTAATAAAAAATATATTAAATTAAGTTTAAGAGTTATAAAATAAATATTTTTATAAGAGTGTTGGTGTATCTTTATTTAATTAAGTTCACAATTCCTTTACTATTGCAAGTGATTGTGGGTGAATTCGCCATCAGCCATAATTCAATATGGGGATAAACTAAGAAATTAAAAAAAAACTAAAACTGGGTTTACACTAGAGCTACTTTAATAGTATAATACCTTTTTGCTAATAAAGTATAATACCCGGCCTGTTTACACCACAAGCGGTGTAAACCCATACTATAATACTATATTACTTTTTTTTGTTGACAAATATAATTTTTTTGTGTAATATCACAAATGGAAATGTATATCCAAACAAAAAATATCTTTACCGGCCACTTGAAATAAATAATAAACAAAATTAATGTATAATAATAATAAATTAGAGTTTAAACCACGACTGTAATACCAATATTTTTTTGATAGCTATTATAATTTAATAATAAAATGGTACGTGATAAAGTATTAAAGTATTTTAGTTTGGGTTTACACCAACATACTTTTTTGCTACATATGTACTTTTATTCTACTGGTGTAAACGGGGTATAAGGACACCTGCCGTTATCTACTTTTTTCCAAAACAATACATTTATATTGTCGGAACGAGAATAACCTTAATAAGAGCAGTTAAATATTTTATAACAACAACAACAACAAAACTAGTCAAAAAATTATTTAATTCAAACAGAAAAAAATAATAATTGTATTTATAGAGTGCTAAATACTTATGAGCGAAGGCTGTATTTATAGTTCAATTCCACCTCATATTTTTTTAGTTTGGTCCAATGTAAATTATTACGGACCTTCTAGAAAGCGTACATATTTTCAATAACGTTCGGGTAGTTTTATGGCTTGGTAGAGCCATGCTTCTAGATTATTAATTGGCCGAACAAACCTTACGTACTTTAACTTACAAGACTCACAAAATTTCACATGGGTTCACTGATTCATCCGCATCACCAATAAAAAGATAAATTATTCCATATTAAGTATTATAATTATTCACATATTTTAAAAATAATTATTTTGTATACACATAATTTATGAAAATACTAACAATTAAGAAACTACTATATTTTTTTTTTATTAGAAAAGCTTTAATTAAAATATTGCACGCCTATAACTTTTATTGATGTTTCGAGAAAACAAATAATATATTGAGTGGGAGATTTTTCCCGCCCCCAAAACAAAAACATATAATAATAGACACTTACCAAATGATCCTCTGCAAAGTGTACTCCTGGCAGAAGGCTGGTTGCGTAGCTGTGGATAATTTTAATCACTTTTTCTTATATTATTTATTTTACCTTTTTTTTTTCCTCAATCAAAGCTTTATTTCTTCAGCTCTAAACAAATTTTTTTTTATGAATTAACTAATTTTAAATTTTATAAACTATGACACTTAACGAATATTCTCCCTTTTTTTATAATTTTTTTTTGTGTAACGTCGAATTGAGATAATTAGAATTTTTGTTTTGTTATCTAAGAATTTTTTTTTTGTTTTTAACTATTTTACTTTAGCACCTAAAGCACAAAATATAATTTTTTCTTGAAAAATTCGAATTTTTGCACTATGCACAAAATTTTATTTAGGCAAGCCGTATGCCGTAGTGTTTTGCCCTTTGGATGGTTGCTGTTAATCCGCATGCAGGAATTTCACAGTCTAGCGGTCACAAGATACCCAACGAGGAACGGCTTTTTTCTTTTATACTGAGGGTTTTTTGAAGAGGCCCGATAACCTATCTGGATAAACGTACACCTCGAAAAAAATCGACCTAGCGTATGAAATGATATTTACTATTAGCCTCCGCACGAAAAAATCGATTCAAAAATTATCTCTTACCGATTATCGATCGTCCGCGCGTAATCCAATTTGCCAATGACAGCAATTCCCAAATTATAGTTTTTTACAAAATTCTTATAATTTTTGTGGTACGAAAAATATAATAAAATTTAATTTTTTTATTTTATTTATTTTATGTACACGACATAATCACTTAATTGAATGTTTAACTATTAACTAGATCCAGGAGGTTACCTGCTGGCCTCTCAAAATGTATTTGAATGCTAATCGATATTACTAAAAATATTCGAATTAGAGTAACAGGATTTTATCAACTGATTTAGCTTATGCAAAGATTTATTTCTAGCTAATTTATCTAACAGAACTATACCACACCCACTGACCAATTAGAGAAATACCCCTGCGATCGTACGATGCATTTTACGGTTTAGAAATCGCATTTAATTTGTTCTTCGAGCAACAACAACGAGAGATCTTAAAAAAAATATTATTTGTTTTTAGAAGACAATGACCGAGGAAACAATAAATTTTTTGTTAGGTATGGTCAGTTCCACAAACAAATAAGAAAATTTATTGAGGTTGGTCAATAATTGCAGCATAATAACAATAGAATCAATTTTTTTGTTGTGTAGGATTGTTGCACGGTGGGTATATTATTGTTGCTTACCAAGCTGCCGCAACAAAATAGATGTCAGCAAAGTAGCTATACATATTTGGTTTGAATTTTTATTCCCCGTTTTTAAATAAATGGCCCTGTTTACCAGTTTTCGAATAAATTACTAATGGCCGGTTGCACAGAAAAATGACTAACGACCGGTTAGTTGTGCGCCAGATAAATTTTTTATATGAAATCTGGTTTTGCAGTCAGAAAAAAAATGAACGCAAACTTGGTTTATATTTTATTCCATGGAAATATTTAACGATTAGTTAAAAAGTTATTCAATAAAAATTGGCCATTCAAATATTTATACGCAAGCTAAATATTTCCATGGAACAAAATATACTTAACCAAGTTTGCGTTGATTTTTTTTCTGACTGCAAAACCAGATTTCATATAAAAAATTTATCTGGCGCACAACTAACCGGTCGTTAGTCATTTTTCTGTGCAACCGGCCATAAATAAACTATAACTAGCTAAATGATAATTTAATTTGAGTTTTAATTTACCATTTAGTATACAATTTAAAAATAAATATTAGGAACAGTTCATTTAATGGATATAACGACAACTATCAATCACTAGTATAAGCCAACGTTGATTTAGTTTAGTCAGTACCAATTACTTAGAAATATATTTTCTAATAATAATATAATTTGCATTATTTGAAATGTCCGGAAAGAGAAGTTAAAAATATATTCGATCACAAGTAACGTTTCTATTTCATACAATTTTTCTAAATGTGTATGAAAAAGAAAAAAGCTTATTTCTTGTCGTTTTTTGATGGTAAGTGACTAAATTGTCTTTTTCACAAGTAACAAGTAACATTTGTTTCTCAAGTTAAATGTCTGTGGACGATCCAAGACTAGTGTAAGACATTTCATGTATACAGATTCTTCGTTCACAATGTCTTAAGTGAAACGTATATCACTAGTCTTCGATGTTTCTCAATCTATCGCGATCTTTTGAAAATGTTGTAGATAAAAAAACCGATAAACACAAAATTAAGATAATTCGTTTTTTTTATTAAATGCCGCAAGCTTTTATGTCGGAAACGGTGGAAGTTAGAAGAAAATTATACTTGTGTCGATGGGTACGAAACTTATTACTATTAGAATTGGAGATATTGACGAAAGTTAGCTTGTTTTTAAATTAGAATCTATACTTTTCAGTTATTTTTTTGAATAAGCATTTAAAAATAAATAAATAAATAATTTAAAAAAATATTGTAAATTTGTTTTTGAAAAGATGGTTTCAGAAATATAAGCACACAATTTTCTCTCAGTCTTGACAGTGTTTCGTATTAACAGGAGATAAAAATAAACAAAATCAAATATTCTTTGACTTATTAAGCACATTTTGAATTTAGATACTGCTAAGTCAAAGAAAAATTGATTTTACTTATTTTTATAAACAGTGTTAGAACTTACAGAAAATCTCTGTAACCAATTTGTAGCAACCACACTTCACTTGTTGAGCTATAAGCTCATTTATAAAGCGAATGCGGAAAACCTAAATTATATCCAAATAAGTTTTTATTAAAACTGTAAATTGGATTTATTTTAATATGCCTTATAGTCTTCTTATACTTGGTATATGAAAATGAACTAGTCGACAGCTTAAAATAATAAAAACGGATCGCATCCTGGGGTATCTATATTTTAAATTTTTGACCGCGAAATTTTATTACGTAAATTTATTTTAATTTTGAATTTCATTAGGTATTGCTCTGTATTTGATTATGCGAATGCCGGCCACGGTTCAATATACAATTTCCTAGCTAAAGTTAATTGGACAGAGTTGTTCAAATAAACATGGATATTAATGCTGCAGTAGACATCTTCAATGAGTTGTTAAATATTGCTACACAAAAATTTGTCCCTAAAGATAATAAAAAAGCCTGACGCCCGTCATTGTCCATAGTTCACTCCAAAGCTCAAGCAACTGGAGGCCCTGTGTAGTAAAGCTCACATGAGATAAAGGCGTATTGGTCTACCTTTCGATTTTACTCAGTTTCAGTTTCAGCACAGACAGTTCTCCTGTCTTAATCGATTCCTTTACAATAATTACATGATTGATGTAAAGGACGAGTTACGCTGTAACCCGAAAAAATTTTGGAGATTTGTGAAACAAAAGAATTAGAGAACCAAATCAACGGATTACCGTCGTTTATGGAATTCGGTGGTGAAAAACCCCATAATCCATCATCCATCAGCAATTTCTTAGCCTATTACTTCAGTAGCATTTTTGTTAAGGATTTCTCACAAACTCCAATGATACCTATCTATAAAAAACAAATTTTTTTTTTTCTGAGCTTGATGTGTTTCAGACCTGATGGTGTACCAGCGTCTCTGTTAAAACTTTGCGCAGTCAGTTTTGCCGCCTCTTTATGCCAATTGTTTTGCATGAGTCTCAGACAAGGCGTTTTTCCTAATGTTTGGAAAATATCAAATATAATTTCAATCTATAAAAATGGACCCCTCAGTGATGTGACTAATAATTGTCGTAGCATTGCTATTCTGCCCTGCACTGCAAAACTCTTCGAGTCAATGGCCAACAACGTAGTTTTCTTCTATTCTAAGCAATGTATTAGCAGACGTTAGCATAGATTCTTCCCGGGCCGCTCCATTGTCACTAATTGGGCAGTTTTTCAGAACAAGTTTGTCAATTCCATTGCTTCAAAAATTCAAGTCGATGTGGTTTATATGGATTTCGCTAAAGCTTTCAATAAACTCAATCATCAGTTATTGTTGAATAAGCTTAGCGATCTTAATTGCGACATTATTCTTTTAGGTTGGCTAATGTCCTACTTATGAAATCGTAAAATGTTTGATAAGATTAATAGTACGTACTCAGAGTATTTCATTCCTTCGTCTGGTGGGCCTCAAAGTAGCCACTTGGGCCTACTGTTATTTTTATTATTTATTCACGACGTTGTGGACTGTTTTACATTCAGTATTTTATTATTAGACGACATGAAAATATTTGCTAACATGTTTTGCGATTGATGTGCTACAACGTTTGACTGATTAAACGTTTAACTCGCACATTGATGCGATTGTTCAATGTTGGGATTTATTAAACGAAATCCTAAAAATTTTCATGACTTTTACTGGCTTTTAAGTCACTGTTCACGTCTCTCGTTCGTTCTCAGCTTGAGTACACAAATGTCATGTGGCCTCTGTTCTTTGACTGTCACTCTGAGAATTGAGAGCGCGACGTTGACAGTTGTCGTTTCCTGGGCCTCAGTCATTGGCTTCTAGACGTACATGTGCCAATGCTACTTTTGTACGTGATATTGTTTGTGGTAAAGTTGATTGTGCTGACATACTTTCACTCTTTAATATTTATGCTCCTCAACTCACCTTACGCCCACGTAAGTTTCTTTGTACTCCAACTGCCAATTGTAACTACGGCTACCATGGTCCTGAAACGCGCATCCAACGGGATCTCAATACCGTTGCTGAGTATTTTAATTTACGCAATGCTTTTAAGAGAGCCATCGCTGCTCAGGAGTTTTGATTTGGTGCCACCATTTTTGTTCCTGCTCATCTCAATAAATAATTGAATGTAATTAGAAATTGTAATTTATAATTATTAAATGTTGTTAATCGTTTGATTTTAGTGTCATTTTTTGTTTTCATTTTGTTAGAATTTTAATTTTTAATTTATATGGCTTATTTTATTTTTTTATTTTAATTATTATTTTATATATTTCTGTAAATAACCTATTGCATTGACATGTTGTATGGTAAAATGAATAAATAAACTAATTAAATTTTAGTAATTAAAATTATTTAACCCAATATTTAATATTTTATGTATTCGAAACGGAATTCGACGTAAAAAACCGCAGTCGAATATTTCATAATAGATTTTCGCAGTTAACTTTGACGTTCCTCCCATTCGGCTGCTTATCCTGTTGTACTTAAACCCATGTTGGTCTATTGATACATAAATTCGGCATCTCTACAGTCCAGGCGGATATTCGGAATCAAACTTCATACTAAAGCTTTTTCCATAAATTGGGAGATCCATGTGAACTGTGGTGGACATCTGAGTACCGGAAGTAGCAGCTTCCGTAAGAGCTTTTCAATTTTGGCAGTGCAGATTAAATTTTCAACAAGAGTTGACCTTAAATTTTTCGATTTAAAAATTAAGTGTGGTGTTTTCAAGATCTATGTATATTTGTTGTCGAAAGTCAGGTGTGGGCCCCAAAATTTTCACCCCTTAATTTTTTTTTTTACTTTACATAATGTTTAAAATAACATTATGTAATTTACTTGTAAAAAGCTGCACAAATTACATCGTATAGTTTACACGCGCAACTGTGGTTAGACCTCTTAGTAACAACACCACGGTTAAGGCGGCTTTACCAGTATTTAACCTTTGTCAAGGATGCCCATTCACAAAAACAAATTGTAAATTCTATTAATCAATTAATCTGAAAATTTTCATTTGAACACCCGGTACACACATATGTACAATGTTATATACGATTCTGACTCATCTGAACATAATTAAAATTTATTTGAACCAAAATACAATATTGCTCGAAGGGTTTGATATAGATAATATCGTGTTATTAAAACGTTCATCCAGCTATGTAGTAAATAAATATGTATAAAGATGTATATATATATATATATTGGTTAAAAAAATGTTGCCAAAACATTATTCAAATTAATGTGTAGTACAACACAAAATATATATAAAATAAAATTTCGAACCCTTTTTCGAACTAAAAATCCTTTATAAATCCTAATGTTTTTTAAAATATGTATAAAAATAAATTGCACATGAACTGTGCGTTGTTATTTTTATACCGAGGCTTTTTTTGCGTTATCCGGATGGCTGAAATCAATTTACTATAATTTTTATTTATTTTTTTGTTTTGTTTGGTACACACATGATAATCATCCGGGTATGTATATATGGAATAAAGGAGGGTTGGTGGATGACCCTTTTTATTTATAGTTCAGTTCAGTATTAAAACATATACGAATTTATCAAAATAATCCCAAATACACTTTGCCCATTTTTAGTTGGAAACATATTTTTTTGTCAGCTAGCAACTAAACATAGGTACCGACCGTATAGCAACAGTAGTGGTTGTATATATATAGACGGGTGACACTAGTAATTAACAACAAAATAAGCTATAGTGATTGAAACATAAAATTGAATCGTGTGCGTCTGCTTTATATATTACACAGAATGGGCGATTTTAGGCGAGTTGTTTGATGAAATTCTGATATTTGTTAGCAAGGTGGTTACGACGGAATCGAAAGGAGGTTTCAGGCAACAAATTACCTTCATACATCAATTTATCTAATCGCCCTTCCAACAGTATTCAACATTCATACTCTTCTGAAATGTATTGTTAATTTTCTATTCCGATCCCTTTTTGGAATAGATACCACTATACTTTTCTCCTATTTTTTCGGTATTTAAATACTCGTCCATACTTGATTGAGAATTCGAAGCAAGGTTACCTTTGCTCTTAATTCCAAATTAGAAATCACTCCACTCACTCTGTTAGTATCTGGGATAGTTGATTTAGATTTTGATAAAACCCTTCGGAGCTCAGTCAAATTCCTTAAACCAGTAGTTCTCTTTCTTTATCAGATTTCGAAATTTCGATACTATATCAGTTAAATTACTCTGACGTCTGACACTGGGGCGGAGTCATAAACGCCACACGAAAATTTAGACGGTAATGAAATTTTATATGGGAAAGAGAAACAATTTTGCATTTTTTGTTGCGTTGTTCCACAAAAATATAAATCTAGCAAGTCACTTGGTGACACAAATTTGTAAGGTTTTTCGGGACAAAAGGGCCGAGATCATGAAATCCCACCGGTAAAATAAATTCAAAGTTGGCCAATTTATAAGTATGAGCATGAAAGTAAACGAAAGTTTAACGACACAATTGTTTTCGACAACTATTTCGAGTATGTTAAAAAACATTTTCCAATCCGTTTAAATTTCGCTGTCCTATTTCATGATTTCACAGCAGAATGAAACCGGTACAAATTTTTCTGCTTTTCCAAATTAATTTTGAATACCATCTAAAATGTCCGCATGTCTTTTCAAAGTTGCACCCATCAAATTCATGACATGTACAGTATGTCAGAGAAAATTTTACTAATTTCTTTACGAATTGTTTAATAAAATTTTTAGTAAAAATGTCTCGAATCGGATGGATCACGAGAAGTATTCACTAAGCTACATTTTCCGTTAACTGTATTAATTAGGTAGCCTGTATAAGACGAAACTACAAGGTTTTCATTAAAAATTTTATTTTATTTCAAAAGACCGTTAAAAATGATTTTAAAAAATTCAATAAACATATCAAAAATTGAAAATGTAAAAACAAATTTTAAAGATTTTAAGTGTCTTCGTTATAAAACACATTAAATTTTAAAACCCACACAACCCCGTCTTATTACGCTTTTAAATATCCGGTTTTCAACCAAAAAAAAAAATGTGGCTCTTAAAGGCGAAGCGGCGGAAACACTACAAATCATTCCCGAGCAGGAACGGAACGTTTACATCGGAATTATGAAGGCGTTAGATCGAAAATACGGAAGTGACCACAAGCGAGAAATCTATCGCATGGAATTGAAGGGTCGATACCAAAGAGGAGGAGAATTGCTACAGAAATTTTCATGGGCAATTGAGCGGCTCGCGCATTTAGCACATTCAAATATGTCGGCCGATTACATGGAGCGAATTAAAATGGATGCATTCATTGACGGTATTCGAGATTCTGAGACACGCAGAGTAGTGATGTTGTCACCTAAGGCAACTTTTACGGAAATCATCGCTTGTGCGTTAACAAACGAAACTGCTCATGCCATCATGAAAACAGCAATGAAAATTCGCCGAGTGGAGATTGATTCCAGAATGGACACCGTGCGGGCTACACCAAGGTTCAGATATGGAAGTGGCAAGATTAAATGCTGGATGTGTGATAGGATGGGTCACATCTCGCATGATTGCTGGGAGATTAAGAAGTGATTGAGGAAGGTCGCCATCTCCTATGAAGCGTAGACTTAACGAGGAGCAGATAGAATCCAGAAAGGAGGGTCAGACGACAGCAGAGTCGTTAAACTAAAAAGAGTCAGCTTGAAGGGGCAGAAGCTGACACCCACAACCGATTGCCCCATAACCTCCATCCATGTTTCGAGAGAAGCAAGATGCGGTGACAGCTTGACAATTGAAGCCGATATTGATGGGACGAAATGCATGATCACGCTGGATACGGGAGCAACTCATACGATTGTTCGTGAGGATATTATCGATGGAATTATAGAACCAGCTAATGAAATGACATTACGAACGGCAACTGGAGAAAATTCAGCGATAAAAGGGAAAAAGGTCGTAAAAATAAGGATTGAGCGAAATCACTTTCAACACGAGGTGCTGGTTGCAGATATTGTAGATGAAGTCATCTTGGGAATAGACTTCATGAGAACGAATGCTTTCGTGGTGGATGTTGGACGAGGTGTATTAACCTACGATAATATCGAGTTGCCACTTCACGTTAGCGCTATAGGAGAAACGAGCAGGCAAATTATAATGGATCATCGGGAGAAGCTGCCACCGAACTCGGAAACAATAGTATGGGCAAGATTGGAGGGAGGTTTTGGGTCACCCAGGTTGCGGGTTGTGGAAGCCAATGAAGCGGAGAGCCAGAGAAATTGTGGTCGGGAAAGTTCTGGTGAAACCAGACAGCGATAATAGAGTACCAATTAGGACTCTAAATCTCTCGAATGAGACCAAAAATATCAAGAAAGGGACAATAACAGGAAAACATGAAGAAATACCTGCGATAGCTAAGTGCGAGCAGAAAAATCCGATTAAGACGGCTAACTGCAAGTGCAGAAAGAGATTGTAGAACAACTCATGGAGAAATCAACCGAAGATCTTACCAGGGAACAGAAAAATTTGGCAAAACAATTGTTCGGTACATACCAATTTTCTGCAGTACATCAGACAATAATGGGAGAATCACAATGGTAAAACATCGAATAGATATACAGGAACAGAAACGCCGATTCGCCAACCACCCAGGAGATTACCATTGGCAAAGCAAGGAGAAGTGGATTGATAGGTAAGAGATATGCAAGCAGTAGGGATAATCGATATATCAAGCCGTCCATGGAGTTCACCAGTGTTAGTCGAGAAAAAGGATGGTAGCATGAGATTCTGCGTGGATTACCGAAAATTAAATGCTGTGACGAATAAAGATAGTTACCCATTGCCAAGGATCGATGACACGTTAGACACATTATCGGGTGCTCGAATATTTTCAACATTAGATCTGCAAAGCGGCTATTGGCAAGTGGAAGTCCAGGAGGAAGATCGCGACAAAACGGCATTCAGTGTGGGTAACGGATTATGGCAATTTAACGTTATGCCATTCGGATTATGTAACGCCCCTGCGACTTTTGAACGGCTAATGGAGCGCGTGCTAAAGGGATTACATTGGAGGACGAGCCTCGTTTATTTGGACGACATCATCGTTATGAGCAAGGATTTCGACGAGCATTTAAGGAATTTGGCAGAGGTTTTGGATCGGCTACAAGCCGCCGGATTGAAGCTAAGCCCAAAGAAATGCAAACTATTTAGAACGGAAGTAAAATATTTGGGTCATAAGGTAACAACCAATGGAATCCATACCGATGAAGACAAGATCGCAGCAGTGAAGGAATAACCACGACCTAAAAAATTTACATAAATTACGGAGCTTCCTTGGATTGTGCACCTATTATAGACGATTCATGCCAGGATTTGCCAATATTGCAAAGAGTTTACACGAGTTAACCAGGAAGAACAAGGCATTCGAATGGAAGGATGATCAAGAAGAGGCATTTGTGGAACTATGACGGCGATTATGCGAAGCACCAATCCTCGCATACCCTATACCCAACGTTAAATTCATTTTGGATACCGATGTAAGTGATGATGGTATAGGAGGGGTATTATCACAGGCAACAAATGATGAAGAGCGAGTTATTGCATATTACTCCAAGATGACATCAAAACTGGAACGAAATTATTGTGTGACACGGAAAGAGTTGTTGTAAGCACTTCCATAAGTACCTCTATGGCCAAAAATTTCTTATACGGACGGATCATGAAGCTTTGTGCTGGTTGTTATAATTCAAAAATCCACAAGGACAAGTAGCACGTTGGATCGAACGTTTACAAAGCTACGATTTTTAAATTAAACATCGGAAGGGAAACGCACATGAAAATGCCGACGCATTATCAAGAAGGCCAAGTCCCGTGGAATGCAAGCATTGTGGGCGTGTGGAGGGTAAGGAAAACATCATCGATATTCGGCTCATGCAAGTGCTTCCTAATGAGGAATGGACTGATGAAATGATCAGGATGGTGCAATTACGGGATGCTGATCTGTCATTCATCATTGAATATAAGGAAAAAGAACACCGGCCCACGTGGAGCGAAATAGCTGACAAAACTCCCTTTTTAAAAGCTTATTGGGCTCAATGGGATAGCCTCCACATAGAAAATGGATGTTTAAAACGAAAGTGGGAAAGCACGGATGGTAAAGTAAAACAATTGTTGGTAGTGGTGCCAAAAGGTCGGATAGCGGAAATCCTCAAGAAGTATCGTGGAGGAGCAAGTGGAGGTCACCTAGGGACTAATAAAACACTAGCCAAAATTCGCCAAATTTTCTATTTGTCCGGATGTAGACAGCCAGTAGTAGAATGGTGTCGAAGATGTGACCAATGTGTGGCAGTAAAGGGACCAGCATGAAAAAGCCGTGGAACCATGAAACAATATAATGTCGGGGCACCATTTGAGAGAATTGCAATGGATGTGGCGGGGCCATTTCCGACCACCGAGAGCGTAAATAAATATGTGCTAGTAATAATGGATTATTTCAGCAAATGGCCGGAAGTGTACCCCATACCCAATCAGGAGACAACAACAATAGCTGATGCCGTGGTCAACAATTGGATTAGCAGATTTGATGTACCGATGGAAATTCAGACGGATCAAGGAAGGAATTTTGAATCGGTGGTATTTCAGGAGATATGTCAGACGCTTGGAATCAATAAAACAAGAACGACGCCTTTACACCCACAGTCGGACGGTATGGTGGAAAGATTCAATGGCACATTGGAGGAATATCTAACAAAGGTTGTGGAAAAGAACCAACGCAACTGGGATCGACATAAACCGATATTCCTGATCCGGATCCTGCCTACCGATCAGCGGTACATGACACAACAGGAATGACACCAGCTAAAACCATATTTGGGAACAACCTGCGATTACCGGGAGATTTAGAGTTTAGAGCTGTTCCATCAGCAGCTCTATGCGAACAGGATTACGTCGTTAGGATGAAAGAGGAACCCAATGAAATACATCAATTTGTACGGGAGAAAATTCGGATATCAAGTGATCGAATGAAAGCGTGATATGGCATACGAGCAAATAATCGAGGCTTCGAGGAAAGGCAATTGGTATGGCTTCATAACCCGCAACGGCAGAAGGGATTATCACCGAAGTTGCAACCCACATGGGAAGGACCTTACACTGTTATTAAAAGGTTGAACGACGTGGTTCATCGCATAAAGAAACGATGAAAAGGTAAACCAAAGGTGGTGCATTTAGAGCGCTTGGCACTCTACAGAAGAGGTGATTGGGATCCTGTTCGGGACGAACAGGTTTAGGTAAGAGGTAGTGTTACGGTGACACGTAGATTAGAACAGAATAAGTTATTTCATTAATTGTTCAATTGTTTTTGTGATTTGAGTCAACATTTAGGCGTCATTTATATACTAACATATTGGCTTAATTTTTGGAGAGCATTCAGGGTTATTCTAGAAACAAATATTTTGGTATATAAAGGCGTAAATTGATCTGGAATGATGAGTCTTATTTTAAACGCGATATAGTGAAGGTTAATTAGAGTGATTATTAAAGTGATTATTAAAGCGATTATTAAAGCGAGTATTAAAGTGATAATTAAATAGTGTGTTATAATTGGAATAATTTGTTGTTAATTTTATGTTGTGTAATTATTGTGTTGTGGAAATAAATTTTTGTGAGTTCAAATTTCAAACAGTGTATAAATTCACAATACAGATATTCGAACCTTGAGTGACAGGGCGAAAACGTGACAGTATTTTTAATTTTTGTTTTTTAAATTTAATTTCAGGTAGATGTCGCTTATTAATTACGTTATATGACGAAAAATATTTCGTGTAATCAATTCAATTATTTACGTATAAGTAAAGTAACATAATTAATATGTACAACACTGGGCCTAACCAAATGACCCTAGCTAATGATGCTAGCTTTAAATAAAATAACCTCAAGCTTAGTCAAGAACGAATGGAGCCCAAAATGAGGCATTTCATTAAGCCATACATAATGAGCCTACAATTATTTGTATCTCGATTGATTTTGTTTTGCGTTGTAATTTCGGTTTTGGTCCGATTTTCCATTTGGGTTCTGCAAGTTTTAAATTAAATGACATGAAATTTGATCGAGAACGACTTGAACCTAAAATTTTTTAATGGGTGCATTTGATCAGCACATCATGAGGCTACAACTATTTGTATGTTGAATGATATTGTTTTGCATTCTAATTTTACTTTTAGTTCCATTGGGTGGGCCCCAAAATTTTTATCGGGGAATTTAAATAAGCCTAAATCTATTGGTATGTAAATGAATCTTGGTTTGCGTTATAATTTCGGGTTATGGTGAGATTTTTGATTTTGGTTGTGCTAGTTTTGAAGAGATAAAGCTTTTTACTTTTTCTAGAACAAATAGAATAAACAATTTTAATATGACATTTGATTAGCCTAAAATTAATGGGTATATATTGGTTCTGTTAACTTTTTCTAAAGCGAGCAGAACCCACGTGCCGTTTTAGGTAGAAGGAATGTACTAGATCTACTAGCTTTAGTGATGTAAATAAGTGTATGTTATCACTAGAGAATATAAAACAATAGTAGCTGCAAGATTTCATACTCTGGAACCTTATAAATTT
Source organism: Nephrotoma appendiculata (assembly GCA_947310385.1). Taxonomy (NCBI): domain Eukaryota; kingdom Metazoa; phylum Arthropoda; class Insecta; order Diptera; family Tipulidae; genus Nephrotoma; species Nephrotoma appendiculata. The sequence continues at coordinate 268,424,872 of OX371225.1, read as the reverse complement.
GTTGCAGAGCATTCGAAATGTCTAATTTTCATTGAAACTTTCTGGGATGTGGTTTGCATCTATCATATATACATATAAAGGATTCAACCGGCATCCGTTTTTAAAATCAGATTTATGTATGTTGATTAATTTGCTCTAATTTTACGACGACATGATAATAGTTTTTAAATATTAATTCAATCCGCCTGAATGTTGATTGACAAATATATAATAATAATGATAAAATTGTTGTTGTCAAATTCGTATCGTTGTTGTTGTCAAAATCAAACTGATTTAATTTTCATTTCATTATTTTGGAATTTTCATGATTATAAATTTCTTAATTAGTACATTTATCAAACAAATCGGTTTATTTATACAATCGACAGTTTTTGGCAAAATTTCAAATATTCCCGTTCGATACACCGGACGAAAACGATTAGATAAATTTTGAACTGGTTATTATAGAAAAGTTATATATTTTGCCTAATATGATATGAATATATAACATACGAAATATTTACCACCCACAACAACAAACATATGCAATCGTAAAGATGGTACAACAGAAACAAAATATGTATATATAACGATTTGATACATGGCGTATGTATGCGCACACAGATGGTAATCATTTACATATAATGATGTATATTTTTAACATAATGATTTGGGAGAAAACAACAACTATAAAAACATAACTACCCCCAAATATGTACATGTTCTAGAAAGAAAAAAAAATTCACAATACCGTGATAAATTATTTTGGGGTATGGAAGGCAAGGGTTGTTCGCTTCAAGCTTGATCTATTGTACATTATCGTAAAACTTTTACCATCTACATACACATACAAATATGTATATATTCCTCCATATACAAGTTTACATAAATATATTATGTACTCAAGCTCAATCATGTAATTTATTATCAATTTATTTATGTGGCTTGTTACATTTTGCCATGGATTTTCGAAAACTCCAAATGGAATTTAATTTAATAACGAAACATTAGTTTTGTGTTCTGTGTTGTTATAATATATTTACAAACATTGATTAATTGAGGGTTTCTACAAAAGTTAATTCTGTGCTTGTTAAGCTTGAATGACTAAATATATATAGTAATATAAAGAATGAGCCAAAATTTGATTTGAAACACTTTTTGAATGGTTTGCATTTTATTTAACTCTGCTACTTTTAAATTTTTTTTTTTTACAAATTAACAAAAAAATCTTTACCTAAATCTTGAGTCGGTGTGCAAAAAAATCGTGAAGTTAGAATTTATAAAATGGGTCATTATATTGTAAAATCACGTTTCTTTATCGTATCTCCGTCGGTTAGTTCAATTTATATTATGTCAAAAAATTTTAACTTATATAAGAAAGCAACAAAATGTATAAAAGAAATCAGTTCTAACATTGTTAGCTTTTCTATATATACGAGTATCTACTATACAGAACGAAGTTTGACGTGCATAGAATCTGATAACAAATTTTCCGTTTTTCACTTTTCACTCTCTATATTCGGTGTGTTAATTTTTATGTCAATTTTCCGAAAGTTCTTTTTCATCTTCAATAAAATTTGTGATTTATTAAATTTTCATTTCTTTATTCAAGCTTTTGGTTTGTTCGTGTTGGTACGCTGTGTGTATGATGTTATTTAAACGATTTTTCATTTGGATTGTTATAAACGAAAAACTACTGGAAACTGTTTGGAGTAGTTTTGTTTATTGTTGCTGGTGGTATGTTCATCTGATGTACAGATATTAAAAAAGTTTTCATTTTTGTATATACAATTAAACATATATGAGTGTATGTGTATTTCGATATAAGTTCATTCTTGTATTGTTGTGGCTTTGGTCAATAGAAGTTAGCAATTTTTGATTTTATTTATTTGGTTCTCTTGTAATTTTTTTTCCTCATTTCTGATTTAATTTGAAATCTTTTGAAAGTTTTTATACATTTGACTCCCGTTTTTATTGTGAATTAAGTTTAAAACTTCAGTAGTTACTCAATATTTCAGTGATGAAAAATATTATACTACTCGTTTATGGATCATGGATGATGATAAATTCTTATTGTTTATAGTTTTTGTTAACGTTTTCCGATAAGTACATTGATATTTCAATAATAACGTTATATTTTTTTGATTTTAGAAAAGCATACAAAATTGACTTGAAAACATATAAAATTTAAGTACAGTGAAAATATAAATATCGTCGACCCATAGTTAAGTATAACTGAATTTGCAAATAAAGTGTTAAAAATATAAGTACATAGGTAATTAAACTTGGCCCTAACCATATGCAATAACCAGTCTTTAGTTTTTTAGAAGCCAACATATTTATGCGGTGGAGCAGTCATTGATCGTTTTTATTTTAAAATTTTGCTCAGTAAAATGTTTAGTGACGTTTTCATGATAAAGGTCAAGACTATGTAGGTCTACTCTTATCAGAATTTGGAATGTTTCTGCTATCCTTGTCTACACTGATTGAATTAAGAAATTTGGTCATTTGAACTTTTTGTAATATTTTCTAGAAACCATTATAATTATGCGGGAAAAAATTTCAAAAAGTTTTGTTCTCATTTATTCTGAATAGTGGGTACTTCTGATTTTAGAGTACTTGGCTTAGGAGAAAGTTGTAACAAGTACCGATTGAATGTAAAAGTAATCTAGTCAACACACAATAAACGTGCTATACAAAATTGAGTGTCCGTCACGTTGGCCGGAACCATACCAAGCGGAGCCAAACCAACTATGGCGCACCAAACCAAATATGGCACGAGTATTAACCATATATTGCCAGCCGGAAGCATATAAAGCTAGCTGGAACCATGTCAACAGATATTAAACTAGCCTGAGCCATTTACACCGAGCCGGACCAGAATTACAGCCGGAGACATTATAAGTTTGCACAATGACCACAATGTACCTAAATGGTTCGTAATATATAAGCTTTCAGCCTGAAGCATAACAGTCAGCCGGAACTACTACTGAATGCAGTCGAAAACGGACCAATTAACTGATTTATCAGCCAGAACCAATATTAAGGTAGCCGTAATCATTTAGAACTTGCACAATGCGCTTAAATGATAGTGCATCATATAAACTTTCAGCCGGATCGACTTCAATGTCAGCTGGAACCACAAGAATCCAGCTGAAACTCATCAAAAACCAAACCTACTATGGAACAAGTAATAAAATGCATTGCGCATCAATGTACTTACGTGATTTTTCAGCAGGAACTAATGTGGGGCCAGCCGAAACGATATAAGGCCAGCCGGAACTAAGCCAACCAATGCACAAGCAGCACAATGCATTATGCCCTGCCTGATTTCGAATCCGGGATTAATTTTAAGCCAGCCGGAACCAAAATGTTATCAGCCATAATCATTAGGAACTTGCACAATAGTCACAATGCGCGCCTAAATGTTTGTACAATATATAATTTTTCAGCCGGAATCATAGCAAGCTTAGCTGGAACCACTACAATATGATACAAGTATAGCACAACGAATTGCAGACCATCCGGTTTTTCAGCGCCAGAACTAATATTATGCCAGCCGAGTTTGCACAATGAGTAGCTGGTGCTTAAATGGTAGTGTAACATATATAGTATATATAGATTCATAGTATATAGATTCATTCGTCAAAGTGTACGGACCTATTCAATCAATTTGTCTGATATTAAATTATAATTATTAATCTGAAACTAAGTTGAATTAATTTAAAATACCAACGTAATATACAACTATACATTTTATTGTGATAAATAATCAATTAAAGTTCATTTATATTCTATAAAGCTGATTAAAATTTTATGAATTTGTATTGTCATTTTTTCACGCTCAAAAATTTAAGTGACGGAAAAAATATATAAACATGCCCAACTGTGCTATATGTAGTGAGAATGTAACCCAATCTTCAACTCGAAGCCGAGGTGTTCAATGTGGCCAGTGTAAATTAGATATTCATGCGAGGTGTGCCAATATTGGGGATGAATTTATCAAACGTATATACAACAAGCCAATGCTGTTTGGAAGTGTGAATCCTGCCTAGGTAAAAAATCTTCTAATTCTCCTGCGAATGATCAACCGGATGAACTGAAAAATACTAGTTTGGCTGACATAATGCGAATTTTAATGGACCTTAGAGATCGCGTAATTAACATAGAAAATTTTCAACAGTTTCTCTCAGGAAAATTTGAAGAAATGAATACTAAAATTAATATGGTAACGCAAGAAAACAATTAACTTAAGACTAGGTTGGATAATATACAGTCAATACACGGATATTATGAATACAAAATTAATAGAATTGAAGCCGATCTAGATCAGAAAAACCGAGTTGACCTTGAAAATAATTTGGCAATCTTTCGTTTACCTAACGATCCAAGTAATTATGAGAAGAATGTAAATTCAATATTTCGTATTCTTCAAGTGGCATGAAGAGACACTACAATGAACGAGAAGTTAGCAGACTCAACATTGGTCATAGTCAAACTGAGTAGTAAGCAGATCAAGGATGATATTATAAAAAAGTTTCGTGTAAAAAAGAATTTGTTTTTTGTCGGAACTGAATTCATCGTCTACTTCCGAATCCAACAATGACCGAAAGATTGTTGTTTCTCATCGTTTGTCGTCTTTGCAATCAAAACTACACGGCGAGGCGAAAAAACTTAAACTCAAATACAATATTCAGTTTCTGTGGGTTCAAGACAACAACATTTTGGTCAGGAAACATAGCGACACAAAAATCCATCGTACTGATTCTGTCAATGATATCAATTATCTATTTTTTATAACTAATTATTTACCAAACAAAATTTTTCTCATTTTAATCATGTTTACATTCCATATGTCAAATGTGACGAAATTTTATTTTTTCTGGATTGGCGGCACTGAAATATATTTACGAACTATGGCAATAACACAAATACAAACAGTAATAACTTTCAAACAGGTAACAATATTTGCTTTTATATGATTTAATTATTTTGTTGGTATTAAGGTATATGTACTTGATGAAACACTGTTTTCGATCATATTTTATGAGTCTTGGATAATTGTCTATGTATTTGTTGTTTTTATTAAACGCAATGATGATGGATGATAGTAGGGTGAATAAATTGAATATGAATGTAATAAATGAATATTATTTGAATCTCGATGACTGTATTAATCAAAATTCTTCTTCTTTTTCATCGATTAATAAATATAAGCAACTCAATATTCTCCAATTGAATATTTGTAGCATGAATGAGTTATCTAAATTTGATAGAATTTTAGAAGTAATAGATTCGTTTTCTTGTGACATCCATATTATAGTGTTAACTGAAACTTGGGTAAAGTCCATTGATACCCATTTTTTTTCCATCAGTAATTATTCCAGTACATTCAGCTGTAGAGATGATAGACCAGGTGGTGGTATAGCTTTATTTATCAGAAATGATTTAAAGTATAGGGTGACTGCTGTTGATGACGGATTACTTGATTTTCAATTCGTACTAGTTGAACTAAAAAATTTGAATACAAAAGTGTGTGCTGTGTACAGGCCTCCAGCTTCTGATGTCACCAAATTTTTAGACCATATTGAAAACGTATTGAAAGTTGATAACAATTTTGACACTATAATGGTAGGGGATATTAATATTCCAATTAATAAAGAAAACAATAATATTTGTAAAGATTACTGCAACTTACTGAGTAATTTGGAATTAGCTGTAACTAATTCTAATGAAACTCGTAGTTCTAGTGGTAATATATTAGATCATGTTATTAGTAGTTCTATCAATATTAGTGGGGTAACTAATCAGACAATTTATTCAACGATCAGCGATCACAACATAGTTTTTTCCAAATTTAGATATAAGGATAAATATGTGGTCAAACAACTTCAAACGAAAATAATTAATTATAATATGATAAACGAATTGTTTTCAACATATTTATCTGAAATCCATGTGAGTAAGGCAGATCCCAACACTATTCTTCGTCTAATTATTGATAAGTATAAAGAATTATCAAATAAATTCACGCGAGTAGTTAATGTTGATGCAAAGATAAAATCCACTAATTGTCCGTGGATCAATTACGTGGATACTTACTCGCCAAAAGAATAATCTATTGAATAGAATAAAAAAATATACGAGTAGAAACAATATAGATAATCGAATCAAAAGAATGTTAGAGGATAAATTAAACAGATTAAGTAAAAAAATCTGCAAAGCAAAATATTGGGCTAAGAAAAAGTATTATCATGGAATGTTCAACGACATCACTAGCCCAAGGGATTTATGGAAAAACATTAATTTACTATTTGGTAGATAGAATTCGTCGAATAATAGTTTACAAATTTGTATTAATGATTTAGTTTATTCAAATCCGAGGGACGTAGTGAATAAGTTTAATCAATACTTCTCTGAATGTGGTTATTCCTTATTAGATTCACTTATCAGCGACAGGCAGTTTAATAAATTTAATATTATTAATAGCATTGTAAGCAGTGTTGTGCAATTGTATGTAAAAAACTGTTTTATACATTTTTTACGTAAAAAATGGTAATACATATACTTAAATTACTGTATAAAACGTATAATATTGTATAAAATCAAACGCGTATTTAAAAACCTTAGTAAAGTCGCAAACCTTAATATACGAAACGTAAATTTGTATCATATTAATACATTTAATTTTATTCGATAAAAACTATATTAATAAAAGATGCTAAGTTAAATTAATATAAAATACGACATAAGCATAACTACAGAAGTCGTTATCCAAATATATACTTCGCAAATGCAATTACTGCGAGGAACACTGTGTAAAATATTCTTAACTAATTCAAAAACATCAATTCTTACGTATATGAAAAAAAAATTTGGATATATGATGTAAAATGAGAAATGGATTTGAAATCTTTGAATTTATTTATATTACTTCTAATTGATTAATTATAATTAAAAGTAGTTAAAGTAGCTTAAGTAGTTTTTCCACGTTGGAAAGTGTTTATAAGATTACATATGGGATCAAACAATTCTTTTGAGTTTTGTACGCTTTCGATAAAATCTTTATCAAAAATAAATTTTGATATATTTGCCATAACTATTTTGGTGTCTGACAATTTTAATTGGCCACGGAAATTTGAGGATTGAGGATTGGCACATTTACAAAAACAAAGTGGAATTTTCCAAACTTTATACTCAAAAGATTCCAGACATTTTTTGGAGCACTGCAGCGAAGCCACCCAAACGTAACCAACTTAGCACTGAAATTATTAAATCTTCCAGCATCGACAGCGCAGATTGAACGGATATTTTCAAATCGGGGTCAAATTCTTTGCCTAATTCGAAATAGCCTGACATTTAATCGGTTTAAAAAATTAATTCATATTTATTAATATTATTCTTTAAATAATAAAGAAATTCTAATTCGATTTGTTGAGAGTGATGATAATGAAGATTTGCGATAAACAAAATTTCATTAATTTTACTTTTAAAAGTAAAACTAAATTTATAATAAATAAATAAACAATTTTTTTGAAATACAACATATTTGTTTTTTATTAATAATTATTATAAGCATAAGTAAACAAAATATTTATTTTTCAGTCAAAATTCTACTTAGTTAAAAAAATTTAAATATTCGAGTCAAAGTGCCATTGTCAAAGTTTCATTTGACTTGTAATTTAATAAATAATAGAAAACTCACTCGAAAACGGTTAGTAAAATTTTAATATCTCGGGCCAAATTTTGATTTGACGTATTCTTATAGCTAAGGCTAAGATGAGCGATACATCGAACAAGCATAGTTTTGAATTCCAACTCATTCATACGAAATATCGTTTTCAAGCAAATTTGCACTATCCTTGATTCCTTGGCCGTAATAAAATCCTCTAGTTTTGGAGCTGGTGGATATAATTATATTATTTGGATATAATATAATATTTAAATTTTTATATACCTGGGGCGGGATTTTGTAACATCACAATTTTCGAAGTTCGAAAAAATATCGATAGTTTCGAAAAGTCGGTATTTTGTATCATTATTGACGAGCGATAACTTCGATACTTCATCACTCAAGAAAATCAAAGTGATATGTGATATTTTATGTGATAATCTAAAATAATTATTTTAAATTAAAATAAATTATTTGAAAATGAATAGGGTAGTGATCTTGTATGCCAATTTATAATAAAATTTTATTTCTTGTATATTTAATTTATAATTAAAATATAAATATTTAAAAATAAAAATAATTTTAATTTGTATTGGCAGGGGCATACACATTTTAGACGGCCACCAATTTGGTCCCTAATGAAATTTTAGTTTTTCTTAATACCAAATTCATTCGGGGTTTTATTTGGTTGAGCAAATTTAAAAGTACGTCCTTTGAAACCCGGAAAGATTCCATGAATCTTAAATAAAACATGTATATGTAATTAATAAATTTGGTGGATTATGTTAATGCGTTGTTAGTGCGATGTAAAAATTTATCCCGAGTCTCTTTCAGCATTTGATTCATTTAAACTTGAAAATTAATCATTTTGTTTAAAATTAATTTATAAATTTAATACTAAAGACAGAATGAAATTTTTTAACAATAATTTTGACAATCCAAACACAATTTTTGACATAAAAGAATATTTGTAGAACTATCATTTCAATTTCGAAAAAGGGTTGCCATATATAAATTTCGCTTATCTGTCGAAAATGGTACAAAATACCACCTGTCACCATTTTCGATTCGACTATCATTTTCGATAGTATCGAAAGTGATGTTACAAAATCTCGCCCCTGATTTTATTTTTCGATTTTTATTTTTGTTTTTTTGGTTTGACATTTGACAATAAAAAATGACACCTAAATTGTTGGATTTTTTCTCCTCACGTCACATAGCGCAACAATTTTTTTATTTCGTTTTGCTACAATATTAGAGCAGTATGAAGTTGTTTATTTTAAGCAATGTAATTCTTATTTTAAGCAATAATCGATAGAGAACAAATTGCACTACAGATGTCTCTGTCTGTGACAAGTTAAATAATCTTTGATGCTTAAGAGTTATCTGGTTGATCGATATCAATATGTGTTCATTAACGGAATATCTAGTGAACTTAAAAGAGTTGTGACAGGAGTACCACAGGGCAGTGTACTTGGTCCCACTCTATTTTTAATTTTTATTAATGATTTATGTAATTTAAAATTAAAGCGTAGAATTCGCCTTTTTGCCGATGACACATCTCTGTTTTATAATATTAGAAACCTTAACGATCTCCAGGATATGATTCAGACTGATTTGATAATTTTAAACGAGTATTTCACTAGTAATATGCTTATATTAAATTTAAGTAAAAAAAATTTATGATATTTCGGTCAGCTTACAAACAAGTTAATACTGATATTGTAATTAATATTATGAATAATAATATAGAAATGGTAGAACGCTACAGGTATTTAGGATTAATATTAGATTCGAAACTAACGTGGCAAGATCATATAGAACATCTATGTTGCAAAGTAGCTCCGCTCGTAGGGTACATGCGAAAGTTAGCTTATTATATTCCAACTTCAATTTTACGTAAAATTTACTTTGCTTTCATCCATTCGCGCCTTGCATATGTGATTAGTGTGTATGGGATGGCTGCCAAGTCTCGGTTGTGTAAGGTTCAAATTAAGCAAAATAAAGCTTTGAAAGCTGTATATAAGTTACCGTACTTATTTTCTACTGTAGAACTATATTCCAATATAGCGAATGATACTCTGTCATTACTCTCTCTCTCTCTCTCTAGCATTTACATCCCATGAAGGGATTTTGCCACCCGCACTATGGTCCTCCATCCTTCTCGGTCCATCGCTCTCGTCCTCCAATTTCGACATCCTAATACGAGTAGGTCTTGTTCGACGTCGTCACGCCAGCGCAGTCGGGGTCTTCCTCTACGACGTACTCCGGCTGGTTGTTGATGGAACACTTTGTGAATCATTCGTTGTTGTGAGGACCTTGCAACGTGGCCGAGCCATCTCACTCGATTAGATTTGATGAAGCCGATAATATCGCTACCTCCGAGAAGTTGCTTTATTTCGTGGTTCATGCGAATCCGATATTCATTGTTCGCAACTTTAATAGGACCAAAAATTGAACGGATGACCTTCCTTTCGAAGGTAGATAATAATCTACAGTCGTTAGAGGTCATGGTCCAGCTCTCGCTTCCGAAAGTCAGCACAGGTCTTATAAGTGCTTTATAAAGTGCGAGCTTGCACGACTGCGATACATGTTTCGATCGCAATAATTTTGATTTGGCGTAGAAAACTCGTTGTCCGGCAGCGATTCGGGCTTTTATTTCTGCCTGCATATCATTCAAGGATGTTATAAGTGACCCGAGGTATTTAAAATTTTCGACGCTATCAAAGTTATGGTCGCCAATTTCAAGATTTTCCATTGGTATGTTCCTGGGTGTTGATAAGAATTTCGTTTTGGTACTGTTCACCTCCAAACCAAGTCTTCTTGCGCAGCGATTGAGCGGTATGAAACTGGTCTTGATGTCGCTAGGTCTTCGGCCAAGAAGCACGATATCATCTGCATATCCAAGAATTTGGCCTGATTTATTGAATATACAGCGCGAAGTTTCAATGTTGCTTTTCCTCACTACGTACTCAAGCGCCAAATTGAACAGCACAGGCGCGAGTGCATCTCCCTGTCGAACACCAGATGTTATTTGAAAAGAGTCTGATACAGATCCTTCAATTACAATTCTACATGCAGATCCAGACGTTGTTAATTTACACAGAGAAACAAGTTTCTCTGGAATACCTAGGCATATGAGCGCGGCCCAAAGGTTATCGCGGTTTATACTGTCATATGCCTGCCGGAAGTCTATATATAGTTGATGAATGGTTATGTTATACTCCCAACATTTTTCCAAGATCATCCTCATGGTAAAACACTGGTCAGTGGTCGATAGGTTGGTACGAAAACCACACTGATAGTCGCCAATGATGTTTTCGGCGAAAGGGATGAGTCTGGCAAGTACAACATTAGCCAACACTTTGTAAGCAGTGTTCAATAGGGCTATGCCACGAAAGTTTTCACATTTAAGACGGTCACCTTTTTTATGCAACGGACATATGAGCGCGGTCTTCCAATTATCCGGTAACTCTTCTTGATCCCAAATACATACGATGAGATCGTATAAACTTGTTGCAAGAGTAGCGCCTCCGAGTTTAATTAATTCTGCGGGGATTCCATCGAGACCGGGTGCCTTGCCGTTCTTCAATCGACTAATAGCTGCGTCTACTTCCTCTACTGTGGGATATCCGACAAAGACCTCTTCACCTGGCGGAGCTATTGCTCTAATGGGGGTCACTTCGTCATTCCGGTTTAGCAGACTCTGAAAGTAGGTTTGCCATACTGAGAGAACATCAGCCACGTTTGTTCTCAGTTCTCCATTCCCGTCTTTGACATTCCCGTCTGCCATTACTAGCACTGAATAATCTTTGTATAGTAACTTATGTTCATAAAATTGTAATTAGCTTGAGCCCCATACACAATCGGGAATTTAAAACTCCCATCCACACATACCAGACTCGTTATTCTCATAACCTATGTTTAGCAAGTTTCAACAATGAATACGGCAAGACAATGATATCTTATATTGGTCCTTTTAAGTATAATATGTTGCCTGATTCGGTCAAGATAATACGAGATGTTTATAAATTTAAATCAAGTGTTAAAGCATATTGCCAATCAAATATTTTGCGCTTCATTATATAGAAATAACTTGAAAAAAAGAAATTTTATTATATCTTAGTTCTTGTTTAACCTCTATTATTTTAATATAAACGATTTATTATTACAAATTTAAAATTGTTAAAAGTATGGAAATAATTGGTTTAAACTTTAAAAATGTGTATATTATTTGAAATTATTTGTATATTTGTTATATTGTACATAAAAAAGGTCTTGAGTTTCGGTAACCTCTTGAAAGGACATTAAATCCACTGGGGAACTGAAGCTCATTAGATAGTTAATTGTATGTAATTTATATATAGTTTTATTATTGTTATTAAAATTTGATGTATTATGTATACGTGAATCTATGAATGAATGAAATAAAGAAAGATAGTATAATCTTTCAGTCGGATACATAACATGGTCAGCCGGAACCATATAAAGCCAACCGAAATCGTGCCAGCCTAAACCGAATCAGTTAGAATACCGACAGCCGGAACCACGCAAGTTATGACAAAATTAATACAATACGTTATGCATCATGGCCATGGGGCACTATTACAACCGGAACCAATTAAAGCAAGCCGAAACCAGTGTTTTATGATCCGGAGTAATTGGAACTTGTACAATTCGCACAATGCGATTAAATATTTGTACATTATTTATGCTTTGAATTGGAACCATAACAGGATCAACCGGAACAACTTCCATATCAAGCAGAACCTTATGAAGCATGCCGGAACCATGCCACTTGGAACCAAACCAACAATTTCACAAATAGGACAATCCATTTTATGAGCTGAAAGCATATTTTGCTTCCACGAGAAGCACAGGGTAATTAGGTTTGTTCTGGGATATATAAGCTTCCATCAAAAACCATATCAACACCAGCTGGGAAAGGTCAGCCGAAAATAACAAACATTAGTCGGAACTATACAAAATCATTGGAAATTATCAGAAGAATGGACGTGTTTCGTTTTTTTCGTTAGCTGGCTTATATGTCGTTCCTGCTGATAAAACCGTTGATCCAGTTGGCTTTAATTGATTCCAACTGATAAATAAGAAAGTGAACAATGATGCACAGCGCGTTGTGTTACATGTACCATAGTTAGTGTGGTTCCGGCTGGCATGGTTTCAGCTGGCTTCATATGAATGATACAGTTTATATGTTTCAAAGCCATTTAATTGCATTGCGCTGGTTGTGTAATCTAATTATTTTTCTGGTTCATAAAACACTGTTTCCTGCTGGCTTTAAATGGTTCTGGCTGGCCAGTTATTCGTTTTGGCTGAAAAATCAGGTGGTGCACAATGATGTACAATGCACTGAGGTATTTGTACAAACTCCTAATGGGCCAAGCTGACAAAACTAAGGTTCCACTGGCTTTAAATGGTTCTGGTTGGCTATAATTATTGGTCCAGATGAAACAGCAAATTTGATGCACAATGCAGTGCGCTATATGTTTCGTTGGTTGCGGCTGCCTTAATATTGTTCTGGCTGGGCTTCTATTGGTTCCGGGTGGTAAATCTTAGTTCAAAATGAAAGAAAAATCATTAGTTCGCAATGATACACATTATATTATGTTTCTTGTGTCATAGTTGATTTGGTTCTATAGGGTATGAAATCCGACTCGCTTTATATGGTTGCGGCTGATATTGTATTGGTTCCCGCTAACCTTGTTATGGTTTCGGCTGAAAGCTCTTTATGTTAGACATAAATGGTTGTGATGTACATTGTGCTAATGGTTCCAGCTGATTAAATTCAGGTTCCGGCCGGCTTAATATTTGTTCTGGCTCAAAAAACTGATGAATCGTGTTGCTATAGGTGGCTTGGTTTCGGCTAAAGTGACGAGTACAGATTTTAAGGTAATGTACATAATGACCACTGAAAATTATGTACCAAACATTTCAGTTGTCTCAGTGCAAATTAAGTGGTCTACGAATGCAAAGTTTAAAGATAATTTTAAAATATCTGCTAAAAACATTCAAATCAAGTTGCAGCAGAAACCACCTCATTGGCCTCATTAGAGCAGATTACGAATGAACACAAAAACATTACAACATAAACTGTTCTGTAAAAATCAATTAATTCGAGTATTTTGTAAACGGCACCGGTATTTAGGCAGATCAAGTTTAAAGAACAGAAAACATATAGAGTAGTTCTCAACTCTGGATGACATACCCAAATATAGTTTATTTCGTTAGAATTTTCAAAATATTTTCAAGAAACGAAAATGCTCCTTTGGAAGCTACCAATTCAGGTGAACCGATGTCAGATGTTTTATACCCATTAATTAATCCGTATGAACTGTACAATGACCGAAATTTTGCTGCAAAAATATTTTTGTCAAAAAACGAGATTCCCGCTTCAATTTTGGAAAACTGATCTGGGCTGGTATTGCTGTAAAATTAATTTACAGTCTGTCTCTTAGTACGTATTCTTTTTTGTGATAATTGATACTTTTCAAACTATTAACAAGAAACTAAAACTTTCTATGGAAGTGGTGACTAATCAATCCGTCTATGGTGTTCAGGATCCGATTTTCGCTAAAAAAACATTTTTTTTGGACGTAACTCATCCTCAGGGAAAATTGAGGAATATCAAATAAAACCGTAAACCTATCTAATTTGCGTGCTGCCATAAATTTGCCGGTTGGAACTCAACAATTCACAGAAGATGAGAATAGAGCATTCCTTCTGCTTCCAAAGTATCAGAGAACGACTACTATGTTGACGATTTCATAACGGGATGCGATACGTTGAAACAGACAATGGGTATTCGAAATCAATTGACTAAAATGCTGATGCAATTATTATAGGATTGAAATTTATCAAACATTCAAAGGTTTAAGGCTCTATTGGAAACTTAGACTCCACGTCTTTGAGTTGAACATAGAACTCTTGGAGCATATTGGCTCAGAAACAAAGCGAGTTGTTCTTGGCTAAGCTAGTTGATCCATTAGAATGGCTAGGACCAGTAATCGTTACGATAAAAATTATGCTACACAATCTGTATAATTTAGGTGATGGATGGGACGAACCCATCTCAGAAGAACACATTTGGATTACTTGTAGAGGCTCACAAATTTAGTGTCGCATCGAAACAAGCACATGCCGCTTGTATTTATCGAAATGTAATCTCCAAAATCATATTAACATACCATAAGCCAGCTGAATAGGTTCCTGACTCTGATCGATCATGCGGTTTCCGTCATTTAGGGGATTGAGTTGGAGCTTTTCATTGAATGTATTTTTTTGTGTCAATATTTTTCAATAAATCCTTAATCTATTCCACATCTTCTCTCATTACTTTTTGTGATGTGTCAGCGCTACCGATTTGACCTTTTTCCTGTTTTGGATATTTGCGTCAGAATTATGATATTCTAATTCATATCCGAGTACGAAAGGCTGGTGTAAACAATTTTTTATTGTACCTTCCATTCTGTAATGATTCATTACATATGAAGAAGCTAGCCACAAATTTCAGAAGTTATAGACCAGTACCCGTAAACATCTCAAGGTATATTCTTAGCTATGTCTTGAAATCATCAAAATAAATATAAATTTCTGTGAATATCACCAAACAGACCAGAGTTTTACCAATCCTCGCCAATTTTATCACAATTTACAAAATTATAACAAAAAAATTGTTGAATTACCCTCAACATATCTAGTTTATCTTAATTTAATAATTAACAAATAGGTTCGGAACTTGTTTGGGAATGTAAATTTAAAATCCAATTGTAGAAATTGCTAAAATTTTAGTTTTAGGAAATAATATATTTTTTAATAGTTTTTGATATGATCAGTGGGTGGAGAGTGGCGAAGGAGCACTCATTCTCTGATCACCGATGTATTACATATAACCTCAACATCAAACCTGTTGCCCGGAAAGCCTTTAGGAATCCCAGAAGGACAAACTGGAACAAATATGGGGAGGTGTTGAAGGAACTATTGCCGCTGGAGGTTCCTGGACTTCCGGCGACAGTAGAGGAATTAGATGGCATGGTTGATATTGTCACACAAGCATGCAATCTGTCATTTAATGCTGCGTGTCCCCTGATAAAACCTAGGGGCAAGCAGAAACCGACATGGTGGACCACGGAGTTGGGAACCTATCGGAGAGCGTGTAGGACAGCCTTTAATAAGGCTAAGAACACCAGGGAAAATCGGGATTGGGATTCCTATAAGGAAGACCTGAGAAAATACAAAAAAGAGTTGAGGAAGGCACAAAGGGGGTCTTGGAGACTCTTCTGTTGTAGAATGGAGGAAGTCTCTGAGACTTCTCGCCTTAGGAAAATTCTATCTACTAACCCAACCAGTCCTAGTTACTTAATTAGGCCGGACGGGTTATGGACAGCTTCAAGTGCGGATTCATTGGAGCATCTCATTGAGACCTATTTTCCGGGAAGCATTGATGACTCGATGGAGCCTGAAGCTCATCGAGGAACACCTTTAACAGATGTGGATGGCATCGTGAACAGGAAACGAATCCTGTTGGCGCTGAACGGTTTTAAGCCTTATAAATCGGCGGGCCCGGATCGGATTATACCAGCAGAGATCCAAAGGAACTTTGCAGTTATCCTCCCCTGGCTGGAGGTTATCTTCAGGGGATGTCTGCAATTGGTCTATATTCCCAGGAAATGGACGGAGGTCGGATTGGTTTTTATCCCGAAAGCGGGAAAAAGTTCACAGGCCTATCCAAAGGACCTGAGGCCTATAACTCTATCATCCTTTCTGTTGAAAACCTTGGAAAGATTGATAGACGTACTTATTCGAACAAAAGTTGAACCAAGGAATTGGGCAATGTCGCAGCATGCGTACTCTAAGGGAAAGTCGGTGGACACAGCTCTGCACGATCTAGTACGCATGATTGAGAAGTCAATTTACTCGCAAGAGTATTGTATGGTAGCATTTCTCGACATTGAGGGTGCCTTTAATAATGTAAAAACGGAGGCGATCATGGAAGGATTGTCATTTTTGAAGGTGGATTATCCTATAAGTAGGTTGATAAATCAGATGCTGGTAAGCAGGATTATTATCTCGGAACTGGGGGAGTCCACCATTAGAAGGCGGGTTAGAGGAACTCCGCAGGGAGGAGTATTGTCCCCCTTTCTTTGGAGTGCAGTGGTGAATGGATTGCTGTTGGAACTGGAAAAGAGGGGATAGGGGTTGTAGCGTATGCAGATGATGTAGCAATAGCTGTCTCCGGAAAATATCTGGATACGATTAGGGATGTTATGCAGAATGCACTCCTGATCGTTACGAAATGGGCCAGCAAATCTGGATTAGGGATCAACCCCTCCAAGACAGAGCTGGTACTATTTACTAAGAAATATAAAATTCCGGTAGTAAGCCCTCCTACCGTGAACGGCATTAGACTGGCTTTTGCTGACAGAGCGAGATTTTTGGGCATAATCTTGGACAGTAAGCTCAGCTGGAAGCCTAACATTGTAGAAAGGGTGAATAAGGCTAATGTAGCCATTTACTCGTGTTGAAACGCCATAGGGAAGAAATGGGGTTTGAAACCAGAGCTGGTACACTGGCTCTATACCGCAGTGGTAAGGCCTGTGCTGATGTACGGGGTGAGCGTGTGGTGGCCAGCTCTGGAAAAGGTAACCTACATAAGGATGTTGGAGAAGGTGCAAAGAACGGCCTGTATGCTTATAAGCGGGGCGTTTAGGACAACACCTACACGCGCTTTAGAGGTTATGTTCCATCTTATTCCAATTGAATTTTTTGGTAAGCAGATGGCAGCCAATGTGGCTACAAGGCTCTCGGCTGTCTCTCAGTGGAAGTGTCTTTAGGCGGGACACTCGACGCTAGTTAGATCACTAGGGGAAGAACTGGTGAATCTAGATTATATTAAACCAACGTTGTGCTTCGATATAGGTTTCCAGATCATCTGTCCTTCTAGGGAATCCTGGAGGAACGGATCAATACTGGAAAACGAGGCACTGAAATTTTTCACGGACGGCTCTAAGCTAGACGGCAAAGTAGGAGCCGGAGTCTTCTGTGAGAAGCTCAATGTTAATATTTCCGTTCGTCTCCCTGACTACTGCAGCGTGTACCAGGCTGAAGTGGTGGCGATAGGGGAAGTCGTGACATGGTTGAAGCATAACGTGGTATCTGTTAGGGATATCGCGATTTATGTGGACAGTCAAGCGGCACTCAGGTCACTAGAGGCGGTTTCTCTGAAGTCACGGGTGGCGCTGGATTGCCGATCACCTCTTTATGAGATGAGCGAGTATTTCAGTATCCAGATAATCTGGGTCCCTCGTCACTCGGACGTCACGGGAAACTGCAGGGCAGACGAACTAGCTAGGTACGGTACGACTCTCCAGATGCAACCGGAAAGGGCAGGTCTGAGGAGGCCTATAGCAGCGCTCAAATTGACACTCAGTAAAAAGGCAATCGCCTTGACAGATGAGAGGTGGACCAACACTCTCACGTGCAGGGTAGCAAAACAGGTTTGGCCAAAACTGGACCTGAGGAAAACGAGATTTAGGATTGGTCGTAGGGATACTGACAGGACACTGCCTTTTTGGGGAACATGCGAGAAGGCTGGGTCTAGAGACGAATGACTTTTGTAGAAGTTGTATGGACGAAGAGGAGGAAGAGACGTTAGTTCACTTCCTATGCTCGTGTCCAGCACTATCATACAATAGACGTAAGTACTTGGGTGTGTACAGCATTGACAGCCTTTCTGAATTCGCGGACTTTGGTGTGCGAGATATTTTACGCTACATCAGTAGCTCTGGTTGGTTTCAGCGGGAGTAAGGGGAGATTGGATCTTGTGGTATCACAATGGGCCATTATTGGCCTAAGTGTGCGATAGCAGCCACTCTAACCTAACCTAACCTAACCTAATAGTTTTTATTTCAATGGTCAAAATGGCAAAAACAAATATTTTGGACTGGCCTTTTAGCAGTTCTATTCGAAGTCGTTCCTGTAAATCGGAATCGTAAATCGGAATTTGTATGTTTTTGTTGCTGGAGTGAAACACTGCCCCCCCCCAGTGGAACGTTAAAGTACCCCAACGAAGAAAGGTAATATAGCGCTTGGCTTCGTAGCTTTTGGCATAAATTCGATGTATTTATTGCTGCTTGCCTGGTTATCATACAATGGCTATATGCATGTCGATCGTGCATGATTTTGGTGCAATTCAGAACAACACAAACTTTTGAAGATGATAGTGAATGGAGCACATGAGTTACATCCATTTTATAAATGACCTTACAAATTCCACATAAAACTTTTGGAGGAACCTATAAACTGCACCCTTGTTATAAATGAGGTTTGATGCTCAAAATGGGGTGTGCGGTTTTCAAAAATTGTATACTGTATAAAAATAAATAAATAAATTAATTAATAAAATTGTTTTCAAAATCACGGAACTCGGAATCATGGAAGAATTTTCAGAATCGAATAAAGTTAAACACAATTTTAGTGTACTGGTCGAGCTATTGGAAACAATAGGCCACAACCCGGGAACATCTAAAGGATTGAGGGCTCCAGTTTACACAAGTTTAATTAATATTTTGAGCTACCTAAAAATAAAGGTGTAATGCCGTAGACATCTATAGGATCAGCGATATAGCAAAATGATAGATAGCCTAGAATTATGTACCTGCTTGCCACTAATAAAACTTGAAATACTCACCAAAATTGTGATGTTTCTAACGTCTGTAAAACATTGCAAAATTATCATAATTATATTCCATTCGCTATAGACCCAGTTGATTGGATGAAATATGGTTTGACGCCTAAATATAATTTTTAATTTATAGAACAAACCTCAAAAATATACTTTTTTTTTACATCTGAAAAACTTTCCCAAAAATGTCAGCTAGAACCTTTAGATATTTTTAGAATCGACGGTACAACATTTAGAATCATGTCCAATTTTATAATTTCGTTTTGAAAACAAACTCCAATTGGTAGAATAAAAAATTTGACAGTGTAAATTTTTAATAATTTTTAGTACAAATTTCATTATCATAAATCGTTCCTATTTTGTAAAATAAAAGAAAATTATTAAAAACCTACTTCTGTTAATGGCGCCTTGGTTTTATTACACCACCTCATTATTCCTTAAAATCAAGCGGTTACAAATTTCAAACAGAATCTTGTTTTCCACGTTTCAATATTAAACTCCCACCATATTGATTGAAAATATTTCCAAAAAAAAACTTTAGTAAGAGAACATTTTACACCGCGCGATTAAAGTTCAAAATCGCGTGAAAATATATTCGCGCAATAAATTTATTTGTATTTTCCAATGTTAGCAACAAATTACTAATTTTTGTTCAACGAGATGTTTAAAAAAAATAAATAAATAAAATTAAAATCAAACAGCAAGCAAACACACATAAAACATTATTCACAAAGTAATTAAAAGTAAGCCTTCTTATACGATTTTAAATCCAATATTAATACATAAATCTTAAATTAACTTAAATTTGTTATCTTACCTTTTATGACTTAAGCACAAAATACAACAAAAGCAAATACGAGATTCCTTTTTTTAATACATATATTGAAAATTCAATAAAAGTTATTCCCTAGGTAATAATACTCGTTTTCATTTTTCTTGTGTTACCTTAATTTTTCCCTCTTTGTCTTAAGACGAACACGAGCAAAAAAAAAGCAACTTTGGTAAAATTTTCCTGGGTAATACAATTTAAAATTGAAGCAAATCAAAAAGTGCCTACCTAAAAACGAAGAAAGACATTTTTTTATATCGTCTTCAAAAGAAATCAAATTTTATACATTTTGTCGTTAAAATAAATAAATTTGAAAATATGTTTTTGTTGTATTAATTTTATGATTTTGAAATGAAATTAGAAAGGGTTATAGAAACCAGATGTATACGTATATAGGTTGCTAGGGTGGTAATATTAAATAAATAGAAAAAATCTCGCGAGTTCGACGAATTCAAAAATCGGTATAATTATGGTGGAATGGTTCGGTGACATTTTGTCAATCCCGCATAATAATATTTCCGCTGAGTACATACGAGTACTTGCCATATATTTAGGTTAAATAAAATAAAATATTTTTATGTGATTAGAACTTTTTAATCATACATACATACATAAATAAAATATGAGCCGATTCGTTTGTTAAAATGAATTTCCACGTTTATGTTTGATCGATACCCCCCAACCACGTAAAAAGCTGATACGAATATTAAACTAAAGCACTAAAATTATTTTTAGTATTTTAATAATAAACAATTAGAAATTTTTTTGTTTTTATTACTCAAGTCTGCGTTTGACAGGTCCGACCAACCAACAATTTTGTGAATTTTGTACCCCACATAAAACAAAATAAAATTATGAGTATGTATTTGATTTTATACGGTGAGCAGCATTTGGGAAATAAAAAATCAATTAAGGGGAAAACATTTTATTTTGGTTTTCCTTTAATAGAAAGAAAAAAAAAAAATAGTTGCTTTTAATTTATTTCATGGCTGAATATCTAATTGAGTAGATAAATAGGGTTAAATTAAATGGTTTGAGTTCACGATTAATTGAAAATCTTTTAGGGGATTCATTTCTACCAAATTCGGGGGGATTTGTACATATCAAGACCGAGGTGCAACTATAAGCACTGGTTAAATGGTTCTAAGTAAGACTTTGATCAGATAAAATTTATTTTACGTGTAAACAATATGTAAATAGTTATATAGACAATGCTGGAATAGAGACAGTCAGCAAAATAACTTGAATTATTTGTGGGCAAACTTTTTAGATGAGATACATTCAACGAAATACCCGATTATGTTAAATAGATGCTTTAACATGAATGTGCATGCCATGGGTGGCAGGTAGGTTTGAAACGCTAAACTGTGGAGCATAATACTCGTATTTCTACAAAGTATTCGTAGAGTGCAAAAAGTGGAGCTGATTTGAGAATCAGAAAGGAGGCGTGGTTTCATTGTCAAAAAATCAAATACTAATATCAATTTCTTTCCAAAAAAAAAAATTGATTTATAAATCAAAAAAATTGATTTGAGATCAACAAATTTTGATCGAAATGCCGTTGCACGTTCTTTCCGACTAAAAAAATTGATTTTTTTTTGATTGCAATCAATTTTGAAAAATCTCAATATTAACATAAACACTTCAAAAAATATAAACGTAAACATTATAACTTTTTTACTAGTTGGCCGAGAGAATTTGACATAAGAAATAATTTTTGTTTTTCGCATTAAAATAATTTCACTGTGGTAAAATAATTGTGTTGACAAAAAATTGTGTTGATAATTTGTTGACAATAAACTGTCAATATAAAATTTTTGAAAATCAAATGTCAATTTTTCACAGATACACTACCAATAAAAAGTCAATCGTGTATCGTGTTCTTTAACATACAAAAAAATCAATTTTTTTTTTTTATTTTCGGAAAGAACTTGCTATAATTTTAAAAATTACAACAATAAGATCAAAACCTTTAATAATTTTATAAATAATGATCTGTGACTTAAGAATATTGGAAAAATGATACTGTTGTAAAGTTCAGTACATAATCCTAGAAAAATCTAAAAAACTAAAATGACAAAGTCATTACAGCCCAGAATTAATCTAGGAAACACATACCTATTTAGTGAAAGTAAAAAAATTACTCTAGCCCAGAAATTTAAAAAATTATTCGGAAACGTGTATTACTACGAAGAAGAGTTTAGTCAGACTTTTCTATGAATTATATATGGAAAGTTAAATTAGCATTAAGATATAAAATTATCAATTTAAAAATGGAAAAAGTGTCTTGGGTGCAATTGATTCGAATTTAATTTTTAGTAATACGTCATCCAACACGCCCTCTTATAACGCAGCCTTTTACTACGCGTTCTCATTCAACGCTCTAATAAAAAAAATTTAAAGATGAAAAAAATTGTGATAAGGAATTGAGCCTAGAGTAAGTATAGAAAATGCCACATGTGGAAAAAATGAAGCTCGCTTCAAATACACACAAGACACTTTGCAATATACAAATACAAATAATATTAAACTTTCTATGACCACTTTTCATAGATAATACATAGAAAAGCCTAACTAAACTCCTTTTCATAGTAATAAATTATTCCGCGAGAGCACAGCAGTACAAGTTTCAATTGATGATAGTTAACCCGACAAACAATTTTAATAATTGAGTCCAAAAATTACCCAAATATGGACTGACGACCGAGTCGGTGATTGTCTGACAACGGTACCATAAAATACCTGATTTCCGGAACACCTTTGTCAAGCAAAATATCCGAACGAAATCCGATATGAGTATTTTACAGTGTTTTATCCCGTATTGTGTTACGCCTTATATTAGCGCATGCTTCGGTTATTTGCTTGGCGAATCCATCAACAAATAATTGGTCAATATTGAAGTGATATATCGGTCCTTATTGAGGGATTTGTCACGACTAATATCGAGATTATTTTAAGCACTTATTGTGAGCAAAACTAGACAAAATAATTCAATTATTAATTAAGGTATTTATTACGTAAAATATTATATGTGAGTTACAATCTAATATCATATTGATATTAATTTAAAATTTGTTTAATTTGTAATGTACGGGATTTGTTCACCGCTGATCTTTTGAGGTATTCCTGTACGGCCTTTTTAATTTGTACATGGCTAATTTGCACATCCCTTGCCATGTAGTTGACCACGAGTTCTCTCAAATTTAACAATAGAGAATGATCGGCAAAAATCAGTTTTGATACTTCTGAAAAATAAATATATATATATACATGTATTAGTATATGTAAATAATTTTTTAATAAATAATAAACGTCTTACTTTTTTTAATCCCTGCTTGACCCGACCACCAATATTTTTTGAGCAAACTTGCATCAAATAATGAAATATATTTTACCTTTTTATTCAAGGATGGCGATTTAAATTTATAAAGTCTTACAACCTGTAAAAAAGAAATTATAATTATTACTTCAAGATAATGGGGTAGATACTCGATCGGCTAGCAAGCAAGAAATATGCTGTTTGAAATTCTGGCTACTCAATCCATGTGAAATCATTTGAAATCAACATTAAATTTTTGTTTATTTTTGCGATTGCTTCTGCCGTAAATTTGCGGCTTCAAAAAATAAACAACAAATTTTTATGTTGTTTTACTGTGCAATTGCAAAAATAAACAAAAATTTTATGAACAATATAATATGAAATTCAAATTTCTTTGGTAAATGGATTGAGTAGTGAGAATTTCCACTAGCATATTGCTTGCTTGCTAGCCGATCGAGTATCTACCCCAATATTTCGTTCATAGCATGTTATATCTATAAATAATCTATGCTCCCATCTATATATAATATATACTCCTAACAAGCGCATACTTAGTAAGTCTATGGATCTATTTTTTAATTCATCCCAAGCAGGCAGTGCGCTGACAAAAAATACTCCGTATTTTTTTATTCAACCTGGGCTGGGATGTTGTACCATCACTATTTTCGACTTTTTTTATATCGCAATTTTCAGGAATCAATAAACATTCTATTTCGCGTAAACAATTATGTGTTTTATATCGCGATTTCAGCCTCTTGATATAATTGTGAGCTTTCTCTCTTTTCTACATTACGATAAACGTATATCAATAAAAAAATATTTGGTAATAAATAGAGTCGATTATTCTAGTAGTCGTAGATATCGTAGAAAAGAAATAGAGTGATGTTTTACTCGAGCAAGTAGAGAACACATTAGAAAAGGCGTCGTTTTGGAAGTGAAATAGGCTACCATTTCACTCGTAAAAAATGAGACATAAAAAAAGTCGAAAGTCAAAAATAGTGATGGTACAACATCCCAGCCCTGGGTAATTTTACTCTGCACACTGCGTTTTTATTTGCGAACTGTACTTACACCGCGCTTACTCGGTTCTTCAAATTTTACTCTGAAATTAATGTCAGTGTACGAAGAGTGTGCAAAGTAAAAAACAATTTTTTACTCTATGCACACCGGATAGTTCTACCCAGTACAACCTTTGCTCGGTGTACACTACCCGGGGTAAGCCTGCTTGCTCAGGTTGTTACGACTGTGTTGTCTTAACAAGACATTTTTGTAAATTTGTTTCTATTCTCCACGGTTTCTTGCGTCCGGGTTTTTTTTGTTGTCTAAACGTGGTTTCTTGCGTCCGGGTTTTCGCTGTGTAAACGTGGTTTCTTGGTGGATGGATTCTTGTGTGTTTTCTTCTGTTATGTTGGCAACGGAACGAAAATGGGAGAGAAAGAGAGAACAATGCGCATCGAGTGTGTGCAAAGTAAAACGTTTTGGAAAAAATGATTTTTTCTTGTATGTCTCTCTTTTGTACCAACGAAAATTTGGTATAAAGGAGAGACAGAGAAGAGAGATGCATTTTCTTCAAAAACGTTTTACGAGCTGTGCGACGCTCGAATGTTTTTTTTGGTGTGGCATTCAATTTTTGGTTTTTGAGTGAATTTTACCACACGGAGTATTGGTATTTTGGTCAGTGTTCCAAAAGTTCTTTCATGACATTATTATTTTTTTCATAAATTGAGTGTTTGAAATATATTTAGAAAATATATAATAAATAAAATTCCTTATGTATAATATAAAATAAAACTAATTAATTTTTTTTGCAAAGTGTTAATTTATAAAATAAATTGAAAACATATAAAATATTGTAGTGAATAGAAAAAAAAAAATATTTTGTTAAGTTTTATTACGTACTTCATCAAACGTCATAGATTTATCATTACGTATATTTCGCATATATAAATATATTATGTATATTTATTTATTATATTATAATAGAAAATAATAAAATAATTGTGTTAAATAAAAATAAATTACAAAATTTTGTTTGAAGAATGATTATTGTTATCTCATGACAAAATAATTATTTACATGAAAGTAGTTCGCCATTTTGTAGTAACCGCAGTGCAACGGGAAGGTGGATTTTTCGGGTTTGTGCGAGCCAACGCCCAACGTATTTTGGCGGCCAGGCGAGGCCAAAATAGTTATCGGCATCAAGCCGCAACGGTACGGGTGGCCAACCGGCCCCTCGTGTTTTCTGTTTTTGGTTATCGGGGAGAGGCCCCGCAACGATACGGTAGCCAACCGGCTATTGTTTATTTTTTGAGTTTTGTGGTATCGGGGAGAGGCCCCGCAACATTACGGTAGCCAACCGGCTATTGTATTTTTTATCGGTGGTCTGCCGCAACGCAACGGCACCAAGGCCGCAACCCAATTTTTTATCGGGGAGAGGCCCCGCAACAATAACGGTCGCGCAAGACCGCAACAGATTATTTTTAATAATTAAGGTACTTTTTTTTGGTTAATTTTATTTAAATTTTTGTTTACTTTTTTTATATATTTTAATTTTTTTTTCCCTGATTAAATTTTAAATTTTATTTGTTGTAATCGGGCGCCGCACCGCGGGTGCACGCTCGGTGCATGTTGCTTTCTCTCTCTCTCATTCTCTCTTATCTTGGTGCGGGTGGAGGGGGGAAGTTGTTTCATTTCGTTTTTTGTTTTTGGTTTTTTTTTCGGTAAATAAAATGAATTATTAAATTTTTTCGGTTAGGTGTGTTGGGAGCGGAGACTCCCTCTGTGTCGGTTTAGTGTTTGCGGTCCCTTGGTGCCCGCATCCAATTTCGTAACCGGGGCTTTGCCCTGTTTGAATTCGAATGGATGCGCGCACCAAGGCACCTCTCTCCCATTTATAATTTTGAGTTGTTCGTTCCTCAGGTTCCGGCCGACGAATTTCGGCGGAACATCCGGGTTTATTATTATTATTTGCGTTTTAGCCATGCATGCCTCAAACCCCACGACCCTTCGCACTTCTCCCTGAGAACGTAGCCGGCAAAATATCACCGTGGAGGCCTCTGCATGCGCTTAGTGAATATCTGCAGGTTGGCAGTAGCCAGCCTGTAACAGTGGCGCCCAAACAATTTCGCGAATTTTGATAATTTTTTTTTATTTTTATTATTTGTAGCTTCACTCCCTTTGGCGTGCGCGTCCAGTGTCGAAACCGGTGTTTCGCATTGTTTGAATTCGCATGGACGCGCACACCAAAGCCAGTCTCCCGGTTGACATTCCTTATCTACGATCGCAACCAGCACGGGCTGTTTGATTCCCCTATTCTTCGGACATCCGACTTCCGAGCTCTTTCCCATTTCCGCTATGTTGTGTCCGATTGTGGTGGAGCTCGGATGTCATTTGTCTGGGGTTTAGCTGTAAGCTTCATTTTCCCTTGCCCCGAGGTTTCTCGACCGAAATTTGAGGAACAACAATTTTTATTATTATTATTATTTTTCTTTATTTTTTTTTTTTTATTATTTAGCTGACACGGAGTGGGGTTTCCTCCCTCATCATACCAGCCGTTTTGTTGATTGATTTAAATTTATTTTGATATGTTTATTTGATTTTTATTGATATTTTTTGATTTTATTTGATTCGATATTTATGATATTTTGTTTGATTTTGATTTAATCTTTGGGTTGTATTGAAATCACGGTTTAATTAGTGATTCATTTTTCATTTTGGTACCGTTTGCTTTTTGAATTTATTCTGCCTGCATACCACTGGGTGTGTTGGTAGTTTTGGACTTTTTATATATTTTTTTTTTATTTCCTTTTATTTTTGTTGTTGTAATTGAATTTCAACGAGCCCCTCCAAATTAGGTTCTCATTGAAAAGCGCCAGTTTGGGGGGTATCTCGTCCAATCCGTAGTTAAAAAAATCGTGGGAGTACGGGCCCCACAAACCACTACAAGGTAACCATTCCTTCTTTTCTTTTCTTATTATTTGATTTTCTTTGCGTTTTTGCTTTACTATTTAGTTGTATAATTTTACTATCGGCGTACCATTGGGTGTGTTGGTAGTTTACTTTTCGGGATTATTGTTAATATTTTTTATTATTTTTTGCTTATTAAAATGGTTTCCAACGAGACCTTCCAAAATAGGTTCTCGTCGAGACATGCCATTTTCGATGGTATCTCAATTACAAGGTAACCATCCCTTTATTATTATTGCAATTATTTTTATCATTTATATTTTTTGTTGTTATTTAATTATAGTGTGTGTGGAATTTTTCCAATTTACTTTATTTGGGACCTTCAGTCTCCTCTAAAGTCATTTTGAATTCAAATTTTTGTATAATTAATAGCTTAATAAAGACTACGTCATTGTTCCTTGCCATACATGATAACTCAGCATCCGCAATTCACACGGAGAGCAGGTTTCCATCGGCAGTGGCGAGACGTCTTGGCGGACAAGTCCCAGCAGACAGTTCGAGGTTAGTTTACAGACAACAACCCAGTTCTGCACGATGTAGACGAAGTGGCGATGAACGAATTCCTCAATTAAAGATGTCGGAAAACCTGAGCAGTAGTTCTTGGAGAGATACCCCGAAAACCACCACAACTGCTACCCAGACTTCGGATAATAGAGAGGACAAATCCACTCAAACCGATTCTGGAGGATGCAGCGAGCAATACGGACGCGGAAATCCGCTCCTATTCGAATCCGATGAAGAAGTAAGCTCGTCTGCCAGTAATGATTCCTTTTCCGATCCTTCTTCCCCATCCAATCCTTCTCCCCTTCCTGTCGCTCTTAAATTTTTCTATAATGCCCCATCATTGGCAAAGTTAGATCGTTTAAAGCGTTCCAAGAAATATTGGAACCGTCGCGTCGCAATGAGAAATGACGTGATTTCCTCCGTTCTATTCTCCGAGGGTAGTGACACTCGGCCTTACGCCCAGGTCTTAATAAATAAGATTCCTTTTAAGGGTCTTCTCGACAGCGGGGCGAGTGTCAGTGTTCTCGGGAGTGGATCGGAGAAACTCATGTCAAATCCATTTGTTGAATTCCATAACTTTTCATCCACGATAACTACCGCGAGTGGCCAAGTTCAACGAGTATTCGGTTATATACGAGCTAACGTCGAATTTAACGGAGTTACTAAATTCATGAATTTTCATGTTGTTCCTTCTTTAGAACAACCGCTTTATTTGGGTATCGATTTTTGGAATCGTTTTGGAATTTCCCCAAAAATCTCCGCGTTAAATAATTCGGACGAATTAGGTGAAACTACCAACACACCCAAATTTCATATTTTAACATCTGATGATCGTCGTAAATTGGATCTTATCCGCGAATATTTCCCGAGCAGCGATATTTTGGGTTTGGGCCGCACATCCCTCATCACTCATATGATCGATGTCGGTTCCGCAAAACCAGTCAAACAACGTTTTTATTCCGTGTCCCCAGCTATCCAGAAACTCATGTATGCCGAGTTGGATAGGATGTTGTCTTTGGGGGTTATCGAGGAGTCACAAAGTTCCTGGTGTTCACCGGTCACGTTGGTGCGTAAGGCCAATGGGAAAGTTGGTCTGTGCTTGGACGCTAGAGAACTGAACAAGGCAACCGTCAAGGATGCGTATCCGCTGCCAATAATCAACGGATTGTTGGGTCGTTTGGGACACACCCGATTCATTTCGGCGATTGATTTGAAGGATGCCTTTTGGCAGATCCCACTCGACCCAGCATCCCGCGATAAAACGGCATTTACGGTTCCTGGACGGCCCTTGTATCAGTTCAAGGTGATGCCGTTTGGCTTATGCAACGCACCACAGACGCTTTGTCGCTTGATGCACCGCGTGATCCCGTACCAACTGCACGATAAGGTCTTTGTGTACCTCGATGACCTTCTGGTCACATCCTCCACTCTGGCGGAACATTTCGATTTGCTACAACAGGTTGCTGGATATCTGAAGGACGCTGGTTTAACAATCAATTTGACCAAAAGTAAGTTTGTGTTGAAAGAAGTAGACTATTTAGGTTATATTGTGGGTGATGGCTGCCTCCGTACAAACCCAGATAAATGTAAAGCTATTCTGGAGTACCCTATTCCGAAAACGACGAAACAGATTAGACGTTTTCTGGGAATGTGCGGATGGTACCGTCGCTTCATTCCAAATTTCGCCTCCTTAGCTTCTTCTCTCACCGATCTTACTGGTAAAAACACTAAAGTATGTTGGTCTGCAGCTGCTGATTCTTCTTTTAACGCTCTCAAAACCGCCTTGTCAACTGCCCCAGTTTTAACGCATCCTGATTATACAAAACCCTTTTTTATTCAGTGTGATGCCAGTGCCGTTGGGGTTGGTAGTGTCTTGTTTCAGGTGGACGCCGAGGGGGTGGAGCGGCCCATTGAGTTTTATTCCCATAAGCTCAATGCGGCGCAGCGAAACTACTCGGTGACCGAGCTGGAATGCTACGCTACCGTCCTCAGCGTGCGAAAATTCCGTCCCTACGTGGAAGGTTATCCATTCGTCATTTATACCGACCATTCCAGTTTGCGCTGGTTAATGAGTCAAAAAGACCTCTCCGGACGTTTGGCGAGATGGAGTTTTAAACTCCAAGCGCTGGATTTTCAGATTGGATACCGAAAAGGTTCAGTTAACGTTGTACCTGATGCGTTGTCTCGAGCTTTTCCGGATGAATCCGCTCTTTGTGAGGATGATTCCGAAAGTAAGAGCACGCCTGATCCTGGTGTTCAATTTGGAGATCCAGCCTTGTCGAGTAAAAACATCGACCCTTCCGTGAATGCTTTAATACCTTCTTCCGTCCCTATTTTACACGTTGATCAAAATTCGGTTGCGTTCCAAGATCCAGATTACGTCGATCAGATCGCGAAAGTTCGTTCATTAAAAGATTGTTCGCACAACTATAAGATCCAGGATGATAAATTGTTGATATCCCCTTCGTTTGGTTTTAAATATACGGATACTGACCTTTCGAACTGGAAATTAGTTATTCCGAACAGCTTGACCCAATCACTAATTGAACAGGCTCACGTACCTCCCACTTCAGCACATTTAGGCGGCAGCAAGACTCTCGAGCGCCTTCAGCGTCAATTTTACTGGCCTCAAATGGCAAAACAAGTTAAACAATACGTTGCTAGCTGCACTAAATGTAAAATTAACAAAGCTGTTAATTTCTCTACACAACCAGCCATGGGAGCGCAGGTTACGTCAACTCGCCCGTTTCAAAAAGTATATGTCGATTTTTTGGGTCCGTATCCACGTTCGAAACTCGGAAATACCTGTATCGTTATCGTTCTGGATCATTATTCGAAATTCGTAGTTGTAAAGCCCTTACGCGAAGCGTCTGCCTCATTATTGTGTCGATTTCTGGAAAATGAGGTATTCCTTTTATTCTCCGTACCCGAAATTGTTACCTCCGATAATGGGAAGCAGTTCACCTCGAATCTATTTAAAGACCTGTTAGCTAAATACGGTGTTACCCATTTACGTACGCCGGTGTACTCGCCCCAAAGTAACGCTTCCGAGCGTGTTAATAGAACGTTAATTGCCAGTATTCGTTCATATTTGAGCGATCACGATCATAATTTGTGGGACAAAAATTTGCAAGAAACTGCGGCTGCTTTACAATAATGCCATACACGATTCGATACATTATTCCCCTCATTATGTCGTGTTCGGTCAACATATGTCGATGCACGGTTCGGATTACTCACTGCGACGATTACTCGATGAACATGATCCCGGTGAAGTCCAGGCATGGGCTAAGCCAGATCGAGTAAATCTGTTAAAAGATCGTATTATACATTATCTGCGTGTGGCATACGAGAAGGGAGCTCAGCATTACAACTTGCGTAGTACTAAGCGCTCTTTTCGACGAACAAATTCTCCGCGAAATTAGCCGGAAAGTTCAAACCCGCGGTAATTTCTGGTAAAGTAGGTCAGGTGGCGTATACCGTCGAAGATTTGAATGGCAAATCCCTAGGTACTTATCATGTCAAAGACATCCGTGTTTAATTGTTTCTCTCTCTATATTTATTTTCGTGTTGTTTGTTTTAGGCCCGGCTTATGAGACATCTCAGGGTGTGGGACGTTCCCACGTTTGTTACGACTGTGTTGTCTTAACAAGACATTTTTGTAAATTTGTTTCTATTCTCCACGGTTTCTTGCGTCCGGGTTTTTTTTGTTGTCTAAACGTGGTTTCTTGCGTCCGGGTTTTCGCTGTGTAAACGTGGTTTCTTGGTGGATGGATTCTTGTGTGTTTTCTTCTGTTATGTTGGCAACGGAACGAAAATGGGAGAGAAAGAGAGAACAATGCGCATCGAGTGTGTGCAAAGTAAAACGTTTTGGAAAAAATGATTTTTTCTTGTATGTCTCTCTTTTGTACCAACGAAAATTTGGTATAAAGGAGAGACAGAGAAGAGAGATGCATTTTCTTCAAAAACGTTTTACGAGCTGTGCGACGCTCGAATGTTTTTTTTGGTGTGGCATTCAATTTTTGGTTTTTGAGTGAATTTTACCACACGGAGTATTGGTATTTTGGTCAGTGTTCCAAAAGTTCTTTCATGACATTATTATTTTTTTCATAAATTGAGTGTTTGAAATATATTTAGAAAATATATAATAAATAAAATTCCTTATGTATAATATAAAATAAAACTAATTAATTTTTTTTGCAAAGTGTTAATTTATAAAATAAATTGAAAACATATAAAATATTGTAGTGAATAGAAAAAAAAAAAATATTTTGTTAAGTTTTATTACGTACTTCATCAAACGTCATAGATTTATCATTACGTATATTTCGCATATATAAATATATTATGTATATTTATTTATTATATTATAATAGAAAATAATAAAATAATTGTGTTAAATAAAAATAAATTACAAAATTTTGTTTGAAGAATGATTATTGTTATCTCATGACAAAATAATTATTTACATGAAAGTAGTTCGCCATTTTGTAGTAACCGCAGTGCAACGGGAAGGTGGATTTTTCGGGTTTGTGCGAGCCAACGCCCAACGTATTTTGGCGGCCAGGCGAGGCCAAAATAGTTATCGGCATCAAGCCGCAACGGTACGGGTGGCCAACCGGCCCCTCGTGTTTTCTGTTTTTGGTTATCGGGGAGAAGCCCCGCAACGATACGGTAGCCAACCGGCTATTGTTTATTTTTTGAGTTTTGTGGTATCGGGGAGAGGCCCCGCAACATTACGGTAGCCAACCGGCTATTGTATTTTTTATCGGTGGTCTGCCGCAACGCAACGGCACCAAGGCCGCAACCCAATTTTTTATCGGGGAGAGGCCCCGCAACAATAACGGTCGCGCAAGACCGCAACAGATTATTTTTAATAATTAAGGTACTTTTTTTTGGTTAATTTTATTTAAATTTTTGTTTACTTTTTTTATATATTTTAATTTTTTTTTCCCTGATTAAATTTTAAATTTTATTTGTTGTAATCGGGCGCCGCACCGCGGGTGCACGCTCGGTGCATGTTGCTTTCTCTCTCTCTCATTCTCTCTTATCTTGGTGCGGGTGGAGGGGGGAAGTTGTTTCATTTCGTTTTTTGTTTTTGTTTTTTTTTCGGTAAATAAAATGAATTATTAAATTTTTTCGGTTAGGTGTGTTGGGAGCGGAGACTACCTCTGTGTCGGTTTAGTGTTTGCGGTCCCTTGGTGCCCGCATCCAATTTCGTAACCGGGGCTTTGCCCTGTTTGAATTCGAATGGATGCGCGCACCAAGGCACCTCTCTCCCATTTATAATTTTGAGTTGTTCGTTCCTCAGGTTCCGGCCGACGAATTTCGGCGGAACATCCGGGTTTATTATTATTATTTGCGTTTTATTTTTATTTAAATTATCTGTATTAATCACGGTGTAAGCCAGGAGCCATGCATGCCTCAAACCCCACGACCCTTCGCACTTCTCCCTGAGAACGTAGCCGGCAAAATATCACCGTGGAGGCCTCTGCATGCGCTTAGTGAATATCTGCAGGTTGGCAGTAGCCAGCCTGTAACAAGGTTTAATTAAAAAATAGACCCTATAAGACAAAGCATTAACACAATAAAATAATAAAATCTTTTAAATTGTAAGAATTTATAGCAACTTAATTATTCGCAAGGTAATTGAGGCTAGACACATTCAACATACAAATACGCGACAGTCAATTAGATATTTAATAAACGGACATTTAATATTCAACTTCCATCAATTTAATAAAATTTACCATGATTATGATCATTACCGACAAATACCCAAATACTCATGTTAGATATTTGGAAAGGATTTCACTACAATA
The DNA here is from genome assembly GCA_947310385.1 of Nephrotoma appendiculata. Classification (NCBI taxonomy): domain Eukaryota; kingdom Metazoa; phylum Arthropoda; class Insecta; order Diptera; family Tipulidae; genus Nephrotoma; species Nephrotoma appendiculata. The sequence continues at coordinate 268,391,080 of OX371225.1, read as the reverse complement.
TATAGTATGTATGAGTACTTTAAATTTTCTTAAATTATAATTATGTATTTTATTTATAATAACTTTACATCCCGACAAACATAACTAAATAATTGACCACTATTAATAATAATTTTCACGCGTCAGGTAAAACAATGGAAAATTATCCGATATTTTCTCTATGCTCTAAATACACTACAAAAGCTATTTTCTAAATAATTATTTTTTTTTAATAATAATAATTTTAATAATAATAGCTAATAATAATTTTCACGCGCTAGGTAAATCTATGGGGAAATATCCGATATTTTTCTTTTGGGATCTAAAAACATAACCAAAACTATTCTCACATTTAATTATTTTTTTAAATTATAAAAAATGAAAACTCACCTTAGTTTGAAACACTATAAAAATATTTAAATCACTTAACCACAATTTAACAACAAATTACACTTTAATTTTTGAACACTTTTTTTAAACACGTCCGTTTAGAAAATATTTTGAAGCGCATCTAATTAATAAAAAAAAATTATTACATAATTCAAACGGCAACACACACATACATTTACAAATAATCAAAATTTTGGTGAGATTTGTAGGTTATTTTGTTTTATGTTATTAAAATAACTCAATGCATTTCAAACACCTGTAACAATAAAAATTTTGATTTTGTCTCGTCACGTTTCGTTTAGAAACTCGTGCATACTTTTTGTGCAGGTGTTCACATTGCAACAATAATAATTTTGATTTTTCTTTTGTTTTTGTCTCGTCTTGTTTTCGTTTAGAAACTCGTGCAATTTTTTTTTTAAATTTTATCCAAGTGTCGGGTAAAATGGGACCGACGTAGCTTGTACGGTGAGAAATTGTTTGTCGGGTAACATAACAAATGCTTAGCAACGGAGTGAATTTTGCCCCTACGCCAAACAAAATCGACCTTCGATCATTCGAGAATCTTGCTGTAGATGCCGAAACAGCCTTATCTGGCCATATAACCCAAATAAAATCAGTGTGTGCGTTACAAATAAAGAAAGGTATTGATAACTCTTCTTCTCCGACAAACTCTTTTTCTTCTGCTGCTTCTAATACTAACCTCAAATTGATTGGTGCGATAAAGAAAAAACTACGTGAAAATGACCTGATAGCGTGTAAAGCGGATAAAGGCAATACAATTACCGTGCTCACAAAAGTCGATTACTGCAATAAAATCTCTGATTTTATTACAGAAAGCAAAGCAATAGAGCTTGGCAGAGATCCAACTAAGTCTTTTAAGACTTCGGTTAGTAAGTGTATCAACCAATGCCAGAAGTTATTTGATGGAACTGGTTGGAAGTACTCTGTCATGAATGCATCTGCCCCGATCCTTTATGGTTTACCAAAAATCCATAAGGAAGGTATTCCGATTAGACCAATAGTAGCGTATTGCAATTCTCCTGCCTATGTACAAGCTATGTAAGGGTTTCATAATTTTTTTCAATTGTCATACTAATTTCTTTTCGGCTTACTCGGTTAAGAACTCGGTAGAATTGATTAACAAAATTCAAGACGTCGACATTCCGTTACATTCAAAACTAGTTTCATTTGACGTTGCCAGTCTTTTTACTTCTATTCCAATTAATACTTTGTCCCAAATAGTTTGTAATTATTTAGATAGGGATGTTGTAGATGAGAGCTTACGTCGTGAACTGAAGTTAGTTTTTGAGACTTGTATTAAACAAAATTATTTCTGTTTTGATAATACATATTTCAAATTCGCTGATGGTCTACCCATGGGCTCCCCTCTGTCACCTTTGTTGGCTGAAATTTTCATGAATTTCTTCGAACAAATGATCATATCAAATAACAATCCTTATTTTCGTCATATAATCTTTTGGTATAGATATGTTGATGACATATTATGTCTATGGAATGGAACTGATAGACTGTTAGACTCTTTCCTTACTTGGTTAAATTCTCAATATCCCACCATTGATTTTACGATAGAAAAAGAAGAAAACAAATGTATTAATTTTCTGGATATAACAATTACCAGGATTAATTCTACTTTAGACTTCAAAATTTTTCGGAAACCCACGTATACAGACGCTGTTATCCCTAGTTCTTCAAACCATCCCCATAATATTAAAATGTCAGTTTTCCGCTCACTCATATAGACAGACTAATAAACATCCCTCTGTCAAATTCAAATTATAACACTGAGCTTAACATAATTCTTCAAATAGCAACGAATAACGGATATGCAACTAGGACTATATTAAAGTTATTGAATAAAAAGCTAAAGCGTAAAACTCTAACGGGTATTTATCCACCGGATAGTCCACCGCGGGAAAATTGGCGTCGCTTAGAGTATATAGGAAAAACGAGCCAACGGATTAGCAACATCGTGTCCAATTATACCAATATTAGTTTTGCTTTTTATAATAATAACACAATAAAGAAAATGATTTTTAACAATAAACCTAGAGTTGATCGCCTTTCCAAATCTGGTGTCTATAGGATCAATTGCAATGATTGTAGTTTCTCCTATATTGGTCTGACTGGGCGCAATTTTGGAGTCAGAGCTAAAGAACATTTATCTGGTTGCAATGAATCAACTTTCCATAACCATTTAACTTCAGAAAATCATACAGCTAGCTTGAACAAGTTAGACATATTACATATACAACCCAAAGGCGTTTAGATACCTTAGAATCTTACGAAATTAGAAAATCAATATTTCTTAACCCAAATATCCTTAACGAACAGAGAGAAATCCGGTTCTCACCAATTACAGATCCCGCCCTTTTCTATTCGCACGTACGCAATAATATACCTTGCATTTATGACTCATCGCCTACCTGCGCGATTCGTAGATTAATTTTTATTGCTTATTTTTTGTCCCTCCTTTTTTTATTTATATTTTGCTTTTTTCTATTATATAACAAAATTTTTTCTAATACAAATCAGTAGATACTCCTGATGATGACCTAACAAGTCGAAATCGATCGAGTGATTTTTTAAACTTTTTGAAAAATATTTAAAATATTCTGCGAAACAAAAAACAAGTGATTAATAAAAATGTGTTTATTAAGCTCAAAACAGAACAAGAGCGAAGGCGGCGAGCGAAATCGCCTGTCATATTAGAAAACACCGAAATCATGCAAAACAAACACAACCATCAACGCAGGCGACGACGATTTTTTCGTTGAAAAAAATTTAGAGTCTATTTCTATTTTTGTTGCCGACGAAACAATGTTGCCAACTGTTTTTTATATATGTATAAGTTGGCATCAATTAACCGTCATATTATTAACCATTTTTTTTCAATCTAGCCAGTAGCCTAATGCCACAACGTCATGTGTCAAAAACACAGAAGGTTATGCCGTTTGGTTGTTTTTTTATCGCCATACGCTGACGCTTTTGTTCTGTTAGCTACAGCGATATCGCGGCGATATTTTTTATTTATTCGTCGACGCTTGCCGTCGTCGCTCTTGTTCTGTTTCTAGCTTTAAGTATAAGTGTGTTTCGCCAAGTGCCTACGGCAAATAGCGTAAAAAGTAATAAACTTTATTTAAACAGATTCAATTTATTGTAGATTTTCTAGTTTACACCAAGAGTATCTAAATCCAACTAATTTGTTCATTATTTAATAAATTACAGTTACATACATTATAAAATATGCTTGAAGAGCATTGATTGTATTCAAATTACATTTTATAATAAAATATATTTGTTAATCATTTTCGTTTGGATCGCGTGTACATTGAGCAAGCCGAGGAATCGGGTTGCATTTCTTAGTTGGGTGATTGACTTATATGGAATTTGTTGATGGATGTCTTGCGGTTGATGACATACATAACTTGTACTTATTTTGCAAAGAAAACGGGAAAAGTCTAGTCTATTAAGCTTTGATTTTTCAACAAGGAATCTTCCGAAGTCAACATAGACAGTAGCAAAGAAGTGGACCAAAACAATTTGAGCTAGATATAATCGACTAAGACTGTGTCCGAATGTGTGATAAATATTTTTTAGTACCAAATTTGTGAAAATACCGAACGCACCCGAATTATCACAGTCGTTAGGTATAATAATTTTTGACAGTTGCGTGGTAATTTAATCGAAGACAAATTGTCGTATGCACTTTTCAACAGATTATTATGATTAGAAACTGATTAAAGTGAATGATCTGGACTCAAGGATGTAATACTAAACAGCATTATTGTATTTTGCTTTATAAAATTAATTTAATACAACGTTAAAATAAAATTGTGTTTATATTTAAATCTTTTTCTTATTTATAGAGTTATCTTAAATCTTAAATGAAAACAATCATAAATTTTAAATCAAAATTAAATTAAATGGCCGGAATTTTTATCAAAAAAAACTATCACACAATTCGGGCAGCAAAACGATAAAAATTTCGCAAAAGGAAAATTTTTCACGGTAGTGTCAAATATTTTTGCTAGTAAATATTTATCACTCAATTCGGACACAGTCTAAGATAAAGAAATATTGCAACACTGTAGTATGTATAGAAGTATAGTATGTATAAAGTAATTAAAACAAACCAAGAATTGAATTCAATGACGGGAATACGAACCTTAGAACTCTTAAACACTATAGTCGATTGTTTTACTACGATACGGCCTTCTGAAAGTGCTAACATCGGTTTTTCCATAAGACACAGAATTGTTCTTACAACCTTACAAACTGCTAATTCATTCAAGCTGAATCCTAAAACACGTAAAAAATATTTTAATGATTGTGTTCAACTGTTATCGAATGCCCTATAGAATGCCGCATGTATTGGCAAACTAAAGAGGAAAATTTAAAAAGTTTGCCAGTTTGCTTTGAAAAGTTTCCATATGCAATAATCGTTTAAGATTGTATGGAAATAAAGACCATTCAATTCCGATGCCTTACTTGCAGAATCTGCACGTATTCCCACTATAAAAGCACCCATACAATTAAACTATTGATAGGCATTTCTCCCTCCTGTCTTATTCATTTTACAAGCACTGTATTACATAAGGTAACACCCGGATATGCCATGATGGTAGACAAGGAGTTTATGATCGGCAATGAGCTAGCAGAAGCTGGCATTGAGATGATTCGTCTGCAATTTTTGCATAACGAGAGAACTAAATCTGACATTGAAGATTGATTTACTAATAGCAGCAGCTCGCGTTCTCTGTATATCATGAGATCAGAAAGGTGTGGTATATTATGAACTGCTGGAATCAGGTGAAACTATATCAATGACGATGTTTACCAATGACAACTATAATACGTTTGAAGCAAGCTATAGAGGAAAAACGACCAGAACGGGTGAATAGACAACATATTAATTTTTCAGCCGACTTTATGTAGTCGATGCAGTCTTCTCTTACTGAACAGCGATTCAGTTCTTGCGCAGAGATCAAGAATTGGCTTGTTGATTGGATCGCCTCCAAAGACCAGGATTCCTTGAGAGGGAATACTTAAATTGCCTGAAAATGGGGGAAAGTTGTAGCTGCAGATGGAGCATACTTTCAGTAAATAGTTCTTTCATTTTCTAAACAAACAAATGTGTTTAACAAATTATTTTAATAATACCCAACATTACACCCAAACATTACATCGGAGGAAACGACCCAGTACTAACTTAAGCCATCACATCGCGCACGCAACTGCTTGTTTCGGATTATCTCGTTTCATAGCGTTTGTTTTCTAACCATCGCGACTAAGAATTTATAATAATAAATAATAATTTTTACTGAAAAATTGGCGATAGAGATCAGAACAGAAGTGGACCTCTCCATGCTTGTTCGGATCCACTTTAAATATATTTGTTTTGTTAACTGATGCGATTGTTGTTTGTAGTGTTCATGAGTCATTACCATTCTTGTACGTGAAATTGTGGGTTATTCTGGATGATAGGCAGATATTGTTTTTATTATTGGGTGTGTGAATTAAATTTTAGACTTTTTTTTAAAAATAAAAATTGTTTATTAAAAGGTAACGATACAGTATATTTTATCCACTATATTCGCCATCGTTAGCTATGACTTCCTGCCATCTCTTGGGAAGTTTCTGGATTCCTCGTTTGAAGAAGCCTTCAACTTTCCCAGCTATCCAGCCATCGATTCAATTTCGTACTTCTACGGCGTTTCGGAAGCGTACGTCAGCCAGGCCTATTTGTATTGATCGAAACAAATGGTAGTCGGAAGGTGCAAGGTCTGAAAAATACGCAGGTTGTTCAAGCCGATCCGAAGTAGTGATCACCTGTAACCGTTTCATTTGGATTTTACAGCTCATAATAAACCACACCTTTCTGGTCCCACCAAATACTCAGCATAACCTTATCGCAATGAATATCTCTTTTTTGGCTGCGATGGTCCTGCTTGGCCTGGATCGACGTAAGCTGCTTTACGTTTGGGGTTGTCGTTATAGATCCATTGTTCACCGCCAGTGACCATTCGATGCAAAAAACTGTGTTTTTTGTACTCAGCAAGCTTTTTTTTTGCATGCTTCAATTCGTGCTTTCAATTGATTTTCGGACATTTGAAGTGGACATTTGATCTTTCTAGCTTTCGAATTTTTCCCATTGCGTGCAAACGATGAGAAATGGTTGATCGGTCAATGTTTAACTGCATTGCAAGTTCTTTTTGCGTTTGACATGCATTTTCTTCCAATAATGTGTGTAGTTCGGCATCTTTAAACTTTTTTGGCTGACGTGGCCGTTCTTTGTCTGTCAAGTCAAAATTACCACTTTGGAATCGATGAAACCAACTGAAACAGCTTGCTCTCGATGGAGTTTGATTACCATAAGTATCAGAAAGCAATCGGTGACCTTCAGCTGCAGTTTTCTTGTAATCAAAAAAAAAAAAAAGAAGAACTTCTCGAAAAAACAACTTATCACGATCAATTTTAAATCGATTACAAAAAAATGACGTATAATATGAAAAATAACACTTTGTGCTCTGAATGAGATTGACAATTGTGACAGCTACAAAATGCAATTGGAATTGCTTGTCAAACTATACGCAATCTCACGTAGCGACATCTAAATGTCGACTTTAATAATTAATTCACACACCCAATACATCAAGATGAGGTTACAAGATGGTGGTAGTTTGTTTTCGACCTTCGAAAATAATTTAAAATTTTTTGATTTAAAGAATTCAACGTTTCATTAGGTCGAAACCAAGCTGCCAACGTCTTGGAAATCTCACCTCGATGCAAAACCGGTGTCTGGTTGTTATCCAGAATAATCAGAAATTTCATATTTGATAAGTTATATTCGCTTTTTCATGCCGCCGATCTATATGACCAGCTTTCAAGCATTTAGAGTATCTCACTAGGTCTATTACATCATAAATACGGATAAGAACAATCCGTACGGGCCAATCAACCAACACGCATTCTGCCAACATCAGCTTTTTCATGTTTTGGCCGTTGGTACTTTAACAATCGCTATCTGTCTATAGAGGTTTGCCCGTTCTTCAAAGTTTTTAGTCATTGCATTGCCGACTTATTACTTTCTTTTACATAGTAAAATAAAGTATAGTAATTATGAAAAATATTGACTTCATTAAGAGCTTTTCCGATTTTTCCTATTAATAATGGAATAATATTTTATTCAAATGACTGTTTATTTTACAAATAGTCACTTTAATTGTGTCCTTCAAAGCCACAATTGTCTCTGGATGATAAGCATAACATTTTTACTTGACGTCTCCGCAACAACAGTCCAGTGGAATCAAACTGCAGTACCTAGACGGCCAGTTGGCATCGCCATTTCGGCTGATAACGCAATTTCCGAGGATTTTATTTTAGGGAATACATAAAGTTTGTTAACATGGCACGATAAAAGTCGCCATTGACTGTTAGTATGGCTCCTGTAAACCGCATATGCCACACCAAACAGTCACTGGTTTTGAGCCGTTACACCCTTTTCAATTGTAACTCAAGTGTAAACGCAATGGATATAGTCAACTGCCTTCAATTCTGGAACCACATGCTGGAACCATATACCTTCATTTTTAGGTATTTGTGTAAAATTGCCAGTCCGAATTTTGTGAGCAAACTGGCAATATTTTCCAAAGCTCATCAAACGAATATAATACTGCATTTCTGTCACAACAACCGATAGTTCAAAAGCGTACCAAAAGATGTCGCATCCTATATAATATCCTCTATGAGAAGAATGCCAATGAACTGAAAAATTATAAATTAAATTTGCAACAATATCGTTTTAGATCCGTTTTCCAAAATTAAGCAGAATTTGCGATTTTGGTCTAAAAATTTGTTTTTCTCAGCAAAAATTTAAACCGCAGATGAATTAATTGATCGGGACGAAACTTCAGACATATGATTATTTGTTCTGAAATCGTGTTCCTTTTTATAGAAATTAATAATTTTCATTCTAAAAAATCAGAGCGATTCTTAATCCGGCAAATGGTTTAAAAAATCCCTGTGCAATTTGCCTGTCATGAACATTATCGAAACCAATACTATATATTGTCAATTGTAACGTCTGTTCCTTGTGCAACATAACATAGTTGGGGTAACTAGAACGCTTTTCGATAACTCAATTTTTTATTAATTATAATAGTATTTTGGTTATTTTTCGTAAAGGCGACCATCCGGTGAGTTTGTGTTCAACTGATTGTGTAAATGGAATTTGGCTGATAGCTGTCAGTATAATATCTTCATGAATACAGTTCGAGATTTTTTAATGTAAGCTATTCCTATTTTGTTCCAATCGTGTGGGATTTACTTTTGATCCAAGAACGATCATTTTATTAGCAATCGACGCTAATTTTTTCCTGAACCTTTTTAACTGGAGATTGCTTGAAATACCCAGTAATCCTTCGGTCATATTTGGTATTTATTATAATGAACTTGAATGATCGCTAACAGTCTGATTTTTTTTTGCTTTACTATATGTGGAGATAATGTCCATTGCAGTATAGGTACATTGACATTTTTATAACTCCGTACCTGGTTTAAAAATTTATCTGTATATAAATCTCTACTTAAATTACTAATACCACGTTTACACCAAACGTATTTTAAAGGTAAAATACTTTTTTGCTAATAAAATATTTATGCCCTTCAGTTTACACGAAGGAATATTATTTTAATATTTGCCATGTAAACGCACACCATAAAAGTACATATGTACATACTTTTAAACTTTTTATTTTATTTGACAGATGAATTTTATTTATCAACAAGTTTATTTTATGAGCGTTGGCCGTGTCAGTTGTGTGAAATTATATTGTTTTTTAAAAAGTTAATTGTGCGTAATTTAATAAAGATTTACCAAAAATTTACATTACGCTGGAATTATTTAAATCCGAGATTCCAAATTCTTAATACAAAGTGTATATTTATATTGAAACACTGTGCTTGAATTTCAAACTTTTTTTGCGTGACAAGCTGGGCACCCGGGGGGTAAACCTAATTCGACTATGCTGAATTCATTGGTGCTAGTCCCATTTCAAAGTTAGTCCCCATTTTTGAAATATCGCTTTCGACATATTTTGCCTCTGTGACAAATATTTGTCAAAATATACACTCATATTCACGTTGATAGATCCTGAACCATTAAGATTTTCGTTATGCTTTCTTCAGCAAAGTTGTTGCGCAAGCCAAGACCAACAACATTGCTGAACATATTAAGACCAAAAAACGACATCTACATTCACATTTTTGTGTTATTTTTCCATATATGTGCGTTTTACTTAGGCCAAGGTGAGCTTGGAGTGGCACTTCCGCACAATTAGACCAGGAGTGCCCCGTTGTGATACGACAGGAACCTATTTCCCCTTTACCCCTGTTCAAAACCATTCGGAGCTACGTACGTACCGCAAAATATCTCGCACTCCACATTCAGCGACATCTGAAAGGCTGGTCACACTGGACACGCCCAAATACTTATGCCTTCTGTATGATAGTGCCGGACACGAGCATAGGAAGTTATCTAAAGTCTCTTCTTCCTTTTCGTCCATGCAACTTCTACAAAATCATTCGTCTGTAGACCCAGCCTTCTCGCATGTTCCCCAAAAAGGCAGGGTCTTGTCAGTTTTGGCAAAAGCTTCTCACAGAAGACTCCGGCTCCACCTTGCCGTTTCGAGAAACATAAGTGCACAGGTAAGGCTAAATACAACTGGAATTCGGCATACTTAGGCCAAACAAGACACTCATCTCAGATAAGATACAAAGAACACATCACAAGTACATAAAATCAAGTTTCGTACAACACATAAAAACTGAAAACCATACACTAAATTCAATAAAAATGTAACCATTTTGCACAGAATCAAAAAAGGACTGAAATTAGACAGGTGTCCCAATTTGACTCATGAGTCATGAGACATTTGTATTCTGCACGTATACGAATTACGGCCAAAATTCACACCCTGAAAATATACAAAAACACCCACAATTTACTTCGCGACAAAATCAACACAAAACCCCAATAAAATTTACGACCTCCATAACTTAAAAACAAAGCAGGTACCAAACAGCAGCGCCTAGCTACAGTATATAAAGAGCTTCAAAATAGATTATGTAACAGTAGCAGAAAATAAACCGAAGAAGAAATTATTCTCGAAATTGATATTTCTAAAAAAGTTAAAAAATTTGCACAAGAAGTAAGAACTAAAAACTGTAGTATGTATAAAATTAAAAATAAAAAGTTATTCATCTAAATATATAAAGTGACAAAAGAATACAAAAAATAAAGTGAAAATCGTCTTGTGAATCTGGTGAAATAAATAATATGGATAGGTGTTATAAACTCAAGTGCTTTTGTTATGTGTGTGGAAAATTTACGATTATGAGCAATCGCCGCAAAATAAGTGATGAAACCGCTGATTTATATCGAAAATGTTATTAGTGGTGTAAATTGGACGCCGTCTTTTGTTTGTACAACATGCATTTTCCATCTGCATAGATGGCAAAACACTGGAGCCGCAATGCCATTTGGTGTCCCGATGATATGGGTCGATCCACAAAGACATGATGCAGTTCAATGTTATGGGTGCATGAATTATATTCTCGGTACAAACAGAAACAAAAGTGGTTCTTTGACATACACTGCAACGAGAAATACTCAGCTACCGCTGCCGCATTCAGATGAAATACCTGTTCCGGAAAGATTAAACCCAACTGAGGAATATTTACCAACAACATTTGAATAAGGTGAAACCGGAGGAACATCTGCATCAATATATCAACCATCAAATGTCACTGCGCCATGCAATCACATTGAAATCTCGCAAAGTCGTTTGGATATTATGGTACGACGCCTGAAACTATCTCAGCGGCAAGCCATTCTTTTGTCAAAGGATTTAAAACAATTGAACATTTTGGCTCCAAATGTTCGGATATATGGAGCAATAACTCGTCATCGTCATTTTACGAATTTTTTCAAATCAATTGAGAATAATTCACTCGCTTTTTGCACTGATATCCGAGGTTTGGTATCCACAATGCACAATGCATATAATCCTGAAGATTGGCGATTGTTCATCGATTCCTCTAAAAGCAGCTTGAAGGCAGTTCTCCTTCACGTTACCAACTCAAAGAATTCCATTCCAATTGCACTCAGCACAAACATAAAGGAAACCTATGCATCAATGAAAAAAATCATCGATTTGATTAAATACAATGACCATCAATGGAAAGTTTGTGCAGATTTAAAAGTGATAGCTCTTTTAAGTGGCATGCAATTGGGTTATACTAAAAACATGTGTTTTATGTGCTTATGGGATACTCGTTTTAAAGGCGACCAATACAACGAACGGAACTGGGCTTTACGTGAGAACATTAGATTGCGATACGACAGCATCGTTGAGGCTCCACTTGTGCCAATTAAAAAAATATTTCTACCACCACTTCAAATCAAGCTTGGAGTAGTTAAAAATTTTATAAAAGCGCTGAATCCAGATGGAAATGCGTTCGTCGAATTGCGTCGCATTTTTCCACGGTTAAGTGGAATGAAAATAAAAGAAGGTTGGTGTTTAAATCTACCCGAATCTAAGTTTTGATCAAATGAAATTTCATCTCACATCTTGTTTTTTATTACAGGAATACTTAATGGACCAGATATTCGTCGTCTGATGAAAGATGATGCATTTGAAAATGCTCTTAGTGAACGAGAGGTTGTGGCATGGAAATGTGTAAAAGAAGTTATTAAGAATGTTCTCGGAATTAACCGAGCCGATGATTGGCGCAGATATATTGAAAATATGCTGACAGCTTTTCATAATATAAACGTTGGAATGTCACTGAAAATACATTTTTTGCATTGTCATGTGGAAAAGTTCGCCGAACAATCACCAGCCGAATCCGATGAGCACGGCGAGCGTTTTCACCAAGTGACGGCAAGGCTCGAACATTGGTACAGCGGCAAAAAGCTAGATGCACTCTTGGGTGACATTTGTTGTAATTTGCAAGAGGAAGAAGAACCCGAAGACGACACGAACAAATCAAAAAATTAAAATTAAAAGTTAAGAAAAATGTAAATTATTTAGGAAAAAATTGAGAAAAATCACAATAAAATCAACTGAATCAATCTAATTTTCTGTTAAATAGTTTCTATTGTATCTATATTTGTCGATGAGGTGTTTATTCGATGTTTTTCGTCGAGACAAATATTTGTCAAAATATACACTCATATTCACGTTGATAGCTCCTGAACCATTAAGATTTTCGTTATACTTTCTTCAGCAAAGTTGTTGCGCAAGCCAAGACCAACAACTTTGCTGAACATATCAAGACCGAAAAACGACATCTACAATCACATTTTTGTGTTATTTTATTTTTTTGCGTTTCAAAAAATAAAATAACACAAAAATGTGATTGTAGATGTCGTTTTTCGGCCTTGATATGTTCCGAAAAGTTGTTGGTTTTGGCTTGCGCAACAACTTTGCTGAAGAAAGCATAACGAAAATCTTAATGGTTCAGGAGCTATCAACGTGAATATGAGTGTATATTTTGACAAATATTTGTCTCAGAGGCAAAATATGTCGAAAGCGATATCGCAAAAATGGGGACTAACTTTGAAATGGGACTAGCACCAATGAATTCAGCATAGTCGAATTAGGTTTACCCTCCGGGTGCCCAGCTTGTCACATTTTTCAACTAGCACAGTGAAATAGTAAAATGAACGCGGAGCATTTTAGCCGGCTGGCCGTGTTAGTTGGAGAGTATTCTCATTTTTTATTGGAACTTGACGAACTTGACCGTGAAAGGCGACAAAGATTGGCTCTCGCAAGAAAATTGATAATAACAAGTAATGCGTCGTTCTATAAAATACTCTTAACAAAAATACATAACAGGAAAACACGAAGGATTTGGGCAAAAAGTAGAAATTCGTGTTGGTGGACAGATGTAGTATTAAAGACATTTAATGACCGGGATTGGTTAAATAATTTTCGGGTGGATAAAGAAACTTTCACCCAAATTTGTGATATGATTCGCGACGATCTAACACCAAAGCCCACAAAGTTTAGGCCAAGGGAACCTATCTCCGTAGAAAAGAGAGTAGCCATAGCTCTATATAAATTTGCATCGTGTGCTGAGTATCGAGTTATTGGAAACAACATGGGGGTTAGTACAAACTTAACAATTCTTTCTACTAAAACATACTTTACAGAATTGTTTTATATTTCTAGGTTAGCAAATGTTCAGTCCACAAGAGCGTTCGATTATTTACGAACGCTATGTTAAAGCATGTCCGGGACATAATAAAAATGCCAACAGAGGAGGAGGCTGAAATAATATCAGAAAAATTTGAGAATATTTGCCACATTCCACAAATTTTATTAATAATAGATGGCACTCATGTACCCATTTTCGCACCCCAAGAGGGCCATGGTGACTTCATAAATAGAAAAGGGTGGACATCATATAATGTCTAGATAGTAGCGGATGTCGATTATATGTACGTAAAAATTAAATTAAATTCGTACATGTTATTACTAAATGCGTTTTATAATTTTTTTCATTAGAATAAGGGACGTTAGCTGCAAGTATCCCGGGGCATCACACGACGCTCATGTTTTTAAAAATTCTGGTTTTTTTCAGCAAATCAAGGACTTGCTCCCAAAAGTGAGTATATTTTGGTTAAAGCAATGTATTCTTTACCAGTTTTTGGGGTAATTTAATTGAATATAATATTGTTTATTATTTTTCAGAAAACAAAATTAATTAATGGAGTGGACGTGGGTTTTTTGGTTTTGGGTGATCCCGCTTACCCTCTGTTAGACTGGCTCCTAAAGAGTTACACGGGAAACTTGGATCCACTTCAGGAGTCATTCAACAGTTACATGAATTCTGCCCGAATCATTATCGAACAAACTATTGGCAAATTGAAGAGCAGAGGGCGTATCTTACGGAAAACTAATGAGATGGATTATAAATTCATTCCAAAGGTAAAATAAAAGCTTCAGTTCACAAATACCAAATTAACAAAATAATAACTGATTACAGGTCGTGATTGTATGCTGTATGCTGCATAATATTATACAAGGGAAGAAAACTCAACTCTTAGAATCTATTAATTTTGCAGAGGATACGTCAGATGGACAGGCACAATCAGGCTTACAGGATATGACAAGAACGTTTGGTAATATACAGTTACAAGGAGAAACAGTAAGGGATGCGATTCGTTCAATTACTGACGTGCTGCCACTTCGCACTCAAATTTCTATAAATTGCAAATAAATTAAAAATTAATTTATTTCAAAATAAAAATTTATTTCATTTAATCTTTTTCATTTTAATAAATTTATTTCATTTTAATTTCAATAAATGTCTAATAATTTAATTCTAACATTTAGTTTTATCACATAAATTCATTGCGGTAATATAACTCATTTTTATATACATAATTCATTTTAGTTTATCACATTCAGGATTACATATGAATTCAATCAGAAAATATTAATTCATTCTTACAAAATTAATTTTTAAAAGGCTTTTCTTCATCTAAATAATCTTCATACATTTCTGGAGAAAAAATTTCGAATGTGACGTAGTTTTGCGTCGAGTCTTCGTGAATTGAAGGCGATGGAGTGGGTGCCGGAATATATGCTGGATATTCATAACTTTCATCCCTTTGAGACGACGTATCGGCTAGTATTTGTCTTATTTTTTCTAGTTCGTTCAAAAAACACTCACTTCGCTTATCCGCCCTATCCTCTGACTCCCGTTGCAACCTTTCAAAATCTCTTATGATTTTTTGTTGCTCTACTCTAAATTCTTCCATCACTATATCGGTGAGGTTACTTTTCTTTCTTTTTTTTTTGTGGCTGTGTCATTGTCGGAGGTCCTGATGGGTTCGCGGAATTCGAAGACGCTAGAAAGGAAAATGGTTAATTCATCGGTATAAATTATAGTTTACGAATTTTACCGTCATCGCTTAGCACGTCATTTATTCTCTGGGGATTTATATGGGTCGAGGCGACATCCAGCCCATGTTCCTGGGGGACAGTGAATTTTTTTCTACTACTCCATAATAGCGCCATTTCCTCATCATACAAAGTTTCTGGATTAGGTGCAGCACCGCTTTTTGCTTTTTCAGCTTTTTCGGCAGAAAAACTGCGCCTTAATGAGTCGAATTTTAGTTTTATTTGTTCTACTTCCTTGCCAGGAAATTTTGCGGCGATCTGTTTAAAAATTTCCATCGAGCTAAATTTATGTGACTCAAATAGTTGATTCACCTGAAATTGAATGACAAGGAAAAATAATTTTTTGTAAAACGATAAACCACATTCACAATTAAAAGTAAATTAATTTGTACTTACATTTATATCTACTGCCACTTTTAACATTTCTTTTATTTCGCGTTCGGTCCATTTCTGACCTTTTGTTTTTTTTTTAGGGATTACTTCCATTTCTTTTATGCGTAAAATAGAAATATATATATATATATATATATATATATATATATATATATATATATATATATATAAATATATATATATATATATATATATATATATATATATATATATAAATATAATATATCAAATATGTAATATACAAAAATTTTATCCGGTAAAAATAACAATTGATTGTGGATACTTTATAAACAAAATACGCACAACAAACGAATAAAAAATTGTGCGAATGAATTGACATTTCATACTTTTAAAGTAGGGTTTAGACGACCACATATTATTGTGCTACTTTTTTAATACATACTATAATGAAATATCAAAAAAGTATGTGTCAAATAATTTAAATATTTTAGTTGGTGTCTACACCATGATATTTTTTTGCTAACATACTTTTATTCTTCTGGTGTAAACGTGGTATAAATCAGTAAATATCGGAATAAAAATTGGAAACACTGTTTTACTGACCCGAAATCGTTGAAATATGGGTGGGTAATGTATTCACAAAATAATTCACTCTCCACCCAATGTACTATTTTGAATTACCTAGTCGACAGGATTTGTATTGGTCAATTTCCTCCATCAAAGTCCAACTTACTCATTCCAAGTATACTAAACAATACAACAGGTGTTTATCATGTTCCATGATTTTATGCAGTGTTTTATCCTTTCTGTAATACCGGCTGGATTCGGGCACCCAGCGCGTCAGCATCATCGGTGTTTCTACGGCCACGTTTAAACATTGTTTTAAAAATAACAAAAGTAGCGCAACAAAAATAACCATAACTTGTAAAAAAATGGTCGGATTTACATAAAATTTTGACATAAATCGTTTGAAGGTTGTCACTTTCTAAAAATAAATATGTGTTATTCATTTGATGCGCCATATTTGTGTCAGCCGCGGAGCTTATTGGCCAACGAATTAAATGTGCTTCTTTATACCATTAAAAATTTAAACTTCGAAAGAAATCATAAAATTTTACTGACTACTTTTTACATTAAATAACTACGCGATGTAAACAATACGGCACAATACAGCAGTTTCTTTCAAGGTCATGTAATGTCAGAGTATTTTGAACATTCGGTTGACTATACTCTAGGTTGATGAACTAAATAATGGGAGATATTTCTCGAGTAATATCTAAATAAATTTCAACAAACAATTCATCAATGCCTACGTCACTAATGATTAAAGCGCCTAAAGGCATGCTATAATGCTATAATTTGAAGTTTTTCATAGAAACGGTCTGTACAAGCGATAAACAAAAATTTGCATAATTAAATCACTCGGTTAATACCATGAGTAACATGTTGTAGCCACCGCAGATCTTACATGGGTAATAAAATGTCAAATCAGACGTATATGTACCAGAAATACACCAATACACTACTCGAGCCATCTGCGAATTTATTGTTATGTGAAAAATATGAAAAATTTCTTCTTGATTTATTTTCTTTAACCATAATGTAGATGGAAAAATATGAAAAATAAAAATAGAAGCAAAAAATGTAGAAAACAAAGTCTATCAAAATGTCTTTTACTCTAAAAAGCATAAAAAAAATATATATTTTTTCTGCAACAAGAAAGCCAATTTCTGTTGGTAATCAAATGTCAATTTATTGTAATATTAAATGACATATTAGCAGAATATACATAAATTTTTGTAAATATAAAATAAAATATTAAATTTATCTAGAAATATGTCAATGATAAGTGTTAAAAATTGTAGCATAGACATCTCCATCACACTCATCCATAAAATATGCTAAATATCGATTGTTGCTCGTATCTGGATATCGTACGGCACACATCTCAATTACAACAATAATTATATCTAGATAAAAACTATCAATTCATTTACTATTTTGCTACAAAAGACACATTTATCTATTGCTCGAGTACATTTTCATTTTGATGTTGTTATGTAAGTACGTCTGGAGTGACAAACATGAAATATTCATTTAACTGTTACTAATTTACTTATTTATGTTTGTATGTTCTTATATGTCTTATGTGTGTGTGTGTGTGTGTATCAAGAATAAATGTTTTGTGAAATAATCGTTTTTGCTGCTTCTCAGGCTATGCATTGTCATGATTTTTATTGTGATGTGCTTGAAGGTAAAAATTGTGCTTGTTGTTGTTTTTTTAAGATAAATATAATAATGGTGGTACGAGGATATAATTTATTTTCATTATTTTGCAATTTGTTAGTCCAATAGCCCGAAGTGATCTATAACTGTACTTGGAAAATGTTTTTGTTGTTAAAAATTTTCCACTTTTTTGATATGTTCTTCCGTCCATATAATTGTTTCGAGGAAATTTACAAGTGCATAGCTCATCCAACAAAATTGAGAATTTATCGATATTTAAATTGCTTCTGTTAGTCTTTCGTAAAGCGGAGCTTCTAAAATTAAAATTGGTAAAGTGATGATCATTGTAACACAGTAATGTAAAGTAAGGTTTGTGATTATATTTTGTTAACTTTTCTCTCTCTCTCTCTTTCTCTCGCTCTCCCTCTCGCTACACGGTTAGAAATTTTGGACTAAATTTTAATATTTTTTGTATTGTATATATGACTACACCAAAAAAATATTATATTTTAATATTTGCAATATATTAAAAATTTATATTTAATTCAACGAATATTAAATTTAATATTTTAAACTATTACATGTGGTAATCCAAATTTAATTAGAAATAATACTAAATTTATTTAATTTAAATTGTTGAGAGTTTAACTTTGAATTTTAGCTTATCTTACATTTAAAGATTTAATAATTTAAATTTAATTTTTGTTACATTTAAATTTAAGTTTCTTAATTTCAATATTTAATACAATACCGTATTAAGAATTAACTAGCTGACCTGTGACTGAATAATCAGTCACGTAAATACATTTTATTGAATTTTTGGTTAAGGAATGATTTAGAAGATTTGTTAAGATGTATATTTGATGCACTTTTATCAAAAATGTAAATTCATAAACACGGATCCCATGAGGCCACTCCATTAATACGGAGTAATCCAATACTCGCTAATTCAAATTCTCCCTTTGTGATAGACGGGTCCGTGCAGTGAAAAGAAGTACGGTTCGCCAGGTCGCTGCTCTTCGAGTTCCATTGTGGTGCTGACCATGGAGAGGGCGGAGTTAAGCTTCTGGATGTTAGTGTTATAGAACCGCGAGGGGGAGTTAGTTCCAAGAATCAGCTGATTGAGGTAGGGGAGATTGTGCAGTGCGGGGAGGGACACCTTTCCTTTACCACAGCAGCGAGTGAAGCCGAGACCAAGCCTCTCTTTCTCTGCCCGGAAAAATAGCGCGTCAAAGAACTCGCAAGCCACGCCCATCGAACCTAAATAGTGGATTTAAATTTCCCGAGAGCTTTTTGGGATGATGCCGTGCGCTTCTCATTGCCCGCCAGGTTTGAACCTTCGAGTGCACTCACATGATCAAAAGGCTCCTAAAAAGAAAACAATTTGCCAAATTTTCAAAAATAAAACAAAATGGCGAAAAATTTATATTAAAATCGAATTGATCTTGCTCCGCCTGTTCGTCTGGAACCTAATCCTCAAATGTGAGGAAGGCGTCTGCTGGAGATTCACTTGGAATGTTGAGCGCGTTTTGAGAGATCCATAGAAGAGTGGCTCCTGATGGCCCTGGAACCGGATTGGCATCTTGGGAGATCCATGGGGTAGTGTCACGTGATAATGATGAGACTGGTTCATGGCTTGAATTTGTGGATTGTGAATTTCGATTTTGATCGTATATTTTTCATTTTCGAGGATCTCTTGATTTCCAAGGCATTTTGAAGAAAAATGAAAAGAGTTTTGTTCAAGACTCGTTGAGGTGAGAAATGGTAATGACTTACTCGCTGGACCGCTCGTTCAAAGTGGTTTTGATTTATACTCGAGGCTTGACTTGATGATTAACGGCTTTATATTTTGAATTTCTTTGACATTTCAGTATTAAAATCAGCAAAATAAAAATATTTTGATTTTTATTCGATTTAGTATGGATTTGAAAATTGCAAAATTGGTCACTCGCGTCGTTTTTTACATTTCAATGCATTTTTATTATTATGTATTTGAAAATCGTTATTTTTGTCTTTTTTACTTTAAAAAGTTAGTAGCTTGCTTTTTAAAACAATTTCAATCCAGTTTTATTTGTATCCGCTACTTTAAATTTGAATCGCACGCCAACAATTTAACAACTTTGAATTTAAATCGCGCGTCAACCATTAAGCAACTTTGAAATTGAATCGCGCGAAAACTGTTTTGAACTTTGAATCTGAACCAATTTGAACAAAAAAAAAATTCTTTTGGAGAAACCACCTGAGGTACCCGTTTCGGGTATTTTCCGCAATATTTATGTCGACCTACTCTGAAAT
Organism: Nephrotoma appendiculata; assembly: GCA_947310385.1. NCBI lineage: Eukaryota > Metazoa > Arthropoda > Insecta > Diptera > Tipulidae > Nephrotoma > Nephrotoma appendiculata. Next base: position 268,370,843 of record OX371225.1, on the reverse strand, counting down.
AATCTAACGGATTGGATCATATTTAGGGGTCATTTAGGGTTGAATATGAAAAAATTAAGAGTTTAATATAATACATAGATAGATAGAAGATAGAAAGAAGCTGACCTGTGACTGAATAATCAGTCACGTGAATAAATTTTATTGAATTTTTGGTTAAGAAATAATTAAGAAGATTTTTTAAGATGTAAATTTGATGCACTTTTGAAAAAAAAAATAAAGTAAATTCATATATGCGGTTAATTTTTAAATCTTAAATAGATAGAGTGTCATGACAAAATTGTATTTTTACTCTCACAACTACAATTAACACCAAAATGTATGTAAAATCATTTTATGTTCTCTGTTTTGTTTAATTGAGATTCAATTACAAAATTTCTACTCATTTTGTCATCACAGTGTTATGACAAAAACATCGGCAAAATTTTAATAAATTTTTTCATTGGCTCGGTGTAATGCGCATGATCATAGATTCAATATAAACATATTTTGTCATGGCATTCTGGCGTCATGACAAAATTTTGCTGAAAACACCTGAGGTACCCGTTTCAGGTACTTGCCGGTGGAAATTTTCCGATTTTTCTAGCAAAGGCACACCGTTATATTTATGTCGACCTACCCTGAAAAATTTAAACGGATCGGATCATGTTTAGGGGTCATTTTAGGGTTGAGTTTGAAAAAATTAAGCGTATTAATATAATACTAGTTGACCTGTGACTGAATAATCAGTCACGTGAATACATTTTATTGAATTTTTGGTTAAGCAATGCTTAAGAATATTTTGTAATAAGTAAATTTGATGCACTTTTATCAAAAATAAAATAAATTGATATACGTGGTTAATTTTTACATCTTAAACGGCAAGCACGCGCTCAAATGTACATAGTATGACTTACGTGTCAAGTCAAATATTCATATCTCAAACAGGAAGCGCGCGCTTGGGATCACATGATCACTTACGCACCCAAACTAAATATTAAAATCTCAAAAGGGAAAAGCGCACAATTGCTGAGGCAAACTTTAATCTAAATATTTCATATGAAATGTACAAAAGGATAATAAAATAGTAGAAGAAGGTAGATAATAAAACAGTAAAATATATTACAATTTACATGCACAGAATCTCTTTAAAAAATACATTCTTTGTTGTGATGTGCCCATCCCGATCAGCTGATTGATCGCTTGTCTCAACGATAAACACGTTGAGTTCGTCAAATGAGCGGCATCGTGAAAAGGCCACATACATCTGATCATGCGTAAATACGGGAGCCGGCAAGTACACTCCTACCTTCTTCAAGCTTTAACCCTGACTCTTGTTGATGGTTATGGCGAACGCGAGCTGAACCGGAAATTGAAGGCAAGACATTTTAAATGGGAATATGCCTTTCGAGGGTGAGAGTTTGATGCTTGGGATGAGAACGCGCTAGCCTTTTGAAAAGCCAGTCAGCACCTCACATTCAAGAATGTAGCGGTTTATTTTTGAGACGCGCATGCGTGTTTCATTGATTCGACCCTTGCTAGTGTTTAGGTTCCACATCAAACAAACGATCGCGTTTACCTTTAGCGGAATTGCATGGCGCGGCAATCCGATCCCTTCAATATTGTTGAGAAACTCGACGGATAGGCGGAGTTCCTCATGCATGTCGTCACTCTCAAGTTTATCAGCACTATGTTTGACTTCTTGTTCGTCGGGCAAGAGTTGAAGCACCTGCTGATTGGTTAGCGCGCAATCATCATGCTTGGGTGCAAGGATGGTGTGCTCCTCGATGGTTCCATCGGCTGGTGTTGTGTTGATGTCACGGAAGTGTGATCGAGTCGGTTCGAGCATTGCCGTTTCTAACAGAAAGCAAATATTACGCAAACTCGTCCTCACCTTCATCGACGCGCATGTTCTTGGTGAGTGTAAACTTATTTACCAATTTCCAAAGCGGGTTCAACTTGATGGTCGATTCGCAAGTTCGCGCGCGTCCCGCCTTCAGGAAGTCACCACACATGAGGATGATTTTCCCAGCTAATGGAACACCGACTACCAGTCTATGATTGTGAGCTCTGCTCCTGGCATGATTAACTTTGAATTGAAAACGCTCGTCAACTATTAAGCAACTTTGAAATTGATTCGCGCGACGACAGTGTTGCAACTTCGAATCTGAATCGAGTGCCAACTGTTTCACAACTTTGAATTTGAATCGCGCGCCGCTAATTTGAACAAAAATATTTGCTTTTTGGTCGTCCCATAAAATTCTCAAATGTTGCAAGATTTCACGCGCACAAAAACTTGGAAATTTTCTGAAACCACCTGAGGTACCCATTTCGGGTACTTTCCGGTTGAATTTTTCCGATTTTTCTAGCCCACACACAGCGCAATATTTATGTCGACCTACCCTGAAAAAATCTAACGGATCGGATCATGTTTAGGGGTCATTTTAGGGTTGAGTATAAAAAAATTAAGAATATTAATATAATAGATAGATAGGAGATAGATAGAAGCTGACCTGTGACTGAATAATCAGTCACGTGAGTAATTTTATTAAATTTTTGGTTAAGAAATAATTTAGAAGATTTTTTAAGATGTAAATTTGATGCACTTTTATCAAGAATAAAGTAAATTCATATACGCGGTTAATTTTTAAATATTAAATAGATAGAGTGTCATGACAAAATTGTATTTTTACACTCACAATTATTAACACCAAAATGTATGTAAAATCATTTTATGTTCTCTTTTTGTTTAATTGAGATTCAATTACAAATTTTCTACTCATTTTGTCATCAAAGTGTGTCATCACAAAAACATCGGCAATTTTAATAAATTTTGTCATTGTCACGGTGTAATGCGCATGATCATAGATTCAATATAAACATATTTTGTCATGGCATTCTGGCGTCGCGACAAAATTTTGCTGAAAACACCTGAGGTACCCGTTTCAGGTACTTCCTGGAGGAATTTTTCCGATTTTTCTAGCAAAGGCACACCGCCATATTTATGTCGACCTACCCTGAAAAATTTTAACGGATCGGATCATGTTTAGGGGTCATTTTTGCGTTGAGTTTGAAAAAATTAAGCGTATTAATATAATAGATAGAAGATACTAAAAATACTGAAATTCTGAAATTGTGATATTGAAATGTAATATTAATTCGAATTACAAATAAATTCAAATTGCATTTAAATTAAATAGTTTAAATATTAAATTCAAATAAATCTACTACTAAATTTTAATAAATTAATTATTTTAACCTAATAGAGTATTATTATTATTATTAATTTTTAATATGAATTTTTATTTTTAATAGTTCTGCCAGCTATTATTTAATCCTAAACATACTTACATCTTATTTATTATTATTCCCAAATGCTCCAAACGATTGACATACGAGTAAGAAAATATAAAAATATTAATTTTTAATAAAAAATTTATTATTATTTATTAAACAAACTTCAATACAATTTTGAGTAAAACTAAAATTTTATATAATATAAAACGAATGGCATTAGTCTAAATTTACATTTCATATTTTGTAAACCGCCTTCTATTGCAGCACAATTATTAAATCGAACAAGAAATTAATAATTATACTTAAATAAAATAATTAACATATAAATAGCATAATTGTTTAATTATATAATTATATTGTTGGTACATTTGATATGGTAGTAATATATACTTATTATTATTAAATTCATAAGACTCGAAAGGCTTTTTATGTATTATTTCTTTATAATTCAAAATTATTTCTTTTATCGTTTTACTTTACTTTTCGTTTTACTTTTAATACAATAACAATTCAATAAATCATTAAATTTAACAGTAGTAAATTCTTTGCAAATGAAGTAAGGCTCTTGGTCAATACAACAAATTATTTGAATTTGAAGATATTCAGAATTCGATTTGTACATCAAAAAAACCAGCTTTGTAATGAAAACCGTTAGAAAACTCAACAAAATTAGTCGAAAAAATTGTTTTTTTACAGTGGCCTTCAAAAAACGATTTTAAAAGAGTGGATTGCTCATGTGTCTTTGCGACAAGCAAGGTTAGTTTTCCAAAAGTCACAGTTTCGAGAAAATCCTTTTCATGCCATGCATTAAAAGACATTTGTTGGTGTCTTGTAGCCAATGTCTTACAAATATTTATATAATTATTAATGCCCGAATTAAGTTTGGTGAAATACCTATGTTTACATTCGTATCTACATGTAGATAAATTTATTAGAGGGCCCATCAATCGAATAAGACGTGGGTAATGAAGCATTAAATGGTTTTTAGGTAAAAGTTGAGCTTTAAAATCATTTATTATGCAACGGCAATGCATTTCTATAAAGCTGATCAGTTCAGGAAGTGATGATTTTGAAATTTTGGGAGCAAATATTATTTTCATTATATCCAACAACGATGTTACTCCAAACCATAGCTTAGGAAATTTATTAGAATATACGTGGAAAATAAATGGGAAATTAGGCAATGATTCTGACTTGCAGTTAAACCTAAATTAGTAGGACTTTTTTCTTAGCTAATAGTTGATAACAACGATTTTCGATATAAATATCCAAACGAAAAAGATTGGATTTTGTTGTTGATTAAGTCAACCTTAGTAATTTTGCTGTCTACACACTTTTTCAAAAAAGCCCTCATAATAAAAGGTGCTGCACCATCCAAAATATCATGCATAATATCAATACTTGGGTTTTTAAAAATGCCAAAATATGTGAGATCATTGAAGATACAATAACTTTTAATACCGTTCGATTCATTACAATCTAAGAATGTCCTTGCTTTAAAATTTTCAAATAATTTATTGTATTGTGTCGAAGATCTTAAAAGATTTTAGTTTTCCTCCAGAGATAATTGCGTTTCGTGTCTATTCATTTCACAAATTCTGCAAAAATATGTGCCACGAAAAGATTCTATAAATCCTAGTGCCGTATTTGCACCTAGGTTATCATGACAAAGGCTGACTAAAGTTCCTTTTAATGTGATGGTTTTAACACTAATTCCTACCTTTTCTAAGATTTTAATATTGTTGATGATAGGCTGAAGGACATTATTGAAATTACAACCTTCATTTCTCAGTTCATGGACAAAAAATAAGGCCAGTAAATGAATGTTTTCTAGTCTAGAATTAAAATTAAAATCTTGATTTGCTAAAGTGAAATAAAATGCACCAATTTTATGAATTGTTGTTTTACTACCTAACGGGTTAACCACTTCGAAATCATCGTAAAATATTTGCAATTGAATAGCTTTATGATTAAGAACAAAAAATTCATTATTTTTAAAAACCTCACCGCAACAAAAATTTTGTAAGATAGCGTCCTCGCAAATGTGCGAATTATTAGTATATAAATTAAAAAAACATTCATTTGCGAAAATTGATTTTAAACTTTGCAATAAAGGAATATACTAAAAATTAGAAAATTTAATGAAGATTTACAAACTGATTTCAAACACAACGGATAAAAGCCTATTACAATGCGACCTCTACAAACTTCTCCACTCGGTGTGCGAAGAACAACCTCAATTTGAACGTGGGTAAATGCAAAACAATCACCTACTCTCGAAAACGTGCACAGTCCATCTCTCGCGACTATTACATTAACAGCGACGCCGTTACCAGAGCCAGTTATGTTCGAGATTTGGGGGTCATTTGCGACAGTGAATTGAATTTTAGACATCACATCGATCGTATTATCAGCCAAGCCAATTCTGCGCTCGGTTTCATCATGCGTTGGTCGAAAGAATTCGACGATCCTTATGTTACGAAGGCTCTCTATTCAACATTCGTTCGTCTCCTGCTCGAATATGCTAGCCAGGTGTGGTCGCCTTATCATGAGGTTCACATTAAGAGGATTGAAGCAGTCCAGCGTAGATTTCTTCGCTTTGCTTTACGCGGACTACCGTTGGTGGACATGTTCAACCTGCCTCCATATCAAGATCGTCTGCAGCTAAATAATTTACAATCACTTAGTAAGCGCTTTCATCCATCAAATACTAACTGGGGGTATCGATTCTCCTGTTCTGTTAGGTAAAATCAATCTAAATATAAATTCTCGGGATTTAAGATCAGTACCTATGTTTAGAATCGACCCTCATCGAACTGATTACGGAAAGAATGAGTCCGTCTCTAGAATGTTGTACGAAGCTAATCAGCACTGCCATCTTATCGATTACAATATGACAAAACGCACGTTGAAAAAACGTCTTTATTTTTCTTGACTATGGTTTGATATTTTATTTAACTTATTTGTTTTTTGTTTTTTTGTGTCATTTTATTTTGCTTGACTTAATCTTTTATCTATTTAAATTTTTTTTAATCTATCAAATCTGTTTGTACTAAGCAGACTCGACTTCCGTTTTCCTGCCGTCTGCGACGGGTATCGTCTTGCTTAACTTTTCATTTAGCTATCTATTTATAATCACATTTGATTTTTTTTTGCCGCTTTAAAATCCAATTTTTTAATTTCACTGGTTATGCATCTCGATATCCTTGTTTATAATTCACTCAAAAAAAAAATAATAATAATAATACAGATGGAGACTCCCCGCGCGCGGTTGGGAGGGGTAATAGGTCGTCGGGATAATTTATTATTATTATTATTATTTGTGGTATACCTGCTGATATTCTTTTTAGTTCAGAGTACTCGTTTGCGTGCCATGTAGTATTTCAGAATTTGCCAAAATTGCGTAGGCAGGTCTCGATGCAGTTTAAATTCAAGCCCTTGGTGGAAAAATTTGTCGAAAGTTGGAAGCAAATCTTCTTATTCTGAAGTACATCCTCAATGACATCCGTTATTCTGTGAGCTTGGTGTGGTGGATTTGAACGATTATCTTCTATCATAGGTTTGAGTTGCTTCAGCAATAGTTTTTCGAATAAATTTGATAATACCAGAAGTATTGATATCGGTCTATATGATTTTTCATCGTTTGCTGGGTTGTCTGCTTTAGGAATCATAATTATCTCAGCCACCTTTCACTGACGTGGACAATAATTCAATCTGAAGGCACAACATTCATTATTTGAACTTATTTACGAAAATCTTTCTCGGGAATGGCTTTCACAATTTGAACACGAATTAAGTCATAAACTGAAACTTCTCTGATGCTTAAGTTATGTCACTTTTCAGTTCTAATGAGGTCGCATGTCTTTTTATAAGATCATCTACTTTGTTTACGGCCGTTGTATTTTCATTTGCTCTTTAACTCGGCAACGGTTGAAAAGTATTTTTGATAGGTGACAGATGCATTTTAGCCCCTTCGTTGATTTCCAAGCGAGTAATCGTCATCCTTTAGTTTAGAAATATCTCGAACTCGCTTGAAATTGAGGATATTTTTGTGTTGCATTACGAGTCTGCTGCTCGATTCTACGAGTTTTCCATTTTTCTTTAACTAGGTCTAGGAGAGGAGAAAATGCGCAAACCAAAGCGAACGCATCAAAAAAATCAAAATCAACAATCAGTTGCACTAACAAAGTATAGCAGATGCCTTATTCCGGCTGTAATTTGAAACCGCAATATGTTATCAACAGATGGGACAATTCATATACCCTAGTAGACGACACTAACTTAATACCAGACTGTGATGCACCATAAACGCATTTAAATATCAACTCATCATCACTGAACACAAAGACGTTTACATGCTTACGAAAAACCTCATAAAAATTACCAGAGGCATTTTATTCTTTGGTAAATAAAGAAACACTATTGAAGGTTCTAAGAGAAAGGTTTAGCCCAACTGCAATCAATGGAATCAAAATTTCGGAGGAATTACACATCCACATGTTAAAAGAAATATTGGCGGAACATCTTAGCGGATATAAAGTCCGATTAACACAACGGATCGTAGAAAACTTAAAATGCGAAGAGTATTAATTTAATACCATAATTTAATACCAAAGAGAAGTATTATTTCCCCAAAATTTAAAATTTCGGAGATATCTGATAAAAAAATATACACGCAGAACTGCGAAACTTGTCATACGACAAAATTCGATGGTCATCCCGACAAAGTTAATTTAGAACAAACACAAATCCCAACCTATCACCAAATTCATGAAATTTTTCCATATCAAGGATTGATCAGCTTTGCATCTAACAAGCGAAGTCATTAAAATTCTACACTACTTCACCGCACCAAAAATAATGGTACTGGATAATGAATCGAGTTTCATTAGCCCAATGATATTTGACTTGAAAATTCAAGATTGTTCATGTCACTAATCTAACTATTTAAGAAGCTCTAGGCAACAGATTTTCACCCAAATCAATCACATCGATCAGGGAGACATCATTAGACCTCAACTGATTCATTAAGTTGAGCAAATGACTCAACTAATTTCAGAACTAAAAGGTCAAAATACATGAATAAAATGATTGATCAACTGGATTTGAACAGTTTGAAAATTGCTGCTAGCCCGAACACCAGATGCCACCGATTGGGACCACATTGTCGATAGTCATCAAAAAGGAAATCAAGGAGATAATTAGAAATATAATAAATACCCATACCAAAATAAAGCAAACAGGACTATTACTATGTCATTTTTAGATGAATAATCTAACAAAACAAAACAAATTGGTTTACTTACAATACAAGGAACTTATCTTAAATCCACATCGCAGGATAACGCAGAAATAAAACTTGACCCATGAACCTACCATTTGCGAGAGGAACTTCCTAAAGGAAGTAAACGACGATCATTGTATCAGCCAACTTATAAGGGGTGCGCATTGTGATTAGAAATTCAACAACAATCAAATAATTGAGACACCATTTAACTGAACAACTTTAATTGGAAAATATACAACAACAATACAAGAAACCATCTTTAGAATTTTATACTACAGGGTAAACCATCTGTTTGTCGTTTTTTCAATCGATGAATTTAGTACTTAATGTGAAAAAAAAATCTTTGTCATATGAAAAGTCGAAAATATACCATTTATCATTTTGGATTCACTAACAACACAACAACGCATTTTGATTGTCCATATTAATTATGAAAATAATCGTTCAAAAACAAGAACATTTCGTAAATTACGTGAGAGTTTTGGTCGACATGGGTGTTCTACTGAGCTTGCAATTGGCAAAATTATTGATCGTTTTGAAGAAACTGGTTCGGGGTAAAACTGGTTTGAAGAAGCGATGACGCTAATTTTCATCTTAATCCGCGGTTCCACACTTTAATTCTTTCAGCGTGATTCTTTCTTCGTTTCTTTCCCCTTCTAGGTGAAGGTGAAACTAATTTTTTGGCGGGGAAAATGTTGATTTTTTTTCGTCAATATTTTTTTTTGATTCGCTGATTTCTTCGCACTACTACAAAAATAAAATATTTCAAGGCCATTTTATTTACAGGTAACCCTCCAAGAACACAGTATTCCAAGAACACGGTTACGAAGAACACGGATACCCATTTGCACAAATTACATGGTTTCAAACAACACGATTTTCGTTTTCTGTTTTATTTTGTTTTTTGTATATCATAACAAAAAATAATAAATAAAACGAAACGCTTTTTTTATTTTATTTTTTGTAGTCTCGAACAACATGGTTTTAAAGAACACGGAACGAGTTTATCGTGTTCTTGGAGGGTTTCCTGTATTTGTTTTTGTTGAATTTTTTTAGTTTCGAAATGTCAGTGGAAAAATATTTTACGCATATGTTACTATACAAAACGAATGTTACCTACTATACAAAACGAATGCGTAAAAAAAATTTAAACACATGCATAAAAAAGAAAGGCTATAGGAAAGAAAAAGGGTGTACCAACAAAAACGTTCGGATTGTTTTGTTTGCTTATAATTAAAAATAGAAATAAAAATGATTGATTTAAAATATAATTTATATTTAATTTAATATATAATTTAAAATAAAATATGTATATTAAAAATGTATTAATTAAATATTACTGTTTTCAATTAATTATTTTTATTTCTATTTTTAATTATAGGCAAACAAAACAATCCGAACGAATTTTTTGGTACACCCTTTTGCTTTACTACATATAGAAATAAAAAAAAACGAATTATAGCGGAACCAATGTTATTACCCAGTTATTACCCAGTGATTCAATGTTATTACCCAGTCAAACTTAATGTTCATGTAAGAAACCGAGTTTCCCCTTCGTAAAATATTAGCTGTCACTTAATAAGGAAATAGTGCGCGCTATTTCTCGCTCGAGAATAAGAAAAACTTAAAAATACGATTTGTTGTTGTGTTTTATACACAGCAAAAGAAGATAAATATGTGATGCGAGGGGTGGAAGCCATATTTATTTTGTGTACATTTTTTTGTTTACCATTTTATTTATTAAATAAAATTATTTTAATATTTGTTCATAACATGTGATTAATTTTAATAATGTGCGATAAAGTAAAAATGGTGTTTCAGTGAATTTTGTTAAAAATTAATTTGTTAATGGTATGATATTATAGTCGTAGTGTAAACGCTATATTACTACTATAATATTTCAATTTTGTTTAGTTTATTTCCATTTTCATTGTGATGTAAAAGCATCTCGTGTATGTGTACATTTTCAAATACGAAATTTATATATAAAAATATATAACAACATCATGAACAAATATGAAATTTCTCTAAAAGACATTTCACAATAAAAAACAGCTGTTTGTTAACGAACAGCTGTCACTTAAAATTATTATTTTTGGCTGGTTCAAATGTCAAAACAAGAAAAACAATTGGTTAAAATTCGTTAAAATTCGTATTTTTTAAGTTCTTATTCCTGACTGGTTGAGGCATTACTACAAAATAAATGCACAAAGAAATTAAATGTGGACGTCGTTTATTTTTTGAAATCAGAGAATCACGAAGAAAGAGTTAAAGTGTGGCGAGCAAAATTGTTGAGTTTGGGGAGCGGAGAACCTTTATGTTATACGAAGCAGAAGTTCATCCTCCAAGAGTCACTATTTGGTGTGGTTTATGGGCTGGTAGTATCATTGGCCCATTTTTTCTTCGAAAACGAACAGGAAAATGCACTTACAGTGAATGGGGAACGTTATAGCAACATGTTAACTTTTTTTGTGTGGCAAAAATGGACTGAATTGTGTGCCAACGACCTTTTAACAAGACGGAGCGTATAATTTCAAAAAATTGTGAACTGAATATTGATTGACTTGATTATTTTTGTGGGGTAATTTGAAAGGTAAGCTGTATGCTAATCATCCACACACAATTCAACAAATAACAACATTCGAGCTAAAATTGAAATTATTGACCCGCATTTATAGGAAAAAGCCACTGAAAATGTTGATGTCGTAAGGTGTCGTATAAGGTTGGACATCTGTCAACAACAAAACTCCAAAAAAATTCGCGATTTTGTATCAGCATCAGATATTTTTTTCTTCTCAAAATGTCTAGAAAATGTCTTTGAGTTGAATAAATCGAATCGTGGCTTATGTAGCAGATTTCTTCGAATAATTAGGTGATAACCGAATGCAGTAGCGGTAGTATGCATGTGCTCAAGAAATTCAATTGCTGCGTTGTTCGGAAAAATCTGTTCACATCTTTGGTATAAGTAACCAGCCGAACAGCTGCCCGGCATTGTTAACATCTTATCTTTTCTTATCTAGTGGTGACCACTATTACTGAAAATCTGCTTTATGATTTAAACATTGGAATTGTTGTGGTACCTGTGGTACTATTTAATGTCCCATTACCGCACGCTAACTCAGCAAATTACGCAAGTATGAATCTAGATGCTAAACTTAGATGGCAATGCTCAAAACGACGAAGCCAGCCAACTGCTATACCGCCGAGAAATAATAAGTAGGCTCCAAATGGTAAAATCGTTTAAGTTATAGCTTTATAGCCAGCGCAAGGCAGTCAATTAGGTTAGAAATGACAGGTTATTAGTCAATATATAGACTAAGTAACTTGTAATAATTTTATATAATTATTTTATAATGCAACTGGAATACAGATAGGCGCATTGCCTAAAATTGCCTTAAACTGGGTAATTTTAATCTGCAAATTTAGTTTCGTGAAATTTGACTCTGAAAAATGTCAGTCTATGAAGAGTGGGCAAAGTGAAAAACAATTAATAAGTATCAAGAGCGCTACAGACGATCCAATTAGTTCGGGCGGTTGGACTAATTTGGTTGCATCCGATGCAAAATTGGATGGCGTGTAGTAATGGTGGACGATATTTCGTCTCTCATGTAAAAAATTGCATTGCAAACAAAAACAAATTAGGGAAGAACAAAAAAAGAATCAAAAATCGTGGAAATTGGACCTTGTTAAAGTTAGCCGAAAGTTGCCAGCCGAAAGATAATGCAGATAGTGTCTTGACTATTTCAACAGAAAGTTAAACTCTCTTTATACTCTCGCTCCTATCGATTTTTAAATTCCTATAAACTGAAATAATTTCTCCTTCACCCGAAGGATATAATCCGATCCTAAATTCATCCTAAATTCTAGTTTATGACTGATTTTTGCTGTATTCAAGACACTATCTGCATTATCTTTCGGCTGGAATCTTTCGGCTAACTTTAACAGTATGGAAATTGGATGGTCAATTGAATAGAGTGTATATAACATCCAATTTGGTTGGACCGACAGTTGGTCCGACAAGTTGGATCGTGTGTAGCGCTCTTAAGCACAACGATAGCTTGACAACCATTCCACTTTGTATAAAATTTGGGATAACTCCTAAATTTTGTTTCTGAAAACATTTGTAATCTCTCGTTATTATAATATTCGAACCGTATTGTCTCATTAGTCTTAATTGGCGGAATTTTCATAAATCTACTCGGAATCCTGGAAATGTTTAGTGGCACTTGATCAAATCAAATTATAAGTTTAGATCTCTTATATCTGTTTGGCATTAATTTTGTTACGACTGTGTGGTCTTAACAAGACATTTTTGTAAATTTGTTTCTATTCTCCACGTGGTTTCTTGCGTCCGGGTTTTTGTTGTCTGAACGTGATTTCTTGGTGGATGGATTCCTGTGTGTTTTCTTCTGTTATGTTGGCAACGGAACGAAAATGGGCGAGAGAGAGAGAACAGTGCGCATCGAGTGTGTGCAAAGTAAAACGTTTTGGAAAAAATGTTTTTTTCTTATATGTCTCTCTTTTGTACCAACGAAAATTTGGTATAAAGGAGAGATAGAGAAGAGAGATTCATTGCTTCTAAAACGTTTTACGAGCTGTGCGACGCTCGAATATTTTTTTTGTTGGTCATTCAAGTATTGATTTTGGATGTGATAATTTCGAGTTTGTTTTTTTTTTTTGATAAAAAAGTCTTGATTGTAATTTCAAAAAATAGAGTAATGATTAGAGTGTTATAAAAAAAAAAGTCTAATTTTGGTTGTTGAGAGAATAAAAAAAAAAAACGAGTTGAGTTTTGTAATTGGATAAAGTAGAGAACTTTGGGTTGTATAGAGTTTTTTTTTCTTTTGGAGTGACTTAAGTTCAACTCGTGGTGAAAACATTAAATTAATAAAAAAAAAAATATGTGAATTTTAATAAAATATGGGCGTTGATTGAAATTGATATTTTTCCTTCATTTATATATTAAAATATAAGATTGTTTGATTCTTTTTATTTGAGTGGGAAACAAGTTTCGTGTTTCCTTGTTCGTGGTGAGAATTGAAATTTTTCTAAGAAAATGCAGTGATGGTGAGTTTGGAATTTTTATGTTCGATCAATACAATTAACCCGTTTAACATTTGGTGTTAATAAATATATAGTTTTAAAAGTGTATATATATAAAACCGGGAGAGAAAATTATTTTTTTTGAATCGTGACTGTGGAGTAAATTGTGCGACGAAAATAGATTTGAACACCTTCTCTATTGTATCAGTGTAGGGTATTTACACAGTAGCGGGTGCCGCATTTTATCGTGCACCGCATTCCAAACAACGGGTATCGTATTCTTAACGGGTGCTAAAAATTAGTATAACGGGAACCGCCTTATCCACGGGTGTCCCGTATTCAACGAGTGCTGCAAACTTTAAGAGCGGCCAATTGAGGCTCGCCGCATTCACCGGGTGTGTGTACCTCTTGTGTATTATTTTGAGGGTCGCATTAAGTAAACGGTACATCCCGTTAAGCAGAAAGTGGCCAGGTGAGGCCACGTCAGCAGTTTACGGTTTTCAACAAGCCAACGCCCAAATATCCTGCTATTGGAGAGTGGTTATCTGTGTGGAACACCGCAACGAGTTTCGGGTGGCCAGTTGAGGCCATTCGTTTTATATTGGTATCGGGGAGAGGCCCCGCAACGACACGGGTGGCTTGCCGGCCATTTGTAGGATTTTGTTTATCGGTGGTCTGCCGCAACGGTAACGGTAGCCAACCGGCTATTGTTGTTTTGTATATTTGTATCGGTGGTCGGCCGCAACATACGGGTGGCCTGCCGGCCATTGGTGATATTTGGTAACGGGGAAAGGCCCCGCAACGCACGACCGCACAAGGTCGCATCGATACGGGTGGCCAGTTGAGGCCACTCTTTTATTTTTGGTAACGGGGAAAGGCCCCGCAACTAGTGATAGCCAACCGGCTATTGTTTTTGTTTTGGTTTTCGGCGGTACCACGCCCAACGTAACGTTTTAATCGGGGAGAGGCCCCGCCACTCATTCGGCACCAAGGCCGCAACGGTCCGGGGCGGTGACCCTGAGGCATGACGGCCGCGCAAGGCCGCAACAATTTATTTTGTAGTATTTAAGGTACGATTTTTTTTTATATTTTTATTTCCTTTTATTTTATATTTTTTTTTACATTTTTATTTTTTTTAATTTAAATTTTGATTTTTGTGATCGAGTGGGTGCACACTCGATGCGTATCGGTCTCTCTCTCTCTCTCTCTCTCTCTCGTTCTCTCTTGTCGTGGTACGGGGGGAAAGGGGCGTTGTTTTCTTGGTTTTGTTTAATAAAATGAATTATTAAATTATTTTCGGTCGGTATGATGGGAGCGGAGACTCCCTCGGTGTCGGTTTAGTGTCTGCGGTCCCTTGGTGCCCGCATCCGATTTCGTAACCGGGGCTTTGCCCTGTTTGAATTCGGATGGATGCGCGCACCAAGGAACCTCTACCGGTTTATAATTTTGTTGTGTTCGTTCCTCAAGTTCCGGCCGACGAATTTCGGCGGAACTACGGGTTTTTATTTATTATTTGCGTTTCCCCAACTTTCTGTTAATCACGGTGTAAGCCAGGAGCCCTGTATGCCTCAAACCCCACGACCCTCGCACTTCTCGCTGAGAACGTAGCCGGCAAAACATCACCGTGGAGGCCTCTGCAGGAGCTTAGTGAATATCTGCAGGTTGGCAGTAGCCAGCCTGTAACAATTTATAGTGAAATATGATCGTCCGGGCTTACTAAAAAAATCATGCCTGTATTGAAATATAGAATATAAAATTTGGCACAAGCACTGAAACGGGTTAGCCTCTTACCTATTGAGGCCAGCCCGGTTTCACAGAATTTGCCACTACCCATGTTCGCACTCCTTGCGGCATTTATTCCCGCAGCTCAGTCTTTTAGAGGAAAATGGCGTGGGTATTGGAGTGCATGGATAGCGGCCTTGCTAGCCGCAGAAGAAAAGAGGGAACAGTTGAGTGGGGTAACGGACCCCTACATAGTGGCAGTGTCGTCGACCCGTTATGCGGATCGAGTCGACCGAGGTTGTATATTATGGTGTTTACACCACCATATTAGATCAACTAAACAAAAATATATTGGCCTCTGGCCCACAACAGAAGTTAGTAAGTATTTTTTTTTTTTTGGGTACCACGGCGGTTTTGGCAGAAGGGGAAAGAGTGCCTATGTCACAACATTCCCGTCCCGAGAGACAGCCAAAAGAACACCCTGTTACCTGGGCCGTAAGGATTAGTATGGTGAGCCCGGTATACTTACCAATTTACCGCTTTGTTCTTCACCGCCACAGAAAAAAAACACACAATATTTTAATTTACGTTAGACTAACACAGAAAACTTTTATTCATCAAACAAAAAAAAACAAAAACAAAAAACTATGTATTTAACTTAATTATCCGCCGAGCTGAGCTACTACACGGATAATTAATCGTCACTGACTGCCCTTAACCAAGAAAATTTCGCGGTATTTATTCCAAATTAATTCTTTGTTGAGAGAGAGAATTTACATTTTAACCCAGTGATTAAAATTGTTCTCTCAATCAACTTACATTTTATTTTTGATGACAATCCAGAAAACTTTTAGAAACCGCGCATGTTGTGAATTTCCGGCTCGTATTTGCTACTAGCGGAAGTTTGTACAACAACAAATACAGATGGTTTTGATTTTCACATAGGTTGACGTATTCGTAAATATGTCAACGCTATACATAAATAAACCACCTGCATTTATCGTGTACTTGAAAAATGTAGAGATGTCGAATTACATAAACTATTTACGCTTACCCCACAGAAACTCATTAAAAAAAAATTCTAACATGAATTAATTAAATGGCCTTGTAGTAAATAAACGTAAAAAAGAAAATGTGAAGACGTAGCATGACTGGTACATAAGTTAGATATAGTTAGAGAATTATCTCCAAAGTCATGCAGATAAGAAAATTATTAGTTTTTTGTTTGGGATAGGTTAGTAACGGAATTAAATAGAATTCCGTTACAGCACATAGAATTACTTTCTAAACCAAAAATTAGTGTTCGTAATTTCTTGCATTCTGGTTAAAAAAGTTGGATGAATAAAATTTCGAATATAATTTAAGCACCAACTACCTGCATTTTTTCATCATAGAAAATGTTTAACATTATAGAAAATGTACAAACATTAGAAAAAACATGTCGCTTCCAGCTACCAGTAAGTTAAAATACTTAATTATGCTCGTATCATAAATTCTATTTTAAATAATTTCAATCCTGATATTGCTTGTTATAGTTCAATAAAGAGAACAAACAGCAAAATTAAACAATATAATTGGTTGAAATAATTATCTAAATTATATTGAAACTAAAATAATAGAAAATTCATATTTACCGAAGCTGTCCAAATAAAGCAAACACAACAAAACAAAAAATATTAATGAAATTAGATTCTGGGCAGCAAAAAATTACTAAACTGAAATAATAGCATAGCAGCAGAACAGCACCAACACCAACCAGCACGACACACACACATACACAGAAATTGTATATTTTGGACTAAAACCAAAAACCTAGAAAAATTTTATCAGCATGCGGTAGATTAAATATATTGTTTCCCTTAATTGGATTTACAAATCTAATAAAAATAATTTTTTTTCTCCTACTTTTTTTAGGATAAATTATTTTATTTACTCAATACAACAACAGCAATAATACAACAAACAAGTAGGTAAAGTTATTTGTAAAAAAAACAAGAAAATTTCCAAACAACATGAAAAACTTTCCTCTATGTACGTAGTACATACCACCGTTACATTCTATACAGATATTTACTTCATGGCATAACAAAAACGAATTCCTCCTTATTTATGTGTGGCTTGTAAGTGGTGGTAAACTGGTGCTGGTATATTTTTTTGGTTGAGGACCTGTGAAGTTTCTATATAGATTTGTAGACGGTAAACGAGCGAGGTGTAACTGTGTTCATTACAATTATGCTAAAGAAATTAAATTTACTTCTTGCTGTGCAAGAAAATTTGTATTTTTTTTTTTGTTTCGTGCAATATTGTGGGTCCGGTTTGGTAAGGATTATTTGTTGTTTAGTTGACGACTCGGCGAACGGTGAACAAATTTCCATCATAACATGAATAATAAATTATTTACATTATTCAATTCTAGATAACAATCATGAGCTTGGTCCTTTCATGTCACCGATAAAATAAAATATAAATTTGGTACAATTCATTTTAACACTTGGATGGCGCGTGACAAATTAATTTTGCAGCAACATCATCACCATCGACGTTAAGCAACCATTGGTTGGGTTAATACAACATTGAGTGACGGCAGGGGAACAGCACAAACATATTTTAAAATGGACGGAACGAGATCACCTCGAGCATATAAAAGTATACCTCATCCAGCACCAGTATGTCCTTTGCAGCAGCCCTGGAACATGGCTTTGATTCAGTGAACTTATCAATTATCTGAAAATGTGCCTTCAATGAGGCGGCAAACGCCGTACATGGAATGTAGCGCCAGCGAAATAAATATATAAAATTTAACATTTAAATACCCATTTTTAAGAACTTAGGTCTCACACGAATTTTCTTAAAATCCACTAATCACTAAAACAAATCAATTCCACAATTATTTATTAATTAATACCACCTATTATATTTTCACGCGAAAAATTACGAAAAAAATTATCGATTTATAAGACATGGGGACGAAAGCAAAACTACAAAGTAAATGAGGTAACTAGTGGATTGTACTTCATATATATAAGACCTATAAAAGCATAAAACAACAATTATTAAGGTTAGTTGGTTCATATTGTATTTGTTGCATATTGAAACAGTATTTCAAAATGATCCCAAACTCTAGAGGTATATGGAAATTTGCACCACGGCACGGGAAACCTTCGCTCCAAGCACCACATTAAATTCTCATTTGGGTATAAAGGAACGCAACTTTAACAAAATCTCGTTAACCGTGTCTTTAGAGTGAGTGCATGCCCTACCTGAAGAATATCATCATCGTGCATGGCTAGTAAATATACACACTAAAAATTCCACAACAATAAAAATCTAATCAAAGAGCGGCGATGATTGAGCGGCCAGATTTAATCTAGCTTTCATTTACATCATCTAGCTTACGGAAAAAATACATCAGTTGCCTGAATATATTTGACAACGTCAAAACACATTTGACTGAACTGTTAAATTAATTTATGCATGAAATTCATGTTAGTTCTGTAAACAAAATATTTATAGAGAACTGTTTGTAGATCTGACGGCAAAAAAATTAACCTGGGGGTCTATTATGAAATTTTCGACGCGCGTATTTTTTTTCGACGTTGTCGAAAATTTGGTATTATGAAATTTTTGACCGCGTTTTTTTTTGACGTTGTCGAAAATTTTGTATTATGAAATATTTTCAACCGCGTTTTTTTTCGACGTTGTCGAATTTTTGTATTATGAAATATTCGCCGCGTTTTTTGTTAGATAACGTCGACTATTTTACGACAGCTCTTGAGGTGTCGATTACATAAAAAAATGTGTTAAGTGTTGAGAAATAAAAAAACTTTATTAGTAAAAATAAATTAATATTTTAAACTTATAAAATTTTAATTAATAAAAATTAATTAATTAATAAAAATTAATTAAAAAAAATTAATTAATTAATTTAAATTTAATAAAAAATGATTAATTTAAATTTTTGACATAAAAAATAATTAATTTAATTTTTCGACATCGTCGAAAATAAAAATTCATAATAGCGATTTTCGACGTTGTCGACTGTCGACGTTGTCGAAAAAAATACGCGCGTCGAAAATTTCATAATAGAACCCCTGATTTGGTCTTTTTTTGTAAGTTAATTTTTATTTTCATAAAGTATGCCGTGCTAAAATTTCATATAAAAAAAGACCCAATCAGCTTATTTTTAATGCGCCAGATGTCACTACCCCGGACATTTATAGTTCTCAATAGTCCAATAATTAAACTTCACATTTTTTTAGTTTTATCAAATTTCAGAAGATGTCAGCAAAATATATATGGTTCGAATTTCAGTTGGCACTGGGATACAGATGGCACTGTAAATTTTTTATTATTGTTACGTTTTTGCCTTGTCACTCGAGGTTCGAATCACTGGATTTTGAATAAATACAACTGCTTCAAACTTGAACTCACACAAATTTATTTACACAACACAATAATTATACAACACAAAATTAATAATTAATTATTCCAATTATAACACACTATTTAATTATCGCTTTAATAATCGCTTTAATAATCACTCTATTTAACCTTCACTATATGGCGTTTGAAATAAGACTCATCATTCCACATCAATTTACGCCTTTATATACCAAAATATTTGTTTCTAGAATAATCCTGAATGTTCTCCAAGAATTGAGCAAATATGTTAGTATACAAATGACGCCTAAATGTTGAACTAAATCACAAATCAATTCAACAAATATTGAAATAACTTATTCTATTCTAATCTATGTGTCACCGTAACACTACCTCTCACCTAAACCTGTTCGTCCCGAACAGGATCCCAATCATCTCCTCTGTAGAGCGCCAAGCACTCTAAATGCACCACCTTTGGTTCACCTTTCCGTCCTTTCTGTATGCGATAAACCACATCGTTCAACCTTTTAATGACAGTGTAAGGTCCTTCCCATGTTGTAACGAGCTTTCATTCGATCACTTGATATCCGAATTTTCTCCCGTACAAATTGATGTATTTCATTGAGTTCCTCTTTCATTCGGTCCACGTAATCCTGTCTGCGTAGAACTGCTGATGGAACATCTCCAAGCTTTAAATCTCCCGGTAATCGCAGATTGTTCCCAAACATGGTTTAAGCTGGTGTCATTCCTGTGGTGTCATGTACCGCTTATCGGTAGGTCAACAGGAATATCGGTATATGTCGATCCCAGTTGCATTGGTTTCTTTCCACAACCTTTGCTAGATATTCTCCAATGTACCATTGAATCTTTCCACCATACCGTCCGACTGCGAGTGTAAAGGCGTCGTTCTTATTTTATTGATACCAATTGCATCTGACATATATCCTGAAATACCACCGATTCGAAATTCCTTCCTTGATCCGTGTGAATTTCCATCGGTACACCAAATCCAATTGTTGACCACGGCATCAGTTATTGTTGTTGTCTCCTGATTGGGTATGAGGTACACTTCTGGCCATTTCCTAAAATAATCCATTATTATTAGCACATATTTATTTCCGCTCTCGGTGGTCGGAAATGGCCCCGCCACATCCATTGCAATTCTCTCAAATGGTGCCCCGACATTATATTGTTTCATAGTTCCACGGCCGTTTCGTGCTAGTCCCTTTACTGCCGCACATTGGTAACATCTTAAGTAAAAGTTGTCTTAGGTGACAACATAACCGCTCTGCGTGTCTCAGGATCTGGAATACCGTCAATGAATGTATCTATTTTAATACGCTCCATGTAATCGGCCGACATATTTGAATGTGCCAAATGCGCGAGCCGCTCAATTGCCGATGAAAATTCCTGTAGCGATTCTCCTCCTCTTTGGTATCGATCCTTCTATTCCATGCGATAGATTTCTCGCTTGTGGTCGCTTCCGTATTTTCGATCTAACGCCTTCATAATTCAGATGTAAATGTTCCGTTCCTGCTCGGGAATGATTTGTAGTGTTTCCTACTTACTGATTTTGCTTAATCGCCGTTTCGAATTGGAACTTAAAAATACTGAATGATGTTGTTCCATCAAATGTTGGTGGTTTTAATTTAACAGCGTTTACTGTCTGGATCACTTGATGTGTCGTTCCATTCTCCTTGACATATTGGAGCTCCTTCTCAAAACGTTTAACTTCCGCTTGAAAATCTTGTTTAACCGATTCAAATTTTTGTTGAACTGTCCCTTTAACATTTTGAATTTCTGCGTGTACTTCTGTTTGCAGTTTTTCCACCTTACCGTGTAATGTAGAAGATAACTCCAGAAACCTCTCGTCCATTTCCTTTTGGCCAACTTCTATTTGGTTTTTAATGTCCGCCCCTTGTTGCTCCATCTGCTGTTTAATTCTCTCGTTCGATTGTTTAATGTCCGCCCTTGTTGCTCCACTTGTAACATCTGCTGTTTAATTCCCTCGTTCGATTGTTTTATTCCCTCCAACTGTTGTCCCATCATTTGATTCATAGCAGCCATCAACTGCGATAAATCAAAACTTCCAGATGGGTTTTGTGTTGTTCCGACCACCATTTGTACGTCCTTTTCTTTCTTATCGATACTGATCTCGTCCGTTTTTTTCTCCTCGAAATCATACACGTCTGGATTTAAACCTTCCTTCTCCATGGCCTTACGTAGTCGCTCCACCAAACTAGCTTTTGTGCCTTCACTGGCCAAACCTCGCAGTTTCAGCTGCTCCTTTAATTGCGCAAGATTTAATTCGTAGAGAATCATTTTCCTTATTACTCACAATCCCACCGCTGTCATCAATTGTTACGATTTTGCCTTGTCACTGAAAGTTCGAATCACTGGATTGTGAATAAATACAACTGCTTCAAATTTGAACTCACACAATTTATTTACACAACACAATTTAATATACAACACAAAATTAACAATTAATTATTACAATTATAACACACTTTTTAATTATCACTTTAATAATCGCTTTAATAATCACTTTAATAATCTTTCTATTTAACTTTCACTGTATCACGTTTAAAATAAGACTCAGCATTCCACGTGAATGTACGCCTTTATATACCAAAATATTTGTTTCTAGAATAATCCTAAATGCGCATCAATAATCGAGCAAATATGTTAGTATACAAATGACGCCTAAATGTTGACTCAAATCATAAATACAATTGAACAATTTTAGAATAACTTATTCTATTCTAATCTAGGTGTCACCCTAACATTATGGCAGAGAATATACATAATAAGAAAAATCAAGCGCGAACATCAAAAAAACTGGAATAGCGCCATGCGGGCAATAATAGAAGTACACATTAAGCGACACAGAACGAAATAGTTTTTTATATTTACGAGAAAATAATCAAAGCCAAAAACAAACATTTATTTTCTTCGCTGTATACACAAAAAAGAAAATATGTATTTTGTTTTGTGTTTTTTGGTAATTTTAGTTTTGCATTGCATTTGCTTGCGTTAGGTTGTGTAGCATGTGCGTGCAGGCAGATAGGAGAAATGTTAATATAAAAATTGTTTTATAAGATGATAAATATGTATGCAATTTTTTTTCTAGAGTCATATGTACCTACAATTACTGTAAAAGTAGTGTTTCATGATTTGTTGGAAAAAAGTTTTCGTTATGTTAGCTGACGGGTTTTCTCACATAAACATAAAATTAAATTAATCAAATAAAATTATTTTGGATTTAAAATCTTTATACATTTGTTTACATTCTTAAAATCCCTAAACGATACGATTTAGCATATACAAAGTGAAAAAAGATCAATGCGCGATACGATTTTTCAACAATCAGCATTCAGATTAGTCCCAAATTGCATATTTTAAAATTGTCGTGTTACGCTTTCACCATACTACCTGCAGCATGGAAGTTAGGAAGTATGCACAAAATGGTTACCATTTATGATTACAAGTTGCTTAATTGGAATAAAATTTAAAAAATTTATTATTGTATGTGGCATTCTATAGTAACACTTATAGTAGGAAGAGCGGGTATCTTGCGGTATTAATATATAATACTTGTTGTCCACATTTTACAACGTCTTTCTATGTTACTAGTAAAATTTTAATAAAAAAAATGTTTGAACTTGGTACATCGGAAAAACTAGAAACAAACAGCTTTTACGAGGGAGAGTGAATTGCGGGCAATTACCGCAATGTCCAAGTGGATAAATGTATTCGTTTGGAGATAAAACTGTATAAGATCGTGGATCGTAACATAAGAAATCTATAACTGTCTTTTCCACTATCGATGTAAGTTTTTATGCAACTAAGACAATAAATCATGTTTCGTAATAATTCCAAATAACATCTGGTAGAGTTAATTTTTTTTGAGGAATAAATTGCGATAAACTTTAGAAATTACAAGTTCTGATATGAATGAATGGTTTGAGAACAAAAATATGAAAGGGTAGGTCATTCCAATTTTTAATAATTTTATTTCTAAATTTCAACCACTTGTAGGGTTGAAATTTAGAAATAAACTTATTAAATATTGAAATGGGTAGTTATTCTCTAACAGAAGACCTACAGTCGATATATAACGCTACGTGTCTTGTGAACACTAATAACAGCAACAATGTTGCAAAACCATCCCACAACACAAAGACCACGAGAACTACATATAACAGAACAGTGCCTACAGACAGTAACTACATATAACAGAACAAATACCTAGACGCGCTTACCTTACGGTCCCTATTCTCTATTTTGTGTAGACATTAGGTAATTTTTTCTTGGTCTACCCACTGACGCTTCTAGATAAAATCTATTCTGTGGTATAAGCATAGCTGCGATTTACTATGTTGGGGATGTTACGCATGAACTATTCTAAGGATAAATAGATTTTTACCTTGGTATTTTACTATACTCATCAGTAATTTGCATATAAATTTCTGCTTATATAGATCTCTGATTTGCGTAGTTGAAATATTTGAAGACACATAGGCTATAAGGAGTACCGAATAGAGATCTCTTACGGTTATGCAATCGAAATTATCAGTCTTATGTTTTGTGATAGATTTTGCTGGCGAGAGCAATCCGGTTATTTAAAATTTGAGCGACCGCTCGACGGCTTAGTGGTTGTAAATTAATAAATTTTAAGCGGTTTGAGTAAGGGACAAGTTATAATTGTCCTCCCAAAGTTATCCCTCAGCACAAGAGCGTCGATTCCGTTTATGTGGACATTGTGATGAGGCCATCACACTTATTATGGGTCGAACAAGACCTAGGGTTCCTAGCCCAACGCCTAACCATCCAAGCATATAGTTCGCTTTATTGATGATATTATCGATCTGAACTTGCAAGTTTAAGTCTTTGTCACATGAAACACACAAATCTGGAATGGACGAAACTTTACTAAAACAACAAATATTATACTATTTTCAAAAAATGGATTGAATTCGGTTGCGAGAATTTGTTAATGCATACTGATACTTGCTGGCTCTTAGTTCGAGATCATTCTTTGTACACCATATACATATATACTAACGAAATTAAAATTTACCTTTATAAATTTCATGTCGTTCAATTCAACACTTATAATAGGTCGAACAAGATTTTTAGACCTGCGCTTAACCAATCCAAACATCGAGTTCGCTCTATTGATGAAATAATCATCTTAATCCGAAAGCTTAATCCACTGTCATATGTAACCCAAATTTCTAACGGATGAAACTCTCTCTGATAACAAGATCAATGTTAATGTAGTATTTTCGAGAATATTCAAGAATATGTTAAGACAAACTGGCACTTTGAGACGTTTAGCTCGAGATCAATCTTTGTACACCATATACTAACGAAATTGAAATTTACCTTTCATACATTTTCATATCGTCTGCATGTGTATATATACCAGGTGAGTAAATATGAAACCGGAATATTTAGTAAAAAGTACACGTTCATCGTATGACAATGATTAAGAGTGTTTAATTCAAAGAATTGCCCATTATACAATTTTCCCATTTTTCTGGCCACACCAAAAAAAACAAAAAAACTATTTTTCTTTTGAGGCAAACCCGTTATCCAGCCATTTTCGTACATTTTCGTAGGAAACGAAGTGCTCGTCAGCAAGCCCGTGCCTCATCGATGCAAATAAGTGATAATCAAAAGGAGACAAGTCTGGCGAGTAACCTGCATGTGAAAGTATTTCCCAATTAAGTGCTTCCAATTACGTTCCTATGGTGGGTTTGCTTTGTGTGATGGTGCATTATCATGAAGCAAAATCACGTTGTGTTGCCTTCTATCATATTCTGGTCATTTTTCACGCAAAGCTCGATTGAAGTTGATCATTTGTTGTTGGTAGCGTTCAGTATTGGCGGTTTCACCAGCTTTTAGCAGCTCAAACTTAATCGCACTATTCTGATCGTACCAAATATAGAGCATTGTCTTCCGTCCGAAGCGATTTGGCCTTGCAGTCAATGTCGATGGTTGTCCTAGATCTACCCAAGACATTTTGCGCTTTGGATTCTCAAAATAGATCCATTTTCATCGCCAGTCACAACTCGATGGAGAAATGACTTTCTTTTGTATCTGGCGAGCAATATTTCGCAAGTGGGTTTTCTGTTTTCCTGTTGCATTTCAATCAGTTTATGAGCAGACGGCTTCTCATGACACATTCATCTATTCTTCGATTTGTTTTTGCGTTTGAGCGTTATCCTCATCCAAGAATGCTTGCAATTTACTGTCTTCAAACTTTTTTGGTGGTCTTCCACATTCTTCGTTTTTCACGACAAAATCACCGCTTTTGAATTTATTACACCACTCATAGCAATGTGATTTACCAAGATCATGGTCACTGCTGTGACAAGCATTCGATGTGATTCTACAGCAGTTTTCTTCAAACGATAACAAAAAATCAATTACCTCCGCAAATCGTAATATGTAGGCACAAAACTCGACATTTTTAGCACGTAAAAAACATGCGTTTCTATCTGGGACTAGTATATAGTTATGAATTGGATGTTGTTGATAGATGTGAAAAGGAAACAATAGTGACAATAACTTGGTTTATCAATAGGATACATTGACCAATAAACTGCGCCTTATTGGTAAATTCCAGTTTCATATTTACACACTGGTAAATTGCGGAGTTCCTAATTATGCGTTCAACCTCGTTACTTAGGTGTACGTCAATTACGCATTCAACTTCGTTACTTAGGTGTACGTCAATTACGCGTTCAACATCGTTTAAGATACTTTCAAATTAAAAAAAAAGAAAATTGAAACTGAAAGCAAGATTTGAAAAACTTTGTAAGTGGTTGAGCTAACTGCTAAAGCATTTTTTCCAGATAATTGAAGGCAAATCTTCAGAGTGGGAAGAAAAACCATCCTTAAGTTATCTACCATGGTATCAATAATTGATGATATGATGGGAAATAAAATATGTCTGAGGCTGAGCATTGTTATTCATATACTTAAACTAGTCTTCGTCGTGTCCGGAAAAATTATTCAAAAACAATTGACTGAAAAAACCGCAAACAAGTATTTATTTTAGGATTATCGAAGAATAATCACCATACTTCTCGAAGAAAGGATAGCCGTGACATTTTTTCCTTTGAATTGGTGAAATGCTAAAGCCGCCTAGTGTCATTGATTATATCGTGTGGCATACTCGTAAGCAAGATGTAGCAATTTTGAATTTCATGGTACTTGTTTGACGCTGCCTCGAAAATAGATTTTTCTGATGTATAATTCCAAACCCGTATCTTAAATGTTAGTAATTGATCCTCAAACAGGAAATATCAATCGAATAAATGCGATCTAAAGAGAGTAAGACGGATATAAGATAAGTTCTGTATATTAAAACCCACTAAGAGGTCTGTCGTTCTCACATACATATACATATATACTATTTTACTTTGGTTTTTTATCAATTGTAATGGTTTATTGTGATTGTTCCGTATATTGGTCTATTTCAGCACTCTCGAATTAATTACACAACCGTAGGAAATTCTTCCATTTGCGTCAATCTGTATGACAACGACCATGATAATCGACACCTACTTATACACAATCAACTTCCCAACCACCCCATACATTTGTCTTCCCTTTAACGCTGGATCGCGGATAAATTTGAATTTTTTTTTTCTTTTTTTTTTTTCGACTTATAGATGGCTAATGTGTAAGAATCACAACAATCAGTTTCGAACAGACGAGATTAATGATTTGAAAAAATCAGTCTTCTCATCAGGTCGCGACGACTGATGTTGTTTATTACATTGAAATATTTTCTATATATATAGAGCAATACCATGTGGTTGTACTACTAGCGAATTACTGCGTAGCGTACGAAATTTTGATTCATTCACATTTCCATCTATATCACAATACACCATTACAATTGATAAAAAACCAAAGTAAAATATAAAAAAAAATTCGTGAATTCGAAAAGTTAATTGTTAAAATAGAATATAGATGGAAATGTGAATGAATCAAAATTTCGTACGCTACGCAGTAATTCGCTAGTAGTACAACTACATGGTATTGCTCTATATATATAGAAAATATTTCAATGTAATAAACAACATCAGTCGTCGCGACCTGATGAGAAGACTGATTTTTTCAAATCATTAATCTCGTCTGTTCGAAACTGATTGTTGTGATTCTTACACATTAGCCATCTATAAGTCGAAAAAAAAAAAAAAAAGAAAAAAAAAATTCAAACATATATACTCTTTGTTCGAATGGACAATCTTATTATGCAACGTATCCCAAAACTAGACCATTTTTCCCGATAGACCTGTGGCTGAAAACCATTAGTACCTGAACCCCGATGGATGTTCATTAGTTTAGACCAAACTGATATTTCTAAAATGTAAAAATAGTTTGGTTAGGACAACATTGGTCCAATTTAAAATGTAAAACGGTGATCATTTTATAGCAATGTTTATTGGTTGTTTGTCTCTATGGTCTTCAAAACCAAATTTTCTTAAATTCCTGAAATACGAGAATATTTGCCTTTTTGATTGAACTGTAGCTAACATTTTAATTTAGGTTAAACAATTTAATTATAAAATGATTTCTTGCAAGTTTTTTATAGTTTAATTTAATTTTATTGGAATGAAAGGAAGGGTAGGAAAATCCTTTTTTCGAACTTAAAGTTATTTCTTAGCAATGCGGGTAACTAATGCTATCGTTTCTGGCTGCTACACTTAGGCCTCTACTCTAGACAAGTTTTTTGTTTATGAATCGCGCAAATTTCATCGGTTAAATTAATTGAAACTTAAACTTTCGATGAAGTTTTGTAACAGAAGTGCTATCCAGTTTCGATCTGACAAGATCCTGAAAAAATTCAATAATCTCATCAGGACATGGTGACTGAATATTACTACGTTATGATTACATTTTATGTTCTATATGTGTAGAACGATATATTTCATGTTACCCGAAGAAACACATATAAAATGGCCTTAGTAAGGGCCGATATTTCCGATATCGCTATGAATTAATTAATTAATTCAGTAAAATGAATGAAAAATTACTTGCACTGGAATCGAAACCAGTGTGAATGAGTTGAAAGTTTGTAAGAATAAATTTAGTGAGTTCACAAATAATTTTTCATTAACACTACATAGAGTTACGATTACACGGTTGTTCTACATATATAGAACACAAAATGTAATTATTTCGTAGTAATATTCAGTCGCCATGGCCTGATGAGATGATTGAATTTTTTCATGATCTATTTTTCAGTCATGATTTAACATGGTGTTACCATCATAAGGCCGTTTATATGACATTACAGATAGCAAAGAAGATAGCGGACTTAAGAAACTACAATTCTTAAACTTTTACCTTTACGCCAAATGTGTGGAAATAGTAGTTATGTTCAGGACAACAATATAAAATCACATAGGTATTAAAAATGAATTAAACATTTTAGTATAAAGAGTATTTTGTTCTGTTAAATTCTTAAACTGAAGTACTTACAAATGTTTAATTAATTTACAACATTATTAATATTTTTAAGTTTTAAAATTAATTTTGTGCAAATACATATTTTAAAAAACTTGAAGATCAAATTAGTATTTGAAACGTTGGTTAGAAATAAAAATATTATTTTAAAAAACATAACGAGATCTTTACTTAATTTGAATTAAAAACGCTCAATAACTACATATTATATAATACTCGTATCTTAATAATATCTGATAATGTACTCGACGTATATCATGATTCACGGCACAAGAACATTTTTTTTATTTTAGATACAGAAAAAGTTTGCTTTCATTCATCTTCATAGAAATTCTAAATTACAAAAACAAAAACACATTTCATACCCATTCATAAACACACATTTCACATTTTCACAATTATACATATTACCACAGCTTGTTTATTATATTCTCTACATATCGCAGTAAAAACGAAACGAAGATCGAGGAACCAAAATAAAAAAAAAATATTTTTTTGTACGTATACAGCGGTGAAAGCAAATCTAGAATTTCTGCTTTGAAATATTTTTCATAAATAAAATAAACTATTTCATGCACTGTGTCGCTCAATGTGTAGTACCGAAAACTAATATATTGGGTGCGGCGCTAGCTTCGCACTGGCTTATAAAAGTAATATTTCTTGGTTTTTCTTATATATTTCTTTTTTCTATGATTATGGTTTTCAAAAAATTGATGGTTAGTTTATTCGAATCGTTCATAGATGGCACAATGAAACTTTTTTTTCTGATATATAATAAAAAATTGCTCAATAAATTAAAAATTGTCAATCGACACAATATTTTTAATCAGCAGTTGATAAATCTGAATATTACGAGACCTATCAATAACTGGTGGCTGGTTGGTTGATTGTTAGTTAATCCATCAATTTAGTTAGTCGGAAATTTAGCAATTTTTTTGTGAAACACACAGTTTAGTCATAAATTAACTTAATTAATGGTTAGTTGGTACCAATTATTAACAGATGTCTCTGATGCTTATAATCCAAAATGATCATGTTTATTTGTCAAGTTGTTATTTATTTGTGTTTTGTGCAATCTATGAACAACTGTAATGAACTGTCTAAAAGTTTAGCAAGCCGGAAATTTAAACAAAATAATCAACGTCAGTCACATGGTATTAAAACTCTAATACATATGTTACTGTACTGTGTGCTTGATAACAATTTTTTCGACTGAACAGTCGTCCTGTGATTAAAGAATAGGCCAGGACGTTTTATGGATACTGTGAAAACTATCAAATGACTGTAGTACAAACCAACGGCAGTTTAGTTTAATCAGTAATTTCGAAAGGTCTGTCGAAAAAATTGGTGTGAGGCACACAGTATAACTGTTAACAGTTGCTTCGAAATATATTTTATAGTAAAAGCACGCGCGGTACAAAACTTCTATTTTAAGTAAATATCTTCCATTAACTAAAATCTCCGTAAACAGAAGTGCGAGACCCTAATGCTGCACCAGCACTTGTAGCACAACCCAATGAAAATGGTACTAGAATTTCTTACAAATTAATTACAAATTTGTTAGCAAATTTTAGCAGTTAGCAAATTTTTTACAGGTCCATGCTGGAATTCGTGTGAGGGCTAGTATTAGACAAAGCCACTCCACGCACTTTTCGTATTTTTGTTAATATTTATTGTATCGATTGGTACGGTACCCCTCCAAAAAACTACCCCTTACTGGTGCAATTTTTGAAAAACATTATTTTTCGTCACTCCACGAGCTTTGCATTTCTGTGAATTTTTAGGGGTAGGTTGGGTTATGCCAAAATGTTGTACTTAATTTGTAAAAAATACCCAACCATGGGAGTACAACAAATATTAACTGAAATGCCCAAAAAATTTAGTTTTAGATGAATTGCCGCACTTAGGGGTAGTTTTTGGGGGTTGAACTATGCCGATATGTTGTAATTAATTTGTAAAAAATTCCAGTATCACCCCCCAGTACGATACAATAAATATTAACAAAAATACGAAAAGTGCATGGTGTATCTTTGTCTAGTGCCAGCCCATACGTGAATTGCAGCATAAAGGGACCTGTACAAAATTTGATAACTGTGTAACAAATTTCTAATTATTTTGTAAGAAATCCCAGTACAATTTTCATTGGGTTGTGCTACAAGTGTTGCTGCAGCATTAGGGTCATCAGGGTACAACTTATCGACATTGTCTACGAGTTATCGACGAGTAGTCGATAATGTTGACGAGTTGTCAACACGATCACGTACAAATTAGTGGAAGACACGTAAACTTCCAACTATGGTTGGGGCTTGAATTTTATTGATGTTGCTTAAGTAGTCAGCATAAACTAATTTTTGGGATTCGAGAAATCTAATTCTTTTCTTCCGCATTTATCCTTTTTGTAGTTGTTGTTAAGCTGAAATAACTGTTCAGCTATATCTTGTTGCAGTTGTAGGAGATTTTCCATTGCTCTTGTTAGTCGAGATTAGTGAATTGCTTACTCAATTTATTTTTGCCATTTTTGGCGACGCAAAGGACTAATATTGGGTTTTAGTTAGGTAGCAGTCATATTTGCTAAGCTATGTCTAAGTTTTTAATTTTCTTTTGGTTAGATTACCACGGATGGTGTCTTACAATATGAGGACACGTTATAAGGCGTAATTAAGGAATATGGAATATTGAGACATCAAAACCTATGACCGCATTTTGTACAGTACTGCTATTTTGTCTATATAATTGGCTTTCGTTCCTTTATCTTTGTCAGATTTTTGTAAATGTTATTTTGACGTGCATCATTTATAATGCCCTGTGACTGTCGTCTACTACTTTCTATAGCAATCAATTGGTTTCCAATTATTTTTTTATTAATCCCGTTTTAGATGCTGTCTATCACAGAGGTTCATATATGGCACGAAGCACGACATATCGAAATATATTACTTAACTCAACATATATAAATGACATCTACCACACACATTTATGCTTACATCAATTATGTTAAGAATTGCAAACCACCCTAAAAGCAGAAGAATATTCATAACATGAAAAAAATCCCCTAACTTTTAAATGAAACCAAAAATTAGAAAGCACAAAATAAAACAACCACGCCAAGAAACCTAACCAACAAAAAAAAAATTAAAACTTTTCTAATTTATATATTGTGTGTTCGGATTAGGATTTAGTTGGTCGAAAATGTGTACGCAAGAGTCAAGAAATAAATAAATTTCTACGTCGTCTCTCGGTTACCTGTATATATACCTGACTTTATTGATTTGTATTAATTAAGAATAATTAATCTAAACCGATATGTATACGCCTTGCAAATGATAATGGGAAAACTTATCGAAAACATAAAAATAAATGTTCGGTTTGGTTTTTTTGTTGCTGGACATTTTACGAATTCGTTTAAGTCCACAAAACCTAATCTCCCATTTCCAGGGATACACGCACACCACAAACAAAAAATCGAACTAAACGTTTTAAGGATTATGTATGTATTCATATACCAGTATATTATGTAATATATAAAATGTATATACTTTTACCAATTTTATGTGATGGGATCATACAGCCAAGCAGAAAAAAAAAGTTTTCGGTTTTGTACCTAGCCAAACAAAACTGTAACTTGGTAAATTGTTACAAGTACATAAATTTTAAGTTTTCTCTTGTTTTATTTTTTGTGTGTTGCTGCAAAATCCGCAAATAACGTAAATAATTTTATGTTTATAGAACAGAACCAGTACATGGCATAAAGTTAAGTTGGTTGTTTTTATTTAACGTATAATAATAATAACATCAACATTATGATAGCAACATTATTATAATGTAGCAAAGAGTCAAGAAGGAAAGATATGATGTTGCGGAGATCAGATTTAAACATTATAGATATCCCCAGCACAGCACAACAATATTATCTATGTAATTAAACTTTTTTTTGCGTTACACAAGAAAATTGTCTTAGTCGTACTTTTCGACAAGTTTTAATTAAATTATTAAATCTGTAGTGGTCTACTCTATGAATATGGCTCTAGGCTTAATACGTTTAGGTAAAAATATTTACGAAAAGAACCAAGTGTTTCTAAAATAAGTTGCTAGGGTTGGAAAACCCATGTTTGTCAGATGTTATTTTTAGAAGAGTGTGTATATATACATATGGTCAACATTCGACTTTCTTTTAACATCAATATACGTAAATCGGGAACAATCTCTAATTGAATACTATCACTCAGAAAAACCGTTTTTAATTCAATAACTTTGACTTAATATAAAAATATATTCTTTCAATAAAATAAAATAGTCTTACTAATAAATACACTTATTATAATGACAATGTATTAGTTATCAAATAAAAACTTACTAAATTTATTGATCGGATAATATTCGTTATTAAAGTAAACATAAGGACTTTATTAAAATACTAATTCAATAACTAAAGTTATTACATTTACAACGTGATTTTGGTCGTTATTCCGTCAATAACTTTTATTTATTGAATTTTCATAAGATTTATTGCAATTACATTTTAACCGTAACTTAATTATGGAACTTTTATTTGAAGGCATAGTGATGTTTTGGAGAAGTTTTTGAATTTTTGATATAATTCGCTAAATCGATAAGATCTTGAGTTCTACTATAGGTATAAAGCAAGAGTTGAATTTTTGCAGTTTGGTCGTTGCAACCTGATGAGTATAGACCAACTTTTATCAGTAAGAAACTTGAGGAATTTCTCATTTTTGTAAGGGTTGTGTTTGTATCTTTACACAAGTACCCTGAAGTGGACCATTGCGGTTAAAAATGGGGTGGGAGGAATTTTCTAATTTTTGTGGTAGATATATTGTGAGTAGATGGCCTCTTTGTTTTCATGTTGATTTGATCGTTCAACTATTTGGTTTAACAAGTCCCAATTGTAAAAATAAAAATTTTGATTAGGATTATTACGCTCTTTGTTCAAATTAAAAATATAATTTCTTGGAATAATGACTTAAGAACTTCCAATAAAACGACAAGTTATTGAACAGAGCTAAATACTTATTGGTATTATAATTATTGTGTCGATTCAAAGGTAATAAAATCAATAAATAAAAAATGTTACGACAACTTCATTTATTGGCCAAAAACAACCTATATTTTTTTATTGATTTTGCATATGAAAACTGTTATTTCAACAACCTTTTTTCTGGATGTACGATGACTTAAAGAGAATTAAAGAATTTTATAATGCACAGCATTTGATACTCAAGAAGCTCACGTGTCATAATTCTATACAACATTTTCATGTTTTTGATATCGCAAAGCTTTCTTTGTTCTCTGTAGCTATGGAGCATCTAGAGCATGTGGCCAAATTTCATAGGAACGACAGTTGTACTAAAGCAAAATAATAATTTGGTTATCATCATTGTGTCTTAAACCAGAATAAAAATTAATATCATTCCAGGATGGGCACGTAGTCTCGTGCCAACTAAATACTTGTTGGTTCTCTTCAGCCCAGACAGATGGACTGATCGTTATGAAATTTCACGCTTAAGCTTTCATAAATTGGGAGATCATAATGATTTGTGTAGCTTTTCGTTTATTGCAACTATTTTTGAAAAGCATATCATTCATAAGGAAAACGATTCTAAATTAAATTTGCAACAATACCGGCCAAATCATTTTTTCAAAATTTAAACGGAAATGATGCTTTTTGACAAAAAATTGTTTTTATGCTAAACATGAAAATTTTCTCGCAATACCGCCGACGGACTCATAGATCGCGACTTATGTTTTTCTGTAAAAATTGGGAGATTTATATATTTTTAGCAGAAATCAGTCCCCGGAAGTGGCAGCTTCAAAATGAGGTCAATATTGGAGCTGTATACCTCAACACCGGAGCTGTCTAAAATTAATTCAGAGCTTTTGTTTTCTCTTTCAAAATATTGAGAGCGGTTGCTCAAGTACTTCCGAAAATGAAATAATGGGTTTGGAGAAAAAGATATCCTTTTTTCTCGCTAGGTGGCGTTAGTAACATATATCTCGTGATTTGTTTGTCGCTGTGGACCAAACTTATACTCAATGGAAAGGGGGATTCATGTACTAAAAAAATTCTTTTGTTGTTGTTGTGTTTGATCGATTCATAGCGATATCTATGGTCCCCGGTCACAGCCACCCTGTGTCCCCTTCCATGCTGGCTACCACTCAGTTTTTCGTTAGTAGGGACATAGCGTTTTGGAAAGCGGCATAATGAAAATGTTTTCTGAATGTCAACGAATTATCGAAGAAAGGCGCATATATAAACCAAACAGAATGATGGAAGCCATGTTAATAAAGCCTCGAAATAAACGTAAAAATAATGGATTTATTTTTCCCCAACCTAATTTTATAATTACCCTGCTAAATAGAGTTTCTTAAATATATTTCGATATAATAATTTATTTAAATAGATTTAACAATAATTAAATTGAATAGTAAAACAATAGTAACTCGTCTGGGCTGTTAGTGAATTCCGTAAGGTTGGTTGTTGTGTTG
Source organism: Nephrotoma appendiculata (assembly GCA_947310385.1). Classification (NCBI taxonomy): domain Eukaryota; kingdom Metazoa; phylum Arthropoda; class Insecta; order Diptera; family Tipulidae; genus Nephrotoma; species Nephrotoma appendiculata. The sequence goes on along the minus strand of OX371225.1, from coordinate 268,335,145 downwards.
ACTTAGTGATATGCATCGTGTACAGTCCAGATTGAATTGCATATTATAACCGAATAAATTTGGGATTGATGGAATTTACGTTATATCTCCAAACATGAAATATCATTCTTTGGTGAAGATATAAATGGTAATAACTCATTTTTTCAATTTTTCAGTAGAGCATATTTAAAATTTTCTGGTGTTTCTGAAAAAAATTATCAACCATAGAAAGATTAATTTTTGCATAGTTTTGGGTATATACTTATCCAAATTTAAAATAAAATAAAAATTATCAATACAGTTTTTATGAACATTTCGAATTAAAGAAGAGATCTAAAAAGTAACAAAATGACTTATTACCTTTTATATCTTCACCACAGCATTATATTTAGTAATCATCTTTTCGTACAGTCTAGATATTACTATGGCATCTATGAGGAGACACTCAGATTCCGAAATTACATCATTAGGTGAAATTCCGCTTATTTCACCATCATATACCATATGCCAGATATCATATGCCAGATAAATAAGCTTGGATTGGATCATATCTATACACCACGTGTTGAGATGGGAAGAATTGAGAGTTGTACGTCATCTTTGTTTAAGGACGTTTCACATGGTACGTAACGGATTATTCATTTAAATACTGTAACTTATTAAAAAATAACAATTGATTCATGTTGTAACGATTGTACTAAATTAATTTGCTTCACCTGTTAGTTTTTTTGCCTTTACACAATATGTACATTCCTAATGTACATCATCTACTTAAGAGGGTCTTGTACCAAAGTACTGGTATCTTGTGCAGGTTCGATAAGCACTTGTGTGAACATTTTCTTCTAGAATTTTTTTATATTTATTAGATAACATGTAAAACTCGTGCCTAGTTTTTCTAATTTTTCCAAATTTTCTTTTAATTTTTTGTTATTAGCTCTCAAACTTGGACAAGTTGTGGAGGTTCGATTGGAATGTACAACTACAGTAGACAAAAAATTCTTTCACAAGAATCAACTAGAAATCTTAATCTCGTGCCTAGTTTTCTTTTTCAGTTAGTTATATTTTTCAATTTTAATATATAAATTATAAAAATAAAAATAGTTTATCAAAATTTTTCATAAAAATAAGTTCAGCAAATTTCCGATTGGCGGCTATTGCTCGTTTGGTATGCGCGTGCACGTGAAGAGAATCAAATGTTTGTGTATGTGTAAATAATTTTATACAAAGAATGGAGTAAACAATGGAGAAAAAACATAAATGGCTCATACCACACGTAAAAAAAAATGCCGCATTTTTCTTCGTTTCTTTCCCCGTTTACCAATGATACAAGTTTTAATTGCGACTTAAACAAATTTTCTGTTCTACCACACAACTCAAACATAAATGAAATAAAAAATATTTCAAGGACATTTTTTACTCATTTTAGTTAAAATTTTATTTAAGAGAGAGCAGAACAAAACATTGGTAGAAAAAAAATTCCAAAATACAAAAAATGCTCGTGTGGCATGACTGAATGACTGATTTTTGGTAGTGTTCTATATATATGATTATGTAATCGAAACCAACACTAATTTATTCTACATCGAATATTAATGTACATCTACATGTAGAATATACTAGATTTTTTGTGTTATGTGATTAGTATTTCGATTCGATTTAAAAAAAATTCGAATTATTGAAGACACACACTCAAAGGTGATAACGATGTAATTTTTGATACACATTACTTATGTATATTTTTATTTATTATATATGTACATGCTTTGATATTTAAGATTACTATAAAATATTTGTTGTGCACTAATTTATTATTTTACAAGGATTATTATTGATATGTATATGTAAGGCCTATGTATGTACATATACCTATAAGAGAAATTGATTTTAAAAGGGCATGGGAATTTTTAAGTTTGTTTTACTTAGCCTGGGAACCATGCAAGAAACAAAACGAGGCGGAACAATGAACTATTTATGAGCTTTTGAAAAATCTCTAAATGAAAAATTTTGAGCTCCTTTGGGGCCCCACCCCTAAAAATATTATTTTGAATAGGGATATGTGCTATTTATGAGCTGAAAAAATTAGCGATAATTAGTTTTTGTAATGCTACCCTTTAGCATGAACTCCACCCATTTATACAGTAAAAATTTAAATATTTCTATATTGTATTTAGTGTATATAGGTATTTGAGCTACTATCGGAGCTCATAAATCAATCTTATTCGATCACATCATCGTCAGTGTTATGCCGTATTGATTCATCAGGTCGCGACCATTATACGGAACAATCAGAATAACACTATTACAGTCGAAAACCAAAGTAGAAAAAAAAGTATCAAAATTCTATTATTTCTTTGTAATCAAACAGACCATTTCAAGATGGAATTCATTCTTTCGTCACATTGAAAAATACGATATGGTAATGTTACGTGTAAAGTGCGGTTTATGTTACGGTTAAAGTGCGAAATCGTTGAATGAGCAAATTTAAGAAATTTTAAATTCATTTACACGATAAAAATCGGTTTTAAATAGGGCCTATCCTTGGGAGGATTAAATGATGGAAGGGGTGCAGGAACTTGCTGCATATTTGCGGCAATTTGCCATATACTACTGAGCAATTCACAACAGATTTGACAATATCTAACAACATGGCTGCTATAACCCAACAAATATCGAGCATCCCTATTGAAAGACCCTTTACAATGTTCAACATCATTACCACGCAATAAAATGATGAGGCATAAACACATTTTTAGACAAATAATGACCATACGAGTACAAGTTCCTCGGGTTCATAATCCTAATAAATATCACCTGAAGGTTAACCTAATACTTTAAGCTTTTTTTTTCCCTTGGTCTACGGAGCACAGGGAGAATGCCCACGCCTTATTCATCGCGTTCAGAGAATAAATTAAGTTACTTCATTTGGTTTTATTTCACGACTGTTGAAATGACAAAAAAGCTGCATTTTCGAAGAAAAAAAAATTCCGAAAAAATAAATGAATGGCTCAGTTATGATGCACGCCGCGAATTTTCAGTTTTTTTTGGAAAACCCTTGTAGTAGACGACATTGGGCTAAAAAAATCAAAAAAAAAATTTTTTTTTGTATACTTTCAGTTAAATAAAATGACAATGGAAAGTTTCATTAAAAGATATCTCTTTTTATTCCATTAAAACAAAAATCTTTGAAAAACTTTTTTTTCAATTTTGAAGGTGCTATGTCCCCTTAAATAAATGCCGTGTTTCATTCATAAATCGAAAATTAACCGAAACGTAAAATTAAAAAAAAAGTTATTTGTGGTGCTGGCCACCCGTTTTTTCTGTTGAGGCGCAGATTAAAGTGAATCTGGATTCAAACCTCTAATAAATGGGTATCATATATATTAACTGTATATCGTGATCAATGGTCACCATAAATCATCCTGGGTGTTAGCCTGCTCAATAATAAGCATATACAGACAACTTGCGCTTTTTATACTCCTGTACAAACGCAAGTACCCCGGGCCAGCCCACAAACATCGGTATTTGGTACAAACATTTGTTAAACCTTATTAAAGGCCTCAAATAATAATTGCCCCTTTACCATCAAATATCGATTGTGTTTTGGCTCAGTATCATTTGTACATCAATTTTAGAATTCATGACGACCATACCAAAACAACGAGGATTAACAAATCAAGGTCTTTGGTCCGCTGTAACCATTTTCATCAAGGGTCATGTCACCAGCATTTTACCATGTTCATTATGATGGTTCCTTCCTTTTTAATTCGATAAGTATAGTGTGTTAATTATGTGGTAGTAATCCTAGCTAGTGGGGAGTCATGAATTTCTGTGTTGCGTGGTATGAAGATGCTTTTCTGAGGGTATTAGTAGCTATGAACTATCCATGACCAATCCCTGATCTTACAATTCGTACAACATCAAAACAATTGTTTAAAAGAAATTTAAGCATAAGGAGATGTCAAAAAAGTATTCTGCTTGTATATAGGTATTATAAACGTCTATGTCCCTGACTTACTCGAGAAAGCACAGGGTGACCAAAATTTCTTTTTTTCTAATTCTAACGTCTATGTCACTCACTCACTGACTACTGCTATTCAAAAAAATCTTATATACTATACTTGCTACTTAAGTAAAACATTTTGCGTTTTTTCCTCGCAATGGAATTATGGAATTTTAGGAACAGTCACACAGCCAGTTCACCTTCTAAATCAACAACGAGTTGTTTTTGAAGTAGGTCATGAAGAAGAAGCACTTTTGGCTGCGCGTACTGGAAAGATCAAGTTTGAATCTTGGTTTCTGCTTAACTCGAAAGACGCAACTGCATGAGTCTGCACGAGTTTACCTTTGCACCGATATCCCTTACCATTTTGTTTATAAGCGATGTCAATGGCAAGAGGATGAAGAACGCTTATTTTTTCGATTACTGTTACTACATGTTCTTGGTGCAACAAGTTTTGAGATTTCACTTGTATTTTTGCCAACCCGCTCAACCTCTCAAATTATGGCAAGGTCAGCTAGAAGATTTAAACTCGACTACATGCAGCGACACAGTGAATCTATATCGATCATCTCGGCTCTTCATGATATAAATTTTGTCCTCAAACAGCACGGAATGTCATGCGGTTCAGTTGGTGTGCATGTTCCAAGCGGTAACTCACCCGAAGAATATCAAATTTATGATGAAGAAGAAGAAGAAGGACGGTTATGTAAGCTCTTTTTTATCGATGGTCTCGATGGCTCAGGCAAGACATTTTTTATACACAATTTTAATGGCAAACTTTCGAAGTGAAGGAAAAATTGTGCTGCTATTTGCAACAATTGGAATAGCAGCCACTTTTTTAATGGAGGACGCACGATTCATAGTGGATTTAAACTTCCAGTGCCTCTTCTTGATAATTCAATCTCATCAATGCGAATGACTGAAGCTTTCGGCAGTTTTGCGTGAGGCTGTTCTTATTGTTATCGATGCAATTACAATGCATCCTAAGAATTGTTTCCGCTGTATTGATAAGCTCTGGCGAGAGGTGGTGGGAAATGACATTAGCTTCGGAGGTAAAGTTTTGGTCCTTCGCGGTAATTTTCGTCAGACGCTACCAGTCGTTCAAAGAGGAACGCGCACTGAAATCATCGAATGCTGCATTAAATCAAGCCCTCTATGGAACCAGTTTTAACAATTTTCTATGACCACCAATATGCGCAGCGAAGGTCAACACGAGCACAATGAATGGCTTCTGCAAGTTGAATCAGGAACTTTGGCTGCAACACCTGGCATTTATGAGGAGGGCACAATTCAAATTCCGACCGAAATGATCACAAGTCAAGAACTAATCAGTATAATTTTTAATAATATTGAGTAAATGTCAACAGATGAGCTCTCAAAACGAGTTATTGTTGCTCCAGACCTTTGAGATGAATCGAAGAATAATCGACTAGATTCATGGTGATGCAGAAATTTACTACAATGCAGATTTGCGAGAATCCTAACGATGCACTCAACTTTCCCGTTGAATTCCTCAATGAACAGAATCCATCTGGTGGATCATTCGCCGAATACGTCTCAAACACACTGCTCAGCTGGTCCGTCAATTAAGTTGCCAAAAACTAACATTCTTCTATTATCAGAAAGTAATCAGTTGATTGGAAGTCATTTTATGACTTGTACATAGCAATTCGGAACATAAGAAGGATTATCTGCCCTGCGCCTCTATTTCAACATTTCAGGATTACTAAAGCGAACTACATTGAAACTTTACAAAATTTGATCCAGGGAAGCGGCATACTCAATGTTTTTATTAAAACTTTTTTGAGCACAGCCTCATATCAACCATAGCAATCCGGCATCTATTCAAAAACTGTAGGATATATCCGACAAAAACATTAAAGGACTAACACTTAATGCTCTCATACGAGCTTGTTGATTTTTGAGAAAGGGAACCGACGCCTGATAATCTGTTAGTAAAAATATTGGAAGAAACCCGAATCTTCTTCAAAGTTTCTAGAGGTACTCGTCGGAGCGGAAAAAGTACAAAACGAAGTTCAACAGGTGCAGCCGAATGTTCTGAATTTTAAACAGAAATTAAAGTTCGAGGTTCAACGTCTCGAAAAAAATCTTCTTTGCATGAAACCAAATGGAACTACATCGCTGGTAGTCAAGGCAGTACACTCGAACAAGTTTAAGACACCAACCAAACGGCACAGTGCTTAAAGCTTTGGCGTGTGGATTAGAAGGTACCGGATTCGAATCCCGATAGGAGCAAGATGCAAAAGGGAATTTTCATCATTATATTACGATCTGAGATGAAAATAAATACAACTATGACCCCCTGCTGGAAAACAAAACATATGGATCCACCCATCTTCCATGCCAGTATTATAGGCTGGCGTAGAGCTATCGAAAATCGGACCTATAGCAGTACGTCATCGAATTAGCTGGTAACGGCTTGAAAGTCGGGACGGGAAAAACAAACCGAGAAAGAGTTGAGAGACCCTCGACTGCAGAACAGATTTCATAGATAGTAAATTAAAAGAAAAAAATAAATAAATTCAAGCCACCTACATACATTCGATGGAACAACTTCATTTTGATATTTAAATTCCAATTTGAAACGGCTGTCAACAGAAAATGCATGAGATTAAGTGCCTCGTGTTGCAGAATTCATAGTAGCTACACTGAGATAATGAAGGCGCTGGCTCGGAAATACGGAAGTGACCACAAGCGGGAACTATATCTTATCAAAATAAAAGGACGCTATCGAAGGGTGGAGATGCCCTTCAAGAGTACGATCGTTTAGCACATTTAGCGTACGCAACGGTGATTTTGTCACAGAAAGCAAATTTCGCTGAAACTATTCCTTATGCTTTAATTAATAAGACTATACGCAAGCTATTATCAAGCCATCACTTAAAGTACGGCGGATTGAAATAAACACCGAGAAGAATATAGGGCGGGAGACTAACAGATTCCGTGACAGTAGGATTATTTGTTGGACTTGTGATGTGTTGCATTACATCTCTGGGGACTGCTGGGAAAACCGTAGTAAACCGTAGGGTTGTTAACTCCAACGAGCAAGCTTAAAGGGGCAGAAACTGACTTTCACAACTGATTGTCACATAATGACCATCCGTATCTCCAGTTAGCACGGAATGGTTACTTCTTAACAATAAGAGGGGATATTGATGGAAAAAAATGTTTGATTACTTTAAAAACACAATTGTTCGAAAAGATCTCATCACTGGAAGCACACAACCAGCCTACGGGTTGAAATTATAAATAGCGACCGACGACAGTGTATTCATCCTAGGTTAAAAATAGTGATAATAAAAATTAAGGATACCAGTTTTCAACACGAAGTAGTGGCCGCCGATATTGTGAATGAGGTTTCGTGTTGGAATTTGGACGAGGTAAAAATGTATCAACTATCAGGCGAGTAATAATTGAATGTCGAGAAAAGTTGCCACCAAATACAGAAACAATTAGTTGAGGAAGATTCGAGGGAGGTTTTGGGTATATCACACAAGTTGTGCACTGTAGAAGCTAATAAATCGAAACAAGGAATTGTAGAAGTAACGATTGGGAAAACCGTAGTCATAGCAGGTCACGATGATATAATTCTAATTAGCCAAAAATAATCAAGACAGAAAAAATAGGACAACTTATGCAGAAATGGACGAAAGATCTCACTAAGAAGGATTGTGAAAGTGCAAGAAGTAGTGCGCAAGAAAGTGAAAAATTTCGTGTACAATATTTGTACTTCCTCAGTAATCGAATTCTACACTCTTTACAAACATATACGCTAGAATACTGCGTACAATGTATATTTTCTAGATATCAAATTGCGTAAGTAACACGATTAGTCAAAAATCAACCACTTAAACGGGAACTTAGATGTAGTCCATTCTCCAAAAATTAAATACCTACCGCTAAATTGAAATAGAAAAAAATAGAAAAATGTAGCAGCTTCCTTATATGAGATATAAAACTGAGTATAACCTCGAAAAGGGCCTTATAAGAAAAGTACGAATCCATTGTAAAATGCTCTTTAGGGGGAGATAGCTTTAACATTAACTTCCAATGAATCAGCCTAGTCATGATTAAGATTTATATAGTCGAAAGAAATTAAATTTTTCACCAAACACGTGCATGCCGTTTAAAATAGATTTTAGGGAAACAAATTTCCAACATATTTTTTTTACATAGATACCAATAATCATGACACATCCCACAAATGAAATATTTCCCGAAACTCATAGAAACACATTTGCACGTATGCTTCTGTAACTTTATGCTAAGCCTGTATTTTAAAATCAATTACAGGCTATTATATACCTTGACATATATACATTCATCTCTAAATGGTAGGCATCAAAAACAAAACGCAAATCTATGTTGACAATAATCTTATTATTCCTCGTAAGATCATCGAGCAGCATAAAACATAAAATGAAATTTCCCGTTCGATTTATTTTACGATGTCTTCTTTGTTACCGCGCGCTACCACTGCGTATATGGGATAAAATTACGCTAAAAATTTATTCGATATTTTAAAATCCGAAAACGCGTTTGACGATGCCTTCCATTTGCCAAAAATCTTATTATCACTGTACGATGCAAAAAAACTGCTACACCAAACCTATCACCGTGCGGCAAGATTTATAAAAAATTGAAATGTTATTTCAACTAAATCCAATTTGAAGCGAAAACGACACACGGAGCACGCGAAATTAATTTTGGTGGAAAATCAAATGCGCCGGATTTTTGTTGTTGTTGGAAATCAAATTTTTGCTGCTGCTATTGTTGTTAGAAAATATACGAAACAAAACAAACTGAAAATCTCGCGTACGTGAAATGAATTTTTATTTTTTATTGATTTAGGTCCAAGAAGCCCCGCATGAACATAAAATACATTTAGGTTTTGGTACACGTCTTGCGAAATCGACTTTGTTAGTATGTATATACATGTTTGTGTATGTGACACTTTCACTTGATGGTTGCCCAGCACATCGAAAATCATACGCAGTCTAGCTGTTAGATGGAAAATTGAAAGCATATAGAATGCTCCTGAATGTAGGGATATTGTAATAATCGTAACAATAAACGAAATGATATATGAGACCCGTATTTCCGTTAAATCGAGACATTTTTTCTCGTTTTCCGATTTTCTTTTGTTTTTTGTTGATACTCGTTGCAAATTACGTGACTTTGTTACACTAAACAAGGTTTCATGTACAAATCGAATTGATTTTCCTTTTCAAAATGATGACAAAACGGTTTACTCGTTTTCTAGAGAATAGCAGAACAAAAAAATTCGATCGTCTTAAGATTAGAATAATCTAAAATTAAATTTTTAAAATAACGTTGTTGGTGTATCATCGCTTTATATGTGACAAAATATTTCAATTTCCTGATTTGGGATTTCATTTTTATAAATGGTGTAACGATGAGATGAAAGAAATTATGCAAGGTAGATTTTTCGGGTTTATATGGTATAGATGAAGACCCACGTTGAGAAGTGCCATGTGCATTCATAATTTATTTATTAGTCATTCAACTGTAATCAAATATAGAAAATAGTGTTTTTACCCTTACAAAGTATATAGTCATGAATAATATATGGGGTAGCCAAGGAATAATGTATGAATTATTACGCCGAAATACTGATCAAAAAAGAAAGCTGTCCATTATAAGCACCTCATCAAAACAAAACAATAACAATACACATAATCCATTTTCCTGTTTTCCAAATACGTACAAACAATATATACGGTCGAGGTACTTTATATTGTTCATTTGATTTCACGGGAAAATGGATTTTCACACCCGCCCATCTCATAAATAATACATAAACTGGTCAAAATTCATCATTTACCCTTTAAAACGATTACGATTCATTTTACAACAAATCCTTGAAAACACAACCGAAATGAACAGCATTTTCTTTCAAGCCAAAGTAACAATAAACCTCTTAAAACCGTTTTAGCGAGCAACAACAATAATTCCTCTCCCCCAAAACATGAATTTAATTTATTTCATCTTATCAGTTAAAACAAAACCAAAAAAAATTCTTTATGTGTTTTTATGTAAGGACAGCAAAAAAAATGTATGATAAATATTTTACGACAGCAACTATAACAACAAATAATATGATTTATATCGACCACATAAAAAGAAGAAATCGAATCCATTATCTGCATAAAACACTAGCAGCTAAACTTAAAAACACCCGTAAACCGAACTGAAGCCACCAAACTATTTTTTGCTTTTGCAGAAATGCAGATAATTTAAATCGTCTTGAATAATTTTTATTCATCTTGATTATTTTGTGTACGACAAGCTAAAAAATTAAACCTTCGTTTTAACGAACGGAAACAAATTAAAAATAATTACAATTTCATACGACAATATTATGTATATATTTAGTATGTCAAAATCCAAACTCAATAGATTTAAAACAATGACCAAAAATTGGATATTTTGTAAACTGAGCCGCAAACTGCTACTGCCAAAATGTGAATCTCACTAGATCATGTGAGATGAATTTATCTTAATTTCTATATATTTTTATGTTATATCTTATGGAGAATTTTTCAGGAATTCTAAAAAACCAATGTATAATATTTTCTTCATCTCTTTGAAAAATCAAAAATTCATGCTTAAATTTCGAGAAACCAACAAGGTGGTGTACAATTTATTTGATTTTTTAATTCGTTGTCGTATTTTGTAAATGCTGCTAAGCTTCTCAACATTATCCCAAAAATTGAAAAAGCTCCTGAAAAGCCGTGAATTGCGATATTTGGTTGCTTTAAATTAATTTATATTGCATTGTGCTCTGCATCTGGTTTCACCTGGTACTGGTTGTAATCTTTGATTTTATAAAATAAAATGTATAAATATTGAAAAATTGCTTTTTAATTTTTATGATGTGAATTTTCTCTTGATAAAAATTTCTTATTCGATTTGTAGTATACAAATTCTTGTTCTGGATTCGATACACAATTGTATAAACGTTGCCAAAAATTGATCGGCTATATAAAAAATTATTTTATAAAGAAATTCGCGGTACAAAAAACTTAATTTAAATGCTAGCTTGGATACAATTTTCAATGGTATAAATAAAATTAGTCGTGTCGAGAAAATTAATATTTATCTATTCTATTAATTCCCTACTGGCCTACTGAGGAAAAATTTTACTGTAAATTTGTATACATTGGGAATAATATTTCCATAGCGAAACTGACAGGGAAACTGATTTCCAATTTTAGTTTGTTTTCAGCAAAACTATCACTAACTTTTCAACTTAGTATGCTAGAAAAAAAATAGTTTAAACAGAAATTATGGGGTAGATACTCGATCGGCTAGCAAGCAAGCAATTTGCTAGCCAAAATCCTGGCTACTCAATCAATTTTACCAAAGAAATTTAAATTTTAATTATGTTTTTCAAAAATTCTTTGTTTTTTTTTGGGATTGCACAGTAAATTTTGCGGTTTCAAAAAATGAACAGCAAACTAATGTGTTATTTTACTGAGCAATTGCAAAAATAAACAAACATTTTATAAAAAATATTATTTGATATTCAAATTTTCTTGGTAAAATTGATTGAGTAGCCAGGATTTCGGCTAGCAAATTGCTTGCTTGCTAGCCGATCGAGTATCTACCCCTATATGTAAATTCTTTCCTTAGTTCTCTATTCTCAGGGAATTACCATAATACGGCCACTGGGGTTATATTCTAAACAAATGACAAATGACATTTTACTAACATTGTAACTGCAATAAAAAGCCGATTTAAATGTGAGTCCAAAAGAGCTGCTGATGGGATGACTTTTTCAAAATGCCACGGTAAATTTTGTGACAAAAAGTACAAAATTATAACATATTTAATTTTTGACGACTTTATTTTACATTTTTAAGAATTTTACATTTCAATCATTTTATAGGTTTCATACATTTTATATTTCATGTAAATTTACATTTCACGCATTTTACGTTTCATGCATTTTACATTTCATGCATTTCACATTTATTGCATTTTACATTTAATGCAATTAACATTTCACGCATTTTACGCTTCATGCATTTTACGTTTCATGCATTTTACGTTTTATGCATTTTACATTTCATGCAGTTTACGTTTCATGTATTTTACATTTTATACATTTTACAATTCCTGCAAGTTACATTTCATGTATTTTACATTTCATGCAATATAATTTTCATGCATTTTACGTTTCATACATTTCACATTTCTTAAATTTTACATTTCATGCAGTTTTTGTTTCATGCATTTTACATTTCTTGCATTTAACATTTAATGGAATTTACATTTCACGCATTTTACGCTTCATGCATTTTACGTTTCATGCAATTTACATTTCTCGCATTTTATATTTAATTCAATTTACATTTCATGCGTATTACATTTCATGCATTTTAGATTTCATGTATTTTACATTTCGTGCATTATATGTTTCATGCATTTTACGTTTTATTCAATTTTACATTCTATGCAAATTAACGTTTCAAGCATTTGACATTTCATGCATTTTATATTTCACTCACCTTACATTTCATGCATTTTACATTTCATGCATTTTATATTTCATGCATTTTACATTTCACGCATTTTACATTTAATGCAATTTACATTTCACATTTCATGCATTTTACCTTTTATGCATTTTACATTTCATGCATTTTACATTTCGTTCATTTTACGATTCTTGCAAGTTACATTTTATGTATTTTACATTTCGTGCATTTTACATTTCAATCATTTTACGTTTCATGCATTTTACTTTTCGCGGATTTTATGTTTCATTCATTTCATATTTTATGTATTTTATATTTCTTGTGTTTTATATTTCATTCATTTTATATTTCATGCATTTAACGGTTATTGCATTTTTCATTTTATGTTTTATGCATTTTACATTTCACGGATTTTACATTTCATGCAATTTACATTTCATGCATATTACATTTAAAGCATTTTACATTTCATGTGTTTTACATTTCGTGCATTTTACGTTTTATGCAATTTTACATTCCATGCAAATTTACGTTTCACGCATTTGACGTTTCATGCATTTTACGTTTCACGCATTTTACATTTTCACTCATTTTACATTTCATGCATTTTACGTTTCTTGTATTTCTCATTTTGTGCATTTTACGATTCACGCAAGTTACATTTCATGTATTTAACATTCCATGCATTTTAAATTTGATGCAATTTACATTTCGTGCATTTTACATTTCATGCATTTTACGATTCTTGCATTTTACGTTTCATGCAAATAACATTTCATGGATTTAACGTTTCATGCATTTTACGCGTCATGCATTTTACGTTTAATGCATTTTACATTTCATGTATTTTACATTTAATGCATTACACATTTTATGCATTACACATTTTATGTATTTTACATCTCATGCATTTTACATTTCATGCATTTTACATTTCATGTATTTTATATTTGATTCATTTTACATTACATGTTTTAAGTTTTACTCATTTTACGTTTCATGCATTTCAAATTACATTTCATGCATTTTAAATTTTGTAAGTTTTTTTGAATTTTACGTTTCATGCATTTTACGTTTCATGTATTTTACATTTCTTGCATTTTACGTTTCATGCATTTCAAATTACATTTCATACATTTTAAATTTTGTAAGTGTTTTTGAATTTTACATTTCATGCATTTTACGTTTCATGTATTTTACATTTGATAAATTTTACAATTCATGCAGTTTTTGTTTCTAGCATTTTACATTTCTTGCATAATACATTTAATGCAATTTACATTTCGTTCATTTTACGCTTCATGCATTTTATGTTTCATGCATTTCACATTTCAACTATTTTACGTTTCATGCATTTTACTTTTAGCGCATTTTGTGTTTCATGCATTTCATATTTTATGTATTTTAAATTTCATGTGATTTATATGTATTTCATTCATTTTATATTTCATGCATTTTACGTTTACAGCATTTTACATTTCATGCATTTTATATTTCATGACTTTTACATTTCATGCATTTTACGTTTCATGCTTTTTACAATTCATGCGTTTTACATTTTATGCGTTTTACATTTTATGCATTTTACATTTCATGTATTTTACATTTCAGTCATTTTCAATTTCATGCATTTTACGTTTCATGTATTTTACATTTCATACATTTTACATTTCATGCAGTTTTTGTTTCATGCATTTTAAATTTCATCCTTTTACATTTCACGGTAACTGAGGTAAGATACTTTTAAGTTGGTTTTTAATTTACCTAAAATTTCGCTTTTAATAAAATTACCTAAAATCTCACCGTAAAGACCCGAAATAACTTTCATTATATTCTGCAACGTGATTTTATCATAAATGACTCATTATTTAGTACAAATGGTTGAAGAAAATGACTTATGCGTTTCCAAATCCTAAAAATGTGTAAAAGTACTATATATAAATACTACTAAACCTTCTAAATTCATTTTAAAAAACTAAAGCTTATTTTGAAATTAGCTTTGTTTTAAAAAGTCTCCAGTTTATGCCCTTTCCAGCTGTCATAGAAATCATTCATTTTGTGGTCAAAATAAGAGAGATACTATTTTACGAGGATCAGGGTTAAGAAAATACCTTTTAAGAATTTTTCGGTCCACGCGCCAAACACACTTAGGATTTTTTGAGTAATTATTTCACGTCGATCACTGTTAACGAAATTGAGGATTGCTTCCAATGTGGGGATGCATTCGCCGATAATTCTTTTCAGATGAATTTTCGTACACTTCACAACTGCCTTCCAAACACCTCCCACTATAGGAGAACCCGCACAAATGAAATGCCAATTTATGCTTTTTTCTAGAAGAGAAGAAGATAATTTATTAGTAGTGGTTTTCACGAAATCGTACAGCTTTTCAGTATAACTTTGTCGTTTATTTTGAAGGTTAATCCCCTACTTTTGGACTCTACATTTGCGCCAAATGGCGATGCTTGAGCTGGCCACTCCGTCTCTAATTATGGCAGCCATTTGGGTCCACGCCGGCTGGATTGCCAGCTGACGGGACAAGCATCGCCTTATTCCTGTTATAAGAACTCAATACTTTGGAGATCCAATTGGCGAGAAACATAATATTGGTGTCAATCCACAGTTGGATTCGATTCATGTTTTTATTTTGGGCTAAGCGTACCTCGTTTATTAGCTTCGTTAATGGTAGAGCTCCCACGAGCACACACTTATTGCGTTCAGTGGTGCTACCTTTATTTTGGCCATTATTAGATATGTTTCGAGTTCAGTTGCTGAAAATCATTGCTTCGTATGCCATTACGCTGGCTCGGTTTTCAAAATCCCAGTTTTCAAAATCCCGATTTTCAAAATCCCGTTTTTCAAAATCCTGGTTTTCGAAATCCCGGTTTTTTTTTCTTGTAGTTCTAATTGCATAAAATAATTAATAGTTTTTTAATTGCAAGATTTGGTACTTGCATCATTTTGGGATTGTAATATTTTGAATTTGCAAGATTAATAAAAAAAGCAATATTTTTTTAATACAACATTTGAAATGCAATAATTTTAGAGGCTCGCGGCTTCGATAAATCTCACGGGAACTAAGCCCTCCATCCAAATTCCATTCCTATTAGCCATTTTCTAGAACTTTATCGCAAACTCATTTTTGAATTTTGTCAAAAAATCATTTAAGAGTCCAATTTTCCCAAATGCCAAATTTTATAAATTCAAACCGAGATTTCCTAAAAATCAGGTTTTTTTTTTATACAAAACCAGGATTTTGAAAACAGGGATTTTGAAAACCGGGATTTTGAAAATTGAGATTTTGAAATTTGGGATTTTGAAAACCAGGATTCTGAAAACCGAGATTTTGAAAACCGAGATTTTGAAAAAAAACCTAGATTTTGCTACATACACATGTTAATGTATAAAAATTTAAAACAGAAGACAATTATTAAATGTTTACTGCGTGGTGTCTCAATAAAGGTTTTAGGTTTCAGTGGTTGACACTTAGGCCATTTTTGGCCCATTGTGATACCACGCATTCACGCTACATCATTAACCCATTCACCTATTCACCTACTCACACAACTACAGTATTACCACCTGCACATTGCAAGCTCCATGTCAACCTGTACATTGATATGGACGGTGGGTCGGCGCTGAATTCTGCACTCCATCAGAGGGTCTTAGTTGTGTTTATTAACATCACCGATCGTAATCGATGATGGAAATTCGATTTGCATCTAGCCTCTGATGGGATTCGAACCCAGTATCTCCCGGTCCAAGTGGCGAAGCTTTAACCACTGCACCACTTGTCCGGTCTCAATAAAGCTTTTAATGTTTTTTAGTCGTGCGCAAGACATGAAGAACAAAAATTCGATTGAAAATAAAAAACTAAAACTATATTGGTAAATATGAAAAGCCTTCTGAATTTTTAATTGATATTTGGCCAACAAACTGCGATATTGTCGATACACTACACACTCCGATGTTAAAACTTATCCTTGCTTCTCCATAGCTTCCATAGTCGCAATATTAATTCAATGTTGCAACCCCCATTGTAAATCTGCTACTAGAGCTGCTTTAATTGAAATTTTAACTCCGTAACCGTTTTTTATAATAATCATTTTCTAACACCTATACATCGATTTCATTTTTTGTGGAGATTAAAGTCGTGGCTACTATAATCAACCACTACTACTACTCAACCCCAGATGTCACCAGTGTCACAATAAATTTTAGTAAGGTTCTAAACCTAAAATAAACAGTAAATGTTTCGCCACCGTTTCGCCGCCAATATTTCGTTTCGCAATGCGGAATTCGGTTTACATTCGCGTGCAAAATCTATAGTACACTGTTTCTGTGGAAAGAACTATGAAAAGTACACAGAAATCAGTAGTACTCGTCAAAGAAAAGTTTCCAGTATGCAATTTTTTCAATAAATGGAAAACCAGCTCCAATTCCGCACTACATTCCGTACTACAAATTATCAAAGACACAGAAACCCGATATTGAGCAAAAATAAAATTCCTTCTTTTTCTGATTTGCAATTATTTTTGATATTTTATTAGATTTGTTTTGTATCTTCAGTTTCGTGTGACCCACGTTAACGCAGTCATGTACGCAGTTACGCGTTTTTCTAATTATAAAATTTTTTTTGTTTTATTTTCGAAATGTTATGTTTATTTAAAATGTTTTTTAAGTATTAAAGTAAAATTTAATTAATTTTAAGAGCTTTCTAATTATGCTCATATTTCGCCATCATTATCGCGATCTTGGACTAGATAGGCAAAAAAATTGAATTTCAATCATTAAGTGTACAAATTTATGACGTATACTTTTGATATTGTCGATTTTCGTGTGTTTATTTTTTTTAAGATGGATGCCTAGTAAAAAATGTACATGGGTGGGATTTATTAAATTTAAATGAAAAACTTATAAACTGTATTGTATTTTAAAAATTAAAAATAAACAAATTTTATAAAAAAAGCGGTTAATTTTTCTATATTTTCAAAATAAACCCACAACTTGAAAAATACTTTGGAAATCTGCTCTAGTGGCATGCAGAAAAGTGTGTACAATTAGTATGGAAAAATGTATAGAATAAACCCGAATTTCCGATGAATTAGGTAAATAAGAAAAGCCGTAACTGTGTCCATGTTCATTCGTCGACATGTCACACGAAACTGAAAATAAAAAAATAAAAAAAATTGCGAATCATAAAGAGAAAGGAAATTATTTTTACTCAAAAACGGGCTTTTTATGTCTTTGACAATTTGTAACTAGTATGGAATGTAGTGTGGAATGGGAGTGATTTTGTCCACACATTGGAAAAATTGCATTGCCTTTACCTATAAAACTTTTACAACTTTAAATTTGCAAATCAGAAAGAGAAGGAAAATTATTTTTCTCCAAAATCGACATTTTTGTGTCTCTGATATTTTGTAGTACGGAATTTAAAATGGAGTTAGGACTATTTTTCCACACTTCCGAAAAATTGCATACTATAGGTATGCGAGATCGTAACAATATTTTAATTTGATAAATTTTCAACCTAATTTTTTTTGAGCAATTAATTTTAAATTTTTTCGAGCAACAATAACTGTTATAAATTCTTAGCATATTAGTTTACTCTTCTTCGTGCTCAAGATTCAAACCAAAGTGCTTATTTTACACCCTGGCTTCATAGACATAAACTTCAGGCCAATTTGATAACGAAGTTCAAAATTTAAAAGTATGTTGGGTATGCGAATTTGTAGAAAATACTGATAATCAAATCAAAATCAAATTATCGTAAAATTTTTGCAAATTGAATATAATTTCGTACAACAAAAGTTTATATTTTTGCGCTAATATGATTTCAACATGCAATATTAGCTGAGCATTGCATTATATATACGTTTGTTACAGCTGTATGTGCAACAAATATATAAAAATCCATAAATGAATTTTAGAATTTCTGTCTCTAACCAAAAATGTGTCAACAATATAGAAAATAATCCAAAAATTTACAAAATGTGTGACACATTTAAAATTAAAATTAAAGTAACTTGATTATGGTTCAGTGATTAAGGTTTGCATATTACGGTGTTACGTTTATAATTCAGACTGTTAGCCAATTTTCATTGATTCGTATCGAATTTCCCACGCCACAAAAAATTGCGTTCAATTATATGCCCTGTATTTGTCCTCTATATGGTAACATGTAGGCAGGCAGCCGGAATTTTATTGGCATAAATTTTATATTTATAGTTTTATTGTTACAAAAAATAAAATCGGTTTTTTGCATAAACTTGATAATAAATAATATTTTGTTGTGTAAAATGCATGGGTCGTGGTTTAAATTTGGTGTCATGACTGAATAAAATAAAATATATATAAACATGGAATAAATTGACTGCCAAATAACGATTTAAAATTAATAAAAATTATTTTATGGGTTTTCAGATGGGCGGAGGATGTGATTTTGTACAACACATGAGCCAACAAAAATTTTATGCTGTCAGAAATATTCTACAAATATATCAAAATTAACACTTTTTTTTGTGTGCACTGTAAGCAATAAGCATTAAACCTACCCGCCGGCCTAATCCTATGTTATAATACGTAAGTATAAATAGATTCAGTTTTCAACTGGTAGCTGGATTCGCTCGTAATAAAATTTATAAATATCATTCCCAAATGAATCGTAGTTAGAAGAATCTACAACTTTCTTTTTTTGCAAGAAAAATCTAAAATAATTTTTTTTTTGCTAGTCATACCATCCGGAAATTACAAAGATTGTGAGATTCAAAAACAACAAAAAAAATATAAGGAAAATCATTAAATTTCCCAAAGGTAACAAAAATATTTTTCTTTCTGTTAAATTTAAACCAAAATAATTTTTGTTTTCCCTATTTTTTTGAAAGGAGATTATAATGTGATTGAGAAGTAGCAGCAGAAGCAGCAGCAGCAGCACTAAAAAAATATTTTCTTTTTAAACTGAGAAATGGTAAAATCTCATGTTTTATTATTTTTTATATTCCAGAAGAAGTTAAATGGTTTTAATTTTTTTTTTGTTCTTCTAGTGTTCAAATGCTATCTGATTATAAAGTTTATTTTTGGCTTTTTTAAGTATTCCGTGCAAACATAGATGTGAAGCAAAATAAACATAAAATTTAATCTATTAATGAAAATCAGCTTTTTGAAAGCTTGAACAACAAATATTAAACAATCGAAAACTTAAGCATCAGTAATAACAAAACAAAGTTTTTTGGATTTTCCATGTCTAAGAACTATTCTTAAGCGCGCCACAAGCTTATTACGGATTCAATGAGGGCAAATAAATAAAACTGTTTCCTTGACTTTAACATCGCTTATTGTTGCTTGATCGGATATTCTGACAAATGTATTGATAAACATTTTATTACGGTAATATTTTTATTGTATAAGCATGCCATCTCGAGACATAAACAATTTTTATGTATAAAATAGTCCGACGGGTAGTCTCCAATCTCGAGAACAAAAACACTGTACAAGACATTATATAACTACAAGAAAATAATATTTACAAATTGTTTCATCGAGGCGCAAATAATGTCTATTTGGAAACTGGCTTTTTTGGACTTAAATATTTCCTCCACCGGAGGTTGCGTTATTATACGAAGAATTAAGGAATCGAACGTTCAAGAAACAATTAATATTTAACTTAAGTGTAGCAACCTGTCTTACTAAGAAAATGTCGTATAGGAAAGTGTGTATTTGCCACCGGAAAGTAGGAGATTACGCTACTCGCCACATGTGGCAACACTATCACAAAAGAGAACATCTGTTGTTATTTTATAACCAGAGGAAAGTTTTTATTCTTAAGTTTAAGGAATAAAATTTTTAAAGTGTTCCTTAAACTGAAAATTTGATTGACCTTCGAAGGAAAGAAACACGGTATAAGAAATTTTAAAATGTGCCATCTTTCTCCGCCATTTTTAACCGAATTATGATGAAATTTGTTTTGGGATTCTAAACTGGGTTTTGGACAGAATTTTGTTATCTGTTCATGCTGGACTAAACTTGACAATTTCATAATCAATCCTTATGAAATTTGATTTCTAGATTGATTTTGAATTGAAACATAAATTTTAGATAAGATTCTGGTATCTGTCCGATTAAAATGGATTTTGACTATGCTGGAGAAAATTCGACTAATTCTTAATCATTTTCATTACAGGTTTTTATTGTAAATCTAATATATATTTTGAACAAGGTTCTGCAATAAGTGAATGATGGGCGTTTCTCGCCCATTTATTATTAAGTAAATATAAAAATTCACAAGTAGAGGTTTGTAATACCGGTGAATCCGAGATGGTTGTTCTATTAAGCAGAAAAACAACATTCACAAAAATTATCTTTCCAAATTTTATGATTTGTAACTTGTTGTTAAAATCTTTAATAAATTTATGAACACTTTAAAAATCGTTTTTATTTCTTGCTAGATTCTATGTTGTTGATATCTCACTTCCTTAAAATATTTTTTACATGATAATTTTTTACATGATTTTTCGCCAAAAGGATTTTTATTTAATTTAAAAGATATTTTACTTTTGTTTTAAAATTCATTTAAGAATTAAAAATTAGTTTTTTCATTCAAAAATTGTCATATTCAAACCAAAAATTTGGCTTTTCAAATCAAACGATTTTTTTGTATTTTAAAAATTTATAGGTTTATAATTTAAGAATCTTATTTTTTTATATTTAAATTCTAAAACTTTTATTTAAAAAAATGAGATTTGAAGTTAAAATTAAAATTTTTGTTTTAAAAGTTAACAAATACCATGATGAGATTGAACGTTTTCATGATCTTATCATATCGAAACTCAATATTGTTTCTGTTACAAAACATCGAAAATTTAAGCTTAATAAATTAGTTTTAATTTAAATGTTGAAATACATTTGTTTTAAAAAGAAAGTAACATTTAAACTAAAAAGTAAGGTTTTAATTTAAAAGCTTCGATAATTGGTCCAAAGATTTTGAATTTTAAAGCTTATTTCAATTATCAATTAAACCTAAAATAAACGCTTTTGAAATAAAATACAAATATTTTAAATCAAAAATGTATGATCGTTGATTTAAAGGGACTTGTTGAAATGAAACTCATTATTTAATAGTTTTTATTCAAATCAAATTTATTAAAAATTGAACATTATTTTAAATCTTTATGACACTAACATAATTTGCATTTCTAATAATTTCATCACTGGTTGTTTGCTATAGTCTAAATAGTGTAAACCTTTATAATTTATAAAATTTGGAAATAAAATTATATTTTTGTTACATTTAAAACAGAAAACCATTGCTACTTCAATATATAGATTTTTGTGAAAACTTTTAGTTACTAAAAGAATCGTATAAAAAGTATTTCTAAATAAAAAGCCTCTTGGATTAATAAATTTGCCAATAGATAAATATATTAGGGGTTCAACGCTATTTATATCACCAATAAAAATTAGCATTGGCTGCACGCTGGTTTTATTCTCCTACGCACAATTAGACTAAATTTCTTCGTGAAACTCAGATAACGAATTGATGTGGGCTACGAGTGAAACCTCTACTTCTTTGATCGTAGTTTTCCCGGATTTCTTCTTTTTGTTATTTTTACAAACCTCGTAGCTTGCAACTGGTGGAAGTATGTGGGCTAAGATCTTAAATATGTTTAAGTTGAAGAAATCTGAAAACAGAAAATGAATAGTATTAATTTTTTATTGAAAATAAGAAATAAATACCCCCTTTTATTTTTGGATGCTCTGATTTGATTAAGTAGAATTAATGTTAATAGTTAGATTTACGGTATTTATACTTTATTTTAGTGACTAAAACGATGTAATGCAAGTGTATTAGTTTGTCAGATACAAAGTTTGTGCCATTGCTGATCTAAATCTCGAAAATGCTCCCAGAAAATTCTATATGGTTCAATTTCTCACTCTTTCTATATGCACTGCTTTGTGATTAAGTATACGAATAAACAAACGTACGTCTAATTGGTATTTGGCCTCTGCGTTTTATGGGATGCACCTTGAACGGTCCACAGTATTCTAGTGCAACCTTGTGAAATGGAAGTGAATATTGTACCCTAGCTTCTGGGTGGTTCGCCATCAGCTGCTTTTTAAACTTTGTATACAATTCATTGAAATAAACGATGCCGATGATGCGGAGTCTAGCAATGCCAGATACGTCGAGTAACTACTGAACATGTTCTTCCGTATCCAAAGAGATCTAGTTTCATTATTCAGTTTGTTTACTTGGTTTGGCTACATTTATTAACGTAAACGTTTGCATTCTGCATCAGGGTCTGATGCCTTTAACCTCTTGACCGATATATCTAATGTATCCGCAAGTATTCTTATATTGAACGCATTTGGCTGCGCAATGCTTTGCTGTTCCATGTAATATTTGATGAAGGTGTTAACCGCATACCGTTTTTGATCATACCTTGCAATTAATTTCTGAGACGCCTCATTATAACTGGCATCCATTATTGATAGGTGCCGGATGAGTGATCATCCCTTTAGCACCCCATTTAAGTACTGGAATTTTTGCGCCTCCGAATGTGGGAATGTCGTTTTTAGGTAGTAGTACTTCTATGGAATGGTGTTGTGATGTATTCATAATATTGTCCGGACGCGCGACTTTTTGTTCAGTAAGATTTTTTGTACGAATTGTAGCATTCAGCCTACCGAGAACCCGATAGTAATAGTCTTCGAATTCGGAAAGATCTGACTCTACCTGACTAACCATAAGTCAAACATAGACGCTCGATCACTTAAATTTCACTGCCCTTTTGCTGTGCAATTTCACTGCCATTTTCTGTTTCACTGAAATATCGTCTAAGCTAACATTGTCCATATTGCCCTTTACGAATATCATCAGTTTAGTCATGGTATTATTGTAATGGCTTTATTGTTGTTTTTTGCTTTCTAAGGCTCTCCATTTGATGGCATGCACTTATTATTATTCGACGTAACGTGAGAAATTCTATTTTATTTTAGATTCACTACACTCACTTGAAATACTGCTTGATCGAAATACTGCTTGGTTTGAATACGAACGAAACACAGTGATTTTTGAGGTTTGGGCAGACTAAGATTATTTGGCGACCCAACACTTAGCAACACACTTCAAAGAGTTTATAAATTATGTAACGACACTTATTTCGAATTAATTGAACACGATATATGTAATTTATTTTTATTAAATGGAGCGTTTATTAATTAGCCGGTTTTCAAAATGTTTTCTAACTCGCATTATACTTGATGGCGTAGGTGAAGTGACCGCTCGCTTACACCGTGTTTTCAGCACTGATAAAAATAATCGATGATATTCACAAAAAAGCGGAGTAATATTTAATGAAAAATCATTAAAAACTCAGCCAATAATTACAACTTGCTGAGTAAATTTTATTATTTTTATTTCACGGTGGATAAGCCATATTTGCTATTGATTTGATACATTTACTCTGCAGTTTGTAAAATAATTTAGAAATTCTTAACAGAGCGCATGGTAAATAATGACAGCAAGGTGGGTAATGGTATATCATGCATTTTAAACTTTGCGGATCGAGAAAAATGCAGCGCATTAATAACTATTTACTCTGCACAGTAGAAAACACTCGAAATTTCTAGATTGGAGGAGACGGAATTTAATATTTAACTTATTAAAAAAGAATTTTAATGAAACACATTTTTTATAATAAATTATTTTATTCACTTTTCGCAAAATGCCATCGATCTTTCTTAAAATAAAGATGATAATTAATTATATTTCCCGATTGACAATAAACTTATACGTGTGAATTTTGATCAAATACTATTTTTCCTTTACAGCCTTGAAAGATAATTAATTGTTGTAATTTTGCTAATAATCAAATTCTTCTCATAAAAGTAACCATTTAATGTTCAGCGAACTGAGTTGGTCCGGTCCACTAAAATTGCTTTATAAAATTCTGAAATTAAAACAAGAAAGCAATAAATATAAGTAAATGCACATACAGTTTTGCAAATTTAATTTCTGTTTACCATATATCGTTTCAGTACTTTTATGGTCTAATTTTTGAGTTTAATCCTGAAGGTTAGCAGCAATTTGTTGTGACGCGAAGTAAGGTTACAAAAAAAAACTGCAAATGAAGAATAAAAATAAATATAATTTAAATTATATTTTATTTGAAATAATTACCATTTTCCCAACCAAATCCGGAAACTAGACTAACTGGCATTTTTGTGGCAATTTGTGTACTGCTTTAAATTCACTTTAAGACTAATTTTTGTTTGAAATTTTAAATATAATTTGGAGAAAAAAATACAAAGCCGGGTAGAATAAATGATTTGATCGGTTATAATCTCCCCGCAAAAATTGTTTAACAAAGTGCAAAGTAAATATTGAAAAGTATTTGAACATTTTAAAAACACTTTGCATTTATTCTCAACGAAATTTTTTTTTTTCATTTTTAATATGTTTGCATTAGAAATGGTATATTCAAATTGCGCAGCTCAAATTTATCTAGCAGTATTGCAATATGATTAATCTAATTTGCCATCAGACGGTCCTCAGCAATAATTTTAATATTTAAAAATGCACTGTAAATTTTGCACTGCAAACTTTACAAGGCTCGTACTTTATTAAAACATTATTGGTAATATAAGCAAATTTGGGTTTACACAGCAAAATGTGTAAATATCTCCGCGCGATTTTTTTCAGTGAGGAACAATTTCGCCGTTTTCTTCTGTGTTGAACGACTTTTAAAAATATCGTTAATCATCCAGATTTTTCCAAATTGTGGTGGAGAGGAGAACACCTTGATGAGATACATCAATCGGAGCTATAACCGAAGTCTAAACGTAAATATAGCCATTCTGGCTTTCTTCTGGTACGTATTAAACTGATCATTCCCATAAAGTAGGCTACGAGTTTCCCTTTGGTCCACAAAAATGAGGATTGAAGAACGAATCCCTAACAATTCAAATTTTCTTTCAGAATAACTTGCAGCAAGAATTTGACGTCGTCATACTCAATTGTAGGAACTTTATCACTAATTATAAAATTACGCTTAATGATTTCTAAATCTCTGAACTAAAACGATTCATTCTCGGAAATCGTTGTTACGCTCAGGACACACAACAGTAAAGTGTCGAATTGTCTGTGATAAATCGATTCGCCGTTAATTATATTCCAAATAATCGAAGTTTTTTGGAAGCATATTTAGAATCTTTTCGCTGAATTCGAAAATATTATTGGTATGAAATGTATAGCATGACACTTAAAAGCATACTGACCGAATTTGCAGTTAAACCTAATTATGTACTTCCCAAGGGAATGGTGCGCGAAAGATGTCGCTGCTCGCACTGTGTCAGTGCGATAATATCTTCCGGAATCACACTTGGGTCGAACTTTTTTCAGTATAAGCCTTGGTAGTGGTGCACTATTTACTCCATCTCTCAAATCATGATTGCATCGACGACATCCACTTAATACGGATAGCACTGCTTAAGGCATACTGCACAGCGTTTTTCGCAAACGACGTTAATCGTCCCTTTAAATTCTTGTGTTCTCACCGAGCATTGAGCATAATTATACATTATGACGATTTGGCAATTCAAGCTCTTCTTACGTCATATTTGTTGGTTATTCAGAATGTCTTGAACAATCAAGTGGCGAGTTTTGTTTTCATAAACCATCTAATTCGCCCTTGCTGCTGAATTGCGCTAACGTTCAACTGTAAGACAAGCCTCGTTTTCAACATCCATCTCGTTCGCTCTTGAAGTAGGTATGGAAAGTCAACGGACAAAGCGAGCTTCGTTTTTAACTTCCTTCAATCGTCTTTGAGGAACTGTGACTGACTGTTTTAACTGTATTTTTACTACCACTTCACGTATTTGCTTACAATTTTTTTCTATTTTCTCTTTAACACTCCGCTTCACTTAATTACGACCACCTAATATATTGATTTGACATGTGAGTAATTTTTATATTTGTGAAATGAGAAAATTACTTTATACATGCATTTTGGGGTACATTGAAATAACGGCGAAAAAACATAAATTTTTAATGCGTCACTTGAGAACGACGAAGCCATTGTAGCACTATTCTGGTAATTCCCTGGGAATTGGGGAAAGATTTTGTTTGTAATTTCTGTTAATTTTTTTTTTTTCTGGCATAGTGAGGTAAAAAGCTAGTGTTAATCTTTTTGAAAACAAAGTTAAATTGGGAATAATTTTCCCTGCCAATTTAGATATGGAAAAATTATTCCCAATTTATAAATATTTTCATTTCTCCATAGTGGGCCGGAAAACAAATATTTGAACTGAAATTACATATGAATTCTTTCTTCAATTCCCTATTCCCAGGGAATTACCAGAATAGTGCCACAATAGAGAAATCTCTGCACTAATGAAAAATTTCGATAAAAAATATCGCATTATTATTTATACGCTTATTTATTTTATTCTATTTTTATTTTATTGCTTTTAGTAAAGCATACCACCTCTTTTCGCACAAATAGTTTGGCGCGTAGAGAGCGCCCAAACAATTTAGACTAATTTTATCCCGGCCATTTTAATAGCTGTTATCAATAAAAGTTTATCTTTATATAGCTTCCTCCATACTATTCTCTAAAATACCACACCACACATTTTCCATAATATTCAAATCGAGTGACGGCAATATAAGGGCCATGGCAGCAAATTACGTACCTCTAATAACTCGATACAAGCAGATAACATCAAGGCTGCATCATCATCAGTATTTTAACCCTAAGGCTACTCGAAACCGCATAAACGCTACTTGAAACCGCATAACGAAATCAACGGATGTGAAGACACATAAATGTAAAACCAGCAAATAGCATTATACACGTGCATGTTTCGCAACATTGTAGAAACTAACATTATCTTTTACTAACTAAGCATTTTTATTACTATATAACAACTAACATAACTAACATCTTTGAATTAGTATAAAAATATCTTGAAAGTGTAAACTCTATATTGAAATTGAAAATAAAGTAAAGCTGTGGAAAATTCCACAGCAATAAAAAATTTTAAGTTAAGTGTAATAACAAATTCAACTGGCGCAGTGTGGTAGCGGATATTTTCAAATATCTGTTCCTACCAAAATATCAACTGCAAGTGAATAATTAAAGTATTTTAAGTGTCACGAATAGTGAAAGTTAAAGGAATATTAACTGTAGTGCTTTAATCGAACAATTATTCACGGAGTATATGAACAATATACTGTTTGATGGTATATCAAACATAGTTAAGTGATTTAAAATAAATTAGAAGTCTATATAAGATATAGAAGTGAATAAATTCAAATAAATATAAATTAATATATTGGGGGTACAAATTGAAAATGCGGGATTGATAACAGATGGCGTTACTAACGCTATACGCATCAGGCAGTACTGTGACTATGTTCATGTCAAAGCTACGTCTTATAGCTTTAATTTTCAGTATGTGTCAATTTGTCGCAGTGTCAAATTCATAGTTTTTTTGAGCTCTCAATATGTCGAGTTTCGTGCCAACAAAACAGCATTTGCGGGAAGTTTTAATTTACTTCTTTAATTTGAAGAAAAGTGCTGCTGAAGCACATCGATTGGTCTCCGAGGCTTATCCGAGTCATGTTCCATCGGTTTCAACGTGCGAGAGATGGTTTGTGCGGTTTAGAAGTGGTGATTTTGACGTTGAGGACAAAGAGCGGCCGGGCAAAGTGAAAAAGTTTGAGAATGCTGAATTGGAGGCAATACTCAATGAAGACTCGTGTCAAACTCAACAAGAGCTCGCAGATTCATTGGGAGTGACACAACAAGCCATTTCCCATCGTATAAAAGCCCTCGGAATGATCCAAAAGCAAGGACATTGGGTGCCGTATGAGCTGAAGCCGAGAGACGTCGAGCGCCGTTTTTTTGCATGCGAACTGCTGCTCGAACGGCAAAAACGGAAGGGTTTTTTGCATCGCATTGTCACTGGTGATGAAAAGTGGATCCATTACGATAACCCGAAGCGCAAAAAATCATATGGTTACCCCGGCCATGCATCATCATCGACGGCCAAACCAAATATTCACGGCGCCAAGCTCATGCTCTGTATTTGGTGGGACCAGCTGGGTGTGGTGTATTATGAGCTATTGAAATCGAATGAAACCATCACAGGAGCACTATACCGAACTCAATTGATGCGTTTGAGCCGCGCACTCAAAGAAAAACGGCCACAATACGAGCAAAGACACGACAAAGTAATTTTGCAACATGACAACGCTCGGCCACATGTTGCAGCGCCGGTCAAAACATACCTACAAACGCTGAAATGGGAAGTCTTACCCCACCCGCCGTATAGCCTAGATATTGCTCCTTCCGATTACCACCTTTTCCGATCGATGACACATGACCTAGCTGACCAGCGCTTCCATTCTTACGAAGAAGCCCAAAAATGGGTCGATGACTGGATAGCAGCCAAGCCGGCAGAATTTTTTCGCGACGGTATACGTAAATTGCCAGAAAGATGGGAAAAAGTTGTGGCTAGCGATGGACAATATTTTGAATAATTCATTTGTTACCATTTTTTCAGAATAAACGTTCAAAAATAGAAAAAAATCCCGCATTTTCAATTTTTACCCCCAATATAATAATTAAAAAGTGAATATAACAAAATTTATCACGGTATATGATAAATATTGTATATAAAAAGTGAAATAAATACAAAATAATTCGTTTTCTTCGAAAGATTATTTTGCGAGCCATCGTAGCAAAACAAATTAACAAAAAGTTGGCGTCCGAGCGTCTGTACTCGAACAGTGAAATTATTTTGACAAAAAGTCAAAACACTCAAGAGGAAGCGAAAAATCGATATTGCTGCAACATCAGTGGACGGAATGAAGGCATATCATCTCCTGGTCCTGATCTTCTTATTAAATTGGTGAGTTACACTTGGTATAATACTAATTCTCCGCAACTATCTAAATCCCCTTCCAAGTTGAGAAATTTTATTGTATAAATAAGAAAACATAAATAATTTAAAAATTACGAAATTAATCGATAAATATCACAAATATAACGAGTCGCGTAACATTCAGGAAGATTTTGATTCTGATAGTGACAGTGACAGTGTTAGTGAAATTAAATTTAACAAAATGACTGACGCAGAGGACAAACAGTTTAAAGAAATGGAACGGACATTAAGACTGTTACAAATCCCCGACGCCATCAAAGATATTCCGCCGTATGATGGTAGCAGAACGGAACTAAACAAATTTATCACACAAGTTGAAGATATTCTAAAAATTCTCAAACCAGCGTTCACTGACCCATCATACCAGATAATTCTCTTACGGACAATTCGTAATAAAATAGTGGGTGATGCCAACAAGGCCCTAGAAATGTACAACACCACAAATGAGTGGGATAGTATAAAAGGAAGCCTTATCGCTCACTTTGCCGATAAGAGAGATGAAAATAGTCTAATTCGGGATCTTCACGCTATCACGCAAAGGAATGACAGTGTTGAAGTATATTTCAAGAGAATCCTTGAAATATGTAACACATTAAAGACTTGGGCGAAACTGAATACCCCAAATGAAGCAATACAGAAAGCCAAATGGTACGATTCCATGTGCCTTTTTGTGTTCATGGCAAATTTGAGAGACTCCCTTGGAGTTATGGTAAGAGCAATGCAGCCACCGGATCTTCCGACGGCGAGACTATACTGTTTAAAGGAACAAAATATAGTCTATATGAAGAATAAAGTGTCACCTCCACCAATACCTCAAAAAACAATAATGCCTAGACATCCATATCCCAGATACAACCGATATTCACGATATAATCAGCATCCACAGTACAATCAAAATCGACCTCAAAATTTTAATATTAATAAACCTCAATATTTCAATCATCGCCCCTTCACCCAACAAAATAATACACAATTTGGCTTAAGAGGATTACCACCTAAACCAATTCAATACCATAAACCGGAACCTATGGATACAACATCGAATGAAAATGGATATAAACAACCGATCTATCAAAAACCACCATTCCAACGACAATTCAGTTCAACAAATCAGCCTTAATAGCAATGGCCCATCAAAAGTTCAAGTTAAAGAACTATATAATATTTCATCGAGCCCTTATAATAACGAAAGTGATTATTATTATGAAGACGTGTACTATGAAAATCAGGAATATGATAGTTCATACGAGGAACAAGAATCCGGTATGAATGAATATTTCGAAGAAAATCTACAAAGTCAAACTCAAAGTATCCCTATCATTGAAATTCAAGACGAGGATTTTTGCCTAAAAGCCTCGGAGAATCAACATTCGGATACCTAAGTCTGAATAGCCACCACCAAAAAGGTTATCAATTACCTTATGTCGAACTAATCCTTAACGGACGCCCCTATAAATTCTTAATAGACACTTGTTCTACAAAATCCTTTATTGATCCAATTCTGATCCCAAGTAAATTCGTACAAAAAATAAATCCAGTAACCATATCTACTCTATTTAATGATACGACTGTTGAGAAATGGTCCAGTTAAAGGGTATTAAAGAATTTAAAACTAACGAGGAACTCGACTTCATCCTTTTCAAATTCCACAATTATTTTAATGGTCTAATTGGCATGGAAACCATGCAAAAATTAAAAATAACTCTTGATTTAGGACAATCCCTATTAATCGCTCCATTATTTCAAATCCCATTAAAATTTAAATTAAATTTAATGTCCGCAATTTACAATATCGCTCCGCGAAGCAAAATAATAGCAAGTGTACCTGTTACAATAGAAAATGGCGAGATATATATTAAGCCCCAACTCCTAAACGGAAATCTAATCATACCAGAAGGTATATATACGAGTAAAGATAATTACGCTAAAGTGGAAGTCGTTAACTACAGCCCACAAGCAAAAAAATTCGTGGTAGAACACCCAATAGAGTGTGAGGAAATTAGCAAATACCACAGAGAAATTAATAACATCGAACCCATAAAAGACTATAATAGTTCTGATATAAAACACCTAATTCGAACATCTCACCTTAATAATGAGGAAAAACGAAGTATAGAAAAACTCTGTACTCAATTCGAAGAGATATTTCAAAAAGAAGACAGTCAACTATCTTTCACCAATGTCATTAAACACGACATTGAATTGGAAGATAATAAACCTATATAAAGGGTGATTTTTTTGTGGTTAGGATTTTCATGCATTAGTATTTGACAGATCACGCGGGATTTCAGACAAGGTGTCAAAGAGAAAGATGCTCAGTATGCTTTGACATTTCATAATGAATAGACTTACTAACGAGCAACGCTTGCAAATAATTGAATTATATTACAAAAATCAGTGTTCGGTTCGAAAAGTGTTTCGCGATTTACGTCCGATTTATGGTCTACATAATCGACCAAGTGAGCAAACAATTAATGCGATTGTGACCAAGTTTCGCACTCAGTTTACTTTATTGGACATTAAACCAACCACACGAATGCGTACAGTGCGTACAGAAGAGAATATTGCGTCTGTTTCTGAGAGTGTTGCTGAAGACCGTGAAATGTCGATTCGTCGCCGTTCGCAGCAATTGGGTTTGTGTTATTCGACGACATGGAAGATTTTACGCAAAGATCTTGGTGTAAAACCGTATAAAATACAGCTCCTGCAAGAACTGAAGCCGAACGATCTGCCACAACGTCGAATTTTCAGTGAATGGGCCCTAGAAAAGTTGGCAGAAAATCCGCTTTTTTATCGACAAATTTTGTTCAGCGATGAGGCTCATTTCTGGTTGAATGGCTACGTAAATAAGCAAAATTGCCGCATTTGGAGTGAAGAGCAACCAGAAGCCGTTCAAGAACTGCCCATGCATCCCGAAAAATGCACTGTTTGGTGTGGTTTGTACGCTGGTGGAATCATTGGACCGTATTTTTTCAAAGATGCTGTTGGACGCAACGTTACGGTGAATGGCGATCGCTATCGTTCGATGCTAACAAACTTTTTGTTGCCAAAAATGGAAGAACTGAACTTAGTTGACATGTGGTTTCAACAAGATGGCGCTACATGCCACACAGCTCGCGATTCTATGGCCATTTTGAGGGAAAACTTCGGAGAACAATTCATCTCAAGAAATGGCCCGGTAAGTTGGCCACCAAGATCATGCGATTTGACGCCTTTAGACTATTTTTTGTGGGGCTACGTCAAGTCTAAAGTCTACAGAAATAAGCCAGCAACTATTCCAGTTTTGGAAGACAACATTTCCGAAGAAATTCGGGCTATTCCGGCCGAAATGCTCGAAAAAGTTGCCCAAAATTGGACTTTCCGAATGGACCACCTAAGACGCAGCCGCGGTCAACATTTAAATGAAATTATCTTCAAAAAGTAAATGTCATGGACCAATCTAACGTTTCAAATAAAGAACCGATGAGATTTTGCAAATTTTATGCGTTTTTTTTTAAAAAAAAGTTCTCAAGCTCTTAAAAAATCACCCGTTACATACACTAAAAGCTACAGATATCCGTATATCCACAAACAAGAAGTGGAAAACCAGATCAACAAAATGCTAAACCAAGGCATTATACGGCCTAGTTACTCTCCCTGGTCGTCACCGATCTGGATAGTACCTAAAAAGAAAGACGCTTCCGGATTAATCAAATGGCGAATGGCCATAGTGTTACAGGCTGGCTACAGCCAACCTGCAGATATTCACTAAGCTCCTGCAGAGGCCTCCACGGTGATGTTTTGCCGGCTACGTTCTCAGCGAGAAGTGCGAGGGTCGTGGGGTTTGAGGCATGCAGGGCTCCTGGCCTACACCGTGATTAACAGAAAGTTGGGGAAACGCAAATAATAAATAAGAACCGTAGTTCCGCCGAAATTCGTCGGCCGGAACTTGAGGAACGAACAACTCAAAAATTATAAACCGAGAGAGGTGCCTTGGTGCGCGCATCCATCCGAATTCAAACGGGGCCGAGCCCTGGTTACGGAATTGGATGCGGGCACCAAGGGACCGCAAACACTAAACCGACACAGAGGGAGTCTCCGCTCCCATCATACCGACCGAGAAATTAGAAATTCATTTTATTTATTTAAGAGAACCAAAAAAAAAAAAAACAGACAAACAGAAAACAACTTCCCCCTCCACCGCACAACGATGCGAGAGAACGAGAGAGAGAAAGAACAATGAGCACCGAGCGCGCACCCGCTGTGCGGCGCTCGATTACAAAATTTTTAGAAAAATTTAATGAAAAAAATTTAAAATATATAAATAAATTAAAATAAAAAAAATTAATAAAAATAAGAATTATATAAAAAAAATGTACCTTAGTAAATTAAAAAAATTGTTGCGGCCTTGCGCCGTTATCGTGGCGGGGCCTCTCCCCGAAAAAAAATGGGTTGCGGCCTTGCGCGGCCGTCATGCCACAGGGTCGCCGCCCCGGACCGTTGCGGTTTAGGTGCCGAATGAGTGGCGGGGCCTATCCCCGACACAAAAACCACCAACGACTAGCCGGTTGGCTACCCGTTAATACGGCTGACCTAAACTGGCCACCGGAATAAGTTGGGCGTTGGCTCGCCTTAACCGTAAATCAAATGTTGGCTCCCGTTGGGCGTCCTTCGCACAACTCGTCGAAAATGTATTGGGCGTTGCCGCGCCCTAGAATAATCCCGTAAACAATAAAATTAAGTGGCCTCACCTGGCCACCTTACTTTAACAAAACTTGTTGAACCTTTGATCAAAAATGAGATTGGGTGTTGTTCCGACACAACTGGATATAGATATTAAACCGTTAAACCGCCCGTTTAACCATACAGTACCCGTTAAATTCTGGTACCCGTCGACAAATCAGTGGCCTACCTTAAGACCGGTTGTATAGCTGATAATGTGACGCCTTCATAGAGACTAGGCCACTCGCAGAACACTTGGGAATATCGTCTTCGATGTCGACTTCCCACAACACAATCACGTTATATTTTTCTTTCAATTTATCACTACTACCAATAATGAACACCATAAACTTGAGTTTTTTTTTTTTTAACTTTATTACAGGAATTATTATAATAATTAGGTACACAATATGTATTCGGTATCTTTCTCCCAATAAAAAAAACAAACCAAAAATGGTACAAAACCATGCAATTTAAATTTTCAACAATCCAATTCGATATATATTTTTTTTTTTTTTCACAAAAACTTATTTTATAAAATGCTAGCCAAATCGACCGTTTTAATTACCAAAAACTCAAAAAAAATCACAACTCGACTTTTCCAAAAAAAAAACCCAAAACTCGACTATATGAAAATCACCAACTGAATGATGACAAGCAAAAAAAATTCGAGCGTCGCACAGCTCGTAAAACGTTTTAGAAGAAAATGTATCTCTCTTCTCTGTCTCTCCTTTATACCAAATTTTCGTTGGTACAAAAGAGAGACATACAAGAAAAAACATTTTTTTCAAAACGTTTTACTTTGCACACACTCGATGCGCATGGTTATCTCTCTCTCCCATTTTTGTTCCGTTGCCAACATAACCGAAGAAAACACACAAGAATCCATCCACCAAGACACCACGTTCACACAGTGAAAAACTCGGACGCAAGAAACCATGGAGAATAGAAACAAATTTACAAAAAATGTCTTGTTAAGACAACACAGTCGTAACAATAGATTATAGGAAGTTGAACGAAAAAACAATTTCTGATAGGTACCCGTTACCCAATATAACGGACATACTAGACAAACTAGGGAAATGTTTGTATTTCACAACTCTGGACCTTGCTTCTGGTTTCCACCAGATAGAAGTAAATCCACGAGATATCCCTAAGACTACATTCAGTGTTGAATTTGGTCATTACGAATTCGTTCGTATGCCATTCGGGCTAAAGAACGCCCCTAGCACGTTTCAACGTGTTATGGATCACGTTTTAGGAGAACTAGAAGGTAAAATATGTCTCTGCTACATGGATGACATTATAATATTCTCTACGTCACTCCAGGAGCATATGAATAGCTTGAATAAGGTTTTTACTAAATTACGAGACGCAAATCTGAAGGTACAACTTGATAAGAGTGAGTTTCTACATAAAGAAATCGCGTTCTTAGGTCATATTGTTACTTCAGAAGGAGTAAAACCTAACCCAGACAAGATCAGGGCGATTCGAAATTTCCCCATACCCAAAACCGAAAAGCAGATCAAAAGCTTTCTTGGTCTATTAGGGTATTACAGAAAGTTCATAAAAGATTTCGCTTTCCTCACAAAACCCATGACAGAATGTCTAAGGAAAGATTCTGTCATTGACCTTAATGAAAATTACATAAAATGCTTCGAAAATTGCAAACAATTGCTGTGTGAAAATCCAATATTGCAATACCCGGATTTTGAGCAACCATTCTTGGTATTTTGGTAACAACCGATGCGAGCAATGTCGCTATAGGTGCTGTTCTATCCCAGGGTACAATAGGACAAGATTTGCCAATTTGTTATGCTTCGCGTACACTCACAAAAACTGAGCAAAACTACTCGACCATCGAGAAGGAACTCTTAGCAATAGTATGGGCAACGAAATATTTCAGACCATACTTATTTGGCCGAAAATTTACCATCATAACGGACCACAAACCTCTCACTTGGTTGTTTTCACTAAAAGAACCAAATCCCAAACTTGTGAGATGGCGGTTAAAGTTAGAAGAGTTTGACTACAACATCGTTTATAAAAAAGGCTCTCAGAACGCGAATGCTGTTGCTCTATCTCGCATCCAAATCAGTTCTAACCATATTGATGTTAACAATACCGAAAGTTCATCCTCGGTAGAAGATATAGCAAGTATGTTTTCAACACCTGACGATCTAATCCCAACAACAAAGAATTCTATAAACATGTTCGAAAAACAATTAGTCATTCACCTATCCGATAACTTAAAAGAACCTCTCGTTAAAACTGAAACGCTTTTCAACTCTCGGAAAAGAGTAACAGTGCAAATACCACGTAAACGAGGTATAAAAACTACCATCACAGAAGAGCAACGGAAATTATTTGGACGAACTAGGAATCTGACATGTATTTTCACTTCAGAGGAATGTTTTCAATACGTTTCAGAAGCGTATAAAGCGATAACATCCTCCAAACCAAGGGTAACAAATCCTAAAGTAAATTTAGTACGGTCTATGTCACTTCTAACCGACATTGAAGACGAAAACAAACAACAAGAGATCATTAAAAGGACCCACGAGCAAAACGAACATCGCGGTATCATAGAAAATTACGAGCATATCAAAAAAGAGTACTATTTCCCAAGAATGAAAGAAATGATAAGAGACTACGTTAATCAATGCGACGTTTGCCAACAAGTGAAGTACGACCGGCAACCTCCACAATTACAACTATCCTTAACTGAAACACCGAAGAAACCCATGGAGATTATCCACATTGATATATTCCAATTAGAGGCAGTAAAATTCTTAACGGTTATAGACAAGTTCAGTAAATTTGCATTAGCCTACCTGTTAGAAGAAAAACAACTAAAAGGATTTCTGAAGCACTAATACACGATTTCAGTCAACACGGACTACCAGGTAAAATAATAGCTGATCACAAAATAGGAAATGGAGGTGAAGTTAAAATATTGATGGAAAAATATCAAATTGAATTACACATCACTACACCGTATAACTCCACCGGTAACTCCCCAGTCGAAAGACTACACTCGACATTAAAAGAAATCTGTAGTATTATACGCCTAAAAGATAAGGATAAAAATCTAGGAAACGTAATGAATCTTGCCATATTGTCGTATAATAATTCAGTCCACTCAACAACTAAAATCACACCATTTAGTCTCTTAAAAGGTCACTATGTCAGGAAAGAACTAGACTTCGTGAATGAAATCGATTACCTGCAACAACATAAAGAAAGGTACGAACAATTATGTAATGACATCCATAAACAGTCATCCGAAATTAAAGCCAAAATTATTACAAAAATCAATAAAAAGAGAAAACCCGTTTTCCCTATTTCTCCAAAATTATTCATTTATACAAAAAGAAAGAAAAGGGGAATATTAAGAGCTAACTATAAAAAACGACAAGTATTAAAAGACAACGGAATAGTAATAGAAACCGCAGAAGGCAAAGTTCATAAAAGTAAAATTAAACGATTATTCCAGGTCCCTAAAGATCACGTGCCAAGAGATCAAGCTGACATCGCTCAAGGACAATAAAGGAGTAATCCCTATAAAAATTGGTAATGCAAAAATCTACAACGGATTTAAAATCATACACATCATACAATTAGATCCATACGGACAAATCATAGACAACATTAAAAAGCAAGTAAATGAACTACTGGAGAAATTCCCAGTAGAAAGCGGTTATCGAAATGTATTAAATAACAAGAAAGTTATCACCCAATACAAATTAAATCAAGTTGAAAAATTATACATAGAAGTACTACCGAAACGTTACAGACGTGGACTTTCTAACGGACTGGGAGCACTTAAAAAAGACATTACTGGAAATTTGGATAATCAGGATCTAATCGATGTACAAAATGCAATAAATGAAATAAACCAGAATCAAGATAAAATTAATGATCAAATCAATAACCAAATACAGGTGAACAATCAAATAATAAATAGATTAGAGGAAATTCAAAATACTATAAACGTCAATCTTAATCGAATACAATATGAACAGAACAAAACTACAGAAACCATTAATCACATCTCCCTTTTAATTTTATGCGACCAACATTTTTACAGAATCAGTCATGTGCTTGAAATTTTACAAGAACACATAGAAAACTTGTTAGACATTATAGCATTTTCTAAACAACGTTTAGTATCACGCCATTTATTGACAAATAACGAAACAGAATACATAACTAAATTATTTGAACAAGACGACATAAAAGTACAGAACCACAATCTTCTCTAATAACTCGATACAAGCAGATAACATCAAGGCTGCATCATCATCAGTATTTTAACCCTAAGGCTACTCGAAACCGCATAACGAAATCAACGGATGTGAAGACACATAAATGCAAAACCAGCAAATAGCATTATACACGTGCATGTTTCGCAACATTGTAGAAACTAACATTATCTTTTACTAACTAAGCATTTTTATTACTATATAACAACTAACATAACTAACATCTTTGAATTAGTATAAAAATATCTTGAAAGTGTAAACTCTATATTGAAATTGAAAATAAAGTAAAGCTGTGGAAAATTCCACAGCAATAAAAAATTTTAAGTTAAGTGTAATAACAAATTTAACTAGCAACGACACACCTTCGTCTCTTATCCAACCTGCAATAACTCTTGTTGTATGCATTGGAGCACTCTTGGATTGGTTAATCCATGGTAAAGGTCCGAAAATCACTTTATATTTTTGGAAAAGCTATTCCAAGATAGTTTCGTTCGAAAGTGCAATCTCGGAAAAACCAAGCCAAATACTTCGTAGTACGAAATGGCTTCCCAAATCATTACGCCACCCTGTTTACCATGATTTCTGTTCAAAAATATCTTCGATTTTCTTTAGATCATGGAAATATGATAAAAGTGATGTCTATCAGGACCAACCAAATTAAATTTGTATTCGAAAATACAACTCGGTACCATTCTTGCTTCCATGTTATGTGATTTGTTGCAAATTCCAATCGGTTTGCTGTGTGTGATGCATTCAAAGGAGGCGTCTTTTGTAGTTTTTTCTTCATTTAAGTAGCTTAGTATTGTTAATCACACGCCGACTTTAAGTAAGTAATAAATTTAACTAAAACACTAAATCAACGCTTATTAAGATAAAAGGTTTGCTGTCCTTACCACATTGGTGCTTGCGGTTCGCTAATGGTCGTAATCAAGTGACAATGAAAATGCATATTGATGATTATATTGCTTGATTTGCAAAAAATATAAATGGTTTTACAATGGGTCTATTTTTTATTTCAGACCGAGGAAGCAAACTAGGGGGAGGGGGTATTGCCCTGGGTGAAATAAAATTGAGGCAAGTGTTTAGTGAGTAGGTCTCCACCAAGCATTTAAATGGAATCTATTATATACACGATCAACACAACTGTGTTACAACAAAACTTATTTTCATTTTAAAAATATGAATAACAATTATTATGGTTTATAATTTATTTTAATATATTTTTATTTTATTTTATTGACATATCTATTTTCAGAAAAAACTAAAAACCGACTAACTTTTATTTTTCCAAAGCTAGCTAACAAAAACCAAAAACTACAATATTTTTGGATACCCAACTAACCATTTACGTTGCTTGACAATTTAGGAATTTAATTATAAATTATTGAATGATTTGGTTGGGCAAGGTGTGAAAGACGCCACAATACTCCCCTTCCAGAGAGATCGCATATCTATCGCTTCAATCTCTATATCTGGTTGGAGTCCTGGACTCACGACCCGAACTTGTAATCAAAACAGGCCTCGACGAGAGATCAAAACGAACCGTCAGCCGAAATAATAGGTTCTGGTCGGTCAGTCGATACAAGTAATCCAGTTTGCGAAGTTGGTGCGTCCGTAGTTTGTTGTTGATTGTCCGAGTAACATGGTTTGAGTCGGTCGATGGAAATTTTGGCGTGTCGTCCGTTTAGATCCAAAGTGTAAAATTTGTCTGTACGGTCGATAACCAAATACGGTCCAGTATACGGTGGTTGCAGTGATTTGCGTACTGCGTCAGTTCGTAAGAAAACGTGCGAGCAAGTCAGCAAATCTTTACTAATAAAAATTGTGTCCGTAGTATGTCGAGAAACCGGTACAGCTCGAATTTCGTCAAAGTGTCGTCTTAAATTAGTAATGAAGTCTGATTGTGAAATTTGTTCGTTCGTCGCATCTAAAAATGTTCCAGGAACTCGCGTTGTACATCCATAAACCAGTTCAGCTGGAGTAGCTTTTAATTCGTCACTGTACGTCGTCCGTAGTCCAAGTAAGATTGCAGGAAGAACACTAGTCCAATCAGCACGATTATAGCACATAATGGCAGATTTGATGACTCGATGCCATGTCTCGATCATGCCATTACATTTGGGATTGTAGCTAGTTGTTCTTCTGCACTCAAGACCAAGTAAGTTAGCCAGTTCGTGGAAAAGTTGTGATTCGAATTGCATGCCTTGGTCCATGACAATGGACTCTGGCACACCAAAGCGAGCTATCCACTGTGAGTAGACAGCGAAAGCGACGGTTGCAGCAGTTATATCCGGAGCTGGAACCGCCTCAGACCAGCGAGTGTATCTATGAATCAATGTTACACAATACCGCTGATTATCAGAAATTGGCAAAGGACCGATGATGTCGAGATGAATAATCGAAAAACGTTGAGAAGTTAATTTATAGTTACCAATCGGAGGGATGTGAAAGGTTATGAAAAGCCTCGAAAACTTGTTTTCGGAAATTAAAGGGAATGAATGGCCTAGGTGTAGTAGTAGAAATATCGCAATAAATTAATTTTTTTGAATTGAAAGAAACAGGAAATTTCTCAAATTTGAGAACAGAGTTACTCCTTAAAATTTCTTGAAGTTCCTCGTCATTGGTCTGAGCATCTGCGATGATAGCATAATCAATACTTTCGGGAATAGAAATTTGATTAATGCGTGAAAGAGTATCTGCAACAACGTTATCCAGTCCAGAGATGTGCTGGATATCGGTTGTGAATTGACCGATGAAATCTAGGTGTCGAAATTGACGAGGAGATGCTTTTTCCGGATTCTGATTAAAAGCGTAGACAAGTGGCTTATGATCGGTATAAAGCGTAAAAGTACGACCTTCGAGAAGATATCGAAAGTGTTTTATTCCCGAACATGCCGCGAGAAGTTCACGATCATAAGCACTGTCTCTTTTCTGCGTTTCATTGAGACGTACTGAAAAGAAACCGAGTGGTTGCCAAGAATTAGATACAAACTGCTGAACTACCGCTCCGAGAGCAGTATCGGAAGCGTCAACCATGATGGCCAGAGGTGTTGATGATGATGGATGAATAAGTAAAGTCGCGTTCGTAAGTTTAATTTTGCAGTTATCGAACGCTTCGATAGCCGCCGTTGACCATTGAATTGGAACTCGACTGTTTTTGGTATAGCCTTTTAGGTAATCGTTCAACAATTCCTGGTCAGCAGCGGCACCTGGAATGAAGCGTCGATAAAAGTTTATCATACCTAAAAAACGTTTCAGTTGTTTAACAGTCTGTGGTCGTTCGAAATTTTTGATGGCTTGAACCCGTTCATGCGACAATATACCTTGTCCGCAGTTACCAAATAGCCTAAAAAAATAATTTCGGTCTTTGCGAAAACGCATTTGTCCACATTTACAACTAGTCCGTGTTCGTCTAATTTAGAAAAAATGATTTTAATATGTTCAAGATGTTCGTCGTAATTTCGAGAGGCAATGACCACATCGTCCAAATATACAAAACAGAAGTCAAGTCCGCATAGTACGTTGGAACGATTGTGCTGCATTCCTTAGGCCGAAAGTCATTCTACAAAATTCAAATAGTCCGAAAGGTGTCGAAATTGCTGTCTTTGGAATGTCCGTTGGTTCAATAGGAATTTGATGGTAGGCCTGGACAAGGTATATTGTTGTGAAAATAGTGCAGCCCTCGAGTCGTTGTGTAACATCCTGGAGATGTGGGATTGGGTACCTGTCTGGAATTGTGACTCTGTTTAGGGCCCGAAAGTCTCCACATGGTCTCCACGCTCCATTCTTTTTAGGTACTAAATGTAACGGGCTGGACCAAGGACTGCTACTAGGTCTGCAAATCCTGAGTTTCATCATATTTTCGAATTCTGTCTTCGCGATGATGAATTTGTCCGGTGCTAGTCGTCGTGGTTTGCATGCAACCGGTAGTCCGTTCGTCTCAATTTTGTGAGTCACACTATGTCTAGTATTGTCAATATTAATATTACCGTGAATGACCGTTAAAAATTTTGATATTACGTTGAAAACTCCTGGGTCCATTGCTGACTTGTCGATCCTAGAAACAGTAGTATCATCGTAGGAGGAAGGAGAACCATTTGAATACAGAGAGGTTAACGGATCTATGAGCCTCTGTCTCTGTATATCCACTAGCAAACCAGTTTTCCTCAAAAAATCCGCGCCGATGATAGGCATCGACACGTCAGCAACTATAAATTCCCAGGAGAATTCGCGGCGCAGTCCGGTGTCAAGTCTTAAAAATTTGGTTCCATACGCATTTACCGAAGAACCGTTCGCTGCGAACAATCTGAATGACGGATCGACCCTTGGATTCCGAACAAAACGGACTGGCAAAACTGAGACATCTGCACCTGTATCAATTAAAAAATAAGTCTGGAGAAAAATTTGAAAAATTAAAAGGCGGCTAGTTTTAGAATCGTCATTACACACCGCCAATTGTGAATGACTAATTATTTTTTTGAAACATTATTATCGAAGCTATATGATACAAATTTACAATTTGGTTTACATTTTAATGCTTTTGTGCCGAAATGATGATGATAGAAACAAATAAAATTATTCTCAGCCGAAGGTTCACCGTAAAATGGATTGTAAGAATTTCGAGAATTTGGAGAGTTTTTACGAGAATAATTATGTCTAGAGTTTGATCGCGAATAATTGCGACCACGTGAATTTGATTTAGATCGTGATCTATAATTTTGATTAACAATTTCCGAAATCTCCGATAATATTGTTTTTTTAAATTCCAAAAGTTTATTATCTAGAGAAAAGGTTGAATTTTGATTAGAAGAACCAGATGCAGAAGTCTCAATAGAACATATTTGTGCCTGAGCCATGGTCTCATGCACGTTGTCAGCCCGTTCTGCAAGGACTGACAGGGAGACGTCGTTTTCGAATGGTGTGAGTACCATTTGAACGGACTGACGCAATCTCTTCATCCAAAATTGACGAAGTGTCGCTTCGTTAAAATTGTCACCAGCGTTCAATTTCATGATACTCAACAACTGGGACGGCTTCCTGTCCCCAAGTGTCAAACCATTCATAAGATTATTCAGCTTCGTTTTTTCAGATTCGCCAAGTACCCGCATCACCTCCGCCTTGAATGAAGTGTAAGGTGTATTACTCTTCGGACTAGTGATTATATAAGCGAATGTATCATGGAGACGTGCATCCAGGGCTCCCACCGCATGAGCATATTTAGTAGCCTCAACTTTGATATCTGCCAAAGTGAACTGCTGCTCGAGTATCTCAAACCACACATTTGGGTTTTGAGAGTGCAATGGCTGTGGAGGTTTGAAAGTCACTCGAGCAACAAGCTCAGCACCGGAAGGCAAATTAATATTTGGCTGCGATGTTTCCGGAAACACATTTGTTTTAACATTTAATTGAG
Source organism: Nephrotoma appendiculata (assembly GCA_947310385.1). NCBI lineage: Eukaryota > Metazoa > Arthropoda > Insecta > Diptera > Tipulidae > Nephrotoma > Nephrotoma appendiculata. The sequence goes on along the minus strand of OX371225.1, from coordinate 268,291,315 downwards.
AGACAGCCTTGACAACGGCATCATTAATAAGACCAGCCAACTGAGCAGGCGTTAACGAAATATTGGATTCCCGTGTCGTACCGCTGCTTGATGCTGCTGACAAGTCTGAACCATTTGTCGCTGGTAGGGATAACGGTGGATCATTCACACCTTGCACAACACGCCGAAACAAAAAAGCGGAAATTAGAAAAATTACCGAAAACACGTAAACGAATAGAGAAAAAGTAAAATACATTTTAAAAAGTTACGAAATTTGAATTTAAAATAAAAATTTATTTAGTCAAGCACCAAAAATAATTAATTGGGTACTTACAGTTTTAATAATATTGACAAAAATCCCTCGATGCAGAGACACGTTACAAATTGGAGTCACCTCGGTCTCTGGGTAGCAGTGATGGGGTTGAAACTTGGCTGCGGTAACTGGATACCCAACCGAAATATTGTTGGTTGTTGAAATTTGTTGAAACTCCGATATAACGGGGATTAAATCCGTATGTTGACTCGGTTCTGGTGTTAAATTTACCAGATTCCCAGATGTGATGAAAGGCGACGTACTTGCAGCTGATTGTATAAGTGGCTGTAGATTATGTGGCCACAATCATGTCGGATGGTTACCAGTTTTAGTGAGTAGGTATCCACCAAGCATTTAAATGGAATCTATTAGATACACGATCAACACAACTGTGTTACAACAAAACTTATTTTCATTTTAAAAATATGAATAACAATTATTATGGTTGATAATTTATTTTAATATATTTTTATTTTATTTTATTGACATATCTATTTTCAGAAAAAACTAAAAACCGACTAACTTTTATTTTTCCAAAGCTAGCTAACAAAAACCAAAAACTACAATATTTTTGGATACCCAACTAACCATTTACGGTGCTTGACAATTTAGGAATTTATTTATAAATTATTGAATGATTTGGTTGGGCAAGGTGTGAAAGACGCCACAAGTGCATTTTACTACTAAAACAACACAAACAACCGCGCTGCTTGATGAGCACGCCCTTTCGCAGTCGATAGTGTGGAGTGTTTGGAATATGTTGCACTGCTCTTGGTGTATTTCATCCTTAAATCTAGAATTTAAATTACCTTATTTTCGTAGATACACTCCGTCTCACTTGTTTAAGAACACTTTTTTTTAAACATCAGCTTGTTTCTCCAATACTATATGTATAATTAAACAAATTTTAATTGTTATATCGGAAGAGGGCTCTATTAAGAAGATATCCCATACAGTAATTTGCAGGTACATTAGAGAACCGCTACTTTTTTTTGAATAAAATGGGGTGCACCTTTAAAAATTGCATATTTATTTGTCTCACTTGTTTAAAAAAACTGAAATATCTCGTTTCTAAGGCTAAAAATTAAAAATAAAAGCGTGTAGGGTATCAGTTCGTAATTAAACCTGAACGTGTGCGCAACTATGCCTAAATGAAAGTTCTTGAACATAGAAGAAAAAAACCAAATTCGTGCTTTCAAGGACGGTCATAGTATCCGGGAAATTACTGCTAAAATTGAAAGAAGTTCAACCTTTGTGCATAATTACCTAAGTAACATCCAAGCTATATGGAAAAAACAGTAAATAACGTGTGAGCATGGCTACAACAATCCAAGATCGACGGACCATTATTAGAGAAGCTTCAAATTCTACCTTGTTGATTAGCAAAATAGGGTCTAAAACTGGTGGTACGGCCAGCAGAGCAACCGTCCATCGTATAATACAGCGTTCCCCACATTTAACATTTTAAAAAATTAAAAAAAAACTGCAGTTAAACGAAGCACGCAGGAACAAGTGTCTTTTCTTTGCAAGGCAATACATTCGATGGAACAGAGAGTGGCATTGTCTATTCCGATGAAAAAAAAAATTATTTGGACCGGCCAGATGGATACAAATAATAATTGTGATGACCTAAGAAAAAAGAAAATTATTTGTAGCAAAAGGCTCAATAAAGGGGGTGGTGTAATGGGATAGGGATCATTCTCTTTTTTTGGAATAATAGATTTAGATTTTCAGACAGTAAAAATGACAGCAAATACATATAAAACCGTTTTGAAACCAGCTTTTCCAATATTTTAATGGACAGCGTTGGATTTTTTTTTGAACTATTGCCTTGGCCGCCCTATTCACCTGACCGAACGAAGGAGGAAGGCAGTTCGAGAATAAGGACGAATTAATTGAAGCCATAAAATCAGCTTGGGCTGAAATTTCCCTTCGCTATTTGGGGTAACTATACAACTCAATACACAATAGACTTCTTGAAGTTATTGAACATCAGGGTGGAAATACTCATTACTAAATACTTTTTACGCTATTTGCCGTAGGCACTTGGCGAAACACACTTATACTTAATAAACACATTTAAGGATCTTTTGAATTAACCGGAGTCCCGAATAGACTATTGGAGTAAAAAAGATCGAAATTGCATCAATATTGCGTGTCTCTAGGTTTTCTTTAGATGACAGTTACTGTGCAGTAAGCCCACATCTCGCAATGTGAGGGCACGTTTTCTTATAGATATATGTAATAAATTTATTAAAAATTTGCGAAATCTCGATTTGAATGTTATTACTATCAATCTGTCTAATTATGAAAAGATTATAAGTTTAAATTTACAGTGATGTCAATGCATACAAAAGTTTTGACAATTAAAGACAATTAAAATAAAAATCGGTAACCGCAAGTCGTACAAATATTTTGAATCACAATTGAGCGGGTTGGTCTATAAATTCTTCGATAATTAATTTTTAATGACTTCTATCGTATACCTCACGTTTGTTACAAAGGGACCAAAATTTCACCTATACAGGGAAAGAGTTACGGTGTATCCTGTCAAATTTAAACAAATCATTTGACATTTGTTTACATTTGATAGGTCAGCTTTAACTGGTTCCCTGATTTTCGCTAGGTTCTACTGTACATTTGAAATTTCTATACGAAAAGTTTGTATCTAAACATCCATTTTATTGTGAAGATAAAGAACAATGGTCCAACATCCGAACTACAATCATTCTACGAAATATTCTGTGGTTGACATATAAACAGACAGTGCCGGTCTATTTCAGAATTCATCTAAGTTTTCGTTGTTCGCTGCTTGAAGCTTTATTAGAAAAAAGAAGGTTTCTCTTTAATCAGAAAGAATTTTTTCAATGTCATGAACTAGTCATGAAATTAAAATTTAGCTCTTCATAATTAGCGTTTAGAAGTCATTTGAACAAATTTCATTGTATTTTGATGCTCAAAACTACCGTGCCGTGTCAGATAACGTTTAACAATTCAGATAACAAGAGTAAGACTATAATAACAGTAAAACGTATTCGGAACTGCGCTCCATAAAATTCCCAGCTGACTGCAATGTGATTTTGATAATAATAATAAGAAATTTTAGTTCTTGAAACATTATTATAAAAGTAAAATTGGTGTGAAATCATAGCTTTAACGATAATTTTTTATAATGTCTGTAGATAAATTTTAATCAGATGATTATCCGTAAAAATATACCATCGCCGGATTGTTAGGTTTCAGTGGTTGACACTTAGGCCATTTTTTGGCCCATTGTGATACCACGCATTCACGCTACATCATTAACCCATTCACCTATTCACCTACTCACACAACTACAGTATTACCACCTGCACATTGCAAGCTCCATGCCAACCTGTACATTGACATGGACGGTGGGTCGGCGCTAAATTCTGCACTCCATCAGAGGGTCTTAGTTGTGTTTATTAACATCACCGATCGTAATCGATGATGAAAATTCGATTTGCATCTAGCCTCTGATGGGATTCGAACCCAGTACCTCCCGGTCCAAGTGCCGAAGCTTTAACCACTGCACCACTTGTCCGGTCTCGCCGGATTGTTGGTAACATATTATTTACAAATAGCAGCAATCTGATATAATAAATTTTCCGGCTGTGAAAATGGATTTCCTGTAACAAATTACCATTTAGTTAATGATTCCAAAGTCTATTCAGTGTACATCGAAAAAGCATCGTACATCTATTTAACACACGACATATATATATGTTGTGTAATTTACCCATATGTCCCTGAACGCCATAAAATATCTACCTGTACATGAAAATATACAAATTAATTTCCATAAAAATACTTCTAACCTATATACACATACTTACATACAGAGAGATATACTCGTATGTGTATGTGTTTCCCTCCTCGATTTTGTACCCTGACAATTATCTTTATTGTCCTTCCTCAATTTGTTGTCTGGTGCTACAATACATTAAATTTTTGAGAGACGACGATGAACACGGAAAACAAAAACAAGAAAAAACAAAATCATTTTTCTTCCATTCACATTCGGCTTGTAATTTAGGTGAAAACATTTTATTTTCTTCTTTATTAGAGCTTTTTGTTGTTGTACATTTGTGCTGTGCTTTCCAAGAATAATAATAATAATGGCACAAGCACAACACACACATATACACACAAAAAACTATTTTTTTCATTCTGTTTGGCAATTTTCCAAAAAAAGCACAGAAAAATGAGCTTTTTTATTTCATTTGTTTCGATTTTTTATTTCAGTTTATTTTTATTTTTTGTTTTTCGTTTGAAACACAAAAGTTCGTTATTTTTTAAAGCTTCCCATACTCATATATTATATTCGGGAAACGATGCTTTTCTTGTTGGGTACTTTAAAAGTTTCCTACTTAACATAATTTTAATAAGAAATAACAGAAAATGTGAAATAATTTCTTATTTTGTGACAAAAGAAATAAAAAAAAAATTAAGTTACGCTGTACCATTGTACATTGTTCTTTATAACCCTTAAATGTTTCATTCTTGTATATAGACTTTGGTGTATATAAAGTTTTGCGTCTTAAACACTAAATGTGTATAGGTGTGCACGTCATTAATTAATGTGGGATTTTTTTAAAATAATTGCATAAGAAAAGGAAGATTGTGTTGCATAAGACGACGAAATGTAAAATAATTCTCCGCCATAATGTCATTTTAAATTTGCATTGGGTCATGCAATTTTATGTAGGTCGTCATATATTAAAGGCAAAAGATTAACTTCAAGTTAAATTACAATGGTGATTTTAGCACTCAGTATTCGAAATATTCTTGATCTTTTATTCAGCAGAGCATAAAGTAGGTCCTGTCACGAATTCTATTCTACACAAGCAAAATCAACTTTGGACATGGGAGATATGATGCAAGCTCCCTTATTTGTATTAAATTGCATGAACGCTAAATTTGGCGCTTAATTGGATCAGCAATTACGCCAGAAGCTTAATCAAATTCAGCATGTCCAGTATATCCAAGTTAAAGAGCTTGGAGAAGAAACCAAGTCTTTCGAGGTAAAAGAAGATAGCCAGCTCAATGATTTTGAGGGACAAATCAGTCAAAAACGCGAAAATAAAATTAAGCAAATATTAAGCACTTCGAAACACACACATCGAAAACTATTCCAGATGGCCACCTAAATAAAACGTTTTCAACCAAATCAGTTGCTGGAACCTCAAGGGGAATTTTCAAGTGGCAGTGTAACACAATTTTTAGAGTGCAGGATAGCAGCTCAAAGCACTTATTTTGGCTCTTCGTGGGCAAACTGATTCAACTCCGAAGCAAACGATAACTGTGAGGGGAAAGCCTGCCAGATAAGCCTGCAAGATATGGCCACGTACATGCTGATATGTTGAATGGACTTACAGTGGAAGCAATTATCAGTGCTGTCAAGGAAGACCAAACGTTTAACCTAGATTAGGTGAGCCGTTTGGGGTGTAGGAAACCAACAACATTTAGTCTGCACGACGTACGTGGTCAAAACTATTCATGATTCATCATTTTCGCTAAGATTTTGATAAACTGAATCTTACAGTAACGACAAAAGCTCTAAGCAAGCTGTCACCTTCAGTGGACCGATTACGACTAAAATTACCTGGGTTCTTACAATTTGTGGAAAAAGCTTAAGTATGAGGTTCCTGATCAATCTATTCGTCTGGGCAATTCAAATCCGATTTTTTTGTTGAAAAAGAGTTTTTCGGCAAAAAACTTTATTTCTCTTAAATGTTGTAAAGCTAATCTATTCCGGTTTTATTGTAAAGTTTGTTTAAAATCTTTTGGTTTATAATCCCTTTTATTTTAAATGACCCACTTTTCAAAATATATGCAAAAAACGAAAAAGCTCCGATTTTGACAAAAAAAAAAACTTTGAAATCTGAAGTGTAAAGTTTCTTACCGATCAGTCTGAGCTGTAAAGATCAATAACATTTAATTTGCATGGCACCACATGAACAACATGAACGACTTCGTTGTCATCTTTAGTTCTGCAATAAATAGTTGCTGCTAAGGCTTTCTGAGAAGCGTCACAGAACGAGTGCAGTTGGATTGGCTTTTTTATTGTCTTAAGCCAATCATGAATTTTAAGTTTTTCGATGTCTATAATCCTCTGCGTATTTTACACCACTCTTCGATGATTCGAGGCGGTACCTCCTGGTCTCAAGTTAGTTTTTCCAACCATAAACTTTGAAATAACACCTTGACGGTGATCATAACCGGAGCTAGCCAGCCAAGTGGGTCGAACAACTTGGAGGCTTCCGATAAAAACTTCTGTTTTGCCACTCGACTGTGTGTCTCATCGTCTAAGTTGACGGAAAAATAAAATACGTCTTCCGTTGGTTGCCATTGCACACCAAATATTTTTGTGTCATTGGTCTCCAGCGTTTTTGTAGTAAGTTGCCCGTCTGTAATCGGGATACCCTCCAGAAATATGTGGTTATTGGACGTCCATTTTCGTAAGTGCAACCCTGCATCGCCCAACATGTTCGTTAAATTTTCTCGTGACATTGTATCCTCTACTGCCGTACTACAACGGGTTATTAAACCGTCAACATAAAAATCTCGTTTTAAAATCATGGTTGCATCTTGGCATTTTGTCTCGTTGTCGTCAGCGATTTTTGTCATCATTCCCGTGGCCAGAAATGGAGCGGAGGCGGTACCATAAGTAAGCGTTTTAAGTCAAAATTGTTTGACTTCTTCCTCGGATTGTCCCGCCATAAGATTGTTTGGTACTTAGTGTCGTTTGGGTGTACTAGTATCTGGCGGTACATCTTCTCTACATCGTGCGGTCCAACCATTAGCGCATCATCGAGCGAATTTTCTGTATTTGTTTTTGCGGACGCGTCAAATGTGACACGCAGCTTCGTGGTGGCGCTTAACAACTTTAGTATTCCATGATGTGGCAAGAAACATCTCTGTCTCGTCATTGTCGATTTCTTCCATGTGATTCAGGCCCTTGTACTCGTCCATAAAATGATGGTGTAACTCACTAAATTGTTGGTCCTTATTGAATTTTTCTCCATGGTATATAGCCGGTTTAATGCCATCTGATAAGATCGACCCCACGGTGGTGTTGACTGTTTAAATGATAACAGGACAATATATCGCCCATCTTCATTCCGGGTTGTAGTATTGATGAATACTTCTTCACATGCCCTTTCTTCGTCGTTGTAATATGTCTGATTTGGCAATAATTCTTATTAGCGAAATTTCAGGAGCGATTGGTCGATATCAAGCTCGTTGAACATCGTCGATATATTTGGACTGGAACCCATGTTTTGCGTTCTTCCTGCAATGATCCATCCAAATATGGTATTCTGGGCTATTGGTTGATCATTTCCATTTGACACCCTTCCATCGACAAGCATATGGAAAATAAGATCGGCCCTATTAGGATTAGAAACTTTAAGCTTTTTAAGTGGTCGTATTTGTTAATGGGTATCTTCGTACTTTGTATAAAACTGGTGATTTGTGGAACGATTAGTGCATTAATCTTGATCGTTTCGTTGTTACGTGCCGCTGACACGGTGACAGCTATGCAGCCCTTAGAGGACCCGACATGAGTTTTGCCCAAACCATTGATTTTAAGGCTTATATTTTTCGGCAGTATTCTAAGTTTTTTGACCCATTCTTCTGTAATGAAGGACATTTTAGACCCCGAGTCCAATAACGCGCGACATTGATGAAGATTTCCGCACACATCCGTTAATGTAATAAGCAAAGTTAGATTGTATAACAGTTTTCTTCAAATTCTGGAAAATCGGACTTCTCATGAGCTTTCAATTCGATCTCGTTGTCTATCTCTGGATATTTTTGCATTATGCTTTCCCTTTCAATTGCTCAGTATTCGATTTGCCGATTATCGTTTTAATAAACGCTATCAATTGCGTCATTGACCGTTTTAATGCTGCCAATTTTCGTCGTAATGGTGCAGACATGTCACTGACACAAATGATTCCACGCTGAATGACATGAAAAAATGGCGAACGTAAAACACAAACACCGCGTGTACGACCTGGAAAATGGTGGACGTAAAAAAACACAAATACACGTGTCTACTACGAATTTATATGTACTTTTACTCATTTTCGCTCACTTAACAATACTATACACTTGATAACTCACCACCATGTGTTTCGTTTATAATTCTCGATGTTAAAGTTAAACGCCTTGTTTGCAAACTACGCTCAAAACAAGATAAATAATTTTTTAATCTATTTTATTATAATTTTATTGTTGTCCGGGCCGTACAATTTTATCGAATTAGTCTACAATAAATTATTTTTCCGCAGCCTTGGTAAAACATACAAAACTAAAAACTGTACTAAAAATGTTATACACTGTGAACACAGCAAGAAGGCAACATAAAAACCAACAAACAAATTCCACATCCAAGTCTGAAGTTCCTTACCGATCACCGTGAGTGAAGACTGAGCATTAGTAATCAAAATGTTTTTTCAAACTAATAGTTTCCTTGATCTAAACTTTTTGATCGCTATACAAAATGTTCAATTTTCAAAACCCGTAGTTTTGATCTGATCAATTTGTATATTTTCATTGTACCAACTGAGTTTCATACTATTCATACTATTCGTTTGAGGATTGGTTTCATCCAATTTACTCATTTTCCGAAAATAACACCCGAAGCTATTTTTAGAATCGCATCTTTAACATACCAACAAAGTCTTATCCCAAACAGCTAAGAAATGGCTTAAAGTAATCTAAATTGGCAATTATCCAGAGAGCTTTTCATAAATTATATTATATTCCCAGTTCAATCATATAATCTGAGATACATCCTCACATTGATAAACGTACAAATCAATATTGTTACTCATATTTCAAAAAATGCGAATAACACAACCTGTTATGTTACGATGTAACATTAACAGAAAATACGCGATGCAACACAACGCAACATGATGCAATAAAATGCAACTAGTGGCAACATCAAGCGACACAAACGATTCCTGTTCCACGAAAACTCTCTTTCAGCAATTTTTATCAAAAATGTTCTAACTGAAAAAAATAAATAGAAAACATGGAGCAATGAACCCTCTAATCGACATTTCTTCAAATTAGGACTCATTGCACTCAAGTTATTTAAAGTGAGAAAAAAGTTATTAAATTAATTTTGGAGCCCACAGCAATTTTCATCAAAATTGTTTCAACTACAATAAAAAAAAAATATAAAAAAGAAAACGGACACCGGTGGACCCTCTAAACGCCTTTTCTTGAAATCAGGACCCATAGCAATCGATTGTTGGAACTCAAGAGCCCGAAAAATCCTTTTCAGCTATTTCCATGACAGTTGTTAGAGGTCAGAAAAAAATTAAAAACAGAAACGCGAGTCCAGTCGGAGGACTATCTAAACATTTTTTCGCGACATTAGAAACTACAAGAAAACCCCATTTCAACGTTAGCTAGAGAACCGCTTAGACGACTTTTCCTGAAATCCGGACACATCGCAATGAATCCTGGTACCCAAATTAAAAAAAAAAAAAAGGAAACCAAGTCCAACCGGAGTACCATCTTAACCTTATTTGGCGACATCAGGAACCACCGCAATTAATTCATAGACCTCAAAAACCCATTTTCTGCTTATTCAATGTAATTTTTTTATAGAAATTTACCAGAACCCTTAAAGCTAGTTATCCCCACAAAATACGGTTTTTAATTAAAATTGTTTCTTCTGGATTTGCAAGCCAATATCAAACTGTTTACATGGAACTACGTCTACTGCGAGTAGACCATGTATATAACTTTGTAAGTCTGCATAATATTTGAAACTATGAAAAAACTATCTACGAGTGTAAAACATTAAAAATCTTAACATGTCTTGGAATAAGTTCTTGAGAATGGCCAGCTGGAAAGAAATTCATTAATTTTTTGTTTAATCCTGATGAAACTGAGTGTTGTGGGTGGAAATGAGATTCAACGATTTTTAAATGAAGTTCTGGAAGATGATCAGTTGGAGGAATTCGTTTCTTAATCGATCATACTGAAATTTGTTGTGGAAATTACATCCTTAAATGATTTTTGGAAGACACTCAGGAATTTGGTCCTATGGAACGGAACTAAGCCGTTTGTTAACAGATCATTATAAGATTGAGTGTTGAAGGAAATGGTATTCAAAATAATTTTTAGCGAGAAAATGGGCAGCTGGGGCGGAGCTAAGTTAGTTCATAATGGTTCTTGATGAAATTGAGTGCTTTAGTTGGAAATGAGAGATTCTAATATTATGTTTGGAGGAAGATCTGGAATAAAGCTTATTGGGATGGAATTAGCCATTTCTGTGTATGGAATTGAAATTCGAAAACGATAATTGGAAACAGTTCTAGATTATGGCAATCTCTATGAATTAAATAATAAGTAATTGGAAATTTTAGAGAGGGACTTGATATTCTAAAATGATTTTTGGAGAAGTTCCGAAATTTTCCAGCAGAGATCTAAGTCATCTATTTCATATCCAATCATGATTACATTAGTTATTGCTGGTGGAACCGGGATTCCAAAATGTTTTTTTTTAAATTCCCCAGCTGGGATGGAACCAAGGTATTTTTTAATATATAGAGTAAAATTGGAAAACATTCATTTTTGTTTAGCCAAAATTAATTTTTTTATCTGTAATAATGCAATTGGGTGTAGTGGATGGAAATGGGTCTCATACATGGTTTTTGGAAGAATTCTAAAATATGACCAGATGGGATTGAAATGGGATTCCAAAATAATTTTATAACGAAGTTTTAGAATATGGCTAGCTGGGACGGTACTCAATCATTTCTTAAACGATCATACATCATGATTTTGGATGGAATTGGGATTGATTTTCTGAAAAAATGCAGCAATATGGCCGGCTGGGATGGAACTAAGACATTTCTAGTTAAATCATTATAAAATTGGACGTTATGCATGAAAATGGGATTGAAAAAAATATTTTTGGAGTTCTGGCATATGGGCAGCTGGGTTCAAACTAAGAAGCCATTACCTAATCCATCATATTGAAATTGAGCATTGTTTATGGAAATGCAATTTTAAAATGATTTTCGGAAACAGGTCAGCTGGGATGGAACTAATCCATTTCTTAACCGATCATGATAAAATTGGGTAGTGTTAATGGAAATGGTATTTTGAAATGTTTTGGAAGACAAACCTTTATAGAGTTTTCAAGTTTTTTCTCGTTTCACTTTCAGAATGCTACGAATTTCTAGGCTTCAGGTGAATACAATTCGGTACATCGGGTGTTCATAAAACACTACTACTACTTAGTTGATTTAATCGCATAATGTACTATCACTCAAATTGTTCAACCCTATATTTGGATACATTTCTGTAAATAAAAAATCTTGTAGATATTTTTCAATCCCTAAAATATTTTTGTAAATATCCGAGTTCATGTTGCGTATGATGATTGGGCTGCTGTATCAACATACAACTCCATTCAATAATATATGATTGGTATATATAAAGCCCTCATAAACATTTCCAATTTTTCCTCCTCTGAATTTGTGTATGAGTGCTTTTAGAAAAATTGTAAAGATGATACAAGAAAAAAAGACGTATACATGTATTGCTTCTTGTACAAAGATTTATGATCAACGTAAAGTTTTTAAACTTTGTAACACTTATGTAGGTACATTACAAAGTTGTTTATGTCGTTATGTACGCATATATGTAATGAAATATTGGTAGCGCAACAACTGCGTTATGTTCGACTAGATTTTTACTGGTTTCGTCTTTATTTATAGTGCCATTCGCAATATTCGTTGTTAACATAAATTATTTGCAGCAAATGGTGCGGATTACGGTTATACATATTACAACCTCGTTATCGAGAGAGATACATTTAGAATACAATTTAGATTTACAAGATTTACAGTGATCAAATTTACATATAAACTAATACAAGTGGTTGGGTGTCCATATTGTGGCCAGCCCCCCGTCATTCAAACACGTATATTAAGAGAAAATTTAAAACTAAGGTAATTTTTGGTAAAAACAGCAACTTTATCAAAAACCGTTATTTCAGCGTAAATTTCGGAAATACAATTTTACTTTTACTTCAACTCTGTAGTGGCACTGATTTGGTGGACAACTTAGGGGATAACAGAGAAATGATCTGTTAAAAAACAGTTGCAAAATAATAAAAATGTGTCAGCGTTGCCAAACGACACTATGAGGAATTTGATATCAACATTTAACGGGGAATCAAGTAATAAAATTCGAACGGGAAAGCAGCACTAGAACGATCCATTAAGAAGAACCTCTGATTAAAACAGACTCATCGGAAAAACCATCATACGTAACCCGAATATTCAATAGTCAATTATGCACAGTAGTGCAGGCGTTCATATACTGCTGGTTTCACGCCTTCAAAAAAAATGTAATTGATTACGAGATTATTTTAAGAGGATGAAAGAAATTGAGGCATTACGCCAATTTGGAAATTAATAAAATAATTATGTTTTGTGCGAAGACAGTTGACGAATTCAAATCAAAAATCGAATATGATGAATTCAAGAAAAGGGGTTTCACGTTGTGTCGACATGTAAGAATTAACTGGAAACTAAATCCAACCCAGCAGAAACCAAATTAGCACAAATCCCAGAAAATAATTTATAAACCATAAAACTAAACAACTACGTTATCGATGCAACTGCGTGGATACTGGAAGCGACTTAACATAATTACGCGAAGAGGAGTACGAGAAAATGGGATCGTTAACTATACAAAAATTAAAAATTAGGTGTTGCTGAAATTAATGAAGACGTTACTACGATTTGAGGCTATTGTAGAATTCGATGAAGTCAAAATAAAATCATGTCAACATGGTGTAATACATGCATACCACCCTGTATGGCATATACAATACTTTACATAAATTAGCATTTCCCAATAAGTTAAATTGCATTTACCAATAAATTAAATTAGCTTAAACTGCAATTAAATATTAATATTTCAATTAACAAAAAGTGATGACAAAAAAGGTAATTGTACGAGGTACAATGTACTGAAGAACGCTGACGGGTTTTTTTGTATAAATCGAGCGTTCACCAAAATTATAAATAAATAATTGATTATAGAATTAGAGTTGAAGCAGAGCATGTGTGAAGAATAAAAAGTGTAAAATAAAGTAGAACTAAGTATGTTATAAATCCCGTGTCTTTTATTAATGAAGTGAATAAAAAACCAATAGAAACTTTACATGGCGACCGTGACAGGACACGGGATCCTTTAAACAAGTGCTTGAGAGAGTTAAAATGAATAATTCAAAAATAAAAGTGAAAAGTTCAACAAACGTAAAATTTTTTTTAAATGAATAATTCAGAAAATAAAGTGAAAAGTTCGACAAACTAAAAACGTAAAACGTGAGCAGTTCAACAAACGTAAAATTTTTTCAATTAATTATTTGAAAATTTGAAAAACGACAATCATAATGGGGAATGGTGCTGCAAAAGAGCCGGAAACAGTGGTCAAGGAGAACATTATTTTAGACAACAATAACAGCAGCAAGGATGAAGAAAAAGGATCGTTCACACAGACGACGGAAATGATAGTCATCGCCGTCATCATTTATATAATTGGTGAGTTAGTAAAATATGTATATAATAAACACATCAATAATATAAAAAAGATAGCTAGAAATACGGCTGAAAGCGTATAAAATAATAGGAAGTAACTTAGCTTAAATAAATAAAATATATAAAAATATATTTAAAATACGTAATTTTTGGGTTAAGAAAAACAATAACAATTTATATTATTAAACAAATTTAGATTACCAACATTTAATTAGAAATGGTTTTAGATATTAAAAATATACGAAAGGGAAATTACAAAATAAGCAAAAATAAATATATTAAATATAACATTATCTATATGTGTATATACAAAGAACAAGGTCATTTTTCTTTGCAATCATATGTTTGATAGTAAAAAATAAAAATCATTTTAATATTTTTTTATATAAAACGATGTCATAAGTACAATGCTCTTGAAAAAAGAAATATATAAGTATATATATTTTGTAATGTGATATTACAACAATTACAAAAATTATTTTTTCTACTTCGTTATTCGATATGGTCGTTATAAATTATGGTCTTAGATAATATTGTTTAGTTAAATAAGTATAAAATATATAAAATAGCGGTAGCAAAATGAAATATTACAAATAATTTACTGAAAAATAATGAGATGGCAATCATCGCAATTGATTCACTCTCAAATTACAAATAAATCGAATTTTTTTTAAAAAAAAATATAACAGATGAAAAAGTTAAAAGAGTTAATTAGTCAATTGAAATTGAGGAAAGAGAGTTTCTCCAAAAATCCCAATAGAAAATTTTCAAATAAATTTTTATTAAATACTGTAACGATATTAAAAGAATCGAATAAAGTATACATAAATATAGTAAAAGATTTGGACATAGGAGACGAATCTGTAAAATTATTAATTGACACGTATAAGAAATACTACAATTTAGTAGAAGATTTTGTGGGGAAACAGCAATTAAAAATATTAGAAGAAACTACTAACTCGGAGGACAATTCGGAAGACGAAACAGAGCAAATCATGGCTAGCTTTGACTTATATCAGTCAATGAAAATTGTCCCAGAATTCAAAGGCAAAAATAGCGAGTTAGAAAATTTCTTAAATATAGTGGAATTAGTTTCCGACTCGTTAAAAGACGACACGGAAAGAGAAAAATTACTAAAGTTTATTTGGACGATTAAAATAAATACAATTGTGAAATTAAAAATAAACAATAACGGAATACCAAAATGTTTACAAGAATTAAAAAACTCTTTAGCCAACGGATGTCCGAATGAGGATACGGTGCAGACGTTGCATAGCCAGTTATCTCGTATGTCCCAAAATGGTTCAAATATCGATGTTTATATTTCAAAAATTGAGTCGATAATTTTAAAATTAAACAGATTAAATAAGGAAACAGTAGGTGGCGACGCCAATACTATTGAAAAAATGAATGATCAATTAGCTTTGAACATTTTTAAAGAAGGTTTAGATGAACTTCGGAAATCTTTTATAGTAGCTGCTAGGCCTACATCTCTTACAGAAGCAACTAAACTTGCAAAAGAAATGGAAGCCGCCAGCAAAACTTCCAATATAGCTTCATCAAATGTCAATTTCATAAACAAACAAAGACATTTTTTGGGCACAAACAGGAATAATAAACAAAAACATTATTACAGTTACAATAAAAAATGTATAGAAACTAAAAATAACAGTAACAATTCAAGATATTCGAATCGAAACCAACAAAATAGATTTTACGTACCAAATAAATACACTCCAAAATTTAACTATCAAAGTCAACACAGTCAAAAAAATAATGGTGCATATCCTAAAGGTTATTATAATAATCAAAAATTCCCAAATTATAATAACAATTACCAAAACCAGCGTTATCAAAATACACCTGGTACATATTGAACCGGTAAAACTTATTACATTAACAGTAACGAGTCAAAAAACGCTTTCCCGCAGGGGAAAGACACAACTGTTCAAGGGTTGGAGCAAGATTTCCAGAACCTGAATATGTAACAGAATATAGTTTCAAATTGTATAATATATCTTCTAAATTAAACAATTATATTGAAGTATACACTTCACCAAATCTAAATACAAAACTGAATTTTCTGATTGATACAGGATCAGATATATCACTAATAAAATTAAACAAATGTGATAAGAACATAGAAATTAATACTAATCAACGTTGTAGGATAACAGGTATTACTGAGAATGAAAGCTATACATTAGGTACAACAAACACTAATTTTATATTAGACAATAATAATTTTAATCAAGAGCTACACATCGTGGCGAATGATTTTTCAATTCCAACTGATGGAATATTGGGTAGAAACTTTTTAAATAAATATTGTTTCAAGATAGATTATGAAAACTATATATTATCGACAAAACTAAATGAAAATTACATCGAAGTACCACTTATAGTTCATGAAACTGAACATAATGATATTTTTATTCCCGCTAGATCTGAGATTATTTGTGCAATAAATATTGCTAGGGAATCTGAACTAATTATAGAAAAACAAGAACTGCAACCAGGTATATTCATTGGTAGTAGCGTAATACCAAGTAAGGGTATAGCACACGCTAGATTTTTAAATAGCACTGAAAAAGATGTAGTGATAAAGAATTTTAAACCAAAAACTTCAGAGTTGCACAAAAATACATGCAATATCTCTTCTCAAAAAAACCAAGTTAACAGAATAAAAAACTTAGAAAAAACTTTAAAAATAGATGGATTGGATACAGAGGCCAACAATGGAATATTAAATATATGTAAACAATATAACGATATATTTTTATTAGAAGGAGATATTTTGTCAGTAAACAATTTTTATAGACAAAGTATTATAACTACGGAACATACTCCTGTTTACACCAAAAATTATAGGCAACCATATAATCAAAAGGTTGAAATAAATTCGCAAATATCAAAGTTATTAGAGAATAAAATCATAGAACCGTCTGTTAGTCCTTATAATTCACCTATCTTATTGGTACCCAAAAAGGACCAGGGCAACTCAAAACAATGGAGACTAGTGGTTGACTTCCGAAGGCTTAACAATGTTGTAATAAATGATAAATTTCCACTTACTCGATTGGAGGATATCTTAGACCAATTAGGGAGAGCGAAATATTTTTCTACGCTCGACTTATCCAATTCTTTTCATCAAATTGAACTGGATGAAGAATCAAGACCACTTACTGCTTTTTCGAGCGACCAGGGTCATTATCAATTCAAAAGACTTCCTTTCGGATTAAAAATTTCTTCTAATTCTTTTCAAAGAATGTTGTCAATTGCCCTTTCCGGACTAAAAAGTCAAGCATTTCTATATGTAGACGATATTATAGTACATGGTTGTTCAATTAACCATCACAATAAAAACTTAGTATCAACTTTTGAATGTTTAAGAAAATACAATCTTAAACTAAACCCTAGGAAATGTAATTTTCTAAAAAATGAAGTTGTATATTTAGGACATTTAATAACAGATAAAGGTATCAAAACAGATCCTTCTAAATTTGACAAAATCAAAAATTATCCCATTCTAAAAAATGCAGATGAAGTGCATCGTTTCACAGCTTTATGTAATTACTATCGTAAATTTGTACCTAATTTTGCAAAAATTGCAAAACCTCTATATTCGCTTCAAAAGAAAAAAGTTCCGTTTAATTGGTCAATAGAATGCGAAATTGCATTCAAAGATTTGAAGCAACGATTGATAAATGCTCCAGTGTTACAGTATCCAAATTGGGATAAAGAATTTATATTAACGACCGATGCGAGTAATTATGCATACGGCGCAGTGTTGTCGCAAGGTGAGATTGGGAAAGATCTTCCAATTGCCTATGCAAGTAAAAATCTTGACAAGAGTGAGATAAACAAAGATATTTTACAAAAAGAGCTTCTCGCAATTCATTGGGCGATAATTACTTTAGGCCTTACCTGTACGGTAGAAAGTTTAAGGTCATAACTGACCACAGGCCACTGGTAAGTTTATTTACAGACAACAAACCAACCTCAAAAATGACAAGGGTGCGTCAAAGTTTATGTGAATATGAGTATGAAATTGTATATCGGAAAGGTACACTGAATGTGGTAGCGGACGCGTTATCACGTATAAAGTGGGATTCTGACATGCTCAAGGCATTAATACCAAAAGACGCTGATGTTAAAGTCATAACTAGGTCAATGACAAAGAAAGCTCAAAATAATAATGAAAATATACATATAGATAAAAATGAAATAAAAGAATTGAAGCCTGATCAACTTCATTTTTGGGAAAGTACATCATAAAAAAAAATTAAAATTTGTAATAAATAACGGTTTAATGAAGGTGCGAAATGAGAATAATGAAATAATAATTACACTTAACGAAACTCTACCAGAATTAGATTTGGTATTTGAGATGTTAATAGGTGCGATGAAAAGAAACCGAATAAAGGAATTATCCATGGATATAAATGATAATATTTTCAAATATATAACGCGCGAAAAATTTAAAAAATTATATCAGAATGTATGCGAAAATCTAGATAAACGCAAAGATAAATTAAAAATAATAATGTATGAAGCACCGAAAATTTTGGAAAATGAAGATGAAATAAATAAAATAATTAAATTATATCATGACAGTCCCATAGGAGGTCATGTTGGTACCCGCAGATTAATTAAAAAAATTAAAACAAAAATATATATTTAAAAACATGAACAAAATTGTAACTAAATACGTAAGAAAGTGTGACATGTGTGCTAGGACTAAAATTAATAGACACAATAAAGAATTATTAGTAATTACAGATACTCCTGATAAAAGTTTTGAAGTAGTGGCAATCGATACAGTAGGTCCTCTCTTACCATCTAATAGTTTTAGGTATATATTGACTATTCAATGTGAACTAACAAAATATGTGGTAACAGTACCAATGAGGGATAAATCTGCAATCACTATCGCGAAAGCTTTAGTTGAACATTGTATTTTAGTATTTGGAAATTTTAAGAGCATAAAAACAGATTTAGGAACCGAATTCGTAAATGAAATATTCAATAATTTATGTAAGACATTGCAAATTGAGCATAGGACATCTACAGCTTATCATCATCAAACTTTAGGAACCATCGAAAGAAACCATCGTGTACTAAATGAGTATTTATTATGTTTTGCCAATAGTAATAATTGGGATGAATGGTTGAAATATTATGCATTCTGTTACAATACAACACCGCATACAGATACCAATTATACTCCTTTTGAATTAGTTTTTGGAAAAATTGCAAATTTACCAAACGATATCACAACGGTTACAAATAAGTTATATAATTATGAAGATTATGTAAAAGAATTTAAATATAGATTAGGAATAGCGAATCAAAAAGCACACGAAATGTTAAAAATAGCAAAAATGAAAAGACAAGAAATGTCAAAGAATAATTGTACCAATAACGAATTTAAAGTAGGGCAATGGGTATTAATACGAAACACAGATAGAAGAAAGTATGAGAACCCATATAATGGTCCATATAAAATAATTGAAATAAACAATGTTAATATAATGATAGAAATAAATAAAAAAAACAAATGGATACATAAGGATAGAATAAAATCCTATGATTGTAATACTTAAAATTTTAGAATATTATAAAAAATTTATAATAAGACACAAAAGTTAGTATTATATAATTATTAATTAAGTAGTAATTTTATAATGATTGTAATAGATAATAAGTATGTTATAAAAAAAAAAAAACAAAAAAAAAAAAACAAAAAAAAAAAAAAAAAAAAAAAATATATATATATATATATAGAATATATATATATTTTTTTTTTTTTCCTTAAAGGCCGGGGGTGTAATACATGCATACCACCCTGTATGGCATATACAATACTTTACATAAATTAGCATTTCCCAATAAGTTAAATTGCATTTACCAATAAATTAAATTAGCTTAAACTGCAATTAAATATTAATATTTCAATTAACAAAAAGTGATGACAAAAAAGGTAATTGTACGAGGTACAATGTACTGAAGAACGCTGACGGGTTTTTTTGTATAAATCGAGCGTTCACCAAAATTATAAATAAATAATTGATTATAGAATTAGAGTTGAAGCAGAGCAGGTGTGAAGAATAAAAAATGTAAACTAAAGTGTAAAATAAAGTAGAACTAAGTATGTTATAAATCCCGTGTCTTTTATTAATGAAGTGAATAAAAAACCAATAGAAACTTTACAATGGTTCCCAACAGAATTGCTTAACTTACGGAATGACACGTTACGCGGAGCAATTATTATTCTTAACACTTTCCGCCGCGCCTCAATGCGGACCAAACTTGTTTTGGATTTTTTTTTGTTGTTTTTTCAATTCTAATAAATATAATGAACAAAGCAAATTTCGAAAACTATATTGTTAATTGAGAGGTGAAAGATGTGAGAGTGGAGAAGAGAGAGTACTGCATTTCAAACATGATATAGCTGAGTATACCATAAGGTAGTTAAGTATTCATTTTTAAATTTGTGGTATATACAATATGCCACAAGGCTGCAACGGGTTAACCTTGATGATGAATATTTTTTACCTTGTTTTAGATTAGAACAAATTGATGATGATAATCTAGAAATGGGGAATTCTAGCAAATACATAGAGGAAAGCCCGATCAAACTAAACATTTTGCTGAAAGATAACAAACCAATATGACAAGCGTCTAGACGAATGTTATGTAGGGAAAAGCTGAGGTGAATCAACAAATTGCACAGTGGAAGTTTGCGTTGCTTTTCCAAGTATGTTGGAATATGCCATCGGGCTGGGTATGTTTCGGTACACAAAAGAGATAATTCAGCTTCTATATCATAGATTTTATGTGGTGATGTTGGATACTTGAGCTTTTGAATTTTTGGATCTCTACCCATTATAAATCTGTTTTTTGCGCTATTGGTTGTTCTAGATTTTCTTTTATATTATCACTCAATACGATCTTTGTATAATAATCCACTCCAAACCACATTTCTATGGGACTCGGTTACAGTAGTAACGACGCTGCGAGACTTTTTGAAATACTAAAACATTTAAATGTAATTCAAATTCGGATGCTCTGACAGGTTGGATTTTGAGGCTCACTATTTTGTTTGCCTCAGCAATTTTGGCATACATTTTCGGACCTTAAGCTTCAAATTTTGAAATGCTTGCCCGGTAATAAGAGTTGCTTGAAATCCTGTGTTAATCAGGACTCTTAATGTAACTCTTAATGTAGTTTTCACCTCATCTTTGCTCCTGGCTTGTACTTCGGATTTGCTTTATGCAAAATAGCATATGACTTTTTTCTCTCGGGCGTAATGGTACTTTTGATGTGGTAATGATAGGCATCTGCTACATAGCTGGTGTAGTAGAACTATTTAGTTTTTATCTGTTGTTGTCCACTGTCTAAACTGTGGACATTAGTCTAATGAAAGGTTCATCTGGCAATAGATTCAAATCTTACGTAGGGCTGTTGTGGTGAACGTTTATCTTACCGCTTCCGGCTTTGGTTGTTGCGATTGATTTTTAGGGCTATACGATTCTTCCAAGGACTTGAAGTGTTGTTCAAGAAACTGCAGTAATTATTCGGTTTTCTGAAATTCAGTAGGGTTTTGGAGCGAACTTTCATATAATTCATCATTTCATTGTCCAATTTCTTCGATAATGTGAAAATTAGAAATGAATTCCAGGATGTATAACCTCCATAAAACACGGGTAACTCAATCGGTTTCAGTTTTATTTCTGTTGTTATGCCACTGGTAGCTGATGTTTTTTTCTATCGCAGTGACCACTTCATTTGTCATATTTGTCTAATTTTCTATTAATGCCTCACAATCCTTTCTTGTGAAGCATTCTAACCTCTCATGGTCATTGTCTGAGGTCACGACAAAATTCTTGCCCGCATCAATTATGTGATTCTTTTCATATTCTGTATTTTTTCGCTGATGTAATTTATGTTATAAACCAAATGTAATTTTTTTCGCATTATCAGCAGTTTTTCTGTTATACTTTATTTTATCTTAAATATTTCGCCTAATATTTGGCATCATCAGTAAGAATTTTTTCTAAAAAAATTATAGACACAATTCACATTACATTATAATATATACATAAAATGGCGTTATTATTCTTAATATTAATATTACCTATTAATGTGATAGGGATTTTATAAACTTTTTTCCAATAAATTAACATTTAATTAAATAAATAATTAACAATTAATTTATTAAAATAATGACACAAAACTTTTTAAATTATTGTAAATTACACATAAGATGGAAAAGAATTTTTTATATATTTAAAGCTATGTGTCCTCTATCACAGGTTGTTTGTTACAATAATGTATTTTTTTATTTTTTCGCTTTGGATCATATGGTTGGTAGATTCAATATTTAATACATACAATATTGTTATATAAAAAATTGTTAAATACTATGATAAGTGTGATTTGATGGTTTTCAATAATTGTCTATTACAATATATATGATTAGCCGCTTAAGCGGCACACAGTTAAATGAAAATATTATGTAGTAGCGATTTTGATAATTTTTTCAACAATTATTTATGTTTTAAATACGCAAGAATATTGTTGTATTTGTTATTGATGTTGTAAGTGTCTGTTTTAAAATTTGAGGTTTATTTAACAAAATGTTTGCCGATTCTATGAACCTTCTTTTAAAGTGATTATTCTCTTGTTGTAAAATTTTTGTTTGGTCAAATCGGAAATTATGTTTCGTTTTTAAATGATGTTGTGATAACGCGGTGGATGACAAATTTTTTGCTATGGTATTCTTATGTTGTCGTAATCGATCTTTTAATTTGTTTTTTGTTTGTCCTATATATTTGCATTCGCAACCTTGACATTGAATTTCATAAATTATGTTAGTTAGATCTTGTTTTTGAATTTTGTCTTTTGTATTGGAATACATTTTTTTTGGCTGGATTGTTATTTGTAATGCCTATTCTTGTGTAGTTATTATTTACTATTATGTTCGTGATTTTATCCGTTATGTTTGGTATGTAAGTTAGTGACCCTTTTATTGAATTATCTCTTATTTGTGTTTGATGTTGTTGGTTTGAGTTATGAAATACTAAAGTTGGGATCGTTTTTCCTAACGGCCAAGTATCGGAATCTTCAGCTATTGTGTAATTTGAGTTCTGGGTATTAAGTAAATTTAAATTTTGGTACCATAATGATTTAATTAACTTAATGGGGTAGTTGTTTTTCTTTAGAATTTGGAAAACGATGTTTTTATTGTCTTGATGGAATTTTTTTGTTGCTAAGAGCTAATGAACGTTTAATTAGTGAATCGGCTACATTCTTCCGCATGGCAAAGGGGTACGAAGATAGGAAATTAAGAATTCTGCCCGAGGCAGTAGGTTTTCTATACCAGTTTGTTATCAGTTTCCCGTTACTTTCTCTGTGTATTATTAAATCTAAGAATGGAATACATTTATTGTTTTCTAACTCTACAGTGAATTTTATTTTTTTATTGTATTCTTCGAAAATGGTTTTTGTTATATCGACAATCTCTCTCGGTAATGTGAGTAGAATGTCATCGACATATTTGTATATAAGTGTAGGTGTATGAGGTATTTTTTTGGAAACATATAAGAATAAATCTTCCATCACAATATCCGCTAAAATGGGTGAAAGTGGGTTGCCCATGGCTAAACCCGATTTTTGCCTATAAAATGAATTATTGTACGAAAAATAATTATTCTCTATTATACAAAATCTTATTAAAGTCAGGAATTGCTCTTTAGTAAGGTCAGTAAATCGGTTAAGTTTATTCCAGTGTATATTTATTAATTGTATGACTTTCAATAATGGTATGTTTGTGAATAATGATATAACATCAAATGATAAAAGTATTTCGTTTGGTTTTAAGGTTTGATTCTTAAGTTTGGTTACTAACTGTAATGAATTTTGAATGTTAAATGGACTATTTTTTGTTAATTTTCTTAAAATAGTGTTGAGGTATTTTGATATATGATAAGATGGTGAGCCTATATTGCTTACTATTGGACGTAAAGGTATATTTGTTTTATGAAGTTTCGGGAGTCCATATATCCTAGGTGCCATTGCGTTTCTGTTGTACATTTTTTTGGCTTCTGATAGTTCGATTATATTTAGATTAATTAGTGTCTTAGCCCTTTCATTCAGATTTAAGGTTGGGTCTCTATCTATTTTTTGATAAGTTGTTTCATCCTCCAATAAATTGTTCATCTTAATTTCATATTCTGATTTAAGCATTACTACGGTTTTGCTACTTTTATCACTAGAAGTAAAAATAAGGATGATTGATTTTTTTTATAAATTTTTCAGTGATTAATGCAAATTCTGAAATTTTTCTATTAATTGATGCTGGGTTAGTTTTGTTTACTAAATAGCTAGTTGTTATATTAGTAATTAGTGTTCTATTGTTCTCTTGTACTACATGGTCATTGTTTTGTTCTAGTAAATTTTCAGTGCCATCAGTTTTATTACATCTTGGGTAGTATTCTGGGATGGGAATGCAAATTTAGGTCCGAAACTTAGAACGATTTCGACGGTTTTTGGTATGTTTTTATTTGAGAGGTTCACTACAAATTCTGGTTCATAATTTATATCCGAATCGGGTTTAATTAATTTGTTAAATTTTTGATGTAATTTTGTATTGTTACTTTTGATAAGACGGTTATTATTCGAAATAATTTTGTTGAAAAATAATTCAAAATCAGCACTACTTACAAAATTAAATAACTCGTAAAACATAGAGTCTATGGTTCCTTTTGTCCTATTAATATAAAAGTTACATATTTTAATCTCGAAGTTTACAATTTTTGTTTGGGTTGTATTTTTAAATTTGTCAATTAACTGTTTGTAAGGATGATCATTGATGTTCTTCGGTGTGAGGTGTTTTGTCCTATTTATGATAAAAAGTGGTATTCTCCGTTCTTTTCTGCACCTTAGTAGAAAGATTCTTCTGGTAATTAGCGATGTATGTTTATCGTTAATTTTTAAATATTCGATCAATTTTTTTCTAATTGATTTATTGTATATGTTGTTAAGGTGTAGTTTGTACTTGTTATTAAATATGATGAATGTTGCCATTGTATGATATTTGCCAATGGAAAGTTAACTTTTCGTATTCTGTATTTTTTCGCTGATGTAATTTATGTTATAAACCAAATGTAATTTTTTTCGCATTATCAGCAGTTTTTCTGTTATACTTTATAAAATCAGTTAAGTTTATAAAATCCCTATCACATTAATAGGTAATATTAATATTAAGAATAATAACGCCATTTTATGTATATATTATAATGTAATGTGAATTGTGTTTATCATTTTTTTAGAAAAAATTCTTACTGATGATGCCAAATATTAGGCGAAATATTTAAGATAAAATAAAGTATAACAGAAAAACTGCTGATAATGCGAAAAAAATTACATTTGGTTTATAATTATGTGATTCATAGCACGCTTCATGTACTTTATGGAAAATTACATACCATGCTTGCTTTGTTTTGTTCCAAGTCATTTTGGCTTCCACTATTTCTCTATAAAACTACAGAGAAAAAATCTTTTAAAATCCTGACTTAGGCTGCGTACCAATCCAATGGTAAAAGTCAATGTTAAGTAGATTTTTCGGTAAATTCAATTACTTTTGGAAAACTCTATGATAAACTGATCGATAAATCTGTACTAAAATCGATTTTTACCGTATTAAACAATTTACCCTTGGATTGGTATGCAGCCTGTAGTGTTTGGTTGATCATGCTGTTGCTTTGATTTATCTGTTGTTGATTTTTTGTATGAATATTTTATTAGAATCATCTATCTCGGGGTATGAACTCCAGGGTGGACGATGGCTTTAGTGGTGTTAGTTTTATTGGATTGTCTAACCGTTGACGCATTTCTGCTTTAAGTTTTTTGTAGGTTGATGCCACTGTAGCTTTTAGTTTTGTGTATGGATGATCTTTATTGACTGGTTGTACACGGTTGTAGATTAGTTCAACCTTATATACGAACTCTGTGTATAAAGTTTTCTATTTGTTTGTCTTGCGATATGGTCCACCTTTGTTATAATTGCTCTCTAATTGAGTTATTTTTCCGTCTATGTATGTGTTGTTGATCAAGTTATGTAGTTATCCATTATGGCCGGTAGTTTTATGACTGTTGAATGATGATTCCTCGGCTTTATTGGTTCCTGTATAGCACTTGATTATGGTTGAAAACTTCGCTGCTTGTTATTTAGTCTTTAGTTTTCGATGGATTAGTTCTACTTACTGGACCCAAGGTAGATTTGATTAACTTGGCTTTGAAAATAATTTGTTATTGTCGCTGGTTATTTTATCGTTTTGAGTCAGGATAGTCAAACTATTTGTTCTCTCTCTCTCTCTGACACTATCAAAATTAAATCATTCTAGAGGGGAAATACATTAGTGCTAAAATTAGGACCCCCGCCCTTGTTTGTAAGGAAGGTGGGGGGCAACTTGAAAACTAAGATAGGAACCCCTAATTTTTATTGCAGATTCTCCGGCTAAAAGTACGTAGGATTTCCTTGAAACTTTTTTTTTCGATTCATGGTAGATGGCGCTGTAATAGATGATATTAAATTTTAATTCTCCTACTGAGAACATTATGCATACGATTCTGCGATCGTTTTGCATACATGCGACTAAATTATAATTTTTTTTTTTTTTTTTTTGTTTTTTTTCTACTTTCAGCCGTAGAATCTGAATCTGCAATAAAAAATAAGGGTTCCTATCTTAGTTTCCTAGTTGCCCTCACCCGCTTACAAACAGGGGCGGGGGATTCTAATTTTAGCACTAATGTATTTCCCCTCCAGAATGATTTAATTTTGAAAATGGTCATTTTTATCGTAGAGGGCTTATTTTCCGAAATATTTGAAAGTTTCAGCTTAAAAAACTCACCCGGTATGTAATAGTAGACTACCTGAATTAAGAAAAGTGTTTTTTCTGAATTTAAATAAGTGTTTTTAATTCATTATGAAAATGATTTAAGAAAAGTTGATTTAATATGTCCACTTCTTAATGCATTTTTAAAATATTTTAAGAAAAGTGAAAAAACTGAAATAAAATGTTTTTTTTTAAATTATTTAGGAAATGATTTTAGAAATCTATTTAAAATATGTGATTAAATTTTTCATGGAAAAAGATGAAATGAAATTTTTTCAATTTTTTTTTTACTTAGTTTAAAATTATTAATAAAATTTGACAGTTGAAGAATTGTAAAAATTCTGGAAAAGCGGGGGTTTGGGGGCGGCAGTAATTATAAAAATTGTATAATTACAAAATTTGATTTTTTTCAACGTTTGTGGCACTATCAGAAGAAGCGATAAAAACTCTTTGATCTGTGTCTAAAGGTTGACGAAGCAATTATTTTTAATAGAAATAACTACAATAAAAAAATATTGAAAAAATAAAAAAAGTGAAAAATTTTCCGGAAAATCAAAGAAATGGAATAATTTAGTGCATTTGTGCAGAGGGGGCTCTGATTGCTGGATATTTACCTTCGAGGATTATCAAGATAGGATTATTACGATACGGGATTTTAAACGGACTGGACAAATCTGTAAACAGTTTTCCGTTGTCAGTTTTTTTTTTTGATTTATTATTTTTGATATATAGTGTAGTTTGATAATTAGTTTCTTCTTCATAATTAATAATCTATATAACTTACCTTGGTATTTTATAAATTTGCCTATTTTTTTTTTGTTAAATATTATTGAAATAATTCTATTATTTAAAACTCAATTTTATGTATTGTTGAGACGGTAATGTCCTTCGCATTTTCATCATTTACATTAATTTTGATTTCAATAGTCTGCAGCGTACGTAAGTGAATCATTTGCATTGAATAATTATCTCGTTAAATTTTTATAAACTAAGACCGCGGTCTAATTCGTGACTTATTTTGTGGAGACTAACTTATTTGAAAATCTACAATAAATCATCTGTCGGCTAGACTTGTAGACTTGGTTGACTTTTATGCGGGGTTTGCTCCCAAAGTGGTAATTCTTCAAAATAGTTCAAGCAAGTTTGCTATAAGTCTATTTGACAGGAGACTTATTGTGGACTTTTAAATAAGTCAGTATCCTCAAAATAAGTCATGAATTGGACCGCAGTCTAATTAGCGTCGAGTTTAATTTTCTTTTTATTTTGTGGTTACTAAAAGAACCATGAATATATAGGCAACCGTAAAAAGAGAGATCGCGGGTGACGTGTCATCAACACGGGCACTCTGGATAACGCCAATTTATTGTATTTTATTTTCTTTCAATCTTCCTTTTGTATTCATTCAGGACATGTATTTTTTGTAGAGTAGATCACTCAGTATTGATTATTGAGCATTGGGGTGTCGAACCCCTCCCCGGCCCTGAGCACCTCGATACAATGACAAGCATGTGTAACCACACCACAGTGTAACCGATAATATCTACGTTACAGACTATAACATTCTATCCCTAAAACATATTTATGAATGTCGTGGTTGAAGACTGGACATATTTTTGGAATATAGTAAAATGTAGAAGTGAACTGATTGATCTATTAGCCGAAACGAATTTGCAAAGTGTATAAACTGTAAGGGACAACATCCAACTGGACCCAGCCAACTATATATGTTGCGAAGCAAAGATGGAAATAAATAAAACATGCCAAGCGACTCAAAACAACAGCGGTATAAGAGAAAGGATATCAACTACAACTAAAGTGTCTGCACAGACAGAGCCCATAGAACCTGAGAGGAGATCTTCCCAGATAACGCAGCACTTAACTAATACTAACAAAGAAAATCCACTGGAAAGAATCTTACAAACTATAAAAACAATAAATCCACGCTCTATAAAAACGACAAAACCACAACGTGGTCTAGAAGATACGAACGAGGTTACATCAATTCTATACTAATTAAATGAACAGAACATTTAGAATTGTGATTAGTAACACGAATAAATTTTTTAAACTTAAAAAATCTGTATATGTCTTGTATCGGAAACTCATTTAACATTCCTGAAGCTAACAGAACCGATACAACAGAACATTACAAGATAGTATGGATAATTATAGGGTGTAGATAACTACAGCAGGCAAACTTTCAAATTTCAAAATGAAACTTTGCATACCGGTTAAGCCCATTTTGTACTAATTAATGCTCACGGGGAAAAAACCAAAGAAACTGGAAAAGAAAGTTTCAAATTTCGACTGAAAAACGAGAAAAATAACAAGCCTAATTTTAAAACTTTCGAAAGGCCACACACTGACGAAATTTGTACTTATAAATTTTCATTCTTAAATTGAGGAAAAACAAACTAGCGCCTAAAAGATACTATTAATCAACAAAATACAGAGGAATACCGTTCAATAATATTTTTGTTGAACACCCAATTAAAAAATAGAAATAAAATATTATAAAATCCAAGAATAGCAACTCAGATAGCATATTCCTATCAGGTATGTTTATTGCCACCCGAAAAATATAATGGCTGAATTTGTGCTAATCCAGAATTGGCCCAAATCCATTGAACAACAAGGACCGTTGAATTAACTGAATACTTTTTGTTAGAAGATCGTTCATTCAACGGTCTTTGTTGTTCAACGGTAATGAATATACCTGATAGGAATATGCTATCTGAGTTGCTTATTCTTAGAGTTTATAATATTTTATTTCTATTTTTTAATTTGCTGTTCAACAAAAATGTTATTGAACGGAGCCCCTTTTAGGGCAGTTAGTTTTTCCTTAATTTATGAATGAAAATTTATGAAAATGATACTTCTATGATAAGCATGTCAATGTAGGTAGGGGCCATTGGAAAGTTTTAAAATTGGGCATAAATTATTTCCGGCTTTTTTCAGAAATGGGGTTATGTTTGTTTCGTCTTTCAGGCGAAATTTTAAACTTTCTTTTCCCGTTTTTGCGACTCCTGGACTAGGTCTAATTTTTTCCGGTAAGCACTAATTAGCACCAATTGGGCTTAATCGGTATGCAAAATTTTATTTGGAAATTCGAAAGTTTCCCTGGTGCAGTTAATCACTAATAATACGGTAATTAAATGCTCCATTAAACAATTTTGAGCTTCACTCGTTCTTGACCAAACTTCAGGTCGTTTAATTTAAAACTAGCAAAACTGAAATTATACAAAGAAATTCTCTCTATTTGCCGCTTATTTGGAAAAGACTTTTCAACCGTTGCCGATACAAATAGCAAATGAAAATACAACAGTCGCAAACACGGAACTGACAACTGAAATCAATAATACGAGAGTAGTTTGATAAGTCATTTACTTTAAAATAAAATATATTTTTTTCCAGCAAAAGAGCGTTTCATTTTCAGCGATGACCTCTTCATTAGACCCAAATCTCTTACCGCCCAGCCACTTCTTTAGGTTTGGAAATAGGAAATACGTGCAGGGGCTAAATCTGGAGAATATGCTGGATAAGGTAGCAGTTCGTAGCCCAATTTATGGATTTTTGTCATGGTGACTTTACACATGTGCATTGCCTTGATGGAACAGCACATTTTTCTTCACGAAATGCGGTCTTTTTTGATGTGAATGACACCTCGTGTATCCCAAAAAACTGTGGTTATTACTTTATTTTGTTGGCTGGACTTGTGGGCTTGTACTAATACGACCCTAATGGAGCTCACTAAGCCACTTCTTTGCCAGTGAAATATAAGGTGCAGAGTCCACATAGTATTTATAAAGCCTTTGGTTGGTTTCGGTTACGCCAAAAACAATGTTAAATCACCGCACGATATGCTCTTTTTCTATTTTCGTTAAAATTCATGAGGTTGTCTTCTTTCAATGGCTGTAAAACACAAACTGATGCACACAATGACGTTTGCTTAAAATTTGACAGTACTGTGTTTATAGATGGCAATTGACGGTAGCAGTGTTGCATTTAAAGTTATTGCGCGGGAAATTTAAAAGTCACTGACTTATCAAACTGAACTGACTTAAATATCAAAAAAGCTCGAAATTATGACTTAATTACTGGGCAAATTGTGAAAGCCATTCTCGAAAAAGGGTTGTGTAAATTAGTTCAAATAATTAAGGTACTCTTCAGATCGAATTATGTTCCACATTAATGGATGTTTAATCCCACCACACCAATTTGGGTTTAGAGAAAATCATTATACAGTTATGAACAAGTTCACAGAATTACGAATGTCATTGAGGATGTACTTGAGAATACGAATGACATATCGGAAGCAACAAGCAATTTTCGAAATGCAGTTAATACTGTCAGCGACTAGACTAAAAAATGACACATCGTATTAAATAAAGGCAAAACAGTCAATTTCATAAATCAAAATGTAAACTGGATTTCCGTGGTTCCCAATTCAAATCAAATTCCATATGTAAATATAAAAACCTTAGCATTACCCGCGATGCTTAGCTTAGGTGGAAAAATCGCATCAAGAAGAAAAAAGAAGAGTTGAACATCATAGTAAAATCTAAATAAAGAAATGGGTAGAAATGCTCATGAGTAGAGATTCTGAGCTTTCAATAGACAACAAATTGCTTCTGTACAGGCAAATACTAAAACCAGTATGGACCTAGGCTATCCAACTTTGGGGCTGTGCAAAAAAAATACCTAATGTACAATTGGTACAATTCATACTTCATAAACACGTACAGCGGTTATCTCAGAAATCGCTGGAGCTGGGCAGTTTTGATTAGGATAAGAAATTATTGTAAAATGAGTAACCTGCAATTGGTTATATATGTACTTATCATAAACAGAGAACCTTATTTAAGATAGATACTAGATGATCTCTGAATCAGTTATAATATTGAATAAATAAATAAATAAAAAATATCTTATCATATCATTTGTGGTAGTCAATATTGAACACAATTTATACGCCTCTTCATTTTTAACAGTGTTTAAACTTATTATTTAAATAAATATTTAAAAGCTTACCCAGAAAATTTGTTCAATATTTCCTGAAAGCACAATGGTGAATCCTATACCTAATTTTTAAAATGAAACTTCCAAATCATCACAAAATCGTATTCTTAAAGCAGATTAACCCAATCTAAAATAAAACTGAATTATAAACACAAAATAAAAGTACCCTAGCATAAAATAACATTATGTACCTTCCTTTCAACAGAAGATTACATCCCTTCTAATCAGATCAACCATTTCAAAATAAAATGAAAAAAAAAAAAAAAAAAAAAATCGAATTTAAATTCTTAACCCTGAATACAAAATTTGTTTGCAAATCTACGGCAAAATTTATTTTATGTATTTTACAACATAAAAATCATAATAATAATAGGCAATGTAAAATATTTTAGTAATACAATTTCGAATATAATACCTTACGATAAATTACGTTCCGTGATGACATTTCCTTTGTTGTACGAGTATATGGCGGTAGTTGCTCCCGTAATATCATCATGCTATACTTCTTATATACTAAACTTTTGTTGGGCAACGTCTATACCATTTTTGGGGGCTGCTAGATACCTTAATATACGATACACAAATATTGGTATGGCTCATAAATTTGAATAAGTACAACGACAATTTTTTTTTGAGAATTTCGAAAATTAGAGAACAAAAAATATAAAATTAAATTAAATTTCACCCTCCTTCTGCGACATATTTGGGCGCAATATCAACCATAAATAATAACTTATACCTTTAACAATTCTTTTATTTAATAATAACCGACAACATCGTTATTATTAATAATAATAATATTTATATTTCAATAATATATTTTTAATTATTTATTTTAATAGCACAACATTTTAAAATATTACCGAGGGGAGGGTACCTAATATTATAATTTGGAGGGTTAGTCTTAACAAATTTGAAATACTTAGCGCGCATCATAAAATTTTTAATCTTTCAAAAATGTGTTACGCCGAGCACTAAATATAATATAAAATTATGTTAAATGCAATTACTTGCAAATGACGTTGTGTGTACGGTATAAGACATTTGCCTTAGACACGATTTTCCGTTATCCATGTCAAATGACTCATTCTTTTTAAATTATCTCGGAACCTTTATTTTTTTAAATAATGATTTTTCTCCCCTCATTATATTTTAACAATTTGCCTGCAGTTGAAATATAAGATGTTTTTGTAGACGTACAAAAGTAAGTGCATTGTGTTTAGGGTGTAAAATAATTTAATCAAATTTAATTGTTTTGTGAGGCTAAGATGTTAGAGGAATGTTTAATGTTTTGAGTGAACCGGGTATCACATTTAAATGATTAGAATTTATAAGTGAATTAATTATTGTTGTGTATTTTAAATAAAGAAGCGGAATTCTGTTATTATGATGGACGCATTTTTGTAATTAGCATTTAATTTAATTACGTTGGCGGCTTGGACGTTTGTGGCACTGAATTGAATGTTGAAAATTATTTTAAGACCATCCACTCAAATAAACAATATAAAAAGTTGGGTTTTTCATACTCTAGCCGGTTTGAATTCAAAGAACCTAATGTCCCCAATCGAATAAATCACGAAAAGAATTCACTAAGCGACATTTTTCGATTAGTGAGCACACCTTATGTAAGAAAAATGTTAAAGGGTTCTGAATATAAAATATAATTCAATTTAAAAAAATCGTTAAATATGATTTAAAAAAATTGTTACGAGTGGCATGAAGACAACCCACAGATTTCACCTAAACACACAAAGGCCTCTCTCACGGTGATTTTGCCGAATAGATCTCAGGATTTTTGGGTCGTCGGGAAGTTAAGGCTTGCGAATTCCTGCTCTAAAACTTGAGGAACGGGGATAAATTTAATAATAACTGGGTGTGCCCACCCAGGAACGACTGGATCTTCCCGAATAACAAGTATAATGTCGGCTAAAAAAACCTCTCCGAATAACCCATCGACCCCTAGAGGTTGATCTACGAAGCAGCATAAGAGGGTAGGGACGTTTCCCCAACAGACAAAGCCTCTATTCACTTGGTGGCAATCTCCTTGTGTTCTCAAACAAATAACACTCCGACAGCCGAACGGAAGACACATATTCTGGACTCGCCACTCCAACCCTGTGGATGTACTGCCAAGTGGATGATGGGGAGTGACAAGCCCAGCCTGCAAAAATGGAAACGACACGAAATGAGAATTCCCTATCTAAACATACCGACCCGAGAAGAAATTTAGTACTTCATTTTATTGTCCAAACAAAAAAAATGAAATGAGAAAAATGACATAAATAATAATAACCGATGAATGCCAAAGGGAATCGCAGTGCAATTTTTTATTCAAACAAAAAAAGAATTTCAAGAGAAAAGGACATGGTCGCGGAAACCAAAACGGAAATGAATTGGACAACACAAAAAATATGGTCGCCGAAAGAAAACAATATTGAGCGAAACCAAAGTGCAACCTGTGTTGCGCGCAAGACCACCGTAATTTGGTGATCGATTACAATATTAAATTTGATTTAAATTTGCAAAAAAATTAAAAAAAAAAATGAAATTGAAAAATAAAAATTTGAATTGAAATGTTAAGAAATTGAAAAACTAAATTAATTTTACCGAAATATAATAAAAAAAATAAAATAAAAAATTGTACCTTGGACCTCGGAAAGGTTGCGGCGCCTTTCTCCGAAATTGGCTGGGCGTCTCTTTGGTTTTGACCAAACATGCTGTTGGGCGTCTTCCCGCCGTAAACCATAATTTGGAATGGCTTCAACTGACCACCCGTAAATCGTAATTATCGTTCGGCGGCCTCCCGCCGTAAACCGCAAATAAAACCGTTGAGCGTTGGATCGTATTAAACCGTAATAAACTTTGGCTTTTGGCTCACCTTAACCTCAGATAATATTGTTGGGTGTCTTCGCCAAAAACCGCAAATTCAACCTTGCTAGGCTGCCGATTATTTAATCTTCTGTGACGGTACGTCCGCCGGAAAATTTTGCTTTCGTGGGCAACCGTGGAATATAATTGCGGTGTCCGTTATTAAATTGGCATCCGTTGATATGTCTTGTACCTGTTGTACTGTAGCATCTTCGTAATAACCAGGCTACTCACTTACAACCCTTGTGAGTTGCATTCACAATCAATATTGTCGGAATCGAAGCAAAAATGACGCAGCTCACTAGTTATCTTTCCGTTGAACACCGACTGTTGTCACTCACAAGAGAAAAAAAAAATTCAAATTGTACACTCACAAAAATCTTGAAACAAATTTTATTCATACCATACAAAAATTTTGAGTTTACATCATGAAATAAATTGATTAAATGCACAATAGCGTTTTATTTTAATTTATAAAGTTTTATTATGTTTCACATAAAAAATCCTGTTTCCCAATTAAAAACTAAACTCACAATTTTATTTTTCATTGCCAAAAACAAAGCTTGACTCTATTTTTCCAGGCTTTTTTTTATTTTTAATACAACACTCGATTTTATTCCTAAATTCCAAATTAAAATATCAAAATTCTCACGCCTTCTAAAAACTTAGAAGAATATTTTTTTGTTTTCGAACGCGTCTCTTGCGCACTCTCTCACACCGCACATCTATCGTACGTACCAAAACAAGAAACCACAAGAAAAATATTCCTCTATACTTTAGTCGTTTGTACACACGCACAAGGTACACCTTGGTCTCGTACTGAAATAAATCGACGTTTATATAATACAATGGGTGAAGTGAATGAAAAAAAGTAAATACTTTTTTCAAGTAAATACTACCGAGTTAATGAATAAAACTTACTAGCAACGTTTAAAGCAAGTACTTACTAATTTAACTAAAAATTTCCCAGAATTTACTTAAAATTATGTGAATAAAGACTACCTTCTACTTTTACATGACATTTCAACACTTGAAAAATGCAAGTAAAGTAGATAGCAACTTTTAATGGTAAAAATGAGTAATTTATTAAGAATTAGAATTAATTTAAAGCAAAAGGAAAAGCAAATTCTCATACTATGACATATGACAGCCAAAACCTGATTGTTTCCACTTTCAAAACTAGAAATGAAAAGGTCACTGAAGCATTCTATATCGTTAGTTATCGTATTACACTGGAAGGAGAAGCTCGTACAATAGCCTAGACATTGGTCAAACCTTGTGCAGCCGATATAGCTAAATGAAGGTTCGATGAAAAGGCGGCAAAAGAAATCATTAATGTACCGCTATCCACTGGCATGGTAGCTCATCGAATTAAAGATTTAACAGCTAACCTGAGTCTCAATTGAAATTTGGCCTGCAAAATTATAAGTTTTCTCTGCAAATTGACGAGAGCACAGCTGGACTTGCAATCTTGCTTGTTCTGTCGCATATCAGCAAATTAATTTGCTTCAAGAGGATCATTTTTTGTATGAACCATTGCCAAATAATACAACTGGTGGCGAAATATTTAATGTCGTGAATGATTTTTTAATACTAATGGTTTAGATTGGAAAAACTGTGTTGATATCTGCACGGATGGTGCAGAGGCAAGGGTAGGAGAAACAGCTGGCGCTGTTGCTAAAATCAAGAAATGAGCAACAAGCTGCATCAGCAGCCATTGCATTCGAAACCTCCTAGCACTTGCAGTATTTATTAAAATACCAATGTCTTTGAAACATGTCCTTGATGAGTCTGTAAAGATCTTAAATTTCTACTAGATTGTTGTCACGAGGGAAAGTTCTTGTTCGACTATTCGAGCTCCGTTCCGAATTGGGCACTTTTTTCATGGTAAACAGAATGGATTTACAAGAAAGGCTAACAGTGGTTGTTTCGACTTGGATACCTCGCCGATATATTCTCAAAGCTAAACAAAGTGAATTTGTTTGTCACTTCACGGAAAACATGTAACAGTGTTCACATCCAATGATGAGATTCAAGCCTTTAACAAAAAATTGGAGTTTTGGATTATTTGCATTCGCGCTTGTGAGCTAGATAGCAATTCCCAACACTTAAAGATTTTTTCGATGAAATTAATGGGGACATTAAAGAAAGTGACTATTTTATGCTATGTGATAAAATTCTTCAACATTTGGATGATATTCTTAACTCAGTTAAACAGTATTTTCTAGATGAGCAGAATGAAAAGCTTGAAAATTACACAAAGATTCGAACTGGTTCCTTGTAAATTATTAAGTCTTTGGAGAGCTCCGCAGCTCAAAAAATTTGAGAACCGCTGGTTTAGACAGAAAATAGGTATATTAGAAAATATGTATCGGTTTCCCAAATGAAACGCGAGGGAGTAAAATAAACAAAAAATAAAAAATGGAAATACTTTTACGCTTTTTGAGTGATACGGGTTTTCAAGAAGGAGTAGGCGAAGAGGTGGGGTTCATAGAACTTTAGACTAAATATTTCCTCAAGTGCTAGATAACGTGATTGCAAAATCACATGAATTATACTAAAAATAGATCGAGAAATGATTCCCGCTAAAGATTCATGGTTGAAAATGTTTAAGATTCCGATCGTTATTGGGACCCTCGATTACACGCACGTTGAGATTTTGAATCATCGATTATTTTCACCATCGCCTCTTCCTTTGCCTTTTTTATGTTCGGAAACTGTGATTTACTTAGCAGAATTTAATTGTTTTTAGGACGCATTTCTCTTTTACAAAATCCACTTCGAATTTTTATACATATGCAATTTTTTTTATAGGTATATGCAAATTTTCACTATATTTGTAATGTAATGAATACTACGCGGTCGTGTATGTAACTGTGGGATTCTCGCAATACTTTGCATCTGAAATTTGATGAAACGCCGAACCCGCAGACTACGCCCGTATCCATTGACAGAAAAGAAGTCCATCATAGTTATTCCGAATAGCAGCCATTGACCCGCTAGCTGGAATCGGTGATGGGCGTGGGGTTTTTCGGACTATAATGGACATGACTAGCTGCTGTACTTTTAGCGACGATGGAACACGACTGAAACCACAGTTAAAGAAATCATTCACCCCATTTCCCCGAAATTAAAGAAATTATTTCATTAGTTTAATTACTTGTAACATTTTATTGACTCTATGAATAGTTAATAATAAAAAAAAAAAAATGTTTTAGAAATGGTTACATAATACAATCTCTAGAGGTCTATTCTTTATGACGTTATTGTACTGTTCCCGATAATACAGAATAGATTAGTTTAATAATAGTGAAGTTAATGTTATACACAAAACTGAATAATACGAAGTGATATTAATTTAAAAAACACCGTGAGAACTATCCGTTACTGTAAATGCGTTACTACCGATCGAGATCCGTGAAAATCGCTCGTTTCCAACACAATATATTAAGTACACTGTAAATATTGTAAATAAATTTGTAAAAAGACTTACCATATACCGTCTTGTTGAAGCGCTTCCCCAAGTTCAGCTATTGGTTCTGCTGGTTCTAAATAATTTGTGTTATCAATAATATATAGGGTTGGCAATTAGTAAATTTTCACGTAATTTTTCTTGGGTTTTTTCTTGTATATCGGAAATTGATATCACTTTTACAACTCTTGAATACTTCTATTTAAATATTAACACACAATCACAACAGGCGAAATTATCGGAAAACAAAAATTAATGCACATGAATTTAATTACAAATAATCTAATTATGAAATTTATATTAATAGCCCGCGAATTTGACTTTTAATTATAGCACTTATTTAACTTTATGAAGACCTTGGTACCGATGGTATCGTACTGCATAAAATGGCAGACATATATATAATTTTCCACGGGCGTTGCCTTTCACTTATTCGCCCACGAGCTAACCGTTTTGGAATAAACTGGATATTAATCGAATGGTGAAATATGATGGTATCAGCAGGCGTACCAGATGATTATCCCGAGTGAGGCAGCAATGTTTCCGCCCAATAAAGACAAAAGCGTCTTATCCACAATTCGCGGGTTTTGGTTCACTATTATACGCATGGGTAAAATAATATTCATAAATTAATTGTTAGTTGAACCAACACTGAAATTAAATAATTACCTGCAGTATATACGATATTAGGAATATTAGATTATCTTCAAGGGACGGCCTCGGTTGACACGATACAATATGTCGGTCTTCTTTTCCGTTTCCTATAAGTGTCACTTGATGTTTACCACAACTAATTTATGTTGTATAACTTTGGACAGATTCGAGCGGACTGATTTAAACATACATTTTACGAAAATTAAACAGTTGTCAATTGGCATGATTAAAGAAGATACCACCACTCATTAGTATACCTATACAACCCCAGTGTATATACAATCTATGTATACTCACCGATCGAGGGGAAATTATGCAATACAATATTAGCGTAGCTTAGTTTGTACTACAAATGTTAAGCTGCCGGTGTATGCGTCGTGTGAACGGGAATAGAAATTTGTATTGTATATACTTTGTAATTTGTATATACTCTATATACCTCTATAGGTATAATTTATATTACAAAAGGCTGGCATACACATTGAGGTGGGATTACGAAATTGGAGTGCGTTAATGTATCGCAAATTTCAGCAGGGTTTAGTCACAAAATATCATTAGGGCGTTTCATCTAAGACGTGTTTTAACGGAAAAGGTGCTTAACTGAACTTGTTCGTTACAGTAATAATAATAATAATAAAAAGTATGTTGTACTGGAATGTCACTTCAATCACAATATTTTTGAGATTAAATTTCTTCAAAGTAAATACTAGGACAACTTTAAGTATTAAAATGTCTCAAAAGTAAATACTTTGAATACTTCCCAGTTGATACTTTCAAGTAAAAGTAAAAGATTATTCACACAAATCTGGTTATTTACTTTTAGAAAGGAAAAAACTTTGAAGTAAATACTTTTTTTATTCACTTCGCCCAATGCGTGGAGTCGTAACAAAATTTAATAATCATAATGACAAATCAAAGATTAAAAAATCTATAAACAAATTTTAAAAATTTGTGCGTCGCTAGTATTAAAAGCCATTGAACTTGAAAACCCAAAAAGACCATAGATTTATACATAGATAGTGTAACAAATTTTACGTTCATATTATTCACTCGGTTTAGATTTGGTTTATTTTAGACCATGGCTTGAATCGTGTTAGATCAATTTTTCCTGAAATTTTATATTAACCACTTGGTTTAAAAAACTTATAAACATTTTCATTGGTTTAATCCATGTTTTCATACGACTCACTCTTTTTTTAAAACAACCAGTGCAATCGTGTTGTGAATTGATTGAAGGTAAGTTTATCATTCGATTTAGTCATTTTCGTGCCCTTTTGTTGTGCATGGACACAATGAGAGAAAAAAAAGGCACTCTATTTACTGTCATAACTCTGAAATATGGGTGTATTACGTGAAATTGACGACATTATAATGTTCTCCACGTCGTCATCAGAGGGAGAAATTGTTGCACGACTAGTGTGACGTCCTTACCGCACAAAAATATACGGATCCAAATGTTATATGCAAAAATTTTCTTATTCGATTTCTTCAGTTCACGTGAGTTGACCGCAGAACACAAATTGCTCGCTGTACTCCGCTTTATTCTGTATGCTGGCCTGAGGCCTTTGAGTAAACACAAATAATGTCAATACTCTGCCCGCTCATTATTATTGTTTGAGCGTTTGGCAAACGCAGCAGCATTTGCGGCGTTAGCTGTTTTTCCCCGGTCCATCGGTGCCATCGATTGCACACACATTAAAATCAGTTCACCTGGTAGAGATATTGTGAGTGTTTTCAATTTAATATAATTTTGTTTCCTTTATTCACACATTCACTTCATCTTATATTTGTTTAGTTATTTGCAGAGCGAGACATTCCGAAATCCTCACGGATATTTCTCGCTGAACGTCCAAATAATATCAGATGCCCATTTGCGGATCCGAAACGTCGTCGCTCGCTGACCTGGGTCGTCTCATGACTCGACACATCCTGTGCATTCCTTCGTCCATCAACAACTCGAAGCTGGAGAATTTGGGGAGTATGTGATCGTTGGCGATGGTTTTTATAACAATAATATTTTTTATCAGTTTATTTTTATTGTGTTTTCTTTTTGTATACTCACTACAGGCAACGTCGTCGATCGCTCATTTGGGCTGCTGAAACGAAGCTTCCCGATTCTCATGTCGAGCATGCCGCTGCTGTGATTGAACTGGATCGAAAAACTTATATACGTGTGCTGTATGCTGCACAATATCTACATCGACATGGGTGACATAGACGTGGACGGTTTGAGGGAATACGCCGCCACAAGCAAGTGCCGTACAAATGCAGCATCGATTCTCAATTCGTCTGCTGCTGACTGCTCGAGCCAAAATTGCCATCTCTTGTGGTTTAGTCATTGGCGGATGACAATCGGCTGTATGATGATCGATGGACGTTTCCTTCTTCATTAAAAAAATTGACAGATCGTTTTTCACGTTGTTGTTTTTGTTGAGGAGCAGTATGGAAATCCGCATTCACATCAACTTCCTCTTCCACATATTCAATTATGACGTCGGTCAAATATAGTGAGGTTTCAGCATTCGCAGATTTTCCATCATTTTGACGATTCTGATCTGGATAGTTAACAATAAAAATCGATTAATTGTAAATACTGTGTTTCTACTGTAATGTGGTCAGTGTCACATCCCACAATTGGGATTACTTCCGTTTGATCACCAACTCTTCCCGTTTGATTGTTAATTCCTTTTTCTTCATTACGGCGATGATTTTCCTCAGCTATATTACGTCAGCTTTCGATTCATGGTATTCATCACGAGGCACTTCTGATGTGTCCGAGCTGCCCGATAGGTGGGAGAGTTGCCCATTCATGTAATGCTTTCGTTGACTTTGTTGTATTTGGGTGGCAAAGTATTGGGTCGATGATGTCGTATCAACTGTTCGACTGACAGTCGTATTCGATGAAAATGCAAGTGTAGAGTTCGATTGAACTTCAAGTGCGGAGTTCGTTTGAATTTCATGTTCGGGAATCCATTGCACTGCATCCCTCAAAGAAAACGACACAGCGAATTCAATGCCAGTGGCGCACTCGATATAATCGCTCTCCAAGGCGATGATGTTGCCGTTGATTCTGGTTCACTGGCATTGTTTAAATCATCATCCACGTTTGACGACAGTGCTATGTCCTCAACTTTACCTGAAGAGATGCCGCTTAGTCTTTCATGGCCTCCCAAATATCAAAATACACTAATGGAACTTTGATCGCGGTCCCAGAGCACCCCTCTAGTGGCCATTGTGCATGCCACTGTGTTCTGAGCTAATTTTTGCACGTCATTTTTGATGTTGTTTGTCCGCTCTTTCAACACACTTGCGTCTTGCTGCTCGACGCAGGGCGAAGCACTTAACACAGCCCGCCAAACGGCATCACTCGACGATACCAAACGACACAACAAAATTGTTTCGAGTTGCGTGAACCGCTTGGAGCGTGACTGTTTTGATGGCACAATCTATCATTGGCTTCTCCACATTCACTCCTTTTTTGATTTTTCGGTTCGTTATTGCATCCCTTTCGTCACCTGCATTTTTGTACATGCCAACAAACCATGCAACAGTGAAAATGTTTACGAATTCTTAAGATTTTGTGACATAGCAACCTATACGTAAAGCAATAAACAAAAGCTGTCTTGTCACGACAAGATACCTAAATGCACAGTGGTTAAAGCTTTGGTCTTTGGATCGGGAGGTACCGGGTTCGAATCCCGATAAGGGCAGGATGTAAAGTGAAATTTCATCAACAGATTTCCATCTTTGGTGAAATGTAACACATCTATGACCCGGTCAACTTTGAAAAAATGTTAAAAATATGTTGATGCGGATCGTCTGGATGTCCAATTTTGGCCCGTTAATTATAATGAAAAGGTCGAAAATGGAAATTCTGTGTAGATTCCTTGAGATTTTGGTACATAGACATTTACATAGTACAATAGATGAAATCTGTCAAATTTTGAGAAAACACGCCACATGTCTATGCGGATCGTCATTTTGGATCGTTCGTTTTATCATAACAACGCAAAATTTTGTAATGTGAACTTCTGTGGAAAAAATCCTAGTTTTGCAAATTGTCAAAATACCCCGTCTTAAGTACTTTAAACCTGCACCGACCAAATTAACCTGCAGCGACCAAATTTAATTAACCGCCACCAGATATTGGGTCAAATGTTACGCCATGTAACTTGTGGAGGGCCATTCAAATGTATCCACGTGTGTAAACAAAATTTTTTGTGTCAAGCTAGATGGAATTAGCTTCGTAATTTAAAAGCTTCAAATATGAAATTTCAAGGTTGTTTTTACCACCTATAATAAATTTTTACATCGGCGGTCTGTGTAATAATTTATTATAAATGGTAAAATCGACCTTTAAATTACATTTTAGAAGCCTTTACACTCTGAGGTCAATTCCGTCTA
The DNA here is from genome assembly GCA_947310385.1 of Nephrotoma appendiculata. NCBI lineage: Eukaryota > Metazoa > Arthropoda > Insecta > Diptera > Tipulidae > Nephrotoma > Nephrotoma appendiculata. The sequence goes on along the minus strand of OX371225.1, from coordinate 268,248,097 downwards.
ACCCGACACAAAAATTATTTATTACCCACCGGAATAAGGTTGGTTTTCCCTTCAATAGGCTTATGAAGTAACATTTAATCCAATAGTGGCGGTTTAGTGTAATAAAATCTTAAATGTGACAAAACCAACCTTTATATCGCAATTTGAAACCTATACAATATCTTCTGATGATAATTCCGTCTTATAACACACAAAAATAATTTATTACACTCCAGGATAATAGTGAACTACACTGTACAAGACTGCGAGAGTAATATTTGGTCCATAATCTGGTGACAGTCTGGTGTAAAAAATTATTAAATTTGGATAAACTGACGTTTTTGAAGTAAATACTCGTTTTGTAGTGAAATTTATTTCTCGGCAAGTTATAGGGGTGGTCTTGAACTAGCTAATTCAATGTAATTAGTTTGTAATAAATAATGGTCCAAGTACCACCTCCATATCATAGTTACATCAAATGTAACAGTTTTGGCGGTGCAGGTTTAATTGTAAGCAAAACCGACCGAGTGTAGCCTTAACAGAAATCGAGAGTCCAATTTCTAAAAATTCTCCACATGTCTCTGCAGATCATCAAGGTGCCTCATTTTGGCGTCAATTTCTCATAATTAGAAGGCTATAGTTATATAATATATATTCTGTTTTTTATAATGCCTAAGGTGAAACTTGTCCTATTCCGAGATAATTTTGTACAAGTGGCGCAGTGGTTAAAGCTTCGGCTCTTGGACCGGGAGATACTGGATTCGAATCCCACCAGAGGCAAGACATAAAGCAAATATTTTTCAACGATTACGATCGGTGATGTTAATAAACACAACTTAGACCCTCTATTGAAATGCAGAATTCAGAGCCGACCCACCGTCCATGTCAGTGTGCATGTTCACATGGAACTTGCAACATGCAGATGGTATACTGTGAATGGTTGAGTAGATGCATTGAGTGGGTGAGTGCGTGACTAGAAAGGGGAGTATTAATTAACCTTAAAAGGACATTAAATCTATTGGATGATTAATACTTTCTTTTCTTAAAAAAAAAAAAAAAAAATACTCTATACATGTCTGTGCGGATCTTAAGGATGGTTCACCTTGGCCCATTTGTCTATCATGATTATAATGAAAAAACCAAAAATGGAAATTTTATGGAGGGAATCCTGCAGATTTTGGCACATAGCCAATTAACTTCGGAAAATACAGCCACATATTTGTACGGATCGTCAGAATGCCCTATTTTATATTGAAAAAGTCCGTAAAATAAATTCTGTGGAGCATTTCCTTGAGAATTTGGGGGCAAATAGTCAATTAGAAAGTGCAATAGAAGAAAGCTGTCCAATTTCGCAAAATTACGCCTCGTGTCCAAGCGAAAGTCAGGATGTCTCACCTTGGTTCATTCATTTTGTCCATATTATAAATAAAAATGCCGAAAATTGAAATCCTGTGGAGCGAATTCTAGAAATTTTGCTGTGGTACTTCGGGAAATTATACCACATGTCAATGCAAATCGTCAGGGTGGCTCATTGTTGCTCCATGTTGACACATTCATTTTTTATTATTACATATATTGAAAAACTCCATATGTCTATGATATTGGAGATACAATTAAGTTTTGAGGTTTTTGTTAACTTCGAAGCTTTATTCAGAGAAATTGGTACAATGTATTTTATTCAAAGTATTGTCCACTTGAAATCCTCAATAACGGGTGAGAGACAACTTTTGTGAATTCCAGAAGGAGAAAAGTAATTGATACTAGGTTTGTGCACTATGTCCATTATTGATTTGGTATTCAACTGGAAATTGATTAATGATATTCGTTCCTAAGGCCGCAGATGTATCTCGTTAATATAAAACTTAAAAAATCACCTCTTAAACCTTGCCGAAATAAGAAGCTAATAAGCTTTCGGAAAATTTTGGCCTCTCATTACCAAACCAAATACTCATAATAATGCTTTTTAGTGTTCTACTTTTAAACAACTACCACGAAACTTAAGAATAGAACCAAAATATTGAACCCTCAAAATGATTGGGATTTATTCTTAGCACCACAAATAGAAAATAAAAAAATTTAAGCTCCGCTGGTAGGGCCTTTTGAGTTAGCTTCTGTGTTGAAATTAAAAATCTTTTTGGCATCGTTAGACTTAATAGGTCTCTGTCTAGGATACAATTGATTCTTGCCGATCGCGCATGTACTGCGACCCCCTGATGAAGGGCAGGCCTCCTCCTCGGTTGAAACTTCATTACCTGTGAGTCTGTCGATTCCGGAGGACCCAACCGCACTCTTTCTCAACTGGCAATCTTTCTGAATGGGACTTACCCCACAGGCTACTCAGTTTCAAAGCCTTGCGCTGTAGTATTTTATCCTTTCCGCCGTATAAGGCACGGCATTATGTTAGGATCGTTCTTGCTGAATTACAACACGGATTTCTTCTTATTTGGGATTACTTACTCCAAAAGCTTGCATTGCATGGCAGTGGCCTTAAGGATGGCATACCTATTAAATAGTTAGTCTCAACCTTTTCCAAAGCTCTTGAGGGAATTGTTGACAGATTTATCAGGTATCACTTTTTATCTAATTTTCCAATCTGTAGCATGCAGAATACATACAGAGCTGCCAAGTCGTGCTGGATTCTCCGTCTCCGTTAAAGTCTCCAAAAGTTGCACTAGGCGAAGTGTTTTGTCACCTTTATTGTGGTTCTTGGTCATTGATGACTTACTTGTTAAACTACATCAATCTAGCTTTATTGTCTAGAGCTACGCTGATGATCTGGTCATCACTGTTTCATATAATAATAATTCATCTAAGACCAGTTTGCTGGTTTTTACTAGACTAAAAAATATTGGTGAACTGTCTGTCTTTCCTCTTTTTGGGGAAACGAACACCAGATCAGATACATTCAAACATCTTGGCGTTATCTTTGACAGTATAAATTTTTGTGGAGGCTTCACTTTGAAAGTTAACTTCCATAGCCACTACTTCTTTGGCAATGTAGAGAAGCATTGAAGAAGTTTTGAGGTTTGACTTACAAAATGCTGAAGATTACAAATCGTGGTTTGGTGGCCCATGGTATAATCGAGTCCCACTTTAGCAAATATTAACAGTCTACAGGGTGTTGCATGGTAGGGCTAAAACCGGTGTTATGTCCTTGACTCCGATACTCGCTTTTCGAACCATTTTGATCCTACCTCTGCTACAGTCTTTCAGATTAAGGTTCGTTGGGGGAACATCCTAATTTTCAGTGCAAGGCATAGACAAATTTTTAATCTCTTCAGATCTTCTAAGGCCTTTGGTTGTCTCAAGTCTTCAATTTCAACTTTTCTTCGCAGATAACTCTCCTCTCAATGAATAAGTTACGGGTTTTGGTACAATGAATAAGTTACGGGTTGAATAAGTCAAGTTTACCTACTGAGTTCCTCTTGATCTAAGATCATATGGCAACCTGGGTTCAACATCCACGGTGTTCCACGCTGAGTTGAGTTCTCCCCAAAGTATCATTTTTAGTACAGACAGTAAAGCTGTGTTCTTGCATTGCGGAATTATGGGACCACTTCCAAACTAGCTAAGAACTGTAACCATTTTATTAGACGCACATGTTACAGCAATGCTGTCAAAGTCATGTGGGTGCCGGCTCATTGTGATATTGAGGGAAATTTAGTGGCCGATTATTTAGGATGGGTTCGCGTCCAGATTTCACCGGAACCGTCCATATACTTCAGCTTTCGGTCCAAGTACCGAAGCTTAAACACTGTACCACTTGTCCGGAAATTGAGGTTAACTAAATATGCTCCGTCTCTGAATATAGATCTGAAGGTCTTTTCAAACTATATTTACAAAGCATGGGCGTGGCTTTGCTCGTGGAGCCTTGTGCGATGACTCTTTTGAAGAGGTCGACGACAGCAGTCACAGTTTTAATATTTTCGTTACAATAAATCTGCATTATCGACGTCAGCTTTCTATTTGTATACATACCTCCTTCATCTCTGGAATATTAATGAACTACGCGTTCTACACAATACCGCATTATTCTTCATACTCACATTTTAAAATACTTACCTGTTCCAATATTATTTACTTAATCTCATAATAACAGCAATGCCACAAAATATCGAATTGAAACAAAGTTTCGAAAAATTAATAAATTTTATGTCACAAACCAAACACAATTTACATAATTTATATTCAAAATAATATATCTGAAAAGTAACCAAAATTTACAAAATAAATGTAAATTAGTTTCAATAAAAAATTAATTTGTTTTACCTAAAATAATAATTATTGTATTCTTACACACAAAATCCAATTTTTTATACGTGCAGTCGCTTTTTGTCGGTATTCCATTTTATTTGACTTTTTTGGTAAATTTATAAAAATTAAATTTATTTTCCTTATAATTTAATTAATTTTTTTTAATTATTATAAATTTTCACAGTAAAATTTAATCTCATTTACAGGGCTGTGTATGGCGGAATACTGATGGTTGATAATAATTTAATTGTTATTTTTCCTCTCCATACCGTTAAATTTCGAAATTAAATTTTTTTTTTATCTGAAAATAAAATAAATAAAATATGTTAATTATTTATAATCGATGCAAATTTATTTTGTTTTTTTGTTTTGTTGTTTGTTAAATTTTAATTTGTATTTTTAATTTTTTCGGTTCGAAATCAATTTGTATTGTAAATGGAATGAAAATAGTATTTTATTATGGCAGAGAATAATTTTGAATTTTTCGTTTTTTTTATTTTTTTTGTCTTAATAAAATTAATTTTAATTTATTTAATTGTTTATTGATTTAGCTTATAAGCTTGGGTCTTTTCGTTTATATTTTAATACGGTATGTTGTATTTGCGTGCATATTTAAATAGGATTGCGAGGAAATTAATTTAAATAAATTGTTCGGTATTTGGCTTGTTGGAATTAAGGTAATTTGAGATGAAAATAAAAATTAACTTTTGATATTGATGTAGGTAGACAGGATTGTGATATATGTATTAGAACAGGGTGGTTCGTTGGCACGAGGAATGTACGCACGGTTCACTGAAACTACTAAAAATAACAACATTTATTTAAAAGTTGAACATTAAATACAAATACAAAATCGCTGAATGCGACAACAAACGATTGGTATGCAATTTCAAAACACTGTATACAACAGGGATGATATTGCTATAATCTTAAAATTACAGAAAAGTTTAAGAAACAGAGTACTGAATCTAATTTGAACGTTCTTTCCGCACATTTACCTACCTCATCAATAATTGACTTCAAGGCAGCAAATACCTTGTTAAAGTTAGCCGAAAGTTGCCAGCCGAAAAAAATATGATAATGCAGATTGTGTCTTGCGTATGATAGCCGAACATAAAAATTCAACTACGTTGATCAATATATATTCAGCCGAAAGTTGCCAGCCGATATTAAAGAAAAATATTTTTTCCTTCATTTTATTTACTTCTTTAAGTTGATATTAAAATAAAAGTTTTAGTTTATACTATGTTATGTCTACTCCAGACCAATTGAGAAACATTTTTGAGGGGGATACGGGGGTGCAATTTGACAAGATTTCCATAGTTCAATTTCTGCAAAATTCGTTGAATGGCCTGGCGCTCTTATTTAATTTAAATTCGCATTGATGCCACTATGGTCATTTAATAGACCCTAATGCCTGTTATCGACAGTCCAATTTTGAAGAAAATTTAGGTTAAACAAGAGCGAATTTAGGTTAAACAAGAGCGCTGGGCCATCCAATGAATTTTTCAATGAAAATTTTGTCAAATTACACCCCGTATATCAGAATTTCGTTAACCAGTTTCATTAACCGGTTAATTTCGTTTCGTAAACGGGGGTGCAATTTCGCTAATTCAATATGTGTCCACAGTAAGACCGAAGTTGATCAACATGATGGCCTATCTAGTGACCATAGTGGCATCAATGACAAGGCACGCTAATCTAGAAAGACAGGAAATTCAATGCATTTTCGATATACTGAATTAGCGAAATTTTGATAAATTACACCCCTGTAAAACCCTTCAGAATTTTTTCCTAATTAAGCCGAAGTTGACCAACATTATGACATATCAAATTGCCATAGTGGTATCCCCACCATACATTATGCTCATTTGAAGCACGGTTATTTGATGTATTTATCTACTTTCGGATGAGAAAGCGAAGACACTATCTGCATTTTTCGGTTGGAAACTTTCAGCCAACTTTAATAGTATGCAGCAGATTTCAAGACAAATTCAATGTCTGTTTTGATGCTCATTTTAAACATATTCCTCTTTGAATTAAAATATGTTTCTTTGGATAAATCTTGACGAGGGGATGCCAATTCACAACACAATAATTGTAAATCCTTTGTGATTGTTAGGACAAATCTCAGCCAATTTCACTTCAAAGTGTGACAAAATTTTCCGGAGAATTCTGACGCACGTAACATAAATTCGACTTTAGCGTTAAATCAAAAAGTAAAAAATTGTCGATATTTCTATGTAATTTCGCCACGCTAACAAGAATAATCCTAATCAATATATTTAGTGATCGTACAGACCAAGGTACCGGGGGTTTGTATCCAATTCAACAGACTCTAATGCGAATTTAAAAATTAATATTTAATGAAAAAAACATTTTTAATGGTACATTTTGGCATTCACCCCCTCCCTCAAGCATTACAAGTATTTAATTAATCAGGATTTAAAAATATTTTCAAATTTATTAGATTAAAAGTATTCAAATTTACTATGATGGATGTAGACTGATGTATAAATGCAACTTCTATAATGTTTTAAGAGCAATGGTCAATCTCCTACAAAATTTTCGCAATTCATTTTTCTCGACCAAGGTTCGACGCCGTTTCATTTTATGAGATGGCATTGAAATCTTTTGTATTTCAAAATTGTAAAAATTCCGGAAATATATTATAATTATTTTGTTGTATACAGGGGCAAGATTATGAAATTCGACCGGAAAAATGAATTGTTAGAAAATATTTCAATGGACAAACCCAAAAAAAAATATTGAAAAATGGTCAAAGTTGGCGTAGATATTTTGTATGAAAACTCAAACAAATGAAAGTTTAACATAAAAATTGTATTCGACAACTATTTCATAATCGAGCAGTTTTAAACGGAAATTTTGTACTGGTAAAAAATGAATTTCGAAAATCTTGTAGGAGATTGGCCATGCTCTTCAAATATTAAAAAAATTGCATTTATATAGTACATCAGTCTGCATCCATCATGGTAAATTTGAATACTTCTAATCAATAAATTTGAAAATATTTCTAAATACGTTTAAATTTTCCGGTCGTATTTCATGATTCCGCCCCAGTTAAACTTGAAGCAAATTTTCCGAGAATAAACAAATTTCAATTATAGATATTACACTAACAACTTTTAGGTCCATCTAACGTTTGCAATTTAATTTGGCTCTAATTCTGAGTAACGATCGCCATTAACTGTAAGGATAATTTTCGTAAAAAATGGAGCAATGATGCCGCTTGTCCAAAATCCACATCAAACACTCACTCGTTGTGGATGCATCGGCTACTCTATGGCTACATGTGGATTTTCTGAGCCACAAATGCGACAATTTTGCTTGTTGACGTAACCTCCAAGGTGAAAATGAGCTTAATCGGAAAAAAATGTTTTTTCGGTAAAAATGCTCACTTTCTTGTAAGCGTTCCACAGCCTAATAAGCGAACCAAAAAGTTGCGGATGGTCATTTTGTCTCAGCTTATGCACTAATTGAGCTTTTTGCACCTTTATACCAAGGTTTTTGGTCAAAATTCTCATTAGAGAACTGCGTGAAATATTCAATTCTTGAACACGAATTGATGATGATAGATGCTCAGACGCATTCTGAGCAACAGCTTCAATGTTCTCGGCTGTACGCGCTGTTAATGCACGTGTACGTGTTGGTTTATCCAATAAAAATCTGGTTTCACGAACTCGCTTCACAAATTCATCCACAAATTGCCTTGTAGGCATTTCATTTCTACTGAATTTCCCACGTAAATTTCTTACAGTTTGTGTAGAAGACTCACAACACCAATTTGAGAGATAGTTTTCAATATTTCCCAATTTTGTTTATGCGTAAAGTGAACCATTTCGTAAATTTCAAACATTATACTAATTTTCTGTCATAACACGAATGATATAAGTGTTGCCACCCTCGAAATAACCGGTAGTTGAAATTGCAAATATGTATATACTAGATGGATGGGCCATTACTAGACGAAATCCAAAGGATTGCATTTATAATTTTTGAATTTTGTAAAATGTGCTGAAAATGGCACGAAAGTATCTAAGTACCTTTTATACAGCCATGAGTATCGAAAAAAATACTATTGGCGATTTTCATCGACTGGGACGATAATTGTCAAATCCATTGTTTTGACAGTTTTGATCCCCATTGTTTCATAGCAGACTGCGATTTGCGATTTATTCACCAGATGTCAGCTACTTTGTTGGAAATCACGAATAGTACCCAGTATGCAACTTTTCCACTGTGTGGAAAAAATTGTTTTAATTCCATACTAATTTCCGTACTAGAAAATAGCAAAGACACAAAAATATTGATTTTGGAGAAGAAATATTTTCTTTCTCTTTCTATAATTTTTTTTGTTGTATCTCCAGTTTCTTGTGACAATTTGGCGGAGAAGTACGCGAGTTTTCAACGAAATTCAACCTTCTTTCCTATTTGTTTTTTTCTCTTTTTAGTTGGGATGTACACCGACACTGGAATTTTTGTAACCCCTTTCTTTGGCGGGTAGTACGGATTTCCGTGTGCTCAACATGGATCTTTTCATAGAAAGAGTGTGGCACGCAATGTAAACGAAATTCTGTCGGCATTGCATATTGGGTATCGGCAATATCATCCCTGGTATACGATAGTATTGCAATGACATCAAAGATGGTCCGTCGTCATATAAATGATCCAGAAAAAGTGTGTGACAACCGAATAAAACTAGATTTTGTTTCAGTGTTTATCAAACTAGAAAAAATGGTTAATGGATTATTTTTATTGGAAATCTACCTATGTTGGTTTTTGGAAAATTGGAGAACCAATATCACGAGCTACCGCCATTCGGAATACTTAAAACTAAAATTTATTTTCACATTTCAATAAAAATTTAAAGTTATAATAATTTAAAGTTTTTTTATTCTGTTAATATATTTTAATTAATGAAGTAAGAGAATCTTAAGAGCTACCTGTCAAAAATAAAAACTTAAAAGAAAAAATAGAAATTTTTCGAATCCAATTGTTTTTCATTTTTTCACTTTCATATGAGGGATGTTTCTCGAGTACCGCAGGAATCGATTGCGACGGGTCCTAATTTAGTAGAAAATCTCGAGTGTCAGGAGTTCAGTGCGACCCGGGTTTGATAGGAAATGTGTTAGAGGGTCATCCGATAGGGCCAGAGTCCCGTTTTTATTTTTTTTATTTGTACGATTTTGCTAAAAATTGGTGCAAAGGGGCTTTCAAAAACCAGGAATTGTTTACGATTGGTCTAGTTTCTCCCTATACTTTTTCTTTGGCTCGCTTATTAAAATTGGTGAAGGGGGGTTTTCAAGTGTAAGAAGTCGATTTCGAGTAGTATTAATTTCGGGGAAAACCGTTCATAGGGTCATTGGGTAGGGCCAGGAACCGTTCCTGTAATTTTTTCGGCTCGCTTGGTTTTTACAAAATTTTCTGAGTTTTTATTTCGGAAAAATTAATTAAGGAGGTCATCCAGTAGAGGTCATCCGATGAGGGCCGGAAAGCTTGAAGCCTTCTTTAAACAATAAATTTGGCTTGGACGATTTTGGTAAGCTTAGCGGGTCAAGGATTTAAAAACTCTATGCATGGAAACGATTACAAGTTCCGATTTCTGAATAATTCATTTGTCCCGATATAGGAATGTTGCTGCTGCATCGATGCTGCATCATCTTTGGTCATATTTATTGCACCACGTTAGTTGATGTTGTTGAAGAGTGTTGTGTGATGTTCTACTACGTTGCGTCATATTAGCTAGGGTAGAGCCATCTTCAACTATGGCCAGTGCCAACATTGATTTTTTGATAATGACGTCACTGTATGTCAACGTTATTTCATTTACTATTTTTTTAATACAACAACACAAATTACTCATCGATTTTATTCGTTGAAAATTCGTCAAAAGCAAATTACGACGAAAATGAATATACGTAGCGTTACATCATGGAGCCTTCTTTTAATATTTAATTTGGCTTGAACGATTTTGATAAAATTTGATGGAACATGTTTTTCGAATGCGAGGAAATGATTACAAAAAGTTATGATTTCTGGATAATTCATTTAGGACTACTCCAGATAGGTCGTCGTGTTGCGCCAAGTAACGTATTGTTCCCCTTGTTGCATAATGTTGCGCCATGTTGCATGATATTGCACAAAGTTGCGTTAATATTGTGGGATGCTGCGCCATGTTTGTGCTGCGCTATATTACACCAAAATGCAATATGTTGCATAATGTTGCATCATGTCTGATGATGCTAGATATTGCTCCAAGTTGCGTCATGTCTACCATGTTGTGTAATGTTGCACCATGTTGTGCGATTTTATACATTTTTATGTCAGGTTGCTCCGTGTTGTGCCTTGTGTTTTTCGTTAATTAGATATTTGTTTCATCATTTTACGGAATGTCGCACAATGTTGTGTTGGTTGCATAAACGGTGATATTAGATGGTGGCACTAATCGTGACTTTTTGAAGATGTTTTTTATTATGAGTAACAATATTGAATTGCAGCATTCTCTATCGCAGCTCGAGTCTTTTTATTAATTTTTTTTTGGGCTAGAACGATTTTAATAAAAATTAGTGAATGTAATACTATGGAACCAAGTGGCAGGAATCGATTTCGATGGGTGCTAATTTCAGGAAAATTCGATTAGTAGGTCTTTCAGAAGGAGGGGGGGGGGGGGCGGTAGGATGGTATTCTTTTTAAATAATTTTTTTTTTTAAACCCGAACGAGTTAGATAAAAATTGCGCTATTAAAAGTTTTGTAATGCCAGGAATGGATCGCGATTAGTTCTTATTTTGGGAAAATTCATTTATGATTTTTCGGTTTTTATCTATTTTGATAAAAAATTTGAGACAGTATATTTTTGAACATTAGAATATGATTGATTCATGATCAGAATTTTGCGAAATTTGTATAGAGGTACCCCAGTTTAGCCACTATGTTGCGTCTTGTTCAACAGTGCTCGCGCTGTCATCTCAATCGAAGGAGATGGAATGATGAAAATGAGAATCTTGTATACATTTTGGACATGCCTCTTGAAAAGTGTCAATTTATTTGAACTTATACAACTTTCTGTGTCTCTCTCTATTTTCTTTTAGAAAGTAATAGTAAGTTTAGAACATGGACATTTTCGACATCAGAATTTTAGCATATTAACCATTCGCTATACTGCCGAAGTCCAAAAAAGTGGATTTCGAGGTGGTGTGTCTGTTTCAATAATTTAAACTGTTGAATGATCGACATGAAACTTCACACTGAAGGTTTTCTGATAAATAGGCAGATTAGGAAAATGTATTTGCAAATGACAAATTTTGATAACATCATTTTATTTATTTAACAACTTTTCGTTTTCTGCAAGTATTTTGTATAATATGGGATTCAGAAAAAAACAATTAAAACCAAAAAGATTTTAAATTAAATTTGCAACAAAATTGATCCATTTTACTAAAATTTAATCGAAATGACGATATTTTGTGTTACTTTACAAAAAATTTGACAAGCGGCACATGGCACATTGATTTCGGATGTTGGCCACAATACATCCTTCATTTTTTATTATCTGCTGGTAAGAAAACATAATATTTAATAATACAGCTACGTGAAGCCATCGAGATGCCCGAACTCTGTGATAATTTTTTTGATAAAATTTCCTGCCATTCGGTTTAATTTTAAGATTTGATTTGATGGATTTTAATTTAAAGATTTCAGATTACGTCATAAACACAATTTTATGTTAACTTTGTATTGAATTAATTTTATAAAGCAAAATACAATATTGCTGTTGAATATTATATACTTGAGTCCAGATCCTTTACTATAAACAGCTTCTAATCAAATTAATTAAACAAGTGCATACGACTTTAAGCAAATTATTACATAACTGTCAAAAATTATTATACCTAAAGATGATTTGGATGCGTTCGGTATTTTCATAAATTTAGCACTAAAAAATATTTATCATACAATTCGGACACAGTCTTAATGGCACTTCCAATTCAACAATCTTGGACCGATCAAAGCTCATTGCTCCAGAGACTACATGTAACAAGTCCGGTAAATATATACCAAAGGTGGGGCTTTACTCACGTGATCGAGTCTTTGCTAGATTTTTCAGCCAAACAGAAAATTAAAAATTCACGTGCATGTAAAAACTTTGACATGAACTGACTCATACCATATTTTTAGATTTAAATTTATTATTTATAAACAACCTTATTAGCGTTTATTCCGTACATTTAAACAAATTTTTCATGCTTACGCTAATATTTTGTTTCTATACATAATTTATTCAAAATTATGTAATAGCGACTAATGTTATACTAAAAATAATAAAAACTTACCATTAAAAATATGTAAATAAATCAGTCGTTGTATATCCGCACACATTTGTTGTTGGTATTTTCAAACGATTTTCTTGAACACACAAATTCTCAAATATGGCATGTACTTCTAGTTTATTATTTACTCAAAATAATTTATAATAATTATAATTTTTTGTGTTTGTTTAAAATTAAACTAAATTAAAAAAACGAAAAACTAAAACATGCATTTTTAAAAATATTATAAAACTAAAGCACTTAAACGTTAATAAATTATGAACGAACGTGTAAAAATATTATTTCCGTCCATGTACGAGTATACCTGGGCACAGTACCTCCCTCCCATACAAGAAAATTTTTACATTATGTTTTTCCTATTTTCAATTTGGAAATGAAAATTACTTTTGTTGCCATATTATACATTATTGTTGTGTTCCATTACCTTATTAGTTAATAAATTTTTATTTTTTGTAATATCACAGCAGAATCAATATGTGTATTTTTCAATGAATAAAATATAAATAAATTTTTTAAAAATTTTATTTTTATTTTTTTGTAATTTTTTTTTTGTTTTTTAACTTTCATGGAAAATATACAAATATTATTTATTTATTTATTTGGAAAAATTCTAAATAATTTTATTTTAATTCTTTTTTTTTATATATTTCGTGTTGTTTGTAATTTATTTTCACAAGTAATTTTTTTGTTCACAATGTTTGTATTCAAATAAAATTTATTTTAATTGTACAATGAAGTTCATGAAATATTAAATTTTCCTGGAACGAGATGGAAAAAAAGAAAGAACGTAAAATATTTGGTTCAATAAAATAATTTTTTTTTTGTATGTGTTTAAATTTTATGAGTTGCGTGAAGGTGTATACAGTGAAAGAAACAATTACGTGCTAGTTATACTTTTGTTGAATCTTAGCCACTTTTTTTGCAGAATTAATTTCGGTTTTTAATATAAAGTTATTGAAATCCTGGCACAAATTACCTTGGCTTAAAATTACTCTCGTCGTTATTTTGGAGGTCTCTGACACCAAACAAACGATAATAAAAAGTTTGTCCGGTAATCTGGATGTCTGATATCACGAAAAAGGGTTGTACAATTTATTTTTTTTTTCTATTTGTAATTCGAAGGAAAACAAAGCTATTGCGACCTATATGGAGTCAGTTACCTGAAATAAGAAGTAACCCAAAATACCATCTAACACAACGATATGGCTTTATAGTCTTTACTATTACTTTATAGAGCTGGGTCAAACACTTTTACAATACAATGTGTTTATTATTTGATATAGGCAGATACATTATCATTTACATGTTACCAAGTAAAATTATTTTGAAAAGGTTTGTTCTACAGAAGTCTAAAGTCTCATATAAAAACAGCAGCCCTATTCCTGAATACGATACGAAAACGAAAATGTAAAATTCATATTTGAATTGAATCAGATTCGTACGATTCTTATTTGAAATTGAATATGAATCTTGTACATTCGTTTTCGTATCGTATTCAGGAATAGGGCAGCAGGTTTTTTTATCATGGCCTTCGCATGTACTTTAATATGAAAACGCCAAATGTTTGGTCCCTGGGTTTGGTCATATAAATAACAAAATTGGGCTTCGAAATCAATTTAATGAATTTTGTTATGTATTAGAATTTGAGTTCTTAATTCGGTGCACAACATTGATAATTTAATTTAAATTTAGAGTTTATAAAGTAACCCGAGAGCCGAAATAACCACATTAATGTGTCAATTACACAGTGAAACTTTTTTTTCAGTAACGAGATAAAAATATAAATCCTTGTTACAGAGTAACAAAAAAAATTTTTCAGTAAAATATACTGACAAAATAATAGAGTAAGTGGGGAAAATGTTGCCATAAAATGTATAAAACTCAATACTTTTTATGGTAACAATTTTAAGACACCTTCAAAAAATAGTATGTAATAAGAAATATTTGAAAAAATACTACAGTGAAATGTCACGAGAAAAATGAAACATGGGATTGATTTTTTTTTGTGCCGCTACGTAAAACACGTTCATTGTAGCGTAGGATAAAATAAAATTTTGAAAATTGTGTGTTTCGTTAAAATCGTTTATTTTTCAATCTGTCATTATTTTGAGTAAAAACAAACAAAAGTTGCTGCGGTTTCCCAATATTTTTTACTGAAAAAAATTGTTTCACTGTGGAGTCCACGCACAATTAAAAATGCCATTAACGAAGGTGACAATTCAAAAAAAAAACAAGAAAGCACAAAAATACCTGTAAAAAACACTTCTACAACTTTGTCTAAAATTTATGGCGATTTAATAAGACATACACATTTCTCTCAATAAATGTAATATCGCGTGGTAACTAAAAGTTTATGCTCTACGAAAAAAATAAATAAATTTTTTTTACCAATCATTTCACAGTCTTATAACGATTTTCCATTGATGATTAACAATTTCTGTTAGTCCATTGAGTCGACAACACATGTGCTGAATGTTACAATAATCAGTTGGAATTTGCTACCCTTATGGCATGTTCCACTAAAATCGCGAAGTCCATTGAGTAACAGAAAATCGCAATATTGGCTGATTGGCATAATCTTTTTAATTTTTTTTTTTCGTAGAACATACTATACACTTTTAGTTACTACGCGATCTAAAGCTCGGCCTTCACAAGCAAAATTTTGTCATGACGATACAATGTCATGACAAAATTGTGTTTTTTCACTCACAACTATTAACACCAACATGTATATACAATCTTTTTATGTTCTGTTTTGTTTAATTGAGAGTCAAATACAAATTTTCTACTCGTTTTGTCACAGTGTCAGCTCATGACATGACTTTAAAAATTATAGTCCAGTAAATGAAGGCGTCAACCTGTAAGTTACTAGTTGCGATTTTCATTTTCTGGTGATAAGTGGCATTTGGTACCTCATTAAAAATGAGACCGAGTTTTCAAGAAAACATTCATTTTTTTGGCCCCAAAAGACCCGGAAAATCGATTTTTTGCGTCGATTTTTTTTGTTCAGATAAATATTGAAGATCAGCTAATTCTCTACAAAAATGGTCCTAATGACTTTTTCCAAAAAATTGACCATTTCCGAGAGAAACGGGCCCAAGCGTACTTAGAATATTGAGTTTCTGTGTTGTATGCCGGAGAACACAGTTCGTGCATTTACACATGAGCGGGCGCACAAATTATTCAATTACTTTGTTAAAAATACATATTTTCTCTTGATTTAATGTTCATGCGAAAGAGGAAATCTACCGCTATCATATCCTGTGACTTGAGTTACGTTTTAATTTTTTGGCCATATTGGAAAAACGGGTCAAACTTTCTGCTCCCGTGCAATTTTGACCTCGCCAGGAATTCGTTCCTACTTTTTTTTGTATTGCACTAATTTGCTCCAAATTTTCTTGATTATGGATCCTCAGAAGGTCCTTTGTCATCTGTAAAATTTGTATAATCTAATTTTTTTCCATTTTGATTAAAACTTTGTTTGTTGAATCCCAATTTTTTGCTGTTTTTGGAGCGCGGGGAAATTTTGTAAACAAGCACCAATTAAAAATTCATACATGATTGGATTGGTCTCTTTGACATATCATTTGAAAGCTGACAACGTCTACTTTTTGACTGTGCAATTATTTTTTTCACAAAATCAGCCATTTTCCAATAAATTTGGAAGACGCGTGCTCAAGGAAAAAGCGCACTTTTTCTTTTCGTGGCTATTTCTGACGTTTTGACACCTTGACTATTGTAAAGGTGGAATTCTCACCTTTTTCATCAGTGTATATAAAGTCATCTCATTGAAACGTGGGGAAAAACCCGAGTCCTAAACGTAATGCTATAATTTCATTACTTTCATTTCTTCCGTTGTTCATCGCGTGTGCGCTCTTTTTCTCATAAGCATATACCATGTATAGTACAAAATTGTTTTTATTGAGTTTTTTGCTTTTTTTTCCAAACGAAGTAGGTACGTCATTTCCGATCGTTTCATTTAGAAGTTTACTCTAATACTAAAATATAGAAAGTGAAGATTCTAATCTTGTCAAATTGGAGCAAAAGGTGAGCATTTGTTTATGTTGTTTTTATTCAAGAAAATTTGTTTACAAGTAACACTGACTCAAGTCTTGATCTACTTGTCTTGTTAAAGAAAAATGGAGGTTAACTCCGCTACACCGGTGTGTTTGCTTTGTAAGGAAGGTTGATGCCGTAACCGTAACTCGGGGCTTAGAAAATTTGATTATTGTTAGCAAGGAAAAGAAGGATGAGCATAATTTATTTTTGGAAAAACAGTCGTCTTTGAAAATGCACAAAGCGTGCGGGAGACACTATATTCTCAAACGGAATGACGGATCTTTCCAACGCCAAAATTTTGTCGCTGACGAGAGCAAAATATTTTACCATTTGAGCAGCCCCAAGAGGAAAAAGCGCAGGAGTGATGGGTTTGATTTCAGGGCAAATTGTATGTTCTGTGGCTTGCTAGCTTCCGAAGAACATAACAAAATGAAAGGACGTCCAGGGGACTCTTTTTATTTAGTTAAAAAAACAGAATTCTACACACGCATTATGACAGAAATCAAAACTCGAATCCAGGATGAACTCTGTAAAACATTATTGGATATAATTTCAACAATGAATCTTGTGAGTGTCGAAGCAAAATACCACAAAAAATGTTACGCAAAGTTTTTGAAGCCTCCACCTGTCCATTCAAAGCCTGGACGTCCCAAGCAGGAACATATTCTGGTCCAAATGGGCAGAGTTCTGAAGTATATTTTAAACTAAATAAAAACTATACCGCCCAGCCAGTGTTCGAATTATAAAGACAGCCAAGATACGTTATCCGAAGAGGAAGAACTAGAGGAAATTCTAGAACCAGAAGGAGTTGTTGGCGAGGGCGACGTTGATGACCAAGAATTATTATTGAAGTCTTGTGACGGGGACTGGTGATTAACAGATTTATGTCATAATTTCAATGTATTTTTATATACTTTTCTATAATAAATGAAATTTAAAGAGACTTTATAACCTTTATTCCAAAAATCTCGATTCGGATGGTTGCAAAAAAGTTGCAATTTTTGCCGAGAATCTGCACGAAATTGTTGTTGAGTATTATGGGTAAATATTCTTCACTCTTTAGAGATTATAGTTTCGTTACGAGAAATCTCATTGGACAATAGTTTGTCATATGGGCAAAACTGATTTTCGCTAGTTTTTCACCAATTGGTGGGGTCCTTTCCTAATAGGTATAACTTGAGCCCTCATCTCCGAGAAAAACAAGATGCTCGGGAACATAAAAATTCTTGAAAATTACATGGTTTACGACGTTTCCCATTTATGACCCCGAGGATTTTGCCAGTGAATGGATTGTAGTCTCAAAATTTTAGATTTTCCAACCCGACTTTTTGCAAAAAATATCAATGTTGCGAAAAAAATCATTAGGACCATTTTTGTAGAAAATTAACTGAGTTTCAATTCTTATCTGAACAAAAATCTCTGACTGCCAGCTGACTGCCGGTCTCCTTCATTTACTGGACTATTAATTAACATGCAATTTTAATAAATTTTCTGATTGTCACGGTGTAATGCACATGATCAGATCCAATTTTTAGTTTAGGAGGCATTAATCAGATTCAATACAAATGTATTTTGTCATGACATTCTAGCGTCATGATAATACTTTGCGAGTCAAGACCGAGCTTTATGCTGTGTGCTTTAGGCAGAGCCATCTATGATTTTGAAGAGCCGTAATATTAAAAGGAGAGCTTTCAGTAGAGGGGAAGCTTTTATTGAATTACTATAAGAAACCGTGGTAATTGGGAAATTTTTGAACATGAATTTATGAATAAAAAACCAAACAAATCATCTAAATTTTAATTTTATATTTTTAATAAACTATTCAAAGAACTCATATTTGAAAATCAGCCATCATAATGTAGTATTTATTTGGTAAATTTAAACTAAATCGGAGCATAAATTTATTAATTTTCTATAAAAATGAGCTTTCCGTTTAGTTGTGTAGGTTTATAAAGTAAGATAGTAACGGGTGCTGCCGCGGATTGCTCTTACATCCAATTTCAATTTTAGTTTTATAAAAATTTAACTTATTTGGTAAATTCTGGTCACATGCACATCAGAATTTTTGAGATGAACGACGCACTTAATAGCAATCTAAACATTCCCCATTTATAACAAAATTAAAGAGAAAACGTGAGCTGAAACGAAATTTTATGAATCACCATGTAGAAACAATAATATTATTCATATAATAAAATTTTTACATCAAAATCTATTTACGAAAATTATTTTTGTATACAAAAAATCAACGATGTCATGACAACGAAAATAACTTCAATTTTATCCGATTGCAGAACTGAGCTTTCTGTAATTTGAAAATCTGTTTACAGATGTCTCTGTAATAAATTTACTTGAAATTACAGAAAAGCGTAAAATAATTAAATAACTATTTACGAAAATAAACCATTATTATTGTAAGCTAAGCGCGAAATCTTTAATACAATAATTCAACATAATTAATAAAACTCAAAACAATTATAAATCTTATTTATTGTTCGGTTGGCATAAATAAAGCTTTTCATTGCAAAATATTTATAATCGTAGTTGCTGCGCGCTGAAAAACAATAATAGAAAAATGTCACATTTTTTCCAAATTTTTTCTTTTCTTATTTCAATTCGTTCGTATTCGGTTATTTTCAGTTCCAGGAGATCTCAATAATCTATTGAACCAGGCAGTATACATAATAAATTGTTAAACTTTAGTTAACAAACATTTAGGTTTTAATATTTAACTTTAATTTATACTTAGCGACATCTTTTGATTGGTTTATTAATTGCAAAAAGCTCTGTAATATAATGTTTTATTCATTTGCTCCGGTTTGTTTATACTACAGGATGAAACAGTATAGCCTGCGAATTTGTTGCGATGCAATTTTTAACAAATAACGAAAAAACAGTTTTCGAAGATTGTTCATCAATAATGCTGTAATATGAATGCAGAACATAATAACCCCCATATTACATAGCTACTCAAAAAGCATTTTTAACGAACGTTTGTTTTGGGAAAGAAATGCTGAAATTTTTGATGGAACACTCTATACTAATTTGTTACATACACATATAAACAAATTCTTATTTCTACAATAAAAAAAATTTTTGTGGTAGACTAATTTGAATATTTTTGCGTTAATTCAACATAATATGACTCAATTTCAGAATATGCTTTTCCTGAATATTGAACTAACCATTCAAATTAAAAATTGAAACGAAGCATTAATGTTTTTATATACAAAAAATATTCTAAAAAAAATATTAAAATACACCGATTGGTATGAAAAAGAACAAAAAGCTTCCCCTCTATGGAAAGCTCATGGAAAAAAATGGCGGAATCTTACGGCTCTTATATTAAGGTGGCTCTGCTTTAGGTCGATTTTTCAACTAAATGACAAATTCCTGATGTGCTCAGGAATTGACAGTAAAAATTCGTAAGTGGCAGTCCATTCGAAATACTAAATTGTTGGAAGTTTTATTATTTGCAAATGTTTTTATAAACTAGGAAATGTTTAAAAATAAAAAAAATGTATCACGCAAAAATTGTTGCAAGGTAAATATAAATAAATATCATAGAAAGTTAACTCGCGAGTAGCCTTTTCGTTTGTAACCTGGCGGCGAATACCATAAGGTCACCTCAAAAAAGTTAAATGCATAATTTAGTCAAAATATTCGACCTGAGGCACACATCATTAGTCTACATTTCTCTTATTAAATCGTCATCAATTTTAAATCAAGTTACGGAGGTGTGTTTTAGTTTTGAATTGTCACCTTCGTTACTGGTATTTTAAATTATTTGAGGTTATTTTATTGCTTATTTAATTTAGGTTATTGGGTTGCTTTATAAACTCTATATTTAAATTAAATTATCAATGTTGCCCACCGAAATAGGAATTTAAATTGTAGTGCATAATAAAATTCATTAAATTGATTTCGAGTTCCAAATTTGTTGTTCAAGAATGCACTCCAAGAAATGCAAATACTAATCAAGTTTCGCAGCTTTTTCGGTCTGAGGGACTCTCTTAAAATATTATACTTTTAAAGATAAATTCAAACAAAGCTATCACACAAATACTCTCAGATCTATTGTAACTTTACGAAAATAAATTAATTTAGTTAATATTAATTTAAAATAAAGAATTTTAATGTATTAGCTAAAATATACGTCTGAGAGAAAAATGTTGAGAATTATAAAGTTAGTAAGATTTGATAAAATGTTCAATCGCGTGCTAATTCATATCACTTTAAATTTATTTTTCTGCCGAATCGGACATCGACAAGATTCAGTTTTAGCAAAATATAGCTCAATCAACGGATCGGAATTGTTTACATTCGGCTGGGAAGTCTCTATCTTCATTATTGACAATTTTTGCTTTAAGCTGGAAACTTTCATTCCATTAAAATTATCCGAAAGTAAAAAAAATCAATAAAGCAGATAGTACTTTTGCTATCTCAGCCGAAAATACAATACGTTATGTCAAATATTAATATGCTTCAGCCGAAAGTTGTCAGCCGATATTTTTCAGCCATAAGTATTTTTTTATACCAGAAATATTTGATTTATTGTTTTCTACAACAAAAATAGATATATTTTAACTGAAACCGCTTAATATGAAACCAAAGAGTATGTAATGTTATAAAGAGTAATGAGACAGACGAAAAAATTTCATCACAAAATGCGTGGGTTAGGCAATTTTACACCAGTTTTTTTATTTTATTTGTATCGAATATTGTCAATATTGTCGAATATTGTCACTATTTATAACACTACATACTCTTTGGTAAAACAACAAGCTATATTTTTAAAAGCATTCATTTAAATTCATTTTCATATTCGAAAACGGGTTTGAATATATGAAAGGTTTTATTGATATGGTTCCCTGGAAAAAAAGTTCAGGCCACTTTTCGTGTGGAAAGCCGGGCAAAACCTAATGGCTTGAAAATTCAACAATTTAAGTGTCATGGTTGGAAACTACTTCAAATGAAAGGTCTTTGTTATGGATTCTTATGGAAAAATTGCAGGTCAATGTTCACGTGAAAAGATTTGAAAAACACATTTGAATATGACATACTCTCTTCATAATCATACTTTCATTTCGGATAATGAGTGATTAATTCATTGATCCTAAACCAGCCGTGAAATTGTTCCTTGTCACCACCGGGAATCGAACCCGGGACCTCCGGTAGCTGGCATACGACATACGTACATACAAAATTGGAAAATTTATAAAAAATAAACCTTGAAATTTTCATGGTTTGAAAGAATAGAAAAAGAAAGGTCTTAGTGAAAAGAGACTTACCATTTTCTTTTAAACCTTCTTTCCAACCGTGATCACTGGAAGCGTTAAATTTTTAGAAATTTTTCAATTTTGTGTTTATGATATAATCAAACTGGTCTTCCAATATAAAAATGAATTTCTCGGCCACTTAATAATGTGCGTAAAAATATAGTCTAGTGTTGCACATTAAACGGTTGAATTTTTTTTTATTATATAAAAGAACAAAACATAAATTTCTGGTATACAAATTATTCTCGGGTGGAAACTATCGCCTAACTTTAACAGAGTGAAACTATCGGCTATCTTTCATAAGGATCAAAGTAAAGCGTCTATTCCATGGGAAAATTTTACTGACTGTATTTTTTTACTGCAAAAACGAAAACAAAAAAATACTTAAAATTCCATAAGAGTGACAAAGAAAACAAATATCTTTTATTTCATTTTTATAGCAAAATTTATGGTTTAATTTTGACAGTTACATTTTAACATAACCTAAAATTTTCATAAAAGTTGTAATTTCGTTTCGTTCGTTCAAAACAAAAAAAAATTGTAATCGCCATTAATTTTATAATTAATTTATAATTTTTATTAATATCACCATGGATTTGGAAGATTTGGATTATTTAGATCCTCTAAACATAATGAATTTGGGTGATAGCAGTGATCTTGATTCCGAATAACCGTCGCACTCATCCACATACCCGGTAATGTTTGTAATTTCTGCGGACGCTGAATATTCATCGTACTCTTCACCATAGCTGGCAAAAAAATTTTGTATCGGGGAATTGCCGCTGTCGTCCAGTTGCGATACTTGCTCAACCTGGATATTTTCCAATACGATAATTTTTTTACTCGGTGCTGTAATTATATAAATAGATTAATACAAAATACTCACGTATCTAATAATTTCGTCGACACACAATAAAAAATTTTGATGCTACATCCACCAAATAAAATAATGCTCAATCAAACTTACCGTAATTTCCATACTAATTTATTATTATGTAGTTTAATATAAAATTATTTGTATTTTATAACAAGTATTTAGATTTTTTTTGTATATTTGAACACCTAAAAAAACGTTAAAAACACTAATATTCACTAATGTAAACAAAACTCGAATTTTAGGTATCGAAATAAAAAAACAAACTGACATGTGACTATAAAAATGGCGAACGATTTATTTTGTGTGAGTGTGAAAAAAATTTCTTATCTTTACATACATTTTTTGTAGATGTGTTGACAATGCTGCCATAAAAAGTGCTAAAGTTTACATTTTTTTATAGCACGTTATGGCAGCACACTACCACAATGATAATTATTTTCTCAGTAAAATTTTACTGACAAAAATTTTTGTTTCGTACACAACCAGTAAATCTATATTTTTTTCTCGCTTTTATTTTTGCAGTCAGTAAAATTTTCCCATGGAATAGACACTTAAACCATATCATTCAAGAAAAAACATTTATTTATTTATGTTTTTTTATCATTTGCATAGTAAAATCAAAGGTACGACTTTATTTAACATTTTATAAAAATTTTATTGATTTTAAAATCGATAAAATTTGTGCTTGGTTCCTAACTTGGGCTGTGATGGCCAGCGACTTTCTGCCAAAATACATCATCCCAATCAAAAATTTAAATTATTGAATTCTTAAAATTCGTAAGCGATAATTTTCGATTAAAAAGTAGACGAAAACTTTCTACTGGTATAAAATCGGTGAGTTTCATTTTCGCATACGTTTATCTGTCAAGTTACATTTTGTATTTCCAAAAGGAAAAAACCAAAACAAAGATTAGGGCATATCTCTAAACAACAAAAAGCAGCCCTAATAGACTTTATAGAGGACAAATCAGGCTTTAATAATGGGTGTACTACGATACCCCGGTTTTTCAAATTCCCGCTTTAAAAATCCTGGTTTTCAAAATCCCGGTTCAAAATCCAGTATACCAATTTTGTCCCGAAATGTGTGAAACGAAATGAGTGTAACCGGAATGATATAGTAGTAGCATATGTGTTTGTGTTAGTTTCGTGCGTATGGCCCATGCCACACGTAAAAAAAAAATGCGGCATTTTTCTTCGTTTCTTTCCCCGTTTACCTATGATACAAGTTTTAATTGCGACTTAAACAAATTTTCTGTTCTACCACACAACTCAAACATAAATGAAATAAAAAATATTTCAAGGACATTTTTGACTCATTTTAGTTAAAATTTTATTTAAGAGAGAGCAGAACAAAACATTGGTAGAAAAAAAATGCCAAAATACAAAAAATGCTCGTCTGGCATGGTACTATGATTGTTTTTCTGCATATGCAAGTCACGTGTCATTCTTTTTTTGTTTATTCATATTAACTCTTTGAGTGCAAACATGATTTCGGCTAGTGTATTGAGGAACAGGATTGCGCTTTTTGGCACTCAAAGGGTTAACCATTGTAAACGCCATATTTTTGCCATTTTGTTTATGTATTTTCGATTTTTTTATAATTAACATTTTATTTTTAAAATTTATGGAATTTAAAATAAATTTACTTATAAAATTTTATTAATAGATGTACAATTAATTTATGATAATAGAAAATATAAAATACATTGGCATGTTAAATAATGACACTCCACAGCTCGAGAGCAGACGTAATGTGCTGAGAAAAGGAAATTAGCACCATAAAAATTAAACCGATTCGCCCGGATCGCGTTATTTTGGTACTGTTCATCATACAAATGACACAAATACGAACAAAAGAAAAATACAAATACAAAGACATAATTGTGTATTATACACTGTGTACGTATTCGATTTTTTTTCCTTCACTCATTTTAAATGAGTAACTCACGAGACAAAATCGATATACAGATTTTTAAAATCCCGGTTTTCATACATTTTGTGAAGGAAAATTTTATCAAGCAAATTCATTAATATTTGATAAAGAAAATTACGAAATATTCTTTAAAACAAATTAAAAAATTTAAAAAAAATTAAAATTTTTTAGCCATTTTGTAGAACTTTTTCGCAAACTTTTTTTTGAATTTTGTCAAAAATCATGTAAGAGTCGCATTTTCCTACATGTCAAAATTTTAAAAATTCAAACCGGGATTTTCTACAAATCTCGATTTTTCTAGTGCAAAACCGAGAATTTGAAAACCGGGATTTATAAAAAAATAACCAAACCGTCATTTTGACAAACATATGAAAACACAACTAACACCAAAAAACATCAAATTTTTTGACATAACTATAATCACCACACGACGAGAAGTTGACCGCGATGAGAGTATGGTGTATAAAAAATTCGATTAGTTTCAAAAATACGGCAAAATTTAGCCATCGAATTTTTGATGGAGTTGATTTAGTAGACGTTTTTTTTCGATGCCCTGGGCGCATATTCTTGAAATCGGTGGATATTTCAGTCTGCGGAATATAATTTGAATTAAAATTCTTTATATTATTCAAATTATACTAAATTATTTATACTAAACAAAAAACGGTGCGAGTTTATTTCCCCAAATAATAGAAAACTTGCAAGCAAATTTGAAAAAAACAATTAAAGTTGTAGCCGTCGAAAAATTCGAAAAATACAAAGAATTTTATTGCAAATTATAATCCACATGCAAAAATATACACCGATTTCAAGAATTCGCACCCTTGATCCGTATTCTTGAAATCAGTAGAAATTTCCCCAATCAGAATACAATTTGCTTTAAATTCTCCTTATTATTCGAATTTTCCACTCGACTACTTTAATCATTTTTTAAATTAAGAGACATAATTGTTTTCCCTACTAAGGGAAAAATTCCGGTTGGGTAATATAATCCAAAATTATTCCCTTATACCTATGACAGACTAAGGATTAATAAAACGCGATTAGTGATTTTTTCGAGTTAAGCGCTAGTGTGTCAAGTAGAAGATTAGCTAATCTCGATTTGGTTTGCGGTTTAGTGACTAAACTGGTTTAGTAAACTAATCTTCAAAATTTTTGAAGATTTATCATATTTATGAGATTAGTGGGAGGGACTACAAGTAGCGCCATTACACGTCGGAGATTTTAACTCTTATGACAATTCATTGTTTGTGTGCATTTGATTCAAATAGTAGTAAAATTAAACAAACAAAAAATATACTTGTGAATTGCAATAAACCCTGTTTATTCTAGCTAAAACTGTAAATGATGAGTTCATTCGTTATTTAATTATTATATAACAATTAATTGTAAATGGATATTTACGATGTTTATTATTAAATAATTAATTGAAATATTTATTTAATGAAATAAATAACTACTAAATTCAAATGATATTTGAAATAATAAATTCAAATGTTATAATATACCATGCAACCGCGGCACCACTATAGTATTTTACATTTTGCACCGCGATTAGCTAAACTGTAGTATGTCAGCGCAAGAGGATTTATGATCGATTAGCTAAACGAGTTTAACTAATCTCGTTTTGTTAATCCTTAGTCTGTCACAGGTATTAGTAGGGAAACAAATTATTAGTAAACTTGAGAACAAATTTGAAAAAATGATTAAAGTAGGCGGCGAAAAATTCGAATAATATGGGGAATTTCAAAGCAAATGGTATTCCGATTAGGACAAGAATCCGGCCCCTGGTCGGATTTTCCAAAAATTAATTTAGATAATCATAAAAAATTATTCTAAAAATATGTTCCGTCTTAACCAAGCACAAACACCTCACGGAAAAGTAGATGCGAGAAATCACAGATGAATGCGTTTACAGTAAATTTTATGTGTGATAATTTTTGATTTTCCTCCGTATTTCAAAATTTTTTCGAGTTGGTTTGGTCGAACACTTTAGAATTTACAGCCAATTCAAGTTTATTCAAAATTTAACCTAACAAAAATGTCAAAAGTGAAAAAATGTCACCACAGAGGCAGTACCATCGCAAACAAAAATTTATCGTGGTAATTTTGACACCGTTCTCCAAAATATGTTAATTCGTCTTCTATTATTTTCGTAGGATCATCATCTTTTAAAATAGAAAACATAATTTATTTCTAACCTTTGCAATATGTTTTGCATCCGAATTACTCCTACCTCCTTCGTGATTGGTTTCTAGGACAAACCTTACGTCATTAATTGCGGGGATCGTTCAAACAATCGTTCTACGAAGAACAGAAAAGTTTTGGTTCTCTGTATGATGCAAGGAACTCTACCATTTTACAGCTAATAATGATCTTTAAGTTTGGATATTAAATATATTATCCAGTTTAGACGAAGTTCTATAACTCAACCATTTTTGGCATACCTCCCAAATTTATTACTGGTTATTATAAAATTTGGAGTTTATGGTTGGATTGGCAAATTTAAATATGGTATATATGAATACCTTCTTTGGGTGTGTGATCCCGTTGGGAGATACCACCGGAAGTGGCTGCTCCTATAATATAGTATTGAAGTGTACTAATGCATTATTTTGTTAATTATTCAGTAATACATCAAAGAAAAAAGATGCAACATTACAGATAACATATCAATTGTTTTTTTGTGCAATGTTTCATGATTAGCAATTCGATATATTTCCGCCTACAGAAACAAATGACGGCTATAGCCGTCCTATTATGTTGGCGCAAATGACGGCTATAGCCGTCATTTGTCTATATATCACCAAAAAATCGGATCATTTGTTTTTGTAGGCATATATAGAAAAAATGATGTGATGAGGAAATGACGGCTATAGCCGTCGAGAGTTTTCATGGTGTGTGAGAAAATGTTGAAGAACTTGCAAACTTATAAATGACGCTCAATTTCATATGGCAGTCATAAACAATTGAAAAACAAAAAGTGTGTTTCTGAGCACGGTCGTCAATTAAAAAGTGTGCGGCAATGGGTTAAGCAAGCAAACTATACATTTAAATAAATATTTTGAAATAAATATCGAGTGGCTTTGAAATAATAGAAGAATAGAAGAAAAGATAAATAGAAGATGTACAAGGAATCGACACCAATATCATTTACGAGAAAAAGAAAATCAAAATTTTAGGCCAAACTTTATTTTTTATATAAATTCGGCTCTACACAGTCCAGGCGATTTTGGGCGAGATTGGTCCACCAAAAGTGCAGCTTCCACATGAGCTTTTTGGTTTTATGCGTAAATCAAACATTTAGTAAAATTAGTTTGATTAGCGGATTAACCATTCGGAATAAAAATTTCATACTTAAATTTTTTCCAATAATTAGGAGATCCTTGCGAAATTTGGTGGCCATCTGTGTGCCGAAAGTGTCATCTTTCGAATATAGGGTACAAACTATTGACTACTTCCTTTTTACTTTATTTTATGAAGTAAATAAAGTACAGTTATCATGAAAAGTTTTGACTTCGAAATTTTTGGGAATTTCCCATTCGCCCTAATAAAATTCGCCCCCTTATGTTAAAGTAATGTGTTTGTGTCCTGGTTCAACCGCTGAAGCACCTCTTCATTTGGCCAATTTTTAACAGTGAACAGAGAACGGATATCGAAAATTGCCACGGTATTTCTATTTTATCAGCTGTTCCTAAATTATGTGATTCGATGGTTAAGGAAGGACCGTGTCTTTGTTTTTAATAAAAATTACATCTCTGTAAACTAGCATGTGATTTACCCCGTATGGTCAACTGTGACAAATCTTAT
Organism: Nephrotoma appendiculata; assembly: GCA_947310385.1. NCBI lineage: Eukaryota > Metazoa > Arthropoda > Insecta > Diptera > Tipulidae > Nephrotoma > Nephrotoma appendiculata. The sequence continues at coordinate 268,219,557 of OX371225.1, read as the reverse complement.
TTTTTCACATATTTTTTGACTGATTTTAGTAAAACATTCGATAAAATTGATGATGTCACAAAGTAGCCTTCTTAGACCTCTCTTACTTAGAGAGCAAAATTAGAAATGATGGTGATCTATTTATCTACAACACGAATTATATATTTTCTGTGAACGGCGGGTTTACCTTAGAATAAGCTTTGTCTCAACGTTTCTAAGTTTAAAAACATCTAGAGACGTAATGTTCTTGATAATAAACGTTGTACCATCTGCCGATTTTTCTTTGAAGCGTTGTTCACAACAATAAAATGTGTCGTTAACCACTTTATTCATCAAGTGGTTAACGACATGAGCAATTCATCAAAATTTATCCTTTCAGATAAAGCTATCTGAACGGGGGCTGAAAATCCTCATGTTATTTAAAAACAACCAATTCATCCAAAAAAGTTACTGTTTGGTGTAGATTGTGGGTTGGGTTCATCAATGTACGTTATTGTTTTTGAAAATGAACGTGGAGATGCAATTACAGTGAATATTGACAGCTATACAGTGGCATGCTAACTAGATGTTTGAAATTGCTTTAGATAATCTTTGGTTTCAACAAGACTGTACCAGATGTCACACAAATCGCGAAACACTTGACTTATTGACAACCAAGTTCGCTGATCGCATAATTCAAGAGATTCTAATGTCAATTGGCCACCAATAATTGGTCACCAACTTTCGTTTCCAATTAAATTTTGAATTTCCAATTTTTCCAATGCAGTTTTATTAACATTATAATAATCAGAATTATTTCTTATAACTGTTTCCATCACTCTATACAGGCTATTCGTAAAGTTCAAGGTTTTATTTAATTTTCATTTCTTGTAAGTTTTCCAGCCTTTTTTTGTATTTTTTTTTTTCTAAATCAATTTGATTTTATACGCATTTTAATGGGCTCATTGTTTAATAATATCATGGTATTAAGGTAATTGAACTTACCTGAATTTAAAATTTTCCCCAGAAAACCTAGAAGTAAAAGAAAAGTAAAAAATTTGGTTTTTCATAGTCATCGGTTAATTAACTTAAAAATATACTTGAGTAATATTCTTTTGTCTTATTAATTTAACTCTTACTCACAATGAATTAAAAAAATATACAATGAAAATGATAAGTAGACGACCTTTATATAAAACCCCGTTACGCGATTTAAATACTTTATGAATTCTAATAAATTTTCTTTTGGCGGTGTAATTTGTATAATTTATATAAAACGCGCAGGTGAATAATATTTTTTTTGTATGTCACTAGCGTTTTTTTGTGCTTTTATGATTTTTATTGGCGTAGGCATAAACAGCCGTACACAGCAAAAACAATAAATCTAATTTATATGCCAATGCGATAAGAAAATATGCTTCGTATACATAAAAATAAATCTTAAATCAATCTACTAATTAAATTTTGCGAGAGTCTAGACGCGCCGCATCAACCGACAAAATAGAAATGACAAAACAGTTCATCCAATCTGTTTGGATATAAGAAAGCTATATCAAATAAAAAACTAATCCACTATATATTTAATCTAATACCATTAAGCGCTGCGGGATTTGATTAATGAGTTTATATTTCATCAAAAATATATTGGTATTATATGTAATCTAATTAATTTTTAGGCTTAGTTTGTTTGGTTTGAAAATATAGAAATATTATGAACAGAAATAGCAGGACTATCGATTTTTTTTTAAGAGTCAGAAAGAAAGAACAAGCTGTTCTCAACAAGCTGATTGCTGGAATTGTGATGGCTCAGGTAATTTAAATTGCACATTACTTTTAGCTGAAAATGTATTTTTTTTTGTATTTTAAATAACTTTAGGCACCGGGACTTGCTACTCTGCCCGTATTTGTTTGGTAGAATAACGGTGGCGGTAGAGTAAGTAAAGGACAAAATGTCTATTCGATCGTCTATGCCGGTATTTTGAGCATACCAAAACATTACAGTTGCGCACGGATTTGGGAAATTGTCAAAATTCATTTATATGAGAAGTGGTACTGAAATAAGTAAAAAATTTACAACAAAAAAAGCCTGCATCTACCACGGTATAGAAATTGCAAAATTTTTTAAAAGACGTTACCTGTTATCGTATATATAGCTGAAGAAATAGGACATTACCCCCTGTTCATAGTAACTCCCAGTGATTACTCTTGGTAATTATGTCCCCTCCGTTCAGACAACGAAAAAAATGCTCGTTAAGCTATGGAATTGCTTAATTCGTCTTTGAGTTAACATTCCGTGAGTCATTCTACAATAAAAAGTGGTTTGCAATATTTCATATTTACAGTTTTAGGTGTGGGTACCTGCAGCATGGAAACTTTCGAATTTCAAAATGAAACTTTGCATACCGATTAAGCCCAATTTGTTCTAATTAGTGCTCACGGGAATAAATAGTGATAGTCCAAAAGCAGAGAAAACTGGAAAAAGAACTTTTAAATTTCGCCTGAAAGACGAAACAAATAAAACTTGATTTCTAGAAAAAAAAAACAGAAATATTTTAAGCCTAATTTTAAAACTTTCCAAAGGCCGCTACATTGACGAAATTTGAGCTTCTCATAGAAATATGATCTTCATAAATTTTCCTTTTATAAACTGAAGAGAACACACTTGCCCCTAAATGATACTATATTAAACGAACAAAATACGGAGGTAATACCGTTCAATAATATTTGTGTTGGACAACGAATTAAACAAAACAACTAAAAAAATTTAAAATCCAAGAATTAGCGATTCAGATGGCTTATTCCTGTGGAATGTTCATAATCATCTGAAAATGTAGTGGCTTAATTTGTGCTAATCCAGAATTGGCCCAATTCCATTGAACAACAAAGACCGTTGAATTGACGGTTTTTTGACAAACACTGTTCTAGAAACCAATGAAGTTGACACTTCTGTTTGGAAATTTCTGTAAAAAATGATCATTGCCACTCAAAAAACATAGTTGCTGAATTTATGCAAATCCAGAGTTGGCCCAAATCCGTTGAACAACAAAGACCGTCGAATGAACGATTTTCTCACGAAAAGTGTTCTAGAAACCACTGAAATTGGCACTTTCGTTTGCAAATTTCTGTAAATAATGATCATTGTTATCCGGCACTGATCATTATTTACAGTATTTTGCAATTGGAAACGCCAACTTTATTGGTTTCAAGAACACTTTTTGTCAGAAAATCGATAATTCAACAGTCTTTTTTCTTCAATGGAATTGGGGTAATTCTGGATTAGCACAATTTCAGCCACTATGTTTATTGGGTGGCAATGATCATTTTTTACAGAAATTTGCAAACGAAAGTGCCAATTTCAGTGGTTTCTAGAACACTTTTCGTGAGAAAATCGTTCATTCGACGGTCTTTGTTGTTCAACGGATTTGGGCCAACTCTGGATTTGCATAAATTCAGCAACTATGTTTTTTGAGTGGCAATGATCATTTTTTACAGAAATTTCCAAACAGAAGTGTCAACTTCATTGGTTTCTAGAACAGTGTTTGTCAAAAAACCGTCAATTCAACGGTCTTTGTTGTTCAATGGAATTGGGCCAATTCTGGATTAGCACAAATCCGATTGGAATATGCTATTTTAATTGCTTATTTTTGGATTTCGGAACATTTTATTAAAACTGTTTATTTTGTTGTTCAACACAAATATTATTGAACGGTATTACCTCTATATTTTGTTCGTTTAATGTAGTTTCTTTTAGGGGCAAGTTTGTTTTCCGCAGTTTATGAAAGGAAAATAAAACAACAGGACAGTAAAACACATAGGGCCTAATTTTTGGTTCATGTTACACTTTGCGTTAAATACTGCTATGTTAAATGTTGCGTTAAAGTATTGCGTTAAACTGTTGCGTGTTAACATGTCACGTAAAATGTTATACAGAAAAACCTCGATTTAACAGACTAATTGGGGAGTCCGTTAAATACGATTGTCCGATAAATCCGAATGTTTTTAAATTTAATCGATTCGATCGAATTTAATCTGGGACGGAACTCAGGCATTTCTTAGCCGATTATGTTGGGATTGGGTATGTTGAATGGAAATGAAATTTTTAACGAATTTTGGAAGAAATTCTGGAATATGGCCAACAGGGACGGATCCCGATCAATTCTTAACCGATTATGAAGGTATTTGTTATGTTGGATGGAAATGCGATTCTTAAATAATTTTTGGAAGAAGTTCAGGAATATGTCCACCTGGGACGGAACTCGACCAATTCTTAACTCGTTATGATGGCATTGGATATGCTGAATGGAAATGGAATTCTAAACTGTTGCTGGAAGTAGTTTTGGAAAAGGCCACCTAGAACCCGACCATTCTTTAACTGAGTATACTGTAATTGGGTTTATTGGATGAAAATTGGATTCTTAAATGATTTATGGAAGAAGTTTTGGACGGAACTGAAGCAGTTTTTAACCGATTACGATGGGAATTTGTTTAATGGAAATTAGATTCATTAATGATTTCTAGATGAAGTTTTTTAATATGACCACTTTTAATTTCTTAGGAAAATCATAAATTTTTGAAAAAAATGTTATATTCTTTGGGCGGAAAAGATTATTTATTTAAACTACGCCAATTCGAAAAATGTTTTTTTTTAAGAATAATTTCAATTCGAAAATTATTAAAATATCTCATTATTTCGCGTAAATGTCATTTTTATATAATTTTTACCAATACAAACACACTTTCGTTTGTTTTTGTTGGTTTAGGACTAGTTTAGGTCTAACTTCAAAAGCGTGAAATTCGAAAGCTTCCCTGCTGCAGATACCCACAACAATTGACGACGATCCACGTTCAGGTGTAGTAAAATAATTTGAAGATGGGGAACTTAAAATTTTACTGGATGAAAATTCGTGCCAAAAAATAGTGAAATCGCCAAAGTTTTAGGCCTTGCTACTATTTAACAGTGGGCACAATTATCTTTTATTCCCGAGATAAAAGTTTATCAAGTGTATATAGAGTAATTCCTCTAACTGCAAAAAATATTTCAAGGCAGAAAATTGAGATTATGGAGGAGACGGGGCAGATGTTTAGTGTGTGGATAGACCATCAAACTACCAGCGACGTACCATTCAACACGATTGTTATTCAAGTAAAGCAAGACATTTTCACGCAGATTTGGTAGCCCAACATGATGAATCATCTCAGGCGGAGGCTTTTTAAGCTAGTAAAGATCTCGAAAGAATGAAAAAGAATTTTTTTTAAATTATACAATCCGGTAATTAGTCATTACAACAGGTGTACAATGTTACCGATACGCGGCTTTCCTGAAAGCGAATACCTGCAAGGAATTTTATTTCTAAGGAGGAGAAATTAGCTTCGGGATTCCAGTCAGTGACTCAAGTTTCTTTATATCAGTGTTGATAAGTCATCCTAACAGCTCGGGCTAAATTGTGATTTCTCAAATTCAGTGACAAAATTCAACGCTTAACAACTCAACGTAACATCAAATTAATATGTGTACCTCCCCGCTATTTCCAATTTTAACGCATAATATTTGCGACAAGTTTTCAAAAACCTAATTGAGTCTATAGATGAGCCAAACCAAGACTCAATTAAAGAATTTTGAAAGAAAATCAATATAAAGGATGGTGGATTATATAATAAAATCGTAGTTTGAGGTGAAGGAAGCCCTTATTGGAGGGTGTGTGAAGAAATTATGGCCAGAGTACAGGAATAAATTTCAATCTTCGCTCGAAATTGTCGCTAGTGCGCTTGAAGCGGGAGTGCAAGAAGTACACACAATAGATGTATCATCGGACTTTTAGAATTTAGTCAATTATTTTTAAATTTATAAATTATAATTTCACAAGTTTAGTATTCAAAAATTAACGACCAACGTATTATGAAACGTGAGACGCTCAACAAACTCTTCTGTCACAAATTAAGCCATTTTTTATGCAGAAATATAACGCCAAGCATCCTTTACCATAAAATTTAAATAAATCAAGGTTGTCTACAAAAAACAAAAAATCTGAACTCTTACATGCCTTGATGAGTTACTTAAAATTATTAGATCCCTAAAGGCCGATTCAGTGTTGCGTTCGTTCGTTCCTTCCTTCCTTGTGAGTTTTTTTTTAAATCAATCCAAATTGCTGAAAACAATTCACTAGAAAAAAGACGTAATTTTTAACCAATGAAAATGGTTTAAAAAAAATTCAGAAGGAATGAAGGAACGAACGTACGCTACACTGAATCCGCCTTTAGAGTGGGCTAGTCGACGTCTTTTCAACAAGTTAATCCGCTGCAATGATAGTATAGAACATGTAATATAAACAACATTTCTATTCAAATAAGAGTTTGCTAGCACCAGTTGGTCAAATAATAGTGCAATGTCGCCATCTGAGGTTGACGTTAATATTGAAAATATTCAAATAAATTTAAAGGCAGATTCAGTGTTGCATTCCTTCGTTCTGAAAATTTTTTTTAAAACAATTTCATTGGTTTAAAATGGCGTCTTTTTTCTTGTGAATTTTTTTCAGCAACTTTGATTGATTTAAAAAAAATCAGAAGGAAGGAAGGAACGAATGCAACACTGCCGCCCCATTCCTGAATACGATACGAAAATGATATTCGTTACGAAAATACATTGGTATACCTGAACACGATCGTACGTATTGTTTGGTGTATCCTTGCTATAAGGGAAATGTAATTTTACCCTTATTCTCATAGTCGTATGAAATGATATATTTCATCATCTACTATTTTTAAGTGATACGAATAGCTAGGCCGTTAAATCCAATTGTACGATAAATCCAAATGTTTTTAAATGTAATCGATTAGATCGAATTTTATCTGAGACCGAACTCGATCAATTTTTAACCGATTATGATGGGATTGGATATGTTGGATGGAAATGGGGTTCTTTAATTATTTTTGGAAGAAATTCTAGAATATTGCCTCGAAACTCGGTAATTTAGAAAAAAAAGCGGCTCATGATGCTAACATGTTTCTGGTAAGGCTAAATGTCCTAACATCTATCTTCAGTACGTATACCACTTATGGGTCTAGTGAGTTAAGCGACATTTCAACCACTTACTCTCACAAAAACCACGTTTTGAACCCTACACAAAGGGCTCGGATAAATTTATATTATTCTTATCAACAACGACCTCGAACTGATGGGCCTTGGTTCACGGGAACATTAAATATGATGTCTTCTAAAATTATGAGATCTCCAGAACCTTTAGAACGAAGCGAAAATTTAAAATTTTGATGTACTTGCAAAAGAAGAGGGCATAATCCATATGGCCATATTCCAGAACTTTTTCAAAAAATTATTTGATAACCTCATTTCATCCAAAATGCCCAATTTCTGTCTTAAGTGGTCATATTCCAGAATTTCTTCCAAAAATCATTTAAGAATCACATTTTCATCCAACATACTTAACTGCAACATAATCGGTTAATAAATTAAAGAGTTCCGTTCCAGATGACCATATTCCAGAACTCTTCCAAAAACGTTTAATATTTTCATTTCCATCCAACATACCCAATCCCATCATAATCAGTTAATAATTGGTTGAGTTCCGTCCCAAATGACCATATTCTAGAACTTCTTCCCAAAATCATTTAAGGATCCCATTTCAATTGAACATACCCAATCCCATCATAATCGGTTAAGAATTGAACGAGCTCCGTCCCAGGTGGCCATATTTCGGAACTTATTTCAAAAATCATTTAAGAACCCAATTTTAATCCAACATAACCAATCCCATCATAATCAGTTAAGAACTAAACAAATTCCGCCCTAGATGACCATATTCTAGAACTTCTTCCAAAAATCATTTAAGAATCCCATGATCGAGTTCGATCCCAGGTGGCCATATTCCAGAAATTCATTCAATAATAATTTAAGAATCCAATTTCCATCCAACACACTCCCAGTGTTCAAAACAGAATCCCATCATAATCAGCTAAGAAATGCCTTAGTTCCTTTCCAGATGGCCATATTCCAAAACTTCTTCCAAAAACTGTTTATGAATATCATTTCCATTCAACAAACAAAATCTCTTCATAATCGGTTAAGAGATAAACGGCTTCTGTCCTAGGTGGCCATATTCAAGAGCAAGAGAAAAATCTATAGTCGATTAAATTTAAAAACATTCCATTCGGATTTAATGGACATTCGGATTTAACGGATTCCCCAATTGGTCCGTTAAATCGAGGTTTTCTGTATATTTTTAATTTTTCTATGGAGTCGTTAACTAAATATTCATCGTACAAAAATTCGTTCATGTACGTACAAGAACTGTTCGAATTCGTAAAAAAGCAAAAAGAAAAAAAAGAAAATCAAAAAACGGGAACGAATTAAAATGAATGGGAGAGGGACAAAATCCCGATATTAATAATCCCGAAGGTACAAAATCCCGAAGGTTTATATAGATCCCGAAGTTTATACCAAGGGTGCAAAATCCCGAGGATACCAAATCCCAAAATTATACAAAATATCGAAATTTCAAAATCCCGAGCTTCAAAATCTCCTGGGAACCAAATCCCGAAAAACAACATCCCAAAAACCTATGAAAATTTCAAAGCCTATTTGTTAGAAAACAAATTTAAGTTTAATTATGGTTTTTGCAAAACAATGATTAAATTTTTTTTAAAGTATGTTTTAACATATTAATTTGATTAAAAAATAAAACAAAACAGAAACAATATAATTAATAATGACTAGCAATTATAATTAAGTAATGACTTGGATTCTAAAATTTAAAAAAAACATATGTATTTACATTTAGACGGTACATTTTATACAACCATCACTAACTAAATGAGACAAACCTTCTTCGGAAACCTTTTAGTTTCTACAAATCTCGAGAAAATTTCGAATAAAATTTTAATCCGCGAGGAATTTCGGGATTTTTTGGGATTGCGGGATTTTGTCCTTTCGGGATTTTGTCTCTCGGCATTTTGTACTTTTGGGATTTTCTCCCTCGGGATTATATAAATTCGAGATTTTGTACCCTTAAGGTTTTTTACCTGGATTATAACTCTCGAGTTTTTGTTCCGCGGGATTTTGTCTTTCGGGAATATGACACCAACCCAAAATAAGTTCTTTCTTGATTGTGCCCGAATAGTCCGATGGAGACAAATCAACATCTTCTTAATTACATCGATATTTTATAAGTTTCTTTTACTTGATACTAAAAATTCTGATGCTCAGACTGCTAATACTACCTTTATCTTATATAAATGAACCTTCTTGTCAATTATTTTGAAAAGTAAATCATTTACGAAAAAAATGATTTTACAAATGAAATTTAAGCAGAAATGACGATTTTTGACAAAAAAATGTTTCTTAACAAAAATTCGACCCTTGTACTGTAGCTAAGGCTGACCGATCGGGATGAAACTTCACCAGGGATTCAAGGATTTTTTGCTGAAAGCGGTCCACAATCATGGAATTTGTGTGTTTGTGTATTCAGTTTAAGGCAAGTGATTTCGTTAATAAAATTTGGGATTTCCAATTTTTCGAAGTGGATTTTTTGAAATCAGGGTTGAAAAGAGGGTTGTGTATGGGCGATTCTAGCTGTTAGGGGGTAGCCATAATCATGAAACTTGGTTAGTATGTTCAGTATTTAAGTAATATAATTAAAAAAAGTTGGGGTCTCCAGAAATTGCGAACACAAAGTTTTTCGAAAGTGATCTTTTGAAAATAGGGTTGAAAAAAGAGTTTTGTATATGGGCGATTCTAGCTGATAGGGAATAGGCACAATAATGAAACTTGGTCAGTGTGTTCAATACAAGCAGTTTAAAAGTTTCCGATAATAAAAATTCCCTGAAATCACTCATATAAAAATTTTTGAAAGTGATATTTCGAAATCAAGGTTGAAATGAAGGTTTTGTATGAGCAATTCTGGCTGATAGGGGGTAGGCACAATCATGAAATTTGGCCAGTGCTTTCAGTACACGCAGTTTAAGTGATTTCATTAATAAAAGTTTCCAGAAATTCACGCACACAAAATTTTTCAAAGGGGATCTTTTGAAATCAGGGGTGAAATGAGGATTGTGTATGGGCGGTTCTGTCTGATGGGGAATAGGAACGATCATGAAACTTGGTCAGTGTGCTCAGAAGAACCAGTTTAAGGGATTTAATTAATAAAAGGTGTGGTTTCAAGAAATGAACCAATGAAACAATTATTCGAATTTCCAAAATGAAACAATTATTCGAAGCGATCTTTTGAAATTAGGGTTGAAATACGGGTTTTACTTGGGTGATTCTAGCTGATAGGGAGTAGGCACAATCTATGAAACTAGGTCAGTGTGCTCAGAAGAACCAGTCTAAGTTATTTAATTAATAAAAAATGGGGTTTCCGGAAATCAATCACACAAAATTTTTCGAAAGTGATCTTTTGAAAATGTGGATGAAATAAGGGTTTTTGTTAATGGGCGATTTTGGCTGATGGGGAGTAGGCACAATCATGAAACTTGGCTAGTGTGTTCAGTACAAGCAGTTTAAGTGATTTCGATAATAAAATGTGTGGTTTCCAGAAATCACATTTGAAGAAAATAGAAAAAAAAATCGAAATTTAAATTGGAAGCATTAGTTACTTCAATGGGATTGTGAAAAACACCTCTTTATTAGCCTTACACGTACCTGAATAAAAAAGGTCACACACTTTAATTTATATACTTTAACAAAATATTATTTAACTGATAAGCACCGCACCAAAAAAGTGTCATTTATATATATTATATTTTTCTAACAAACTGTCTAAATTATATCATTCGTTTCAGGGTACCCGACACAACCAGCATTAAAACATAAATATTCATTTTCAGATATTCATCAACCATTCTTTCTGGCCATATTATTACATTTTTCTGTGCCGCCTTCCCCCCCAAAACAGTAAAAAAAACGAAAAAATTCATATCTCGTTTTGTCGTTTTCACCTGCGTCATTTAAATAATAATTTCATTAAAATTTTTTGGAAATGAACCAAAAAAAAGTAATGTCTACCTCGACATCCCCAACACCCCCCAATTAATATAATATACATATATATGTACTCGTACATCCAAATCACGCGTAACAAAATTTTCAATTAGTGTTTTATTCAACAAAATGTGTTTGCGAGACTACACGACTTGTCGTTTTTGCGTATTTAACAATCGATATCGAAACACTCAATTTATTTTAACGAATTTATGCTCGCGCCACGTGAAACAAAACAAAAAACACACCGGACCCCCAAAACCAAAACACCAAAAGAACAAAAAATAAAATTCCTAAAAAATACAACAAAAGTTTTAAATCATTACGGTTTGAAAATTCGGGGAACACAGAAAAAGTTATTAAAGCGCTATCGGGCAATTTCACACGATACAAATTTTTTCGGTGTGTGTATGTACAGATTTTCCAGAGGATCGATTTTTTATATTCTACGTAAACTTTTTTTTATTTTTTTTTTAAACAAACGTCTTAAATTGTGAGTTTGGGCGTCTTATAAAAAAAAAAGCAGCACCTATATATTTTGTCGGTAGGTGCGATAATACTAATTGGTAAATAAATGTATTGTGCGATACTTACATAACACAGCTGCTGAATTTGTTATTTGGGCTAAAGGTTGGTGTTGGTGTTGTTGTTGTTGCTGTTGTTGCTGCTGTTGAGCCGATGTCGGATGTATTAATGCTGCTAATGCTGATAAATTTTGTATATTTATTTGTGGTGAATAATTAGCTCCACCACCACCTATTGATGTACTAAAATCAGGTACCACTGTTGTTGTACCACCTCCAATATTGCAATGTGTGGAAAATAAAATTAGTTTTTTTTTAATTAAATTTTTGCGAACGTAATATTATAGTCACATTGGAATTATTTAATTACCTTTCAATAATTGATTTTGAATATTGCAAATATTGTGTAATTGTTGTAAAATTTGTAACGATGATGATGTTATTAAGTTGGTTGCATCTATCACGGGTGGCGAATTTGTTGTTGTTTTTGCAGGTTCTAAAATGTTTAGGATTTGCGATAAAATAGGCGGCAGCGGTATATTTACACTCGACGATGATGAAAATTTCCATCGATTTGTTTGTATTTGTTGTAATTTTTTTTGTTCTTTCACTTTCTGATTATCGGCAAACTTCACTACGATCGGCGATGAACAACCTTTCATCGTTTGACTTTGGTGCAGCGATTTAATTGCGGCTATCGCTGACAATTTCGATGAAAATGTTACAAAAGCGCAACCCTTGCTTTGTCCATTTTGATCACGTAATACTGTACATTCTTCTATTAAACCAAAACTTTCAAATAATTTCCTAACATTTTTTTCATTAAGCTTTTTATGTAACATTCCAATAAATAATTTTCGTTCTGCAATAGAAAAAGAAAAAAGACAAAAATTTTATATTAGAGATATAACAGAAAATAACGTCTTACACAAAAGAATTCTACTTATATCGTCCTCGTATGTTTCGTATGTAATGTAATATATCGAGAACTACACAGTAGAATTTAGAGCAAATCAATACAAGTTTTTTTAATTCTACTTGTTATCGAAGATATTTTATGTTCTGTCCTGGAGTAGTAATATGTTGTTATTATATTGTTTTTCATTCAATACTTATGTTACAGCACAGACTATGTTTTCCCGATAACAAAAAACATAAATTAGTGAAATGATAATTATATACCGTTATCCAGAGTAATATCAAAACTCAGCAAGAAACGTGAGATTTAAAAAGCCATATCTATGAATGTTAGAAATTCGTTATCTTATTGAATTATTGGAGTAAACATTTTAAAATGAAAATTTCCAGAGAACCAGATCGAAAATTACCATGAACAGCGGCGAGTTTGGAGTGCCTGAATTTTACAGACCGGTATAGACCACCACCATGTTTGGCAAAAAACATTATGAGCGACAAAGCACATTCTGATTTGGCTGGCTTTGTTCATAAACCAATTAGCCCCTGTACTGTGCACCATTTGGGTCGGCGGCATCATTGGGTTATATTTCCTTGAGGATGAGAGAGGCAATGCTGTAACAATTTGGTGATCGAAATATGTTGGAAAACTTTCGGCGTAATTTCACTTTCCGAAGACATCGAAAAAATCAGGTAAGGAGTATAAATTTTTAAAATTTTTAAATGCTGTATTGATTACTATCAGCTTTTGGAGGGGGAAGCTATAATTTTTCCGGAATATTTTTTGATTTTCAGGAAAAATTTTCACTTTCTTTATTTTTTCAATATTGTTTTTCATTTTTATTTAAAATAATTGCTGCGTCAACCTTGCAGACACAGATCAAAGAGTTTTTGTCGCTCTTATCTATTTTTTCTGATAGTGCCACAAATGTTAAAAAAATCAACTTTTGTTAATAAATTTATTTTAATGTAATTTTTATTCGTTGTATACCTTAGACGATGGGGCCCCAAACCCCCGCTTTTCCAGAAGCTATGCAATTCTTCACATGTCAAATTTTATTTATATAATTTTAAACTATGTAGAAAAAAAAATTTAAAAAATTTTAAATTTTTTTTGGGAAAATTGCAAAATTTTCCTGGAAAAATTACTTGTACTGTCGAAATACTGTTAAGATACAATCCTAATATCAAAATTTTTATAAAAATTACACTTTTCTACGTATTTAGAATAAAATAATACGCAATTTTATTTTTGTATGAAAATTTTCCCGGAAAGTGTGGTAATTTTCCGGAAAAATTTAGCTTCCCCCTCCTAAAAACTGTTGATAAACAATCCTGCATTTAAAAATTTTAAAAATGTATACTGCTTACCTGGTTTTGTCGATGTAATGTATACGTAAAGTAAACTTTAGCCAAACCTTCTTGAACAGAACATGTTTGGTCGAACAATGTCAGAAAGTGATGACATCGACGTGTCCCTAAGATCCCTTCATTTGACCTCTCCCGATTTTTTCTTGCAATATGGGCATTTGGAGCAACCATAAGGATAATGTTATGAAAAGTGTGCTTAAAAGAGCTTGCATTTGCGCCACGGCCAGAAGCAGCCACTCAACCGACCATACATAATGTTAAAGATGATATGCGAGTAATTACACTTGATATACTTGGTTGAAGAACAAACAAATTTTAAAATAAGAATACGATATTTTTTGTTGTAGTAACTGTAACAGAATTACCATCGAAATCCCGGTTTTAAAAATCCTGGAAATCAAAATTCTGGAATTTAAAATACCGAAAATCACTATCTCAGAATTCATAATCCTGGAGTTCAATCAAAACGCCGGATTTTAAGATATCGATTTAAACAAAATCAAATTCTGATTTTCAAATTCTTAGTTATCTTATCACAAATAACGACGCCCAAGTTAATTACAAAATACAGACCAGGCGGATTAAATATTCGGAATCAAATTTCGTATTAAAGCTTTTTCCATTAATTGGAAGATCCTTGCAAAATCTGGTGAGATCTTGAAGTGTCAGCTTCCATAGGAACTTTTCAAATTTCTGCAATGATGTTGAAAAGTATAGAGTTTTCCAAAAATGAAAAATAATTAAAAGATTAAAGAAAAATTAAAAATTAAATTTTCAACAAAGTTTTGACCATGTTGTTTTTCCGAAATCTAATATAGGAATAATGGTTTTAGATTATAAAGGGTTATCCAGTAAGAGTATCTGTATGATAAATCTGCACGAATCCCACCAATAAAACAAATAATGTTTGTAATACAAAATTTTCAAGCTAGCTTTTACAGTGTTTTTAGATAAATTGAAGTCGAAGTGATCCTCTATTGTATTAAATGTTTTCACTGATCTATTGATTGGGTTATTATCTCCGTACTCGGTGGAATGGTGTTCTGGCGTCAATAATCGATAATTACGAAATGATCTACTTGGAACATTAAAAGAGATGTTTCCTAGTACGTAGGTAGAATCAATGTGACCAAGTAGTACGTTACCGATGAAAGTGGCATCTAGAAGAAGGCGTCTATTTCGAAGAGTGCAATTATTGTATTCGTTGCACGTTGTTGAATATGGTGGTAATCGAGTCACATTCACGTGGAATGGTGCCACATTTACGACCATTGTTGGACAATTTTTTACGTCATCGGCAAATATGAGAATATTTGAGTTTTTTATTATGTTCGTTATGCTGTCAATGAGAACAACAAAAAACCATGGTCCAATGTGAGATCCTTGGGGAACACCAGAAGTCACGTTGATAACTTTAGATTTCTTATTTCCTATTATTACATATTGCTGACGACTTGTTGAATACGACTTGAACCAGTTGATATATTACATTGAAAATCAAAATGTATACAAGCTTTGGAGTGCTTTATGATGACAGATAGTAGCGCCAACTAGATAAATAGAGCCTCAATATTCGAGTTTTTTTCACAAAACTTAAAATACGGGATATAATAAATGTTAGTTTCCTATAGGAATGTATGGAAAACGACTAATTTTCTTTTTTTTTTAAGTATATTTAAACCATAAGCTTTTATAATATTTTTATACGGGTAAATGCAGAAAAGTTCAAAATTTAATCAGTTCAAAAAAGGATTCAAGAAAACCCTTTAAAATGTGTGAAAATTGGCTTGGAAAATAAATAAATAATGAGCTTTTATTAATGTTGTTGTTGTATGGCGTCATCATTTCAAATCACAATATGGTCTCTTTCCATTCTCTTTCTAAAAACACGATTGCCATGGAAACAAAAAACTTATTTTTGTACAGGATTTTTTTATTTTTATTATTTATAAATAACGACATGCAGTCAGTCACCACTACAATGTGGTTGTGAAAGCATGCGAGTAACAATGTTTTTCAATCACTGATATGTAAAAATACGTGATTAAAAAATTATAGAACAATATTTCCTTCCTAGCGCGTAATAAAACCTGTAAAATTTTCTTTTACAGTATGTACTTTATTTTGTAACATCGTTCGAATACCATAGCTGCCACCGAAAATACATAATACTTGTATGCAATTTAAAAATATTTTATTCTTAAGAAAATTACGCAGAGTAAAAATTTTCTTAGTTATTTTCCAAAATAACATTTTTTCTTTGCGGTGATTATTTCGCGCGGTGATATTTTCACCGGTGATAAATGATGAAAAACTCAGATAGTGGCCGTTTCAATAGCAGCTCGTCTCTTAATGTTGTAAGCCATTCTTTCACCAAAAGTACCAAACATTGATTTTCTTCGGTTCTCAAGTGTTATGTACGCGTCGGATACAAAAGCTCATTCAGGACACTCCTTTATTTTCGAATCACTGTCGATGGTCATTTATCACTCCTCCTCGAGTATCATTCATTGATATGCATTTTAAAACGATTTCAATTGAATGTTCTATTTATCTGTGTACTTGCATTCAGCTAAATCTCGAATAAACTTTTCACAAATTTCGTAACTATTCGGCGTTATATACGCCACGTTGCGTACCTGATTCCAATATTTAATTAGTGTGAACGAATGTGTAAATAATTTATAATATTGAACCATAGTGGAAATAATCAGTATTAACGTTTTTTTTGTACATTAAACTAATTTTAACCTCCAAAATATAACCGCGGACCTTTGTCACCTAATTTCTGCCAGATTTAACAATTTGTACCATATTTTTTGGATAACATTTTGGTGGTACAACATCAATCTTGAAATATTCAAGTAGAATATTTATCATTGCGCCAACACTTCAATATTTTGAACTCTCCATTGGATTTGTTTCGAAGCGTAATAAATTGTTTTCGATTTAAATAGTGATCGTATTCGGGCTCACTAGTTCGAATCGGCGAATGATCGTAGCCATACATCGTTCCTATTATGTTGCTTCTCGCACTGTAAAATTTGATGATTTGTTGGCATAATGAGGATTTCAAATATTTTTAGCCCAGTGGAGCGCTTAAAGTTATATGTTAGTGAAGCAAAAAACGATAAACGAACAAACAAAAGACTTTTAGTGACGGAGCCACACGGTAGGTATAACTCGACCATGTCTAAATTAAGACTAGGTGGAAGATAAAATTTTTAATATTATTATTTTGCTAATATTATAATCAATGCTTCTGTGGGGACATTGAGTTTTAAAACTAAATATTTGGGGGAGCAATTTTGAAACGACTGTTTGCAAAGGAGTCTTTCGATATTTTTAGAACAGATTTTTGCTGAAGCTTAGTGCAACAATCGTTCAAAAGATCTGTTCTTGAGGCTGTCATCAAGATCTTCCCAGAAATGGCATCTCTTACCAAGTGGTGAGTGATACTAATGGTGTTCGATAAAATTAGACTTATAAAGCTTTATATAATAATAATAATTATATTAATGATATAATAAATTAAATAATTACATTAAAAAAATCTCATTGGAGCTTAAATAAAAATTAATTAAGATTGGTTGATGATAAAAATAGTATCCTTAGAGTTGAAGCGATCGAAATCGATCGAATGATTTTTTAAACTTTTTGAACAAATTCTTTAATTAAAATATTCAAAAATCTAAATTTTTGTGAAATAGAAAAACAAGTGTTTAACAAAATATGTTTATTAAGTGTAAGTGTGTCAAGTATTTATCAAATGTGTCAAAAAATGGACTAACTACATGTTTATTGATGTTGAAATTTATTATAAATGCCTAACCCCATATACAATTTTGTTTTATGATCCCGGTTTTTTCAGCAGGTATAAATGTCACTCCGTTTCTGAAAATCAGAGAGATAATAAAATTTAAATCAATAATAACAATTTTGTCTAACACACTTCGTCATTATAAGTATTCCGGTTCAAAGTCGTTATTCTCGTTGAAGCCACCAAAAATTCTTTCGACAATCTAGAAACGTCATTGGGCCATTTAAACGATTCGCATTATGGTTATACTAGTCCATGTTCAACGTGCACATGGTTCATTATTGCGTTTATGAAATAAAATCACAAATTATAAGTTAAGCAATTTAGATTATAAAATTATATTTCTTTGCAAACTTATATCAGCAGAATGATCCACAACTAAAAATTTAGCGAGGCTTCATTCTGCATATTTAAATGATTGAAATTACACTTTCTACGACGATTTTGATACAATGGAATCTAGTGAACCTTTGACGGATCCATTATATGATCCATATAACATAATAGTATTATCGTATGATAATTTATAATTTAATTACAGATGGTGTGATTAATTCCAATTCAAAATCAATCTCTGCCAATTTTTAAATGATATTACATTTTCATTTTAAATATTTTAAAACATAATTGTTAGGCGATTTAAGTGTTATAACACAAATTTAAAGAGGGAACCGAAACGAAATAAAAGGATGAATTGAACGTTTGAAAATTGCGCTCCGGTTACAGTTAACGTTCTCTTTATAATTATAATCGTTGCCGTTTTGGTTTTAAATTCGTTAAAAATATCGGGTATTATTGATTCAGTTCTAGGAGAGAGATAATCTCTGCATGCGAGTAAGTTGAAACTCTAACATTTCATTAAATGGAAATGACAAATCTAAAATTATGAAAGCAAATCGTTACAACAGACACCAAGACTGGGAGCAAAATTCAATACGTTTTGGAATCTGGGGGATATTGATACATGCATGAGTATATCGAAATAGAAGATCAATACTACTCAAAACCGAAAATCGAACAAACATACTTTTTCAACAACCGTTCACATACACAAATGTATGCAACAAACATTTTATTAATACTTTGTTTCTTGTAGAATGATACGGAAGCCTAATTGAAAATTAAAGGATGGTTCCATAAAAGTTAATAAACCACTTAAACATTCTAAAATCAATCCATAAAGGATAATATTTCGATTCAAATATTTGGGATTTTTATTCGTTTCTGAAATCGGGACACAAACGACGTGCATTTATGACAAACTGCATACGGCTACTATTTTAGATTAAAGTAAACAAATAGCAAACTCTTTTATTTTCGGATTTTAGCTTCGGATTTTATATCGGAAATAATACGGTTTACTTTGTCTTCACCATTGAATTACGATGATTGCACTCTTCATTGTTTTTGATTTCATAGTTCATATTGTCGTTTCTATTTGATTTCTTTTTTTTAAAACACATTGTTGTCTTTCTTATTTTCTTATAAATTTTAATTTACTATTTCTCTCTTATAATTAGTTTAAAATGACGATATTATGACGTCACAAACTTCCCGTATTTTTTAATTGTTGTTGTTGTACAGCGAAAATCTATTATATATTTTCTTTATTAATTTGAAGAATACGAGAAGCCTACTGATTGCATCATTCGAATGAGTGGAAATCTATTATATATGTCATCGATTTATGTGAAAAGAAATCAATTTTACATTATTTTTAATTCATGTTTTATTTATCAAACGTAATGCTATCTCCCATACAAAACCTACGAAAAGTTAGTTTTTTGTTTATGTTTTATATCCCGTATTTGAAAGTGCTATTTAATAGGCAGGCTTGATTTATTAAGATTGCTTTGCAGATAGAGTCAAATGCTTTATTGAAATCTGTATATGCCACATCAACTTGGTTATGTTTCTCAATCTCGTTTATAACTATGTTATGGCATGAATCAGTGCACCTAGAATACTACAGGCCACACTGCTTTAAAAATTTTGCTATATGACGTCAATTTATGTCGACAGTTCCCTCTTTGGGTATTATAGGCAGCACTAAAATTAAAAAGATTGTTTTGATTTTTTTTTGTGTTTGCTGTCATATTGATAAGAACAAAATTGTAAACAAACAACAAGAAAAATATTTTAATAATATGTTTTAATATTTAATAAAAAGCTATTGATAAAAGTATCAATTCATAATATTATTATAAAATTATGCATTCTAAATTATGTAAAATATGTAAACGCGTATAAAATGTGTACACATTTCGTATAATTTACGAGAAGACATAACCTTACTTTTAGCACTCGTATAATTTTTTTTTTTTTGTGTTTGTTTTCGTTTTTTCTTTTTATGAACATGACTGCCGTCTACAGTTCAAAGAATAAACTGTAGACATAAATTTAATGACATAGCAAGCAGTGTGGCCTGTATTATTCTAGGTGCACTGCATGAATCCACCCTGGTTAACAGATATATGACGTATTAAGGTTGCTTTAAAACTATTGCATACGACCAGTTCATTAAGTTTAGGAATTGATAATGTTGTTGATATTCCTTTGTAGCATGTGATGTCCTCTCGTTTACCTGATTTGAAAATTGTTGTTATCTTAGAGATTTTTCATTTCTCGGAAAACACAGCCGATAGTAACGAATGATTGAAAAGCTTACATAACGGATTTACCAAAATATTCGCAAACCTTTTTAATATAACTGAAGGAATGTCGTCTGGCCCCCATCCATCACCAAAATCTTTCAAGGCTGATTTGTGTCAACGGATATAATTGGAGGAGTAATAGAAATGTTTGTATGGCTCAGTTTCATCAGTGGATCCGGTATTATTCATTGGTCGGCATACAGATTGAAAAAAATTCGGCGAACATATTTGCTATCTCTTTGGCTTTCGAAGTGCGTAAATTATTATACGTCATAGTGGCCGGGTACCCTTCGGTTTCACGTTTAGTTCTGAAGTATTGAATCCAGAATTGTTTGGGATTTGATTTAATTTTGTCTTGAGTGCCAGCCAAATAAGACTTATACTTGAGCTTGAAATACGTATCGAACTCCTCACTATGCTTTAAGAAAGCCATTTTGTCTGTTTCTAGATCTGATTTCCTCATTTTAATGTTGGATTTGCAATTTTTACGATTTATAAGCGGGTCGTTGGGGGTTGTCATGTATATTCACGAAAACATAAGCTTTAAAATAATTTCGAATCTCGAGAAGAACCGCGCTTTGTTTTTGGTGATTCAGATCATACAATGATACCATACAACTGGAACATTTGGCGTAGTGTATAGATCATACCAAACAACAAAGCAGCAATTTTAAATAATTTAAATTGATGGTTTGAAGAAGTTACCAATTATAATAAATCAAACTATATTGGGGATTTCAATGTTGATGTGAAAACCAACGATTTTTACAGTTTACAATTAAAACAGTTAATCAAGGATTACAGATTGGTGGAAGTAGTTCCAGATTACATCAGAGTCGCAAATTTGAAATTATAAAAGAACAATAAATAAGTGATCATTGTAGTTGTAAGCAGAAACAATTCACAGTTATTTGATCAATTTAAAGAAATTAGATCTCGGAAAAACTATTCTTGTGAAAAATTAAATTGTATTCTAAACACTAGAATGCTACACTACAGAATCCAGAATGAATTGAATGATAAAGCTGAAAGCTTAATACTGGAGTTAAAAAAGGCGATTAATCAACTGACTCAAACGAAAATTGTTCAAAGTAGAAATAAAATCCCTATCATGATTAGTGAAATCATCGCCAATTTGATTTGAAAATTTCGTAGTGCTAAACATTTTCATAACGTTGGTTGCGATTTTACCCAACATGTTCCCAACTGTTGGGTGTCCTGAAAGCGCCCATTATTAAAACAAGAAAAGGAGCTTAATTATAGTAATCTGAAATTAATAAATTCAAGCGATAATTGAGAAAATTTCACTATTTCACAATATTTAACAAAACAGGCACTCATCGTTTTCATATTTAATGCAGTTAGAACAGTTTTTTATTGTTTATGGTGTCAAGAATGAAAACAAAAAACGGGCAGTACTACTGTCTAACGTTAGAGAATACATTTTGGATATTTTAAATAAATTATTCAGTGATATCGTAAGTATAGGACATATACAGATTTAACGAAAGGCCTTACTGAATATTTCTCATCTAAAACACATGTGCTTGCATCACGCTAGGAGCTTCATAAGACTGCTATGAAACCACACAGACATACGCCGAGTGGGTTGCGGATTTGCGCGGTATCGCAAAGAATTGTAAACTTGTATGTAGCAAAAGTACATGTGAAACCACGTATGTAGATGAGTTGATCCGTGACATCGTTGTTATACTTACACCACATGAACATGTAAGGACTGCATGTCTACAAAAATCTAATCCACCCTTAACTGAAGTTTTAGAAATCGCCCGTGTTTATAACAGTGAAAACATGTGTTACGTTAAAGGGTGAAGCCAAACCGTCTGATGTTTTTAAAGTAAATTCAGAGCATGCAGCGAAGAAATGGAACGACCGAATATAATCATAGTCGTTCGAATTGTAAATTTTTATGCAAAAAAAATGTATGTGATTCAGCAAATTGCAGTAATATTCTGGGCATGGTTTGGTTCGATGCTTTATACATTTTCGTATTATACACAATGCAGAATATATTTTTGGAGTAGAATCAAGCGATGGATTAAGACAAAAAATCCACGAATATTGCAAAAACACACTTTTTGATACTACAGCCATAGGAAGGTGCAATTCACACAAAGCCGATATTAAATTAAAAAGTGATGCACAACCAAAATATTTTAAACCATGTATTTTACCTTTCGCCATTCAAAAATCCGTCAAAGATGAACAATCGCGATCGGTAAATTTTAATATATTGAAACCCGTGCAAACTTCGTCATGGGGTACACCAATAGTACCAGTTGTTAAGTCAAATGGAAAAATTCGCATTTGCGCTGACTATAAAGTCACATGAATCCACAAGTTGTTGTCGATCGTCACCCTATACCCCGCATTGAGGAATTGTTTTATAAATTGCAAGGTGGTCAATTTTTCACAAAAATTGATCTCAGAGATGCGTATCTCCAACTTGAACTCACCGACTATTCAAACAAGTTTTTAGTAATTAACACACCGTTCAGATTATATGAATTCTAACGTCTACCTTTTGGAATTTCAAGCGGGCCCGAAATTTTTCAGATGCTTATGGAACAAGTCACATCCGATTTAAATTTGTGTGTCGTATATTTAGACGATGTGATCATATCTGGCAAAACAAACGACGATCATTTCGAACCATTCCTCAACATCTGGCTTAAAAGCACTACGTGATTTACCACACCCGTCCAATTTGAAGGAAGTTGAATCATTTATCGGTAAGATAAATTATTATAATAAATTCATTAAACATTTCTCAGATGTGGCGGCACCATTAAATCAATTACGTTCGAAAAATGCTAAATTTGATTGGGGTGAGGCACAAGAAACAAGTTTTAATAAATTAAAATCTGCAATCATTAATGCAGCAAAATTAGTTCATTTTAGGAATGATTATCTACTTATATTAGCCACTGATTCATCATCGTATGGCCTGGGTGCGGTTATTTCTCATAGATATACCCTGACGGAACCGAACATCCTATAGCATTTGCATCAAAAACTCTCACCGCCACACAAAAACGTTATTCATAAATTGAAAAAGAAGCTCTTTCAATTATTTACGGTGTAACCATATTTAATCATAATCTTCAGGAACGAAAATTCGAGCTAGTTACGGATCACAAACCGTTATATCACTGTTCAACCCAAATAAAAAATTACTAACTAATAGTATCAACCGGTTACAGCGTTGGGCAATTATTTTAATGAACTTAGAATATACAATAATTTACAAATATACAAATCATCATGGAAACGCCGATGCCATAAAGACTCCCTTGTGGTCCAGATGAAGAGTTTGATCAAAATGTGAATGTTTGCAACAGTGTCGACGAAATATATCGACGAAATATCGAAGTATAATCGATGATCATCCTATCGATTATTAGAGCATTGCAGAGCACACATTATCAGATCCAGTATTATGTAATGAAATCAAATTTTATCTTAAATCGTTGGCCAAAAAAGTTTCCTGTATACGACGAAATGTTATTCTCCCATTTTTTCAACCGCAGCGAAAGTCTCAATATATTTGTTATTCTCAGCGAAAGTCTCAATATAGAGCAGCGAAAGTCTCAATATATATGTTATATGTTATTCTGTTACAGACAGAACAGTCTGTTACAGAATAACAGCATTGTTATTCCATCAAGTCTTCAACAAAAAACGTTAAATCTTTTACACGAGCACAGTAAAAAAAAATTACATAATTTTAAGGGTAAACAAAATGCCTCGTAAATGTATTTAAATTTCACGTATGGTATGTACCGTACATAAGACATGGAATTTTCATTTTCTGATTTATGTAAAATTCAACAATGCAGATATATAATTTTCAATAAACCATTATGTAATTTTGTATACTGGGTTGGATAAAGGTAATATTCCATATTTAAATATTTAAATTTATAAAATTTGCCTAAAAATTACATAAACTATGAAGAATTTCTTTGCTTACAAGACATGAGAACCACCACAAGCTCTTTCTTGTCAGTTTGGTCTCGTACTGATAAAAGGTTGTTTTGTTCTACTTATCAGGTTGCTCTTGCAACGACCAATCTGCAAAAATTCAAATCTTGCTTTAAACTAAGTATAACAAAAGAACATATCGACTTGGCGAATTATATCACATTAAACAAAATAATTACGCGTCACATTTATTCTTGCTCGTAGATTTCATCTGTCGTATTTATCTCCGACAATATTCTACATAATAATTATGGAATATTTTAGGAAAGGATGTAATTTTCTTACAAAACCTCACAAAATTGTATAAGATACTTAAAATTACATAGACAGGTTACTAATCTCTACATAAAATAAAAAAAATTTCAGTATATTCTGTGGAGTTCTTTAATTTACATACTGGTTTACTGACTATTCCGTCACTTGTTATGGAAACAAAAATTTTACATAAATGATGTAAATATTTTACCATTAAATGTATGTAAATTTCCATAAATCATGTAAAAAAATTTTACTGTGAGGGTCATTGGGGCACAAGAACCAAACAAATTGCACGTCGTCATTGCTGGTGGCCATCAATCGATCAAGACATCGAGAAATTAATAAAAGCGTGTGAAAGTTGCCAATTACATGCTAGTTCATGCACAAAACAATTCAGCCCACGGCCAACAACTGAACAGCCTTGGCAGAGACTACCCATCGATTTTGCAGGTTCGTTTTTGGGAAAAATGTACCTGGTATGTGTCGATTCATATACAAAATTTCCATTTGTCATAGCCATGACACAAACCACATCTGCATGTACCATACGTGCACTTCTCTTCTCTGCATCTTCGTCACCAAATTGTTATATCTCAGACTTAAATAGCATACGGGACCAGTGCTGACATGTTGTAACTTGTAACTATCACTAGACTAGAAGTAAAAATATTTTTTATTTCATGTACATTTTTAAATTTTCATCAAGTTTTTTCGTCGAAGCAAAAAAAGTGATAGTTACAACTTACAACATGTCGGCACAGATATTATTATCTGGTCAATATTTATTTACGGAGCACAATATATAAAAACGTCCGATTGATGAGCAGACTCAAAAATAAATGTAATTTTTATTTAACAACTCTTTTGTATATAACAAGTACATATATAACAAAATTGAAACCAAAGTATATAAAAATAACTGTAGTACATAAGGACAAATTATAAAGGTTATAAATATTGTATTTTAAGGCCAAAACTAGATATGAAATGAAAATAGTACAGTTCCTCCTGCTTTAATTTTAGCAAAAAAATATTACAGTTGCTCACAAAATTGAGCGTACACCATTAAAAAAAACATATTTTGTTAAAGAATAAGTACAAAAATAACAATTTAATTGATTTTTTTTTATATTTCGAAATATTACATATCCCTAAACTAAATTTCTAAAATAATAATAAAAAAAATACAACAATTCCTAATAAATAGAGAGAAAACAAAAATCACTACATTTCAATGTCACAAAATTGAGCGTACACTTATTGAGAACTAGAAATTTTCCATTCAATTTGCGTAATTTCTTAAAAACGTTATTTGTATAGCGAGTTTTACGTTGGAAGGATACTTTTATAATTTATTTGTTAAAATTTCGATTAAGAGCCATTACTATAATCTCAGTAAAATTAAAAAATTTTAAAATGGAAAGCAAAAGAAGAGAAGTCGATCAATGTACACGAAAATTGGTCATTAAATCGTGAAGTTAGGGAAAATTGTTGCGTGAAATTGGCGAAATTGTCGGCCGACGTCATTCTACAGTGCAGAAAATTATAAACAAATGGAAATATGAGAGAACGCTAAAAAATAAACAAGGTAGAGACAGAAAAAGAATTTTGAGTGAGCAGGACGAGCGATTTATTGTACGTGAGATGAAAAAAATCCAAAAGCTAGTATTCCAAAGCTTACATTGACAATGTCAGAAGCTACACAAAAAGCCATATCAACCATAAATATCCAGAAATGTCTTGAGCTTGCTAAAACATACATCAAGGAGCCTCAAAGTTTCTGGGATAAGATAATATTCACAGATGAAACTAAAGTAAATTTATTTGGCTCAGACGGGAGGAAAACTGTTTGGGGAAAGCCGAATGAATCTTTGAAAATGAAGAACTAATTTCAACAATAAAACAAGGAGGAGGATCTATTATGTTATGGGGTTCTATGGCTGCGAGTGGAGTAGGAAATATGAAATTTATAGAAACAACTATGAATAAAACAGGATATCTAGAAATTTTCAAAAGAAATGTGCGCCGAACTGCAGAAAGAATAGATTTGTCTGCTGATTATTACTATCAACAAGATAACGACCCCAAACATTCTTCATATTTAGTGAAGGAATGGATGCTATAAAACGTTCGCCACCAACTTAAACTCCACCTCAATCACAAGATTTAAATCCGATTGAGAGTTTGTGGCGGGAAATAAAGATACGAGTTGCAAATAGCAATCCGTCCAATAAAACAGAGCTAAAAAATAAAACAAGGGGGGTGAATGGGAAAATATTGAGGCCTTTTATACTAAAACACTGGTGAAATCCATGCCAAAATATACAAAATATTAATACAGTAACAATTACGAAATTCCCAAAAACTTATCATAAGTGTACGCTCAATTTTGTGAAACTGAAATATTGTTATTTTTGTTTTCTGTTTAATTATTATGAATTGTTTTAAATGGTTTATTATTTTTTTTTAGAAATTAAGTTTAGAGATATATAATATTTTGAAATATAAAAAAAATCAATTAAATTGTTGTTTTTGTACTTATTCTTTAACAAAATATGTTTTTTTAATAGTGTACGCTCAATTTTGTAACCAACTGTATATTTGAATTAACATCGATGTGGTTTTGGACGCAGTTCATAATGATCACGGCGAAATACAATTGGTTGGTCACTTGGATATTCGGTTGCAATTGGACTTGTGCGTTGATCATCAGTTGGGTTCTCAGGTAATGGTAGTGTTTGAATTGTTGATGGAGGTATGTCGTCATCCCCGCCAAAATCTAATACAACTGGTATATTGTTATTGCTGTTGCTTAAGTTTTGATTGCGTGTGTTTGTTGTATTATCTCTCAAAATAGATTTTGGTGGAGTTTGTTCTGTTGGTGATATTTGCGGTCGCAGTTGATTTTCATGACGTTTCCACTCTCCATGATTAGTTTGTACCATGCATATTTTTTTCTCGAGACATTTGGTAATATGTCAATTTCCTCCATTTTTTTCCTCCGGTTGAAAAATCGAGAGTATTCATTTTATTGTTGAATTGATATTTTATTGTTGGTGTAAATTTCATTCGATGTTCTTTTGACGATAACATTGCAGACAGTAACGTATGAGGTTGTCGTCCATGAAGTAGTTCGAATGGAGATTTATCAATAACTGGTAGTACACGGTTAAAAATGAAAGAATAAAAATTGTTTTTACCCCAAGTATAAAATTATTTTGAATAAATTTTATTTAATTTTGAGCGCGAAATACATTCTTTTCGCAAACCTAAATATTAGCTTCGCAATTTTATTCCAAATTGAATAAAGCTTAACAAAAAAATTTAATCTCAAAAGTATAAATAATAAATTAATTATTTTAGTTAACAAAGAATGATGTGCTAATTTTAATCCAACATTTATACATAAATGGCATGCCACCTGAGTGTATCATAAAAGTTTATCAATTTATCGTAACTTCACAGTTGATGCCAAAATTTGCGACTGCGGGTTATTAGGCCAAACCTTTGTTTGTGCGAAAAGGCATCTGATTTTCAAACAAGCTGAAACGATAAACGGTTAAAGATTCATTTTAATAATTCGTCATCGTATACCTCAACTATGATGATGAATTATTTAAATGAACAAAAGAACCAACTTAGAAACTTATAGTTGGATTTTCAAATCTCAGCCTCCATGTGTTATTAATTTTTTCAACCACAAACTTCCCAGAAATTATTACGGTCATCTTAAAAAATTTAACGGGTAGTTTTCGAAATTAGACGCCTCGAATAGAACAAATAGAAATATAAATACAGACAAAAATGGATGATACTGTATAATATGTATGCTGCAATTCTTGACATCCTGTTTCCATTTCAAGCTCAACGTATGAAAGTAAATAATTTTCCAGAAAATTAAAGTAACAAAATGGCTAGAAAAATAAAATATTGAGGAAAGAACATAATGTCGTAAACTACCAGTAAGTACCACATACAACTGGTTCGGCCTACTCTCAACTGCTTATTGTCTCCGCTCAGATTAATATCATTGTGATATGATTTTGCAGATAGAGCCGTTTTGTAGATAAAACAATTTTCTGAACACATAAGCAATTTAAACTTATCAACCAAACTCAAAATTAAAGATGTGTAATACGAGTGTAACTAAACAATAGGTTATTGAATCACCGTGCTTGAATCATTGTGCCGATGGTTAATCTTAGTGAATGTGTGCCATTGCAGTATCTTTAAAATAAAATACAAGTTACATATGTAAAAGTTACATAAAATACAAATGCACTGAACACAACAAAAATTGTCGGAGGCTTTAAACCTGATGAAGGTTTTCAATATTAATTTAGTCTTATACCGCAAATGAAGGATAATGACATGGACAAGGTATGATAATGGAATTAGCTTCAATATTTTGATAAAGCGGCTGGTAATAACTGATATTTACACTTATTTAACTAAAAATTAAAGAGAAAATAGTATTTTGTCCTTTTTAGTCTAAACATTTTTTTGTCATTTTTATTCAGTTTTGCATAAAAATCTGAACAAACTATTTAACTTTATAACGACAAATTTGTATGCTTGTGGTACAGAAAACATTTAAAATTTAAAATTGTATATCATAATCTTTTATATTACTTTTGTGGAGAAGTAAGGGATAGCTTTCTTTTTGGAAAAATTATTTTGATTTGGTTTAAGTTACACGTATTTCGACTTAAAAATTTAGTTATTAGTTACCGATCATTTGAAAAGGTTCTGCTGTGTATGAAGAGGTACGTTTTTGTTTCTACACAATTTTTGTGGTTTTATAATTATAATAATGATTATAATAAGCAACAATTATTTTTAAATATTTATTTACTCTCAGCAGAAACAAAACAGATTCATCAATAGCCGCACTCAGCTACAGGACAACGGATGGAAATTACCTATTGTTTGAAAATGTATAGGTAAAGGTAAATAAATAATACAAATATGTATTTGATAATTTTTTCTAATAAACATTTAAATTATTTAGGCCAGAAAAACAAGTTTTGATGGAACTAAACAACGAACTAAAAACATGGAGTACGTGGCTTGATATTTCACTCAACATTTAGGAGCATGCTCAGAAATTTTGAATCCGAAGTTCATTACACGCGGATATTTTATAAAGTATATTGTACAGGGTTATCCAATTCGAGGTTGATAAAGTAAACTTAAAAAAAACACACAAAATATTCGGAATGTATTGTAATTTTTATTTCATTTTACAGATTGATCCTTGCCATTTTTAGTTAAACAAGATATCATTCAAATGTCCTCCACGGGACTTCTTACAGGCCTTGATTCTTTTGAGGTAATTTTCAATGACTTTTCGGCACATTTCGGGCGGTATCTCGGCCATTACCTTACGAATATTAGTTTTCAATTCGTCAAGAGTTTGAGGATTGTTTGCGTAAACACGATCTTTCGCGTAGCCCCACAAAAAGAAATCCAAAGGCGTTAAATCACAGGATCTTGGAGGCCAATTGACATCAGCCAATCGCGAAATCAAACGTCCAGGAAATTTCTCTTGCAAAGATCTCGATTTGCTCGTGTTACGTGACTGGTTGCTCCATCCTGCTGGAACCACATATCGTCAAGATCATAATCTTCGATTTTCGTAAAAAAATAATCGGTTAACATGCGGCCATAGCGCTCAGAATTGACGGTAACGGTTCGTCCATGGTTGTTCTCAAAAAAATACGGCCCAATCACACCACCAGACCACAATGCGCACCAAACAGTGACTTTTTCCGGGTGTAATGGCTTCTCTACAATCAATTGTGGATTTTCTGAGCCCCAAATTCTACAGTTTTGCTTATTAACGTATCCACCAAGCGAAAAATGAGCTTCATCACTGAAGAAAATTTTGTTCGAAAAATCAGCATCGACGGCCTGTTTTTCTGCGTTTAATTTTAACGCGTTGGTCGATTGTTAAATGCTCCATATTCTTAAATGGCAGAATGTCAACTAAATAAATGACAGCGTACTTGACGTTTATCTTTGACAGATGTCGGTATTCAGATTTCTACTTTATCAACCTCGAATTGGATAACCCGTTATATATAAATTGGCAATATTTTAAATAAAAAACTATGTTTTATTATCAAAAGTTCTACTCTTCTCTTTATTCAACGTTCTTTTAAAAAACGTTGAATCTGATTTCTAAAAAGAATTAAAATTATCCCTCTGAATTGTATAAAATATTCTAATGCTTAGTATTTATTTTAAACTTTCAATTGGATAAATATTATTTTTTGTTAATATTCTTTTATATACAAAGAAGCGCAAATTTAGCCATTTTCAAAGTGCAAATTCTATTCTAAATTTGAGTGCTTTTTACAGTTGACTAAAGAATAAAAATTATCATTGTCCGATAGATGAATTTTAATCTTTTGGGCAAAAATAAGATTTGTTAAAATTATGACAAAAATATTTGATTTTTGAAAGTATAAATCTTATTTATTTGTGAAGTATAATTCTAATCCTTAGAAAAGGATTTTCTACATAGACGCCTTGAATGTTCGAACAAAACTTTCCGTTTCGCCATTGGATTGAGGGTGAAATGGCGCAGATGTGAGATGTTCAATAGCGTTGGCTTTACAAAATTGTTCAAATTCAGCTGAGTTGAATTGAGGTCCGTTGTCACTCACAATCGTCGATGGTAAGCCTTCAGTACGATGCAATGGAGTATTTAATTTAATAACAAAACACTCACCGATAAACAACAGATAACAGACGCACTAAATCACTCGCTTGTTTCCAGCGTAGTAGATATACACCGTAACATCCCTGAAATATTGGATTTTGAACTTCCTAATGTTGATTTGAAGATAAAAAAATTTCAATTCCAACAAACATCACAAA
Source organism: Nephrotoma appendiculata (assembly GCA_947310385.1). NCBI lineage: Eukaryota > Metazoa > Arthropoda > Insecta > Diptera > Tipulidae > Nephrotoma > Nephrotoma appendiculata. Next base: position 268,188,177 of record OX371225.1, on the reverse strand, counting down.
TCGAATAATTAAAATAATAAGCAGAATAAAATCGCAATATGGATTAGATGGTATAAACAAAATTGCCATGTTGAAAATATCTGCAGTTGTTCTCATTACAAAAATTACGAAGCGAACCACGCCGGAAGAGCTCCGGCCAACAAATATGCTCCCACTGTATATATATATTTAAATATATATATATATATATATATATATATATATATATATATATATATATATATATATAATACATATATTTAAATAATTTAAATAACAATGTATTATAAAATGACATTATTGATAATTAAACAAATAAATAACTAAAAACTATATATTCATGGTAAAAGAAAGACGGATGAAGAACGGTCAAGCGTGAAAAAATGGTTATCCTGAAAAAAATCCTGAAACCTCAAAACTATATCAAATATGTTTACCGATTTATGTTTCTAAGCAGAAATACATCAATGCATACGTATCTCTAATTACACCCGATATTTCAAATGAATAAATCCGACGTGCTCTGAAAACTTCCGGAGACGGATGTGGACCTGATGATATTCCAACTTCACTGTTAAAACATTTTACAAATTTGGCAATTCTTTAATGCTTGCTAATCATTAAATCTACCAGAATTTCCCCAAAGGTGGAAAACAGCCACAGTGAAACTTCTTTTCAAATCTGGAGCAAGAAATAGTGTGCCTTGTTATATAGGTATGTCATCACAAGACTTTTCTATAATAAATAAATAAATTCATAAGATAATGCTTTAGTAACTATACTAAATACACCTATATCGAACATTATTTTGTGTTAACGTACGTAGATTGGTAGCAATATTTTATCTCACATGACACAACACACAATGTAAATCAATGGCCATTATGTAACTGAAAACATGAAAACAAAAACATATATCCGCTATGGTTCCAAGCTCTTTCACAAAATCATCAAAAAAAAAAAATAAGTTTTACCACCCATAAAAATTATTTGTTTGTTGTATACAACACAAAAAACATTCGTTGTCTAAAAATATAAAATAGGTGTCAGCCCGCAGCTACATAATTTACAAGAGTTCACATCAGCCAGTATTTCCTATATACATAAAACATACGAGTAGACACATATAATAGGCTTTGGTACATAGTATTAAATTTGACAATAGTATGTAACACCAAAATAAACATGTCACCCAAGTTAAATACCATAAAATAAAACAAAATTATAGAATTTATTTAAAATTTTGAATAATAATGATTGTTAACAGGAACAACAACAACAACAAATTAAATTAAACTCGAAAACATACCAAACATATAAAAGCCATAAAAAATAAAATTCCATTTAAAATTTTTTAATTTAGAAAATTTTTATTTTTCACTAAAATTGTGCTGTACACCAAAACAAAAATTTAACGTACTCGTATAACAATTTTTATGTAATAAATTTAAATATTTTATTTTATTTATTTATGTATTTATTTTTTGTTAATGTTAAACAACCAACCCCAAACAACCGGCAGACAACCAAAATAAAATAAAAAATGTTTCATTCATTTCGAGGATAATTTTTTGTTTTATTTTTTGTTAAGTGATATAAATAACGAGCCGCGTATTATTTATTTATAAATAGGACGAGGACGGGCACCCGGAATTTAATTTGTATTATAACGCACTAAATTAGGCTTAATATACTTAAAACAGCGTTTTTATGTAGGACCATTTCAGTTTTAATTGAATGATTGCGTAAGCGTGTGTAGCCGGAATTCGGATCTACGTCAAATCTGCTAATAAAATTTATTTTCTGCACTGAACATAACAAATTGGGAATATTTTTACCATCAATTTCAATGTACATGTTCGGTGGGGCGAATGTTTTGGTTTGAGTATACAACAAAAGTACATGTGCACAATTTGTGTATAGGTATTGTGGGGGAACGAGTGGCCAGAACCAGAATACACTAACAATAATTTTTTTTAGTGATTTTTCATTTTTATTAACTGAAAAACATATAAGCCGTAAAATAGTGAAAATTCACAATTTTATTTATTACAAAAAAATGTGTTTTATGTTATTGTTAAATTTTATTTTTTAATGACACAAATGAAACAGTACATTTGCATATGTAAAAGAGATAACAAGCTTAAATTAATATTATTCGTGTTTCTTTTTTTACATAAGTTTATACATAGTTGGGGTAGCATAATGAGATTTTGGTTGGGTTTCGCATTATTATTAAATAATTATTAAATTGAGAAACTGTAAAAATTTAAATAGTTTGTATTCGTGTCTATCGGATGACACTACAATTTACACATTTATGTCCAGTGGGGCTAATTCAATTTTTCAAAAGTGTAAAGATTTTGTTGTTGTTTGCTGAGATGGTCACATTTCTAGGGAAATTAGAAAAAAATTGTTCAGTGGTAACTTGGCGAAATTGGGCCTGGCCCAGATATTATCCACACAACTCATATTTCAACATAAATTTAATTAAAATTTTACACTAAACCATTTCTAACCATGATTCGCAAACGGGATTTACTACCGACTTTTTTTCTACTAGAACGATAGGTTTGTCACAGACAATCAAATAAATTTTTCATTTGAACTAAAAAATGAAAACAAAAGAAACTCTGATAATTCCAATGTCATCGTTGTATCTGTGATTTTTCGTTAAACTGCGTATACGTATACGCAAAAAACAAAAGATTTTTGATTGTATGCGGCTTTTTGCAGAAAACGAAATCGCAATTTTTACGTTTATACAGGACGAAATATCTCTTTTAGGTTGTCTCTGGGTTTATATATCAACCGAGTGACGAACATCAGTTTTATTGTTTTGCTAAACTAACGGGTTTTTTGCCTAGAATAAGTAAAATTTTTTTATGTTAACATTGAAAATGTTTTTGGCATTGCATTATATGAGAAAATTCCAACGAAATTACGGGTGTGAAGTATGTCCTAACTTTGTCCTAACCTTTTGAAATGAGTATGTATTGGTTAAACTCTCGTTATAACGAATTTTAAAATTTAAAATAATGTTATATGCAAATTGGGTATTATGGTATAGTGATATAATCGTATATTACCTTTTTAATTGCAGAGAAATATTTAATGATCAAAAGATGGTATTGTTCGTAAAATTAAATTAATATTCAAATAAATTTCGCGATTCAACAAACATAGAAACTATTGATATTGAACGAATAAGAACTTTCTACAAATGAAATTTAGGGCATTGCCAAAGATTTTAAGCGAAATCCGATGACGTAATCTTTCAAACACACAAACACGATTAATGGTACCGTGATGTATAACGTTAGACTCGTTGGAGTGTCTTCTAGCACCTGACCAACATACAGAGAAATTCTATGATTTTTTACGGAAATATCTCATTTTTAGTAATACCTTCCGTGTGATTTACGAGTATAGATTGAACGGTTTGCAGTTGGTGCTGAAATTATTGTTAAAAGCGATTTTTGAAACTGAGACCCAACGCAATGTATTGTTGGTGCTCGAAAGTGCGCATTCAGCATATTAAAGACAATTTAAATGGAACTAGGGTTTCGACGGAACACCCTGTAGATTGGTTTTCCCGAAAATGAGACCTAATGCAATTGTTTCCTGGTACTCGAAACCTCATTTTTTTTTGCAAATTTTATTAAAACCGTTCGACGATGATAAAATTAAAAACGGAAAATAGCCCCCGACGGTGGAGCTTATAAATAAGTTTACCCGAAATTGAGACTAAATGCCATCGATTAGTGGTCTACAAAAACCCTCTCAGCAACTCCATAGTTCAACTTAGAAAAAATTAAAATAGGAAACCGGGGCCACATGCCTTGATAGTGGGCCCAGTAAACGCACCCAGTAAAGTCGAAAAACAGTGCAATCAATTTCCCTTGCTCGAAAACATAGATTCGGCAATTTTTATGGAAAATGTTTGTTCTATAAAAGATAAATATGAAACCAGGGTCCCGACGGAGAACCCTGTAAATGTTTTCTCCCGAAATTGGGACAGCACAATCGATTTCTGGTACTTAAAAACCGAATTTCAACAATTTTTATCGAAAATGTTTAGACTTAGAAAATTTTTTAAAATGGAACCTTGGCCCCAACGAAGGACCTGTAAACAAAATTTCCTTAAGCTGAGACCCAACAAAATCGATCTTTGGCATTCGAAAACATTCTTAGGGCTATTTTTATCGAAAGTGGGACCCACATCCCGACGGAGGATCCTGTACATTTTGTTTCCCGAAATTTAGACGTTACAAAACGTTTGAACTTAAAAAAAATAAAATGGAACCCGGATCCCAACGAAGGACCCTGTCCATTTTTTTCCGAAATTTAGACATAGCACATCAATTTCTGGTACTTAAAAACCCACTTTCAATATTTTTAACCAAAAATGTTCATATTTAGAAAAAAATTACAAACAGAACCTGGGCCCCAACGAATGACCCTGTAAACAAAATTTCCTTAAGCTGAGACCCGACACAATCGATCTCTAGTATTCGAAAATATTCTTATGGTTATTTTTATCGAAAGTGGCACCCGCGTCTCAACGAAATTTAGACCTAGCACAAACGATTCCTGATACTTAAAACCCACTTTCAATATTTTTTACCAAAATTTTCATATTTAGAAAAAAATTAAAAACGGAACCTGGGCCCCAACGAAGGACCCTTTAGACAAAATTTCCTTAATCTGAGACGCAATCCAATCGATTCGTGGCACTCGAAACATCATTTAGGCAATTTTCATCGGAAACGTGTGAACTTAAAAAAAAGAAAGAACCCGGGTCCCGACGAAGGACCTTGTACATTTTGTTTCCCGAAATTTAGACCTAGCACAATCGAAAAGAGTCGAGTTGCCTCTTGGGTAACTCCAAATGAATGCAACTGTATATTGATACTAAAGGATGGCTGAAACTATAGCAGTACCGATTTTTCCCAAGCAGTTTCATTGTAAACGTATCCAAGATAGAAAAAATTGGAATTACAAAATATGGATTGAGGACGATCCACATCCAGAGGTAGTAAAATTAATTTGAAGACGAATATTCACAACTCAAGAAGCATGCAATCGCAATTGGAAAAATACAGAAGAAAGGAAAATGGGTTCATCATAAACAGACCGAAGAAAACAAAAACCGAAGGGTGCAGATGTCATGAATTTCCTTTCTCGGTAGTGGATTTTGTATGATAATCCTAAAAGCGGAAAACAAAGGGTTGATCCAGGCATCAACATCAAATGCAAAAATGAATATTCATGCCAAGAAAGTGTTATTGTGTGTCTGGTGGGATTGGAAAGTAGTCAATTACTACGAACTTTTTGAACCTGGTCAAACTGTGCAATTGATCGAATTATGTGATGCTCTGGAGGAAAAAATACAATTTAGGGGCAAAAAAGTCTGTTGCATGACAACGCTTGCCCCTATACAGCAAAATCGACCCAGGAACTCAACGTCTCTGGCTGGGAAGTTTTATAGCATAATACATAAAAAGAAATATAAGGATGGGGAAAAAGAATCTATTATTTTTATTTTATTTCGGGGTTTATTTATCATGGCTACAATCATCCATTTTGGCTCAAATATGAGCCGTTTTTTAGATAACTCGTTGCCATGTAGAAAGCAATTTCATTATGCCGCTTTTCCAAAATGATTTGCCCCTATTAGCGAAAAACTGAGATAGCCAGTTTTTACAAGCCTCTCTTGAGGCTATTTTTACACCACCAAGAGCGCTTGCCATGGACAAAAGGAAGTGATAATCGTTTGGTGTCAGGTCCGGTGGATGCATAATAACTTCCCAACTTAGCTTCCGGAGCTTCTGGCGGATCATCATGGACGTGCGAGGGGGGATTGGCGCTATCCTGGTGGAACGCGAAAACTCTCCTATTGGCTGATTATGGCCGCTTTTGGTCAATTGCTGCCGTCAAACGATGCAGTTCATTCCTTGTTTGGCCACCGTTTGGGCCGCCACGCTAGCCTTCGAACATGATCGTTTCCGCTCGATATTGTCGTACATGGCCCATTTCTCGGCGCAAGTTACCACCCGCTTCACAAATGACTCGATTTACATCCGTTTGGCCAAGTATTCGCAGATGGAATCACGACCCATCTAGTTTTTTGCGCCGACTCGTCGGCACCCAAACATCGAGGTTCCTTTTGAAGGACGACCTTCAGCTCCTGAGCGATGCTACGACAGCCGGCGTGCCGGTCTACTTCGATTTCAAGGATTTTATCAACATTTTCAACGAGAGGCATTCCAGTGCGTGGTACATTTTTAATACGGAAATTACCGGAGCGGAATCAACGAAACCAAAATTGCGCATAATTGGCTCTGATCAGTATCGAGACCACAGACACCATTCACATTTTCAGCCGCTTGACTTACGTTTTCGCTTTTATCAAAGCAAAATTGGAATATAAAGCAAATTTTCTTTTTGTTTGCCTCCATCCTTGATACGCTATAACTCACAACTGAAACGCTTAATCAAAACTATGACAAAAAGGATTTTTAGTGCATGAATCTCCCCTTTCTAACGAGTATAAGTATGGTATAAGGTGACAGCGAAAAAATAATGGATTGTTTCCCCCAACTCATTATTTCTTCCAATAAACGAAGAGTCTATATGAAAAACGTAGAAGTCACCTAGAAGCGGCCACTTCAAGGGAACCAGTTTCGGCCAAAAATTATTGGGATCTTCAATTTATGGGAAAAACTTAAGTACGCAATTTCAAACCGCTCAGTCAATCTTTACGATAGACTCATAGAAAACTTTTTCAAGAGCAAATTTTCGATCATCGCCAATAAAACGAATGATACATCTGCAAAAATCTCAAGGTTCTCGATCGCAGTCTTGTTAAGCACTCGAAAAATTGAGGCTGAAGGAAATTTTGATTAATCGCATTTTTGTAGTTAGAGGAGCCAATAAATGTCTTTCGCTGGAGATTTTTTTAATGCCTGCAAACAAGTAATAATTGCTGAGGTCCAAGGCTCACGAGTATAGCGGATGCGGAAGCAATTCAATGTGAAATTCGTGCAATTTTATTATTGTTGCTATCGACTTGTGACGTGGTGCATTATCTTGGTAAAACAGCCATTTTTCTTCTTCATTTGTGGTCGTTTTTCAGCGATTTCTTCCTTCCAATAACCCGATATAATATTCTCTGGTGATTTTTTTTCCTTTCTTAAGGTAGTCAACAAATATTATACCATGTGTATCCTAAAATACAGACGCCATTACCTTTCCAGCCGACAGCAGTGCTTTTGGTCGTTTCGGACGATCCATATTTCATCCATTGTCATATACCGCATAAAAAATCCTTTTTTGAAACGCGGTACTCACTTCGAACACAGCTTTTTCATGGACAAATGTTCGTGCAATATATGACCAACACGTTCCATCGATATCTTTACAATGTCGGCTATCTCACGTAACTTTATTTTTCGGTCAATAAAAATATTTTCCTGAATTTTTTATGTAAAAATGATGCACCACAAATATTACAAATATGATAATTACTAATACATACTCATAATAACTAATACATACTCATAATAAAATAGTCAGAACAATTTTAGGATAAACTTCAAGCTCGTGGACACACGCGTGCAGTGTGTCCTAAATTTGTCCTAAATTTTGTTTTTGGAATTTTAAGACAAAGTTAGGACAAACTTCACGGTTATACGAAATTTTGTCCCAAGAATGGATGCTACGAACAAAAATAAAAAAATAAAGTAAATACGAGAGAACCAAAACACGCTGTTGCGCCGAAAATCAATTTTTGGGTTCAAGCTTTTTTTTTAATTTTTAGGTCCATATAAATACAAGTGCTCTAGCCCAAAACAAATCAGTAGGCTTAAGCTTTTTTATTAAGGCATTAGGCAAAATTTCAAGCCCCATCTTCGATGTTTAAATTTTTGGCCTTAGGCTCAAACTTGGGATTTTTTGTGTTTTTTAACTTTGTATAAAATTGAAAAATTATATAAATAGGTGTTCGTGCATTTGTCTAAAAAATTACAGTTCAACATCTGTTTTAGTGATTTTGTATAAGAGAAATGAGTAAGAATTATTGTTTTCGTTATTTTTACCTATTTTTATTATAGTCCCATTAGCAAAGCATGGTCACATCAGAAGTTGCAGCAATGCTAGAAGCAATGGTTGATGATGAAGTTGACGAATTGAATGGTGTTATTGATATTGTACAGTTGCCACTAAGTACAGTGAATGAAATAACCGACCTCGAAAACTTCGACGAAAATGAAATTTAAAATGAATCGTACACCAAAATGGAGACATAGATGCAACCGTGCTACTCTAAGGAATACCCAGCGCCGTCAGCAGAAAAAAGGAATGAAATAACTAACGCGGTAAAATCCAAATCGGCTGTTGAGATTCTTGAAATGTTATTTTATGAAGACCCATAATGCCTTGCAACGGTCAGTTCCTGTAAACTCAGGAACACCGCGCATAGCATTGCAGAGTATTTTCTGTGTTTAGGAAAATACCTTGCAATACATTCCACAAACGAATTGCCAGCGACACGCTGATCAAAGTAGTTCGTTTGGATTTTTGTTTCAAATAAATGATATTGTTTTTTTCTTTACAACAGAATAGAAATTAAACTCAACGAGGTAACATCAAGAAAAATCAGAAAGCCTAAACACAGTTAGAGGTTCCAAGGTTAAGGTTCCAAAATTTTATCAAATAAATAAATGTGTGTGTGTTAAACGTAAATAAATCTATATACAAAATCAACAGAAGTTGCGTTTCATTAATTATATACGTAATTGGGGATCTTTAAGTGTTGTCTTCACCCAGTTAATAAAATCGACAACCGGCAGCTAACCCCATATTGGTGACCCCGACGCTCCTTTTAGGAATTAGGATATTTAAAATCGTAAGTTTTTACCAATTTTATTTAAATAAAAATAAATTAATGTGTTTAAAAGCCGCAATATAAAGAGGCAGCGTTTCATTTTAAATTATTTCCCGTAGCATATATGTAATTAGTAGTACATATAAAATTCCACCCAACAGCGGCCAGTCTGCCACAATCGAAAATGCGCTGTAAATTATTTTTATTTCTATTTTTATTTTTCTTTCGGGCGTTTCGTATTTGCGTTTTGCGTTATTCGTTTTTAAAGCGTTTCAGCATTTGAAAATGCAGTAATATTTGTGTCCGCGTATCCATAAGACACACAAACAAATAGCACACACATAGTTTAGTGATTTTGGGGCGAAAATTAAAGCGAAATATGTCGGACAACGAGTTCGAACCCGGTTCCAGCGGCACCACGCAGCAATCTCAACATTGAAGCAAGTCTACGGCACAAGGACAAGTGGCAGCAACAACAGGCCACAGCATCAAACTACCAGCATTTTGGGAGACGAGTCCTGAATGCTGGTTTTTGTCAGCAGAGATCACGTTCGACGCGAACCGCATCACTAGTGACAAAAGAAAGTTTGCATACGTAGTCGCATCGATCTCGGAAACGCAAGCGGAGAAAATAAATTTTATTTTGCATGATCTGCCGATGGAAAATAAGTACGAGGCGGTTAAACGAGTTCTTATGGAGCGTTACGCCATATCCGAGGAGCGTAAATTGGAGACAATCCTCAGCAAAGTGGAGATTGGTGATCAGCGTCCTTCCGATTTCCTACATCAAATTCAATCGCTGGCAGACCGGGAATTTTCGCCCAAAATCATTAAGCAGCTATGGATCAGGCAATTACCTGATTTCATACAAGCAGCACTAGTTCCACAGCAAGATAAGCAAGAGGAAGCTCTTGCTTGCATAGCAGATAAATTATACGAATTAGTTTGCAGTAAACAAAATCGTGTAAATGCATTACAGCAAAATACTTTTCAGCAACCAATGGACGAACATTATTCCAATAGCACAAATTTGGAGCAAACCCTTAGTAAAGTAATTGACAGATTGGACAAACTGGAACATAATACACTATTTCGTAGCACGCAAAATACACGCAGGAAGTCTCCTAGGAGAAAAACATTTTCTCCAGGTAGACAACAATGTTACCGCCAGACAACAAACAATCAGAGTACTAATTACTACCAGCAGCAGCAACAACGCACCAAGCAAATACATCGTACCGACAACCACAAAACTGGTGTTGGTATCACAACAGGTTTGGCCCTAGAGCAACGAAATGCTCTAAACCATGTGGATTCAACGCTCCACATGGCGGAATTGCACATAATAATTCCCCAAACTACTAAATCTTAAGGTCTCAGCGGCGATTTTTTGACTGACACTGGCGCGGATGTTTGTGTCATTCCACACACAAAATATTTCTGCTACAATACAAATCGGAGTTCCGATTTAGTATTGTCAGCAGCAAACGGTACTACTATCAACACATACGGTACCAAACTACTTGACGTAGACATCGGGCTATGTCGATCATTCAAACATTCATTTCTATTAGCAAGTGTTAATCGACCCATAATTGGCGCCGATTTTCATATGAAATTTTGCATTCTAGTGGATCTACGCAATCACAAACTTCTCGATCCATCCACTAGTCTTACAATTCACGCCATAACAGCATGCGTGGACACACCTACACGTCAGCAACGGTTTCGGGGCTATCTTAAAGAAGTATCCTTCTTTAACAGCTCCGCCGAATTACAAGTTAGCGGTAAGACATAACATCGTCCATCACATTGTGACGAACGGACACTTACCTTTTTCTCGACCTCGTCGACTCGACTCAATTCGGCATAAATCAGCTTTCCTAGAATTTCAGCACATGGTGGACCTAGGAATCTGCAAGCCCTCTTCTTCTCCTGTATCATGTCCGCTACACATGGTAACGAAGAAGAACAACGATTGGAGACCATGTGGGGATTATAGACGGCTCAATGCGGTCACAATTCCTGACCGCTACCCCATTCCCCACATTCAAAACTTTTCCATGCAATTACATGGATGCACAATTTTCTCCAAAATCGATCTCGTCAGGGCATATCATCTCATTCCAATTGCTCCCGACGACATTTACAAAACAGCAATTACTACTCCATTTGGTTTATTCGAATTCACTCGAATGCCATTTGGACTTCGCAACGCTGCCCAAACATTCCAGCGTTTTATCAACGAGATAGTAAAAGATCTCGACTTCGCCTTTGTGTACATATACGATATTCTCGTCGCGTCACAAGACGAAAAACAGCACTTTGACCATTTGGAACAAGTCTTTCAAAAGTTTTCATATTTTGGCGTCAATTTTAACATCGCAAAATGTGTTTTCGGGACCAGTAGTCTGGACTTCCTCAGTCACAAGATTACCGCTAATGGCATTCTACCGTCTCAAGAACGTATTAAGGTCATTAGCGATTTCCCAGCACCGCAAACTATCCAGCAAATTCAACAATTTATCGGTATGATTAATTACTATCACCGATTTATTCCAAAGCTAGCGGAGACTCTTGCCCCAATCCACACGCATTTGGCAGAGCTCCTTAAAAAACCAAAAACACACTTCAACATTTTTCTTGGACTGAAGAATGTCAAACGGCATTCCTTCAGCTCAAAAATAAGTTACAAGAAATAACACCACTAGTGCATCAGTTAGCTAACGCAAAATATAGCATTACCACGGATGCGTCTGGTACAGCAACAGGTGCGGTCTTGCAGCAACTTAACGGCAAGACCTGGGAACCTCTTGAGTTTTTCTCCAAGAAACTCACAGATGCGGAAAGGAAATATTCTGCATTCGATCGTGAGTTACTTGCAATTTATCAAGAAGTCAAGCATTTCCGTTACTTTGTGGAAGGTCGTGAATTTATCATTTACACCGACCACAAACCACTTACTAGAGCAATCTCCTCTAAAACGGAGCGTAATCCAAGGCAAACACGCCACTTAGATTACATCGCACAGTTCACAACTGACATACAGCACATTCACGGCAGAGATAACGTCGTCGCTGATACCTTATCTAGGACAAGTGATGACGAAATTGCTCAGGTGAAAAGCCTTATACAATCGTTACTATCGCGGAGCAACAAGCTCGTGATACAGAACTTAAAGACATACTCTCGAGTTTTCCACTCGTCGTACAGCTAAGTGGAAATTGGAAGGATTGCCACTTAACGACTTAACAGTTTACTGTGAAACATCATCTACAGGCCGCAATCGTCCGTACATTCCGGAAACATTGCGTCAAACCATCTTCGACACTCTACACAATGTGTCACATCCAAGTGTTCGAGCTACACGCTCAGCAAAATATTTTTGGCCCAAGATGAATCAAGATGTTACTCTTTGGGCAAAGTCTTGTTTATCTTGCCAAAAATCAAAAATACATCGGCACACCAAATCGCCTCACGAGAATTTCAAAATTCCGTCAAGTCGATTTGAGCATATCCATGTAGATATCGTTGGGCCACTCCCACCATCTAATGGATATACACATTTACTCACCTGCGTAGATCGTTTTACACGGTGGCCTGAAGCTTACTGTATTAAAGACATCTCCGCATCAACCATCGCAAAAACGTTTGTCGAAAACTACATATCTAGATTTTGCGTTCCCAGTACAATCACTACTGACCAAAGCACTCAATTCGAATCTATGTAAACTCTTTTCTGAGCTTATGCAACTTTTAGGCTCACACAAGATTCGAACCACTGCCTATCACCCGCAAGCAAACGGTATGGTTGAGCGCTTTCACCGCCAACTTAAAACTGCTCTTAAAGCAAGAGCAAATACCGTTAACTGGAGTTCGGAAGTATCAATAGTTTTATTGGGAATCCGAGCAACAGTCAAAGATGACCTACAATGTTCACCAGCAGAACTGGTGTACGGTCAAACACTTAAACTTCCCGGGGAATTTTTTGTGGAATATCCACTTACACCTCAAATTACCGCTGACAAAGTGGTAAAACAATTAAGGTCCACTATGAACAATCTCATACCAACGGACACTCGCAAAACTAAACAAAACGACATTTTCGTACCCAAATCACTGCAAACTTGTGATTTCGTTTTCGTTCGTACTGACAAAGTTCGAACAGGTTTTGCTACACCATACGATGGTCCATTCAAAGTGGTACGAAGACTTCGTAAACACTTTGTTATTCAAATCAAAGATAAACTCGTTAATATCTCAATTGACAGACTCAAACCAGTTTATGGGATAATGAATACACCTGATCATTTATCAGGAATCAAGAAAATCGTTCGATTTGCCAACAACAGTCCATACATTCGAATGATTACTTCTCAGCAAGCATAATTTTTAGTTTTTATTTCTTTCAAAGGATGGAAACTATCACGATCAGCGATCTCAACGTCCGACACGAGGAGTTGATCAAGCAAATTGAAATGGAGCTAGATGCTACGGTTCTTGAATCGGAACTGGAATCTGCTCCATCAACGTCGAAGCAAAGAAAAAAGAATGCAGTCAAAATCGGTGGCAACACAAACAACACCGACGACACTACCATCTAATAACTCAAAAGCAACACGTCTTTCGGAGTTACGAATTCTTAGATTGGAAAGACGCACGAGCGCTTTCCAATCTACAAAAAATGCAAAGCAAGCAAGCAACTCAGTCATATCCAACCACCCAAATAAAACAAACATTTGTTGGTTCCACACAAGGTTCGGGTTTGGAGCCCAAAAATGCACAATTCCGTGTGAATTCACCACAGATGAAATGATTGATTCGGTATGCAATTTATCTTACAATAATCATTTAAAAGTTTTTTTTCAGCATGCAAAATAAATACAGACATTCCTCTGGTATTTATAAATACTACTTCTTCCACCAGCAATGGAACCCTTACTCCATAACATTTGGAAAAGGACGTTCGCACTGGGGAGGGAGTACTGCAACGGTCAGTTCCTGCATACTCAGGAACACCGCGCATAGCATTGCAGAGTATTTTCTGTGTTTAGGAAAATACCTTGCAATGCATTCTACAATCGAATTGCCAGCGACACGCTGATCAAAGTAGTTCGTTTGGATTTTTGTTTCAAATAAATGATATTGTTTTTTGCTTTACAACAGAATAGAAATTAAACTCAACGAGGTAACATCAAGAAAAATCAGAAAGCCTAAAAACAGTTAAAGGACAAGGTTCCAAAATTTTATCAAATGTGTGTTAAACGTGTGTGTGTTAAACGTAAATAAATCTATATACAAAATCAACAGAAGTTGTGTTTAAGCTAACCCCATAGCCTAAATATAGTAAACCAATCAAAAATTTACGCTGGACAGAAAAATGTTCACAATTTTGAAATGGCCGTCGATTGTCTCAGAAAGTTTATGGGAAATCTAATGTATACGGGATACAACAGTTTATCTCTCAAGAAAAGTTGTATTGGTTGGGGGATGAGGATCTCGATAGAGAAATTAACGAAAATGTATGGCAGAAATCGATATTACGAAATTTTAAAATATGCCCGCTCATTGATATACTCAATAAAAATTTCATGAAATTTGGCGTTTCCTCAAAAAAATATCGATCGATGAGGTTCGATATTACGGACATTATTTTTTAAAACATTTTTATCGGGGAAAGCCAATACGATTTGCGTTGGAACAGTGGATTATGACTTGTGGAGAGACAGGATATTATTTTAAAATTAATGTTTTACAGGGGCACGAACAAACTGAAGATTAAAAAATGTTAATCTTTTACTGGACTTGGGGAGATAGTAGTTATGAATAAGGTCGAGGCATTCACTGAGCCAACCAAACATGAGTTATACATAGACAATTTCTTCAGCAGTCATAAGCTGGTGCGGCTTCGCTGTCCAAACAAGGAATTCCTTGCACCGGAACAACCAGATACAACCGAATGGACATGGACATCGCAGGTTTAAATGCCCTAAAATCGCAAGTGCAAATGCCCTACAGTTGGAACTTATTTGGAAAGTCAATTATTTTGTAAAAATGTTATCGAATCATCAACAAATTGAACTTGTCGGAACGGTGAAACGTTACAGCAAAACACAAAATCGATATGTGGATATAGCGCAACCAAGCCGGTACAATAAATACATAGGAGGTGTTTACAAATTGGACTGGCACGCGCATAAGTACCGAATAAAAATTCGTGGAAAAAATCGTACTTTCCACTATTTACTAACGGAATTGAGATAGTAAAAGTATTTTTTATAATGCCTATGTTCTGTATTCGCTGTCTCACAGCAATATACCATTTTTAAATTTTAAAAGTGAGATTGCAATGAATTATTTCTAAAGCAATTTTATTTCGAATCCGTTAAATATGGATAGACCCTCAACATCTTCAATTCACAAAAGGCGTGTTAAATCGAACAAAAATGGTCTAGATCATATTATAGAACAGATCTGGTTTTCCCCGGGAATAGTGAATTGGGAATTAGTGACGTATTTCTAGCAGTTGGGAAGTTTTTATTCCCCAAAGTGTATTCTGGCGTTTGGGAATTATTTTTATTGGGAAAAAATAATTCCATTTTATAGCAGTTTTGACGTTAATTTTTCCCCATTATTTTTTGGGGGAATTGTAATTGGTATATTTTTGATATTTTATACACAGATTTTTTCTAATAAATATATATTTAAAAATAAATTAAGCTTGTACCAAGGTCGTAATATGTGTTTTAGTTTATAAAAACCAAAATATAATAATAGCAAAATATTTTCCCAATTCCCAATTCCCTGGGAAAGCCAGAATAGGGCCACTGAAGGAAAACAACGTAAATGTGCCTGGTGTAAAAAAATTCTAGGAAGCAATGTCGTCTCAGTGACGTAGGAATTCATATGGATTGTTTTGAGGAATTCCATAGTGGATAGCTATTTTTTACATAAATATTGAATATTATGTTATTTATTTTGCTTTATATGACGAATTATATGTAATTTTTATGTAAATTTTTATTTTATATTGGTTCAATAAAATATAATGAAATATTTATCTAAGCTGTTCGATTTTTCATTTTTTGTCTTATGTAACCATAGGCCACAATTAGGGTTCAAAAATAAAAGCTCAAAAAGCTATTAAATCTATTAATTAAAAATTAAAAACCTATTAGAAGTGGTTGTATTAAAAGTTTGTCCGAAATGTGTTAAAAGTGTAAATTTGTCAAACTAAGACTATGTCGAATTAAGGTAGCCACAATAATGCCTGACTTTGTGCAACCAGAGAACTCTATTCAATTTTCCGAATTAGAATAAAATGTTAGTGAAAGGTGATGTAGTCACTTAACTGATTTTTTCAGTTCAACTCATTAATAATATTTTACAGTTTATATGCTTAAATCTTGATGACATATAACATTAATAGAACATCTAAATTTCATAAATTTAAAGTAATTCAAACAATTTGATGGGTCGACAATTTCCACAAAAGGTTTTATTCGCATTAATACCCAATCAACTTTATAATTGTGCCGTTTGCCCTAGTTGTTCAACTGAACATGATGCGCGCGACTATGAAGATCGAGGCAAGGCTTGCGGTGTGTATTTGGTTAAATAAACATATGCTGTTATGTATATTGAATGTCGTTGCCAACTGTGGAAGATGTTGCTCATTCCACTCTATTGAATTAAAATGCTGTTCGCATTAACAAAAGGACCCCAATTGTGTGCGGGATCACTTCGACTTAGTTTCAAGTAGTTTGTTGTTTTCTTTGATATTCTGTAATTGGAGTTGTTGGACCATAATATCGCAATTTATCGATTGATTATTATATGTATTGTTATATGCCCTTAAAAGCAACAAGAGAACCACTTAGCCATTGTGATATTCAGGATAATGTAATGGCGGATTCTGGACTTCATTGTAGCCGAGCATGTAACTCGCCTGCCGGAAGGCGAAATAACTTATCCTGTCGAACCAAACCATATAGCAAGCTATTGGCTCAGATTGTTGTGAATGAGTGATAACACTGCAAGTTGGACTTTTTTACAGCAATTATAACCTCTCAGCGTCAAACTCAAACCCTTTATATCAACGTGGTAGTAACTATTTTACCAACCAGATGAACCGCGATAGTTCAAGAAAATTAGAAAATAGTTTTCCTTTTTCAACATTTATTTTTCACTTACACATCTTTTAAATTTAAGGCAAACTTCACCAATTTTGGACAGACTCGGCAAGACTGATAATTTTTTACCTAAACTAGCCTTGGGTTCCATTGTAACCACTCTGATATTGAATGAGTTGAAATGTTTGTAAGGAGAAGAAGCATATCATGGCAATATTCTTATGCGCTTAGGGTTTCCTCGGAAAATTTGCAAATGAGTAGGGGCCTTAGCAAAATAGGGTGGGAAGGATCAGATCTCTTATGCAGGGTTCAACAATCGATTTAGGAATATCATGACCATACATTAATCAGTCTCAACATTACCACAGGGATATATGATGCTGATAATCGAATTAGATGCGGTTTTTACAAAATAAGCTGAGGGATATAAGAAATTGCCTGGCATATAGCAAAGAACGTAATAGAAACATGTTAGTGAACATTGAACAACAATTTTACAATAGCTCTTAATAGATGAACTACCTGACGACACATCTGTGGGTTGTGGTGGTCGTTTCATATGGCAGATATCCGACAGGTTTGACGTACAGGTCCCAAAAGCGTATTACTTGCCCAAACTAAAAGGAGAAAAACATTTTCGAAAATGTAATTAATTTATTTATCAGGAATTCGTCGGTAAGAACCGAAGTCAATTTATCAAAATGACTAAATAGCGTTAGAAGACTGTGTGGAATTGTTTTGGAAGCATATAGTATGGTTTACAACAAAAGGGCTTGAACTGAGCTTAAAGCGTCCATACATCAACAGGATTTCGAGATACTTAAACGGTACAAAATACTTGTTCCTTGAGGAGCTAAGCGAGGCTTTCTAGTAGATTGTTTGCAATCAAATACAGTTAAATCGTTCGCAAGTTATAAGAAAGAGATCTCTTCTAGCACAAACACAAGATGTTTGGTCGCATACTCTCTGTCAGTACATGAACAAGCTTTCGATGTTGACTTATAAACGTGTACGTGAGAGTGTGAGTATTGGTGGTACTACGTTGCTCATGATGTTTTCATTCGGATACAAAGTTTATTGATTTCCACTCAGATTTTAGTAAACCCGTACATTACCAGAATGTTTACTTTTTGAACTAAGTTTTTAAATATTGATAGTGTAATGAGTCAACAGCTCACATCCATGCAAGGAAGAACTAACCTGCTATTCTATAACAGTAATCAATGTTATTTTAGAAAATCAAATTGAAACTGCACTCTGCTTCTTCCTGGCAGACACAAGGAATAAATCAAATGTCCGGGTATTGAGGCCTCATCTGTTACAAGTACAAAACGCAGTAATTCAACACCCAACATTAATTCCATTTCAATTTGTAAAGTGCTACACCTTTAAGTATCTTTTCAAACAATTTTTATTTATTTATTTCTCAATAGGCTCGTAAACTTTTTTACAAAGATTTAATAAGAACGTCGAAATAAAAACGAAATTCCAATAAAGTGTTAATAAAAAACATTTTGCAGTACAATAAAGTTTAAAAAACAAAAACAAAATACCGTAATATAATAATAAAACAAAATAAAAGTCTGCGTGTGCTTTTATTAGTTAATATTTTGAGGTTAAAACTTTCATAAAAATTCCAAGGATTTTTGTGTGTTTTTTTATTTCGTTCGTTTACGGTTAATGTGCGGGATAAAATATAAAATATTTTTCACCATACCAAAACATATTTACTCACCATTACGATTTTCACAGTCGGCCGGTTTCATTTGGATGGGATGATGCATCTGCGACAAAATATTAAAAAATACGTTATCAAACTAATATTTATCGTAATATCAAATTATCGTTAAACGTTTTAATTATATGCAATTATACAGCATGCACTATAATTAAAACGTTTAAATATGCAAAAGTATTTCTTGGAAGAATTCCAGAAAATTTGTAATAATGGAATTATATAGGATAAATAGTAGAACACAAAAATTAAGGAAGAACATAAAAAGGATTCATTTTTGTTATGGGTATGATGATCTGGGTATATGCAATTATATCATTTTAAAAGAAAAATATTTAATTGAGGATAATTGGGATAAACATATGTGTGAGTATTTTGTCGCATTACGGTTTTATATTGTGCCGAATATTGATATATTCAAATGTAAAACGATGCAACACTTGATGGTCGAGTTAAATTATATAATACCTAACAAACTCACTCAAAGATATGGGAGACAAGAATACCTTCTTGTCCTTGTTTTCTCTAAATAAAGGAAGTGCAAACAGACTCTAAATAGTAAATCAACTAGCTATATTAAATAAATAAACAATCGATGAGTATATGAATGACTAATGAAATTGCAATCAACCGTCTGTTTTAGGATCAAAACGAAAAGGAAAAGCACGTAAGAAATATTAGCGTTGAGTTAGGAAAGAGAGGAAACCTCACCAAATTTAGTTACTGCTGTAGTAGAATGTGTAACATTGACTGCAGAGTCATCTGAAAGAGACCACACTTACAAAATAGTTGTAAATAAATATACTAAATAAATTCAATAAATTAAATAAATTAAAGATATTAAATCAATTAAATAAATTAAATAAGTTACTAATAAAATAAATATATTGGGTTGGGCTTAATATCTCCAAAAACGAAACCACAAAGCACATAATCCCCATATCATAAGCCCCAAATTATAATCCTCCTAATTCAAAATCTCTAAGTACAAAATTCCTAAACACAAAATCCCCAAAATGTCCCCAATTTTTGTTAAATAACCTTGGGTTAAATTTTGGGGATTTTTAAGAACCTATGTATGTATTAGCAAAATAATTTTAGCACTGTTTTATATTTATTAATTTTTTTTTAAAAAGTGGTATAATTAACTAAATATAATTAACTAACAAACGTTTTTTATACAAAATAAAATAAATAAGAGTTAATCAACATTTAAAAAGAAAATTAAAACAAACATAGTATCATTAATAGTTAGATGTCAAATAATCCACTTTGCCTATATTTTCGCGGTTGTGGATCACGTTTCTTATCTTTTTATACCGGATTTTTTGCGAATTAGCCTGAACAACAATCATTTCATGTGAAAGTTCTTTAATGATTCAAATAAGCTGCAATTTTTTTCCAACTACAACTTTAAATTTACGATGCCAAGCTTCTATAGAAAAATTCTTCAATAGAATCTACGACGCACCAAAATTCCGTCTTATATTTAGGACAATTTTTTGACCGTTTCACACAAATACAGTTTTGTTTAAATCATACGCTTAATAATAAATTAAAATATGTTGAACGAAAGCCAAGCTTTCAAGAATTAAGACATGAACGTTAAACTGTTCACAATTGCCATATTTTTGAGCCGAACTTCCTTCTGCACACGCCTCCAAATAATCTGTCTGAAATGGAACAATCAGATTTTGTAATTTGCATGCGGAACATATTGTTAGGCGGCAGTCGAAATGGTTTTTTAAAATCACTGATAATCCTACTGGGATTAAGATTTATATTTTTTTCGAGCGCCAATTAGAAAAGTGATAAAAAAATTCATTGTACGCCTCATTGTTTTTTTTGCTCATCAGGCAAGAAATCAATGGCACACGTTGTTCAGCAATAAGGCCTTAATAGTAAATATTTGTCAGAAAATGTTTGGAACAACATAAAATATTCCATTTATTACCCAGCACTTGTAACTAGCCAATGTTTTTAATGAGGCCGAAGTCCTTAATATAATATATTTTGATTGTCATTGAAAGTAGTCCCTTTTAAGACAAAAAGGTCACCTTCTAAATATATTAAAATTTCCCGAATAATTATGTCTGACAAACTTTACGGCCAGTTTATGCCATTTTGGGCTCGTTTTGAAGATTGCCGCGTGTATATTACATGCGGCAATCTGGATGGCAATTGCGGATGATTTGTAATGGTTTAAGCCCGGATGTGCTTCCCATTTCCTTGAGACTGTTATTAGATTTTGATATAAGCGCTATTGGATCGTGGTTATGACATACCGTTGACTTTTTAATGTGATGTCGGTCATCAATTATTGTTGTAGTCACAACACTCTCCACGACAGTTGCTTTCTTCGTGCACAAGACCAGCTATAATCATTTTTTTATTTTTAGAATGCAAATGGTAAGCATATCCATCCACGAATAATTTTTCGTTGCCTTTATTCGATTTTTCAACCACTAACTCATTATTTATTTTACCCAGCGACGGTTAAATATCAATGTTAAATCAAATTAAACAAATTCAATAATAATCAAAACGAAAAAAAAAATGGAAAAAACCACAATTCTATTTTATTTTTTTCAATTATTATTTTCGGGTTGAGCTTAAACTCTCCCAAGACCAAAATAAAAACATCTAAAATTAATGACCCATATGCAAATGCTTGGGGATTTTGAAAATGGGGATTTTGTGCTTGGGTATTTTATTAATGGATATTTTATGCCTTTCCCAAATAAATTAAATAAATTAAATATACTAAATTAATTAAATAAATTAAACAAATTGAATAAATTAAATAAATTACTAACAAAGAAATAAAAATAATTTAAATTTAAATAGTTTCAGTGTTGCACTTGAAAAAAATCCTTCTGGATCGAAATATTGTACGCATATAAACTTATTTTTATTCATGCGTTATTAATAAAACTACTTTGAAATTAATTTGTTGCACAACATGCATTTTTTAAACAAAAAACCACAATTAAAAATATTGTAAACTTCTAATATAAATTATATATTAATTATTAAAATATATTAATAATATTTAACAAAAACATAATTGTAATTATATAAATAAAGATTTACACAAAATTGAAATAAATGAAACATAAATCAAAATCAACAGTAAAATAACTCTATACAATTTATATTTAAACTATTAAGAAATTTTAATTTAATTATAATATTTAATTACATATAATTTGTAATAACATATAAATTAGATTTTAAGACATGCACAAACAATTGAAAAATTTAAATAAATTAGAAATAAAACCTATAAGTATTAAATACATTTTTAAATAAATCTAATAAATAATAAGTTAATTATAAATAAATATAAATAATAAAGTAACTAAACTATAAATTATAATAAAAATACATTTAAAATTAATTGTGAATAAATTGTGAATAAAATTTAATAGATTATAAATATAAGATAAACAAATGAATCCTTACAATAATTCAAATCAACGGTTAAATAAATTATAAATATATTACATATAAATTGCAAATAAGATATAGATATAATTTTGCCAAATTACGAATATAAATTATACAATTAATATAAATAATTAATAAACAAAATCAAAATTAGTTCAAATTAAATCTAAGTAAATGATAATTATAAAAAAAACTTAAAAAGTAAGAAAATTAAAAATAATTTTAATAAATTATAGATAAATTTATTTCAATGAAATTTTAATACCTAAATAATGGAATAATTTATAATATTTTAATTATAGTTAAACAATACTCGTATATATTATTTCAAAATAAATTAAATATATTATTTTATAAATACTAAAAATAAATTATAGCATAAAAAAATTTTCAATTACTATATCTCTTGTTTGGATTACTGAGTGATCACTCGAATAAATCGCAGCCAGCGCCCAAATCTGCTGGTGAGATTTACTTATAATAAATAAGTTATAAATGGATCCTCAATAAATTAATTAAATAAAAATAAATAACACTTAATAAACACATTTTTTAAAAACTTGTTTTTTATTTCGCATAAATTAGATTTTAGAATATTTTAATAAAAAAATTTGTTCAAAAAGTTTGAAAAATCACTCGATCGTTTTCACTTTGTAAAAGTAAAATTTTTTGTTATATATAGTAGAAGAAAACAAAAAATAAATAAAAAAAAAGAGGGACAAATAATAGGCAATAAAAATTAATCTATTGATCGCCCCAACCAACTGTTATTCATACGGAAAAATTAATAATAAAATACAAGTGTTTAATAAAATGGGTAAAAAGTGTAAAAAGTAAATATAAATAAATTTATAAAAAATATATACAAGTATAAATAATTTTAACATATAAAATAATAATTTTAAATAATTTCAGAACAAATTTTAAAATTTTTTTATGCAACTTTATTTATGATTGGTTATTTTGCCAATGGTTTATTGTACATAACTATTTTAAAATTTATTTATTTGTTCCAGTTTATTTAAACATTTTAATGATGATATAATTTGTAAATAAAACAAGGAGATTATTGTAAATGAATATATGAAAAATATGACATTTCATGATTTAATTAAATAATTGCTATAAAATAAACACAAAAAAATACTAAATTAAATAAATAAATATATCAGAAAAATAAATTAAAAATATTGATGAATAATAAATAAATTTTAAATAATTTATATCCACCATTATGATGTCCGTGGCTTTTTAATAATAAATAATTTATAGTTCTAAAAAAACGAAGCCGCTCACTATGGCACATTTCAAAACAGGATGTAATAAAACAGGACATCACAAAACAGTACATGGTACGGAACAGGACCGATAAAAACAGTACATCACAAAACAGTACATGGTACACTAAAGTACATGGTACAGAACAGGACCATTTAAAACAGTACATCACAAAACAGTACATGGTACACTAAAGTACATGTTACTGAACGTTAAGCTAGAGGATTTTTTCAGCTTGATTTGTTAAATATTTTTTTTATTGAATACGTTTAGTAATTAGGATATTATCAAGTGGATATTTGCCTTCACCTAGAGTAATTAGACAGTATACTATATAGAATTATAATTGCTTTAAATTATAATAAAATATCCCTTCACCTAACAATATATAACATTATTTTAATTTAAATCGCTAATACTCGATCGTTGGAAAATAGATCAAAAATTTAAATAAATATATAAATAATAAATTTATTTTATTTATATATTTAATTAAATTTTTGATCTATTTTGCAACAATAAGTAAAACTTAAACAATTTTTTGGAATTAAAAGCTGCAAAATTGACTATTAACTGTTTTGTGGTGTTCTCTTTTAATACGTACTGTTTTGCGATGTACTCTTCCGTACCATGTACTGTTGTGTGATGTACTGTTTTAATCGGTCCTGTTCCGTACCATGTACTTTAGTGCACCATGTACTGTTTTGTGTTGTACTGTTTTAATCGGTCCTGTTTCGTACCATGTACTGTAGCGTACCATGTACTGTTTTGTGATATCCTGTTTTGTGACATCCTGTTTTAGCACATCCTGTTGTGAAATGTGTCGTTTCGTATGAGACCCCTAAAAAAAATATACTACCGAAATATCTGAGAAAGTGCCCTCCGAAGAATGAAAGAATGAAGGACCACTGTGCAGGAGGAGCCATAGTATTTTTAGACTGAAAGCTAGAGGGAGAGAGAGAAATGCCACAATAGATTTAATTTTGAAGTGGCGTTTTGATAAAGCACTTGAAAAGATTTGAGAAGCAGGAAAATTTGATATGGTCTAAGCAAACATTATCGATAGCTCTACCCTATAAGCATGGTTTTTAATAATAATATTTTGGGCATTTTAGGAAAAAATTTGTTTCGGAACTCCATTTAAAAACTATTTTGCGCTCTAAAGGGTATTTGCAACCTTTGAAGATATCGTGACCAACGAATGAAACTGTTTGATTTTGAAAATATAATATACACTTCGTTACAGCAGATTAAATCCACTAAAAATATGGGAATTCCCGATGTTCATCTCTTTTGAATTCTATCTTTATTTTTTTCTTTAATGAAAGGATAGAAGATAATTTCATCATTAATCAAATGACAAATTTTTATTTTCTTTTGGTCTTTGGAAATGCTCCTTTTTTGGTTGTTATCAAGATATATGGTTAAAAAAAATCATTTTTATTATTACACGTAGACAAATACGAATTTAATGTTATTTTTTTATTTTTGAACAGCTAGCTCAATCCCACCATAGTACGGAATAGCTCTCCAGACTGTGACCCCTCCTTCCTACCTGTGATACCAATTGAGAACTAGCTTAACCATGTGTAGGTAATTGAAATAATAGTTATAACCATCGGGCCCGTCCAAATTGATTTTTCCCCCTAATCACGACTTCGTAAAACTGGTTATTGAAGCTGATGTTTTCGAGCTTTGTTTAATGGTGGCTGTTCCTAATTTTCATCAATTTTAGATGTTTAGCTATGATGCGACGAACGGTTTGTACAGAGACATTTACATCGGCTTGCTCCTTGTTCCTGCGAGCAGATAAAGGAGAATTTGAGGCAATACGATTTTTTTTTACGTTTATCTATCGGTTTTAATTTCCAAACGGAACAGCCTTCCATCAGGATTTGTTAAATAATTTAGCACAACAGTGTGACTTCGGCCTAGTTTTTCGGCTATGAACCAGCTCGAATGCCTTTTATCTTGGTAATCATCAACGTTTCCCTTTTCAACATCGTGTAATTAAAATTTTTATTTTTCCCATCAAAAAAACTATGGCAAACACCAAAATATTTACTATTACCAACACATTTAAATTTAGCACATTTCCTTTAATAAAGCTGTACAAAAGATAGCAAAATGAATTGGATTTATTCACGTGTAACAATAGACATGAATTTTTTTACTATTTCTTTATGAAAAAGAAAAAAAAGCAACATTTCCAAAGCCAACTAGAAAAATTATTTTTAGTCATTTGATTAATGATGAAATTATCTACCTATCACAATAGAAAAAAAATAACGATATAATTCAAAAGAGATGAATATCGGGAATCCCTATTTTTTAGTGGATTTAATCTGCTGTAACGTAGTGTAAGTATGAATGGATAAGGAATTGGTTTAAAAGATTACATTTACTTAATGTAGTAACTTGAAATGCTAATTGGCGTAAAAATAACTATTTTACATTCTTCACATGGGTAATGGTAAAATACGGAAATAGTTGTAAATAATGTAATAAATATGCAGACGTAATGTTATTTGCAAAAAATCCTGCACGTTGAAAATTGTTGTTATTATATTCCCGATTTAATTGCGGCGATTGTTATGCCAACTACTATGTTATTTTAAATAACATTTTCAGCAAATTGTGTTTTACGTTATAAGATGTAATAAATGCGATAATTGTAGAATACGAAACTACGAAAATCAACCTGGGTTAGTTTTAGTTGGTACACCATCCGTTGAAATAACTATACTTCATTAATTTTTTAATTAATATTGGGAAAATTGATATTACTATTTTTCTATAAAAATACTGAGAAACTTTAATTATGACAGAACATTGCATATTTGTTACGTTATTTACATTATTTATATTTTTTTTCCATATTGTGACATTATTTATATGAAAATGTAAAAAATTATGTTGACGCCAATTTTAAAAGTTTAAATAAAATTTGTATAAATACAGGAAAGTATATCGTCACTTACCCCATCTAATGTTTTAATATTATGTAGGGCATCTTGAGCTTTTAGGGCGGCTTTCCTTGTAAAAAACGTTACAAAACAGCAACCTGAAATTATAAAAGAGACAAATTCTGTTTAAAACATGAAATCATCCAGATCATTAAATTTAATACTTTTATGTAATATACCAATTTTTAAATAAATAGAAATATATGAAAACAAAAATGACATGGAATCTAATTTATTACAAATTGAAGTGAAAGTCGTCAGATGAACATTATAAATTGTCTTTTGATATATGATATATGATGTACTGTAAACAACAACTAACATCCGACATAATAATCAAAAATATGTTTATGTAAATCAGAAAAACATTTTTTTTGTACTCGAGTAATGTGTGTAATAAAATAATGATGTGCATATAGACATTTTATGACATTTACCAATAAATCAAATTAAACATAATATTTATGTTTTATTATGAGATTCTAATTGATATCTAATGATTTTGAATACGATATGGTACTCCTATATACATGTGATTTCGAATGGGGTCAGTACATTTTGTTGAACGTAATGAGACGAATATTTATGCATATCTGATCTGAAGTGACTCAAAAAGAGATGATTTAAATATTAATTCATAAAGTTTTAGCTTTAATTAAAAGTTGGAAATATTTACGTTTTATGGTACGACGAAAAAAACTATCTAACACCTTACAGTTTTACGGACAATTTTAATATAAACTTTTAAATTCAAACTTCTGCTGTATTATTTCGGAATAGTTTTCTAAAAATTAATAAATAATACTAATAGTAAACACTATGAACCCCAATAATCTATATAACTACATTTGTCAACATTAAGGCTGTATCTTTAATGCAAACGTAACTGCTGACTAAAATTGAATATAGATTAAAAATGACAATTTGAAACAATTTTTTTTGATTTAGAGTTTTTTCACTATGCTCATGGTGACAGGTTTATACCCCTACACCCCCACCCTTTATTTTACCTTATATCTTCCCATACAAAATTTCCAAGTGTCATCTTAATTTGAAATTTTTATTAAAGATATAAATTTCTCATAGTACCCGAATAAAATTATGACGTTTGTTGTAAATGTGATTATGCACCCTAACACGCAATATCGAATATTTTCCGTACCTTTGGCACATTTTTGTATATTGTACTTCTACAAATAATCTAACGTGTGTGCCTCAGGTCGATTTTTTCGCGACAGTTAAATCGCGATGAGTCTTTTCGTTTGTATCCTAGCGGCAAATATCGTAAGGTTATCTGAAAAAAGTTTAATTCATAATTTAGCCATCATAATTTAAATTTAAAATGTTTCGCTTTAAAGCATTTATGTTATGCAGGTTAGTGTCAGGTTAGTTTTTGGATTGAGGGGACATTTATCTCGTATTAAAATTTCAAAAAAATTTAGTTAAAAAAGAGTTGCTTGGTCGCAATTTTTTTCGGTATGTTTTTATAGGGAAGGAGGGAAAGGGAAGGGAACAAGAGATGTATAAGGTCAATATACCAACACAAATGTCAACCTCGTGATTGTCAATAGATTGTCTCGGTAGTGATTGTCAATACAGAGTTGGCAAATACTACAGAGTAGTGACACTAAACAACAATGGTTGGAAGATAGAAACAAAAGATTCCAATACATATAGAGCTTTAGCCACAAAGCTTCCTGAAAATGAAAATACATACGAAGAAAACAATGACCGAGAAATTAAGGTTATGGCCACAGGTCACTGTTGCATCAGCACGAAGGAGGATATATTAAAACGCCTCAAGATGAAAGAATCAGAAGTAGCAGTAAACATCCATACATAAGTGGGAGGAAATTAAAAATATTCAAGGGACCAAGATCAGTAAAAGGGGGCATCCTGCAAAAAAAGATTAAGAAATAGGTGCGCCAGTCCAACTAGAGTGCCACCACAACCACAGCTCATAGGACCAGAGGGGAAATCCTCCTCACAAAAAACGCAGCAATTAACTAATGCTACTAAAGAACACTCGTTAGGGTATTCGGAATTATAGAAACGATACGTGATCTAGAAGCTATATCATGAGTGTTTTTTTTTGTTCATTCCAAATATTCCGGACGTTCCGAACAAGACATATTTTGTTTTTTTATTCATTCCATTCCTTCTATTCCTTTTTTTGTTATTTTTTTTATTTATTCTAGACGTGCGGAACGTATTCTTTTCGTACTGGATGAAAAGGTAGAACGAAAGGAATATTTTTAATCTTAGTCGCCATATTCTTTGTTTTGAAGGGTTGTTTGTTTGTTTTTTAATGTAGTACATACACAACACTGTAAATAATAGACAACTAAAAAAATGACAGTCAAATATCTATTCCATGCCTTCCAAGTTGGTTTTTTATTACATTCTGTTTGGAATATTTTATGGTCACGTGATCAATATTCTATTTATTCTATTCCTTCTTTGGAATGAATAACAAAAAAACACTCCATATGAGCGACTAGATAAAAGCTAAATTATTTTGTTGGTTACTGTTGCAAAGGTATTTAGTTATATTAGCTGACATTTTTGTATTATGAATTTTGTGAGTTTTACAGGGTTCCGGAAAGCGGAATCTAAAAAACGATCATTTGAAATTATACTAAACCATTCGGTAACCAGCTTGGATGAAACTGTGATAGCAAAACGAGTTTGCGGATAAAGCAAAATAGAATAAGCATAGAACAACGCCGTGTGTAAAATAAAATGAGCAATTTTCGTGTCAACCAGATGTCTACTTTTTTCGAATTTTAAATAAATAAGTTACTTGTAACGAGTGATTGATTTAGAGGTACCTTTTTCAATAGGGATATCATGACAGATCACGTGTGAGTCCTGTCAAATAGCTAGTTACGGTATTTTTGTTCAGTATTTTAATTTGACATTTTATCATGGAAAGACTTAGCCCGGCACAGCGTCTACAAATTATTCAGTTGTATTACGATAAACAGCGTTCTACGAAGAATGTGTTTCGTGCGTTTAGAGCAACTTATGCTCCACATAATCGGCCTACCGAACACAAAATTTGCTACACCATCAAAAAATTTGAAACCCAATTTTCATTATTGAAAATGTAGCGGCAGTAGCTGACAGTGTACGCGATAACCGTGATGAATTGATTCAGCGCTGTTCTCAGTAGCTCTCAGCTTTAAAAGCATACAAAATTCAACTCGTGGAAGAATTAAGGCTTGCTGATCTTCTAAATCGTCACCGTTTCAGTCTTTGGGCACTTGAAAAGCTTGAAGAAGATCCACTGTTTTCAACCCAAAAGTTTGTTCAGCGATGAAATGAAAACCCATTTTTGGCTTAATGGCTAAATGGTTCAAGAGTTACCATTATATCCAGACAAAACAACGTTTTGGTGTGGTTGCTGATGGTATCATCGGTCCATATTTTTTCAAACATGAGGTAGAAATTACTAGACTTACGAGTACTTGACTTTTACTTCTACAACTTTTGAATATTAGACCCAGTGATTCCCTAGTTTTTCCGGAACACAATCGTGTTGGATTGAGTCTAGTTGAAGGTGAGAACACATATTCTCAAAGTTGTAAGCTCTTAGAAGTATCTTAGGATAAAGGGTTTATACTTTGATATTTTCTTCTAAATCTTTTGATACTAAACGAAATTTTATTAGTAAATTAGACTTATTCAATTAATTACATATATTATTGTAGATTATTAATTTACTAAAATATAATATTATAAATTGATTAATAATTCAAATATTTTAAATTCCCAATATTGTTTATATAACAAATATGATATTATTTTATAATGTTAAATTTAGAAACGTCTAGGACAAAATTCACGTTACTAGCTATATAGTCGAGTGAATTTTTTCCTAAACTTGTCTTAAAATTGTTGTTGGGTTTCGGACAAGGTAGGACAAGCTACACGAGAATAAATACAATCAAATTTTGCCTCCATCTCGATTTGCAAACAAAGAAAGTTAGTAACGTAATCAGCCCCGAAAACGACATCCATATCCACATTATAGGTGAAATTTATATAATTTGGTACCAAAATCCAACGGAATAGGTACAAAGGGCCGAATGTCGAAGGGCCGAATGTCGAAGGGCCGAATGTCGAAGGGCCGAATGTGAAAGGGCCGAATTTGTCGGAGGGCCGAATGTGTCGAAGGGCCGAATGTCGAAGGGCCGAATGTCGAAGGGCTGAATGTGTCGAAGGGCCGAATGTGTCGAAGGGCCGAATGTCGAAGGGCCGAATGGGTCGAAGGGCCGAATTTTTTTTTTGTTTTTAGAAATATTGTTGTTTAAATTTGTTGTTTTATAACAAAATAAAATATTTTAAGAATATTTTTATATTTTTCTATTTTTCATATTTTTTTTATAGAATATTTTATAAATTTTTTTTTTATTAAACATAACTGAATTTCTTATGAATTTATGTATTTTAATATTTTTCAGATAGATAAGAAGTGTATCCTGAGCAACTTTAGTTGAATTTAAAACTGCTTCACATTGACGTGGATATGAGAATGGATTTTTGACTAGATTACTTAAATGACTATGTATTGGAGCTAGATGTTCGGCTATGTGAGGGCTGAAGCAATGATAATAATTAGTCATGTCCACAAAACGCTGCACTTGCCTGATAGAAGTTGGTTGGGTTAAGGGTTGGATTTCCAAGATTCGATCCACAGATGGTTTGATACCATTCTTAGTGATTTTATGGCAAATCAAGTTTAAGGAGGAAGCTGCACCGAATCCACATTTTGTTAGCTTGATTGTGAGACCATAATCTTCTAAACGTGCAAACAAAATATTGAAATGATTTTGATGTTCTGATTCGTTTTTGTTTCTCAACCCATATGCTATTTCGCGACTGGTAAAGCGAAGGGAGTACTTGCCGCTTATATTAATTTCATTAATTCGGCGGTAATCCCGGGAAGGTTGCCAGTCGTTGCTGTCACGTTTTGGTACTAAATGTTAAGGCGAAGCAGCATTGGAATAGCGGTCGACTTAATTTTCGAATCAGTATGTCTCGAATTCAGTTTTTGCGATTCTATATTTTTTACTATTTAACCGTCTAGGACCTGAACATGGAAGATAGCCCTCATTTAGTGTTTTGTAATAACACTATAGGGAGTTGAAGTAGCAAGTTCCTCATGGTTATGATGTTACCCTTCACCGATAAATTACTTGCAGTGAAAATATTTTTTTTTAATTCAGTGTCAAATATGTTCTTTTATTTGAATATTTCTATTAAGTAAGTGGTGTCGAAAAATATCCATTTATATTCAATATCACCGCAATAAAATTATTCAACATGAAAATCCTTTTAAAATTTATTTTCTTAAGTACTTAATCTTGCCGTTTTAATACACTCATAAAAACGGTTTACATTTGTTATAATAAGGTATTATTATACCGGAATACAGTCGAAAATAATCTTCATGCAATATTAATAATCGGTTTTCGGTTGGCGTACATTTCATGATACATAATCGAATATTGTTACAATATTATATTCCCTTGTATTTAGCAGGAAGTAAATTCCTACTATTAAATATCAATTTATAATAAACTATATACATGTAGTACATAAGTCTTTATGTTTTAATTCCCTATAAATATTTAATGACATAAACCAATAATAAGAATCACAAAACCATAATTTATTTTGTGTAGATTTGTGTTCATGATTATTGCCTCGATATAAATCATAATTTATTCAACATGTTTAACACCCATAACATTAGGGATCTGTATTGATTATATAGACTTATCTACATATATGTAGTTATGTCTATTACGAATTCTAACATTTCAGATACTATATACACATATGTATGTACTCGTACATAAGTATATAATTTTATTATTTAATAAATAAATTTTTAATCAAATTGACCAAAAAATCTAATTCCAAAATTTTTCGAATTTTATAACAAAAAAGCTTATCCTACTTTTTTTATATTACAATTTATTAATAACAATAATCAAATTTTGTGGTAATGATTTATTATTCAATCAATTTTCAATAATATTTTTATGAAAATTTATAACAATCAAAAATAGTTTGCAATATTGAATTTTTGATATATAATATCGATTTATTTTTCTAGACTATGTGTAATTACCACCTGTATGAACTGTTAAAAAGTGCTAAACTATTTTTGTGAATATTTTCAATCACTCTAGAAAAAATGTTCAAGACTTCGAGCAAATTTTTGTTCGTAAAACTATTATGGAATCACCCAAATAATTATTTCAAAAATCTCAGGGGAAAGTTGGACCTCTAGACAAAATGTGTTTCTTGATTTACCAGCACTCGAGATTTCCATAGCACGGGCTCCACTGTCACAATTCAATACATTATCCTAGATAATAATTCAAGAAAATGTATGTGTGTGTGTAGGTATTTATGAACCTTATACAAATCCACATTTCTTAGCCGATTTCAACCAAATTTTGTGAATGTATTGATTGGTTCAGAAGGTCGTAGGCTTTGTCTGATCTTTCAATTCTATCCTGGGGCTGAGATACATGATCCCAAAGATTCTCCATGTATGCTTATGGAGATTTTTTTTTATTTAAACTGGAGAAGGTCGTAGGCTTTGCGTTTCAATTATTTTTCAATTAAACACATGCCTAATTTGAGCATCTTCAAAACACATGACGTGAGCATTATAATACTTTTGACAATTATTTAATAAAGCATTAGATTAATTTTATTACTTTTCAGATAAATCTGTCTTTTGTACTGTACACATATAGTATATAATATTGGTACTGTCTCTAGTGGTTTCTGCCTTTTGAACTTGAATTAGACTCTTTATATACAATTTATATAAAACCTTATAATTAATTGCCACCAAGATTTTGTAAGGTAGGTACCTACTATTACAATAAAAGTTTGTTAATTTCCATACATTAGTTTGAATTACTTTCTCAGTATTTAATTTTCAGATAAATCTGTCTTAAAAAGAAAAAACCTAAATTAATCTGTTATCCTGTAAAATTTGATTATGCCTCCGAAAAAACCAATATCAATTGGACCTGTAAGTACTTCTTCAAAAAAATTTAAAATCAGCAGGACAAATGAATACAACGAAAAGCGAGATTTAGGTCTTGAAGTTAATCGAAAGCGATCTATTTAGTTTAGAGCTTCTGAGACGAATGAACAACGAAGTATTCGATTAAACGACATGAAGTCGAAAGCAACTACTTTAAGAGCTTCTGAGACAAATGAAGAAAGAAATGTACGATTGCAGGATATGGGATCAAGTACTGGTAGGTCTAGGAGATGATCAGCAAGATAATAGGCTGCAACCTAACCGTTTATCAGCTACAAAAAGAGCCTGCCATGATCAGAAAAAGCATTAGCATTAAAGCTAAATGAAAATGATACTCATAAATATTCGGTCGGCATTTTTAATAAGATGAAGAGAAAAATCAAAAGATAATAAATTTTCTACCTGCTGATCAAAAGGATTAGTTAAATTAAGCAATATTCGTAAATCACAATTGATAGAAGAGTGTTGAATAAGTGTGAGTATTCTAAAAATTTCTTGGAAAATACAAGATCTATCAATAGTGTTCGGGCCCTATGTAAAATCTGTATGTACTTGCAAACAAACCAAATCAAAACAAAAATTGTAAACAAAAATTGTTGATCGGCTGTCATAATTGCGTTTAACGCAAATACAAGAATGGACTAGATTTGGGTGCGCGCAGTCTATTCGTAATATCTTTAGTACTTTTTTTGTGTATTTTTTATCAGTACCTTTTTTGTTGTTGAAAAAAGAAGAAAAGAGTGGAAAAAAGGGAGTCGTGTGAAAGCCATCCATCGTGAAACATCAAAATAAAATAAAAGTTAGAAATTTAATAAATTCGGTGTATCATTCAAAAAACCAAGTTGGATTTAAGTTTACCAATTGTGGTGCCTTAAGCAAATACAGAAACGAGCACACACGCCCTGTCAAATAGCTCAATCGCATTTGCATCCATGGGAGCACAAATAGGTATCCGTCTAGGCTATGGTCCTTACTGTTTTCGAATAAACGGTTCAATTTATCACCGAGCTGGAACTTTACATCCAAGTAATGATCAGAGAAAATATGCTCAATTGTACATACTTGACCCTGATGAGGCAACTGAACAAAGGATGCAATTATTCGAAAATAGAAGTTGTAAACCAAAATTGCTAAAAATTTTGAGCACTTTTATTACTCAAAATAATCCGTTTGCAGCAGCTTTGCAAAATGTTATATGAGGTTGAGCAATAAAGTATTGAAGAAGCCAACAACAATGATTCTGCACATTCTAATGTATCAATGGTGATAATTAATGACCAAAGGAGATATAACGTCCAAAAATCTAATGGAGTCACATTCATTTTTTAAAATGCAGATGGTGAACCACCTCTTCACAGGGATGATGCAAAATTATCAGGATGCAATGGCAATCGTAAGAAGTAATGGAAAACCGGATTAATTTATTTCCATGACCTGCAATCCTAAATGGAAAGAAATAACTGATAACTTGAATGGGTAATCTGTTGAGAATCGCCCTCATTTATTTGCACGTGTCTTTCACTTGAAATTACAAGAGTTGATGACAGACATAACAAAGAGAAATACATTTGGTGATACTGAAGAGATCGCAGTATCAGACCTTACGCACATATACTTTTAATATTAAAAGACCAATACAAACCTAAATTATCGGAAGACATTGACAAATTCATTTCTGCTGAACTGCCTGATAAAGAGTAATATCCAAATTTAAATGCAACAGTATCGAAGCACATGATTCATGGGCCTTGTGGAACACACAATTCCAATTCACCTTGCATGAAGAACGATAAATGCCCAAAAAACTACTCAAAATCATTTATACAAGAAACTTTATTAAACAATGGTGAATATCCCCAGTATCTGAGAAGATCCACTGGAAGTAGAACAACTACAAAACGAAAAATTATTGATAATATTTGGGTACAATCAATCATTATCTTACATACAATCCGTTTCTAATGCTAAAATACGCCTGTCATATTAATATGGAAGTATGTGATCTATATAAAAAGTGTGAAATATTTATACAAATATGTGTACAAAGGCCGTGACACCTCTGTGAAATTTGCCCGACAAAAAATCCCGAAAAATGATTATAGTTTAATATGGCAATCCTGATATATTTTAATGAGACTATCACGAAAAAAAAACTATCTAAAAGAAGTAATATCCTATATTTTCACGATAGTAAAGTAAAAACAAAAATTATTTATAAAAAAATTAAAAATTTATTATTTGTTTTTATAGCAAATAAAAATCAAGTAAATAATAAAACGAAAACATAATCGAATTAAAAGCTTTGCCAAAATAAATACGAATTAATAAGTAGAAATGAATTCTCTAATATGCATTAATAGAAATTAATTAACGAGCACGGCGTTATGCGGCTTTCGTAGATAATAAAACCACCTTTGAAATAGCAAAGTAAGAAAAAAATTCTATTAGCCGTTTGTCAGATATAGTGCCCTGGAGTCGACCTAGATATTAATTAACGAGCACGGCTTTATGTGGTTCATGACAGACGGTTCATGACAGACTGTTCATGACAGACGGTACATTTGGCACAGCGAAACCATAGCCGAATTTAGCTGCGTAAAGCGCTTATGATTGTACCAATATTGAAGACGTCGATTGGCCAAGATTTCAATCTCACCTATTTGTTCAATAAAAATTGAATTTCAACTGCCAAAATATAGATAAATCCCAATTCAAACTGGAAAACTATAAGATGACACCTTCATATAGAAAAACAATGAGAAAAACAACGAAAAAGTAATAATCTTAATAATTCTATGAACTGTCTACATATTCTACCGATTCTCGACATTGTCTACTCAAAAATCAATTGTCTACGCTATTTTCAACACCAACTTGTAGATAATTCGGAAATACGCGAAGACGCACAACACTGTCCATCACCTTCCGTAACACACTAGTCCGGCCAGCAAATAATTTCTGAGTACAATGGACGATATCTCGATTACTAAACATACAAAAATTCTTAAACATTTATTTTCAATTCGTTTAACGTTCCTCCATTACTTTACGTAACCCACTAGTCAAGCAAACGAACAATATTTAAGCCGATTAAAGCCTTGTTCGTTAATTAATATCTAGGTCGACTTCAGGGCACTATATCTGACAAACGGCTAATAGATTTTTTTTCTTACTTTAGTAGTGTTGCTTTCGCTAATCCGCTTAGCTTAGCTAAGAAATGTGAAAGCAACAACTTTTGGATTTAATTTTATAATGCGTTTTATTTTTCTGTGTTGGTTCATTTTCTTAATATTTATTTTAGTTTTTTTTATTTTAAGAAATAGAATAAATTAAATTCGGTATTTTGCTATCAAATAACAAATGCTAAATATAATTTTTTCAAGAAAAATAGAAAAAATAACGCCTTGCGGTAAACACCATAACCATAAAATGATTTTATTTGCCCTAATCCTAAAAAATTTTTTCTTAACATTCTAAAACAATCGGCTTGAATACAATGCAATTGTTGTTGTAATATTTTGAAAGCAACACAGCTTTTGCTATTTCAAAAGTGGTTTTATTATCTACGAAAGCCGCATAAAGCCGTGCTCGTTAATTAATATCTAGGTCGACTTCAGGGCACTATATCTGACAAACGGCTAATAGAATTTTTTTCTTACTTTGCTATTTCAAAGGTGGTTTTATTATCTACGAAAGCCGCATAAAGCCGTGCTCGTTAATTAATATCTAGGTCGACTTCAGGGCACTATATCTGACAAACGGCTAATAGAATTTTTTTCTTACTTTGCTATTTCAAAGGTGGTTTTAATATCTACGAAAGCCGCATAAAGCCGTGCTCGTTAATTAATATCTAGGTCGACTTCAGGGCACTATATCTGACAAACGGCTAATAGAATTTTTTTCTTACTTTGCTATTTTAAAGGTGGT
Organism: Nephrotoma appendiculata; assembly: GCA_947310385.1. Lineage (NCBI taxonomy): Eukaryota > Metazoa > Arthropoda > Insecta > Diptera > Tipulidae > Nephrotoma > Nephrotoma appendiculata. The sequence goes on along the minus strand of OX371225.1, from coordinate 268,150,745 downwards.
TTTATTATCTACGAAAGTCGCATAAAGCCGTGCTCGTTAATTAATATCTAGGTCGACTTCAGGGCACTATATCTGACAAACGGCTAATAGAATTTTTTTCTTACTTTGCTATTTCAAAGGTGGTTTTAATATCTACGAAAGCCGCATAAAGCCGTGCTCGTTAATTAATATCTAGGTCGACTTCAGGGCACTATATCTGACAAACGGCTAATAGAATTTTTTTCTTACTTTGGTATTTTAAAGGTGGTTTTAATATCTACGAAAGCCGCATAAAGCCGTGCTCGTTAATTAATATCTAGGTCGACTCCAGGGCACTATATCTGACAAACGGCTAATAGAATTTTTTTCTTACTTTGGTATTTTAAAGGTGGTTTTATTATCTACGAAAGCCGCATAAAGCCGTGCTCGTTAATTAATATCTAGGTCGACTCCAGGGCACTATATCTGACAAACGGCTAATAGAATTTTTTTCTTACTTTGCTATTTCAAATGTGGTTTCATTATCTACGAAAACCTCATTAATATGAGTTGGCTGTTTCTTTACAAACAATTAATAGATCTTTTCTTGTGGATAATTATTTCATTTGTCTAATTGTTGTCTAATCGTGGATTCATTTACTTTACTTTTACTACTTATTTTTTCCGGGATGATATATAAAATATTAGTGATTGCTTCGGATTTTTAAGGATGACATTTTAAACAGTCATGATATTACAATTTTGTGTTTTGTCGAGGAATTTTTCGGGTTTTATTCACAGACATTACTGAAATTTGCTGTTTTGGAATTTTTTTTGGAATAACAACAAAAATAAAAATGTCATGATAGTAAAACTATCATGATAGTAAAAATATTTCGGGATGACACTCAAAACTAGCGTAATATAGTAAATTTTTCGGGATGACACTGAAAAATGTCGCGATACTCGTCTTTTAGTGTTGCCATCGCACTTCTTCGGGATATTTTTCGGGCTAACTTCACAGACATGGCCGTGACTGCGGTTGTTCAACAGAACACGGCACCTGTGTATAATTTGTATAATTCAAGGGCATAAAGGGTTGTGACCTAAATATGTGCGATAATATGTAAATTCGCACATAATTCATTTTTTGCATGTTAATGCAAAAATACATTTTTTATCTATATTTTTAGTAATTCAATATTCATCTAAAACACATTTTTATATATTCGACACCTAGTTGAATATTGCCTCATACTCGCTGAGTTAGCATTTAAGTCAATAGTGTAAGCGATAATGTAAAATGTATAAATACCGTGAATATTGTTCAAATAAAACAGAATTAATTAAACCATTCATCACGTTAGTTCTCACTCTATAGTTATTTGGACCTCACCCGCGGTAATCCAAATAATCAAATCCCACCAACATTAAGAAATCTGGATAGAGGGTAGATTTACGACCTACTTAGACGCTGTCCAGATTTACAGCGGTAATGTGCAAATCAGAGAGCAAAATATAAATTTTAATGATATTCAAAATACGTGGATTCTAGGTATGTGAGTGCACCAGAAGCAATGTGGCGAATTCTGGGTTTTAAAATGCAATCTCATATCAGGCTACTAGTTCATTTACCGCGACAACATACTGTTGTATTTCAAAGTAACCAAATAAATAATATTGACATGCTTCTTCAAAATGAAGAAAGATTTCAATATTCCAAATAAATATGTTTTTTAATAAACAAAATAGAACATGGACCAAAAGTAAGAAAGGAGAAGGTAATGTCATACGTAGAATGTACTCAGTTAATCTTGGTACTGATCCTGAGAGATATTGTTTGCGATTGCTGCTACTACCTGTGCCAGGAGCAACAAGTTTCGAATTTTTGAGGACAGTTAATGGCGTTCTTTATTCTTCTTTTAAGGATGCAGCTAGGTAAAAGGTTTGATAAACAAAGAGGAAGTTTGGAAAAAGTCATTAGAGGAAGCCATAATTTGTTCAATGCCTAGAAAGCTGAGAGAACTGTTTGCGAATATTCTGGTTAATATTCTAGTTTACTAATTGTAAAACTTTATTTAATCTAAATAATTTAAACGATGGCTAGATGTTTTTTTATGTTAGAACACTTTTGCCATTATTGAAGTTTTAATTAAGCACTTTAGTAAGTCATTTTGACAAATATTTTCAAGTTTATTTTGTTAAAAAAGAAACTTTAAATATAATTTGTTTCAATTTTCAAATGTTAAGTTTTGATAAACCATTTGAAATGCTTAGATCTAAAACTAAAAATTATTTTATGTTTATAGACATATATTAATTAAGTGAATGATTAAATAATTTAAAAACAGGTAACAAAAATTAAATTCATCCTTTTTGAAATAAAATGATGTTTGATTTTATTTACCCCCTTCTGTCCAACAAGATGGAACACTTCCATTTCTGTGGAACACTTCAGGAATTTCGTGCGCTGAAGGGCAGAAATTCGGTATCTGGGATTTTTTTGGGTCGCTGAACCCAGGTATGGCATCGGCGAAGACCCCACGGACACCTGGTGCGCCCTGACCTGGCCCTGAACGTCATCTCCGTGGCTTTTCCTTACAGAAAGGAAGAAGACTAACTGAAAATTGTTCCGGTTTTTTTTTTTTTTGGGTCGCTGACCCTAGATCTGGCATCGGCGAATACCCCACGGACACCTGGAGTGCATTGACCTGGCCCTGAGCGCCATCTTCGTGGCTTTTCCTTACAGAAAGGAAGAAGACTAACTGAAAATTGTTCCGGTTTTTTTTTTGGGTCGCTGACCCTAGATATGGCATCGGCGAATACCCCACGGACACCTGGAGCGCATTGACCTGCCCCTGAACGTCATCTTCGTGGCTTTTCCTTACAGAATGAAATTAGACAAACTGAAAATCGTCCCACCAGTTCATAAATTTATTCATGAGTAACTCTCCCCTGGGGCTCTCGAGAAAGGTGATCCGCCGCTGTAAAAACGACTACAAAGTGGAGGCGCCTGGAGTGGGGAGAAAATATCTCTTAATATTCTCGTCTGTGTATACCGTTCATTGAATGCTTTTGTGTGAGTTTACGGTATACACAGATACACTGTCTTCCATATTAAAGTGCACAGTAATCATATCTCTACACTACTTTAAATATAAACGCAAAAAGTTCAATTTAATCAAAAATACCTTTTTTAATAAATTCTTAATACTATATAGAATAAATAATAATAAACATAATTATTCACAATTTCATTTTATAATTACTTTTAGCATTTTAGCTATGGAATCCCCGATTTCACTTAGGCAAAATAAAGTGCACAACACTTTAAATCAATACAAATAAAATAATAAAACCACAATTATTTGCAAGATTAATATGGAATATGGCCGCCTTTTTTATTAATTATCATTTGCAACCGTTCCGGGATACTTTTAACTAAATTTAATAAAGTATTTGACGGTATGGCATCCCACTCCTTCTGAAGGCGATTCAAAAACTCCTTCTTGTTTGACCGATCCTTGAACAGAATTCTGGCACCAAGAATGGTCCACAGATTCTCAATCGGGTTAATATCCGGCGACTGAGCTGGCCAATCCAACATTTCAATATCATTTTCAGCAAAGTATTCTGTAGCAATCCGCGACTTGTGTTTGGGATCGTTGTCCTGCATAAAAGTGTAACGACGGATGTGCATTTTTTTAAGGGAGGGCCGAAGATTTTCCTTTTGAATATTAACGTACCCCGCTCCCGTGAGATTTTCGTCAATTCTGACGAGGTTTCCAACTCCTTTAGCACAGAAGGCACCCCATACGTTACCTCCACCGTGCTTCACGGTTGGCTAAATAAACTTTGTATTAAGGCGCTGAGAAGGCTTGCACCACACTCTTTGGGCCCGTTTCGTATTCCTTATCTCAAATTTTGATTCATCAGTCCATACAACACGACTCCAAAATTCTAACGGCATTTGAACATATTTCTTAGCGAAGGTTAGTCTTTTATTAATATTCTGTTTCCGCAGCAATGGTTTCTTTTTGCATATTTAGCTGTTCAAACCCATGAAATGTTTTCTCGTCGCACTGTGGACTTGGATACATTCAAATTCAATGCTTCCTGGATGAACAGATTAACGATGTGTCACTTGATGCACAATTTGATATTAAGTTACGGTCTTGAAAATCGAAGTTGAAGATTAATGAGATGAGGTTGAGTCACGGGTGGAGCATACTTGATTTGAGTTCAATAAAAAGTTTCGAAATGTCAATTACATGAACATGGACTTGGCATTCATTCACTTCCTTTCCTCCATCTTTATTTACAGGGAGATAAATCAACGACCCAAAAAACCTCTATGAGGAATTTCAGTTTGTCTTGTTAGATGCTGTCAGGGGAAGCCATAGAGATTCGCATTTGTGGCTGCATTTGTGGCTGCAGCAATGCACTCAGAGGTTTCTACAGTATAGAACCTAGGTAGGAATAATCTAAATTGTTTTTGCCACCGAATGCAAAAAACCGCAACCCTCTACGTGCTGTCCTAAAAATTTTCCTATCTTTTTGGTTCATTGCCTCGACTATAATAAAACAAAGGGAGTTTCTCGGCGATTACTATTGTGTGAAGATTTGAAATTTATGAATATTGCGTTCGGGAATTTTCAGCTTATTTTTTTTTAAAGTGGATTAAACGGTTTGAGGATTTTGTGTTATAAGTTTTTGTGGGTTTCCCCACGAAAACACTTTTGCACTCAATTTTTTTTTCTGAGCGCTTGCTGAGATCTTAAATGTATTGCTTATAAATGGAAAAGTACTTATTTTGCCTGTACCGTCAAAGTTTTTATTACCGTTCCTTTTACCATATTTATTATTATTTTTACTTTTAATATGTGTTTTAGTTAAACCTTCCTATTGCCTTTCGGGCCTATATGACCCGAAGTGCATTTTAGTTGTTTATAAAATGCTTTTTTGAATAGAGTGCGATTGACTGTTAAGTGTCGATTTATTTTTTATTTTGTACTTAATATCCAAAAATAAGCTCAATCGGTGAAGTTTTACAAATTCCTTCTCACTAACTTTGGAATGAAATAATATTAGATTAAAAAGTATAACTCACCTTTACTAATACCCGACACTTTATCCCTTAATAAATTTATTGAATGCACTCGGCCATATTCCTCAAACATTATTTTTAAATCCTGTTCATCCATCGTTTTCGGTAATTGTCCTACAAACATTTTAATAAAATCCGGATCAGGGTGTTCACTTTGCATTGATCCATTCACCGTCGATTCTACACTAACAGTTAAATTTCTCTTTATCATATTTATATCACTACTACTATTACTATCATTATTGTTATTAATATTATTATTATTATTAATGTTATTATTATTGTTATTATTTTCTGTTGAATTTTCATTATTTACATTCATTATACAACTAAGTTCTGCTTTTCTGTAACGAAAGGAAGACAAGAAAGAAAATCAAATCATTAGAGAGATAAAATATTTTTTTTTATTTTTATTTTTATTATTATTAAGATATTATTGAATGATAAGACACATTTTATTTTTGTGCTGTCCCGATATTTTTGAAGCTGATATCAAATGAAATAAATTTAAATTGAATATTGATAAGAAAAATAAATGTGTTTATGATATGATTTGACATACTATACATACACAAATATACACAGAAGCAAAATGTGCTTAATGTGCTTAATATCATTGCTATCCACATACATATATATATAGATATATGTGTGGTCATTTTTTGAATGATTATTTTGTGTGCGTGTCCCTTCCGCACATCATCCGAATACGATGAAATCAGCATTAAATGCGATATGTTTGCGATATTATTATGATTGGGTGTGATTGACAAATTATGCTAAAGCTTTTATGTTGAATTTTTATGATATTTTCTGATTTTGAGTGTCATCAAAATTTATATATATACGTTTGGTGTGCTACAAATTACAGTGAATTTGAGATTAAATATTTCATAAAATACAAACAGTTATATCCGTAGTTCCAATTATTCAGAACTCTTCAATTTCCCGTAGCATATTTTATGCCACTCCAATAAATACATAATTACACTGCTGACTTATGTACGTCATATAAATTCCGCACACATATATTTGTTTGGTTAAAAAAGTTGTAGATGCTATAAATTATTAAAATATATTCTATCAAACCAAATCAACGACACAATGAATAAAATAACGAGAACGGAATGAACCGCACACGAAATAAAAAAAAAATACAAAATTTTATGCTTTTTTATGAATAAATAATATTTTAATTTTGGATAACAACAAAATGTTGGAAGTTTTATGATTTTTAATGCCATGTTGCGACAAAAAATTAGGCCAAACGGAATAAAAACTAAAGTTTGCAATTTTAAAAACTCTAAATATTTGGATGTAGGGCTGGTACCGAATGTTTATATGATAAGAATGCTCGCAACTTTGATCGATTGTTATAAAAACATACCTAAGCCCATTATTATGGTCGATATTTTAAATAGATTGAACTGTAAAGATTTGATGCAGTAAATAAATCTGTGGCAAGTCAACATAATCATTTAACTGAAATTCAGTGAATATTCAAAGTGTTTTTCCAGAATAATAAAGTAATAAATAGCACTACTATTCAGCGCAGTTAAGTGGTTTTGTTTTATAGCCACAACACGTTCAAATATAAAACAAATTCGTCCAAAATTGGCTTGGTTATAAATGATGCAAAAAGGAACAGATAGAAATAAAATTTGACAAAATCACTTAACTGATATTAAGTGGTTATGTTGAATTGCCACAGAAATAACTTCACAAGCAATATATTTATATCATTATTGATCAGCTTTAGAATTCAAATTTAAAGTTACAGAGTTTACGTACAATAATAATTTTTAGATGCTGTTCGATATTGTACATTTAATGTAAGGAATTAATAAATTTGTGTTTGCCAACACCCGACATTCGTTTATACTGCGAATGCTTAAATTTGGAGAAACCAATAAGTTCAGCACTTGTTGTTTGAAAATTAATTTTTTAAATTAATTGTAATGGTTTTAATTTTACTGTCGCGAGGTTCGGATGTAAAATAAAACAAACGAAAAGTGCAGTGTTAGTGATTTTGATTTTGTTATATTTTTTTTCAATTGTGTGAATGGTTTTACAGTTAAATACACACGGTGCAAAAAACAAATATAAATTTGTAATTTAATAAGTGATAATGTAAACATGATAGGCTTTTTTCCTCTGAAAAAGACTTTTTTGAACAAGTGGAAACCAAGTGGGTAAAGTTTAACACAGCCCAAAGAAAACACCTAGGCCAGTTTAAAAATAAAAATCAAATCAGCGGAGAAAAGTTAATTGGACAGCAAATTTATCAATGTTAAATGAAAACAATAGTAATGAACTTAGTGCGACGGACTTTAGTAACCGTGGTCAGTGTGGAAATAAACTAGTGCAAACAGGATGGGATCGGTATATTATTGTTCAATCTTAAAGAAAACGTAGCTCGAGATCTGCCCAGCTTGCTGATAGGAGCAAAGTGACACGGACTGAATTAAGTGTTAACCACTTGACAACCGATTCTCAAGTTTAAAAGCCGTTGACCACAATACAGCGCCGAAATTAAAAATTGAGAAACCGCCTCCAATTTATTTAAGGGAATCATCTAATAATGAACAGATTAATAAAATCGCAAAATTAAAAGATTCCAAATTTTAGTTTGCTCTGATAAAAAGTGGTAATATGGTTAAACTAGTTAAACATTTTGACGAAGTTGGTAAAAAACGGGCTGATATTTGTGGAGAACTTCATGACATCAAACAGTGTGACAAATCTCGCAATGACTCAACTATGGTGAAAATCGTACTGCAATTTGCAGTGTGTCTGGCCTAAATACGAAAAATAAACACTAAAATGGGGCCATGGTACCAAAAAATACAATAAATATCATGTTAATATCTGAAACACACTTCACAAAACAACCTCTAGGAAGTTAGCGCGAAAAATTATCCCGAAAAACCATTATAGTTCAATATGGCAACACTATTATATATTTACAGAATATTTGAATACTATCCTGATAGTCAAGTATATATAATTAATATTGCTGCATATAAATCAAATATATCACGAGATTAGCTACGAGTATAATGTATAGTAAATTATTATATAGTTTTGTAATATTAAATTAATATCACGAAATTTTCAATTACAATTATATGTACAAAATATATTAATATTTAACATTTCGTGATAAATTTTTATATCACCACGAAAAAAATTACACTAAAATAATTAGCATCAATATAATCAAAATTAATAAAATATAAAAAAAAATTAATTCAAATAATAATATTAGAAAAACAACAATTCTCTGAACTAAAATAGAACTATTTTATTTTTGTAAAATGGCAAGAAGATATAACAAGTTAAACTTTAGATATAGCTGTGTGAAGTCGTAGTATATATAAATTAACAGAGCACGGTTGGTATGGAATTTGTAGAACTGGAATTTGTTTTCTGTGATTATAATAATACAAACTAAGTGAATAGCTAAGCAAAACGATAATAGTGACAAACGGAATGAAAACGGATGTCTAGTCTGCGCAAAATTGTATTTTTCTGAAATTGTTTTGGCATATATATGTCTTTACCAATAGCATTTCTATACTAACAAATGTTGAAGCTAATGACAATTGTAGTTTTTGAGCTTTTATATAAATATGTGAAGAATGTGAAATATGTGAAGAATGTAAATATTTGAGTGCCGCCAACGAAATTGATAGAATATTTTAAAATAAAATATAATTCGGTTAGAGCTGCGAGTTTATTTCGTATTGATCGACATTTTCTGAATTTAATTTTTTAGAACCCTGCACCTTTTTCTCTGTAAGCAATTTCTATAAATTTGCAGCTATATAATTTTTACAACTTCAGAATCGTGCCATAAAACTTTAAAAATTAATTGAAAATTACCTTAACTATGTTTATTTGATTTTACGCCGCAATGAAGATTATTTTTTGTAAATATATGTATGTGTAATGTTGATGGAGATTTAGCCAGATGCAATTATTGAAGTGTGGAAATTAATGGATGGAAGCTAAAGATGGATGTTATAGATGATATGGTGAAAAATGCTGATGTTTAAGAAAAGCTGATGACGGGCTGAATTATACTTAGACAATTATGAATTAAAAAACTTAAGCACTACTTTGAACACTATACTATTTTATTAAATAACCAAAAGAGTTTATTATTTATAATTTTAATGATTAACAACTTGTTTGTTCGCCAGATTTGAATTGAATGAATATAAGAAATTTTACAAAATATATTTTACATATTATACGTTAAGCTATAACTGTCATGTTTGAACTTATAATTAAGGTAGATTGTAGCTAACTTTAATATAAAAATGTACTAATAATAATATTATTAAATAAAGTACTAGTACGATATACTATGTAACTAATTATACATTATAAAACGCACCCATCGTGCTCCTACTCTAGTACTACATAACGAAAATAATGACAATTAAGTTGACAAGTTGTGTTTACTAAGTGAATTTTACAGGAATGTCAAAAGATAAGTATAAATTATGTACATATATAAATTAAGTTTTGGCAATATAAATTATTAATTAGTTTCTTAATTTCAGATGCAGATTATTTGGATTAATTTAACAAAGTGGTAAGTATGTGAAATAATGTTTTGTGTCATTAATGTTTTATTTAATTTTAGGTTGTTGATGTGCTGCTGTAACGGGCTAACCCGTTCATTTCTGTGATTGCAGATTTATTTAATAAATTATGTTAAAGCGAAGTATGTATGTTGTTTAATTTCTCCAAACAATATACTGTCCCTAGATAGCAAATCATAAAATAAAGAGTGTGTCCAAGATGAGTGGTTATTAATTTATTATAATATGAAATGTTTACATCAGAAGCACGATTATCATTAGAAGCATGTGGAAAACCTCTAATTATTGAAAAATCCAAACAACTACGAACAATTTTAGAGTTTGTAAGGTGGATCCTTCCTCTACAAATTCCATACCAACCTTGCTCTGTTAATTGATATCTACCACGACTTCACACGACTATATCTAAAATTTGACTCATAGACTTGATTCTCAATTTTGGCGCTTGAAAGGTGGATTCTTCCTCTACAAATTCCATACCAACCTTGCTCTGTTAATTGATATCTACTACGATTTCACACTACTATGTCTAAAATTTGACTGATAGACTCGATTCACAAATTTTGGTGTTTGGAATGTGGATCCTTCCTCTACAAATTCCATACCAACCTTGCTCTGTTAATTGATATCTATTACGACTTCACACGACTATATCATAAATTTGACTCATAGACTTAATTTAAAATTTTGGGCATTAGAAAGGTGGATCCTTCCTCTACAAATTCCATACCAACCTTGCTCTGTTAATTGATATCTACTACGACTTCACATGACTATACCTAAAATCTGACTCATAGACTTGATCCAAAATAATAACCAGAGTGCTTGGTTTTGCGTTTTTGGATTAACAACGCTAGTAAATTGTTTGTTATTAAATTAATTTCTCGTGATATAAATTTCTGCGCTTCAAAATTTTTTTTGGTTTTGGGATGGTTTGAACACCTGTCGCTATTTGTTTACTGAAATTTTCTGTATTGGAATTCTTTTTCGGGATAACAAAAAAAAAAAAATATCTTGATAGTAAAAATGTCATGAGAGTAAAAACATCTCGGGATGACATTCAAAACTAGCGTGATATAGAAAATTTTTCGGGATGACACTTAAAAAGTTTCGTGATTTTTGTTTTATAGTGTTGCCATCGCATTTCTTCGGGATATTTTTCGGGCTAACTTCACAGACATCACAAAACAAAACTTTTTTAATGTTACCGGCTATTCCATGAAGATTAAAGCACTGCTAGCTCCAGAGATATGCGAAAGATCACATCCAAGCTACAACTATCTGTTTGAAAGAATGGTCTAAAAAATTTGTAATATCGGCTGTCTTCTGTCCATCAAAACACGCAATTAAAAAACAGCAATTTATCAACTACTTTAATCAGTTAGGAATAATATTTCTAGCAGGGGGTTATTACAATGCTAAACGTGTGCAATGAGGTCCGAGGTTGACGTCACCCAATGGCAAGGAACTCTACGAAGCAGTAAACGAGAAAAACGTAGATTATTTAGATGACATCCCACATGTTAGCCTACAGATAGATGGACAATTTCTGATTTAATAGATAATACAAGGAATAGCACGCACCGATTTTTTTCTCTAAATTTCCGACTAACTTAATTGATCGTTAGTTCACCCAGGTATTATTAGATGTCTCTAATATTTATAAACCAAAATCTACCCGATATTTAGTTCTAAGCTGCAAACTTAGTTCCGATTTATCAATTACCGATTAGAAATGTTTTGTAGAATGTTAAATTTAACAATGTGTTTAACAGAGGCGGTTTGTTTTGTACCATCTTTGAACGATTGGTATGAACTAACCATCAATTTAGTTAGTTGGAAATTTAGACAAAAAAATCGACGTGAGGCATACAGGATAAACACTAAATTTACACTAAATTTGTTTGAAAATGAAACTGGACTATTTTGTCAATAGAAGATCGGTTGTAAACTGAAGACGATCCAACTATGTACAAGTGATCCAATAATAATTACAGACAATTTAGGTCAGGGTAGAATCGCAAAATAGCACTTGTATTATGAATTTAGCTAACATCGCGTATCTACCAGAACCGGCGATGTATACTGAAAGCGACATTGAACCTCCACCATATAAAACGTGTTTACGAAATATTAAAAGTAAAAACTATTTTCGATTAAACTATGTATAATAAATTATTAAGATCAGTAAAATCAAAAGACCATGAAATAATGGAGCTGAAAAAAAAAAATGTTATAATTATTTAAGAAAATTTAAACGAATGAAAGTGTGCATTCAAAAATCAAAACCAAACATTAACGACCACGATCCAAAAATCAGATATGGCGGGAAGAGCATAAAATAATCGCACAGAACATATTTTATCGATCGGCAAGTTCATACAAATACTTAAAAGAGCGTTTACATTTTAATTGACCATCTAAATCACCATTGCACGATGGCAACCTGTTAAAGGACTGAACCCTGAACATTATTTTATATACCTACGAGTAGTTGGCAAAAGAAATGTGAAGAGCCAAATAAATTTGAAGTTCTTTTTCTCTGTACTTTTATTAATGTAAATAAATATATTTTGTTAATAAATAACACCGAATATACGGCTTGAAGTACAAGATTTACTTTCATTTAAAAAAAACAACCATATTAACCTTTACGCCAACAATAATGGTTGGACGACAATTATTCGATATTAAAAAAAAAGTTTGCTTAACATAAGAATTCAAATTATTTTCGGCCTTATCGGACAAAATATTATTTTTAATGGCTCCCACATAATGTTTTACGAATATTTAAGTCGCAGAAAAACAAACGAGGCCATCTACTTACAATATTTCTACAAAAAGTAGAAAATATACTCTAATAATAATATTTTGTAATTTAATTTTCCTCTTTAAAATCTGGATAATAGATGTCATCTGGATAATAGAAGTTAAGATCACAAGTTATGTTGGATCAGCACAACGTGCCCATGTTAACATCATTATTAATTTTACATCAGCACAACGTGCCTAAATTGACACCATTAGGAATGCTTCATCAACATAACGTGCCATTAGTGCACGCGTTAGCTAAAAGTGTTGACTCAACAATAATAAATTTTATTTTAGATTTAATTTTATGTCAAATTGTTTTTTTTTAACTTCGAATTCCAACAGAATTCTTAACTGGCGCCAAAACAGGGACCAACCGTAAAAAAGTTATAGCAAATATTACACTATGACTTAACTGGTTCACGTATTAGTAACAAATTTTATATTACAATTGTGAGTCAAGTGTAGTGATCGCAAACGTACCGCAGTAGGCCGTTTCTGAATAGTAAAAACATACGGCTAAAAAGGAAATCTACGTTCCGTCCTAACACCCGGTCGGTCTCTCGTTCACACAGTCCCGGAGTGCACGCCACATGGAAATTCAATTAATTTTCCTGTAAGTTTCCTGAAATTCAATTGATTTTCCTGTAAAAAATTTAAAACACAAATTTAGTGTACAATTAAACAAAAAACTTAAACGCAAATTTAATGTAAAATTAAAACAAAAATTCAAAATATATACTTATAATTATAATCTTATAATCAACAAATAATCATAATAAATAATCATAATTCTATAACCAAAAATAATATCACAGTGAAATGTGTCACGATAGAAATTTGAAACACAAGACATACAATGGCAAATTTGGAGCAAATTCAAGACACTCTGAAACAAATCACGAGAGCCTTAAATGCCCAGATTGAATTAACTAAAAAAATTGAGCTACGGTTGAGCAAATTGGAAGGCGCAACGAGTTCCAAGGCAGTACCAACAACGTAAGTTACTCCCAGAAATGAAGAGGAATTAAAAGAAATTAGCCGTTTGCCAGATTCCGTTAAAGAGTTACAGATTTTTGATGGAAACCCCACCCAATATCTCTCATGGGTACATAATGTCGAGACTAATCTGCACGACTACGAAATAATAAAAAACAAACCTATCTACCGGGCCATATTGCAACACATCCGTCAAAAAATTCGTGGTAATGCCGACTCAGCGCTAATTTCGTACAACATATTTAATGAAGAATGGACAGCAATTAAAAAATGCCTGTCGTTACATTAAGCCGATAAAAGGGATCTCCGCACACTGGAACATCAACTAAGTACACTAATGCAAAAACAAATGACGGTGGATGAATTCTATGCCAACGTGAACCCTCAGTTCTCGTTAATAGTCAACAAAATCAAGACAGAGGACTATTCATTCGAAACAATCAATTTCTTAGTTAAAACATATCGTAATCGAGCACTAGACGCTTTCATTTTTGGGTTAAACGGAGACCTATCAAAAATGCTGATCATCCAGAAACCATCTACACTACCTGAGGCATATGCATCCTGCCTTGAAATTCCTGAACGTGAATTTTAGAAACATAGCCATTCATAGTTGTAACGGCTCCAATAAACCAAATTTCATACACACTCACAAGACCATTGGCCAAAATACTGAAGCATTAGCACCACCACGAAAAAAAATGGCATAAAATATTCAGCATCAGAGGTCTAACAATGCCCTACCACCAATACCGAACTATCCTAAACCGCCAATACCGATGGAACTTGGTTCATCAATTCAAACGCGACAAGTAAACTATATCAACCGTCCTTCTCAGGATCCAGTTATAAAATCATTTGGAAACAAAACTCGAAGCGGACCAATACACTCAATTAGCATATGACAATACCGAAAAAATAACTTATGAAGAACAAGATATGAAGGATGAATCAGAAGTAAATTTTATGATGGAAGCCTCTCTAGCATACCATACCTAGAGTATCAGCTAAAAACGGAAATATACTAAAGTTCCTCATCGAAACCGGTGCCAACAAGAACTTTATAAAATAAGAATTAGCTACTAATGCCAAACCAACTGAAAAGCAATTCCAAATCAGATCAGCAGGAGGTGATATCAAAATCAGTCACAAAATTAGTGGACCGTGCTTTAAAAGCGTTGGCATTGATAATAACATTGATTTCTACATTTTACCCGGATTGAAATCGTTTGATGGCATCATAGGAGATGACACACTCAAGGAACTTGGAGCACTTATTGGTCGAAAGAATAACGAATTGGTAATTACACCCAACATACATATTCCATTACGGGAAAAACCGTCATGTCAGGTCAACAATATAGAAGTTCGGGATAGTCATCTTTCACGCGGTTGTCCCAAAATTTAAAACGCTCTTTGGACCTGTTAATAATTTCGAACTCACCGATACAGAAGTACGGACTGAAATCAAAACCACCAGAGAGGAACCGGTGCACACTAAATCATACCCATACAACATGAGGCAGGAAGTGGACAAACAAATTGCTCAACTTCTCGTGGATGGGATTATACAAACCTCTAAAAGCCCTTATGATTCCCCAATTTGGATTGTGGAAAAGACATTGGATGCCGCGCAAACAAAGAAATATCGAATGGTAGTGGACTTCAAGAGATTGAATGCAGTGACAGTATCGGATTCTTATCCCACCCCGGATATCTCAAATACACTAGCAAATCTCGGAAACTCGAGGTATTTTACCACTATCGATCTGACTTCGGGGTTTCATCAAATCAAAATGAAAGAAGCTGACATTCCAAAGACATGATTTTCCACTATGAATGAAAAATATGAATTTTTCAGGCTCCCATTCGGGCTAAAAAATGCCCCAGCAAAATTCCAACGGATGATAGATAATGTCTTGAAGGAATACATTGGTAAACTCTGTTACGTCTATATAGATGACATTATTGTCTTCGGAAAAGGAACAGCAGCAGAACATCTAGCTAATGTCGAGAAAGTGTTTTTAAAGTTACAGAAGGCCAACTTGCGCCTAAACATCAATAAAACGGAGTTCCTAAAAACTGAAACGGAATTTTTAGGGTATCTCATAACGAGCAAGGGCATCAAACCGGACAAATGGAAAATATTGGCCATTCAAAACATCAAGAAACCTGAGAATTTGAAAGATCTTAAATCCTTTCTAGGACTCGCATCATATTACAGACATCATATACATTTATACGAGACTTTGCGTGTGTAGCTAAACCGTTAACCAACTTAACGAGGGGAGAAAATGCGCAAATCAGTGCATCACAGTCCAAGAAGGTGAAAATTGATCTGAACCAAAAAGAGTTAGTAGCGTTTAACAATATTAAAGAGCTTCTGTCTTCAACGGAGGTATTGATCTTCCCAAACTTTAACAAACCTATTTTTACTAACCATAGACGCTTCCTCGTCCGCCATTGGTGCTGTATTATCGCAAGGGGACATCGGGAAGGACCGGCCAATTACCTACATTTCCAGGTCATTGAATAAAACAGAAGAAAATTACGCGACCAACTAGAAGGAGATGCTGGCCATAATATGGGCGCTCGACAATCTTCGTAGCTACCTATATGGACCAAGCAAAATCAAAATCGTTAAACCGCTGGAAGGCTCGATTGGAGGAATACAACTATGAGCTTATATACAAGCCTGGTTGCACCAAAGTGGCATATGCTCTGTCGAGATTGGAACTTGAGGCGAACATATTATCCACCACCGGAACTATTCTCAGTGCGGAAGAGGATTCTACCAACTTAATCCGATACTGCGATGCATCCATCAATGTTTTCAGGAACCAATTGATATTCCAGCATGGTCAAGACATCTACGTTCATGAAGAGCCGCATCCCGCTTACCATAGACACTACATTAGCTTACCAGAGATAAACAAGGAAAGTTTATGCAAGGTCCTAGTAGAAAGATTGCATCCAACTATCATCAATGGAATCAAAATCTCGGAAGAGTATATCCAGCTTTTTCAAGATGTGTTTAAAGAGAGTTTTTCTAATTACAAAGTACGCTTGACGCAACGAGTCGTAGAAGATATTCGGATTGAAGAAAATAAATTCTCCATCATAAAAGAAGAACACAAGCGGCACACAGAAACCACATGGAAAATGGAAAACAAATTTTGGAACATTACTATTTTCCTGTTTGATCAAAAATACACCCAAACCTGCGACACATGCAACACAAATAAATATGATCAACATCCCCATCGTGTCGCTCTACAAGAAACACCTATTCCAAATTACCCCGCAGAAATTCTCCATTTCGACATAATGGAAATAAAAAAAGAAAAATTTATAACCTGTTTGGATAAGTTTTCAAAATTTGTAAAGTTCTTCCGCATTAAGAATAAATCAATTCCACATGTACGAGATAAAATTATAAAGGCGGTGCACTACTTTACAGTACCTCGCATACTCGTGATGGATAATGAGAGAACCTTTGTGAGCCCGATTATAATGGACAACCTAAAAACCTTGGGTATCCAAGTCTACCTTCCCAGAGAAGCGAAGTAAATGGGGCTATAGAGAGAGCTCACTCTACCATATTGGAAATAGTTCGGTGACTCCAGAACGAGTATAAGCAACTATCTACAAAAGAACTCATCAACATAGCAGTGGATCGTGATAGTGACACCATACACTCGGTTACACAAAGGAAACCCAATGACATCTTTTTTGGTAGAACCCAGAGAACCAATTATCAAAATCTTGCTGACTTCAAAACGAAAGTACATGAGGACCTAATAGAGAGACTATGCAAACATCAAGAGCCCACCATTACAAGAGAGAATAATAGGAGAGTAAATCCAAAGACCTACGAAGCCGGTGATTACCATTTATACGGCAATCAAACAAATCCAAGAGAAAGATAAGCCGAAATTTCGACACGAAACAGTGGCACAAGATAATAAAGTCACTGTAACAACTACTTCGGGAAGACGCATCCATAAGACACAAATTAAAAATTTACTACACTAACCTTCCCCTTACAATACATTTAACAAGTCTTCCTTCTCTTCCCTTCTAGCTCCTGCCTCTGGCGCTTAATCATGCCATTCAGCATCTATGAATACGATACTCCACTCGTAACACTAAAACAAGGAAATGGGCGAATAATCCAAGGGAGTTTCAAGTTGATTCATGTCATTAACTTGAAGGACTTTGAAGAAATTATCGACCAAATTAGACTTTCGATCCCTCTCATTCACCAAGACAACCCCCTTCAACCACAATTGATTCATCAAGCAAAAGCCATTACGCAGATGATATCCGAACTTAAAGATCACACTCGCAACCGAAGATCGATAGTGCTTGGAGATGGGTAGCCGGATCACCAGATGCCACTGACTGGGACCAAATGATGACTAGCCAAAACGAGATAATTCGCAACAACAACCAACAGTATAGAATTAACAAAGCATTAACAAATACTACTCAACAATTGCTTTCGGAATACAACAAAATTATTAATCACTTACATGACGAATCGGAAGAAAAAATTCAACAAGTTTTATTTAAGTTTTAAATAATCAGAGCTGCGCAATTAGCCAAAGGAAATATCGTCAACACCAATTTGTTAAATAAAAGTGAAATTAGTCGTTTAATCACGGAGATAGAAACCTTGCGATATGCCAACGAGATAGAGGCAATTGAATATGCTGACCCTATGATGATTGTGAAGGAATCTAGTCTAATTTATGCTCTATCAATACCGAAAACTAGCAGACAAGACTACAATCACATTATTATACGATCAACCTCCAGTCACAACAAACGCATATTCTTAGAATTCAATGAACTTCTTCTCAACCAGGATGAGATATACGGAATTGTGAAAAAATATCACACATTTGGGGGAGTTGATTATTTGTAATTTAAGCGGATAAAAGAAAATACCAACAGATCATTTTACCTATCAGCTGATCAAAGGTCTCAATGCTAGATGTGAGTACCAGTTCCACGACCAACCAATCATTGAGACTCTCTCTCGAAAAATATCGTACAATAATACGAGCCAACTGTTGAAAGGAAGCTTTTTGGTGCAATATGCTAACGAGACAGTTCAAATCAACAATCCGACATTCGAAAGTAAAGAAGCAAAGACATTTCAAATTTTACCTTCGCGGAAAAGGGCTTCAAAATCGATTTTGGATACTTACACAATCTGCATCTGGGTAACATAGCACAAATACAAAAGCTTTTCAATGACCATAAGGAAGCGGCTACCATTGATATTGGGATTATAATCATCATTTGTGCTTTGGTCTTCATTTTTCTCATACACAGTACGAGACTCGCGCTCCAATCAACCAGGAATTCACCCCATACAGCAAAATTTTTTATCCACGAGACGTGGATTCTAAAGGAGGCAGGAGTTAAGATCACCAGTTATGTTGGATCAGCACAACGTGCCCATGTTAACATCATTATTAATTTTACATCAGCACAACGTGCCTAAGTTGACACCATTAGGAATGCTTCATCAACACAACATGCCATTAGTGCACGCGAAAGCTAAAAGTGTTGACTCAACAATAATAAATTTTATTTTAGATTTAATTTTATGTAAAATTTTAATATTAAATTAGTTCTAATTTTGAGGTGAAGAAATAAAGTTGTTTTTTTTTAACTTCGAATTCCAACAGAATTCTTAACTTAGATGTTGAACGGTCGACTTAGTGTATCGTCATCAGTTGGTGTATTTTGAAGGCATTGATTAACCCCAGATTTTGATATTGTAGATTTAAGTTAAGCACATGATACTCGCTGATAATGACCCCCGGGACCCTAAGCCCATTGATAACATTGGTATACACAACCAAAATATTTACTATCCTGCTCCTGGGAACAGGGTTATTTTATTTGTTATATTCATTATATGAGCCATTCGTTTATTCTTCAGTGGAATTACACAATCGCACTGGATTGACACAACATAGCTTAAATTCCTTCAAAATTAAGAAATAGGTTTGATATGAACCGGATGTTTTATTACGTTTACTGGAGATTAAAATATAGTGAAGCTGCCCACTGCATAAAATGTACAATATTGGTATCCTATTTACAGCAAGGTAGAAAAACTTTTCGATGGTTGCATTTTTAAATTCAAACAAGCAATAAAATTAATTAATAAACCACCACAATTTAGGTAAACTATATATGGTTTCTATTTAAGTCACCCCTTGTTCACATAAAAACCTGATAATCGATGTGTTTCCGTGTACAATACTATAATACACGCCATAAACTGTTAGAGATAAAAATCTCTACTTAAACAAAAATAGGAAAACAAAAAACAAGGCCTTACCCTAAAACAAAAAATGTAAAAATAGAAATTCATTTGAAAATTAGAAAAATAAAAATTGCAAAACTAACAAACTGAAAATTCTAATTTTCCATTTTACGCCTCTTTCGTTTGCTTGTTTTGTTTTTCAACATTCAGGACAATTTTCCAATTTACCAATTTTCCTTTTTAAGTTTATTTCCCTCATAATACTCCCGTCTATTCACCTATACACGATTATGGTAGGTGCATGATATGCGGGGAGTTTTTCCAATTTTGATTATACGTCTTATATGCGAATGGTTGATAAGAAATTGGTTGTTGGTCTAATTCCCGTTTTATTTGATTATTGTGATTATCGTTTCGTTTGATGTAAAACAAAAATGTGTACAAAAGGGAAATTATGATAATTAGGATATCACAAAATACGTAAAATGTGGAGGACGACGGCACCGATATGAAAAATTCGGATTGCTATGTGTACCAGAAAAATTCGTTATTAAGTTACGAAATTTTACACTCAGTTTCTCGCCCCGGTTCGTTCGTTCGTTTGTTTGCTTTTCCCGATAATTTTATTTGGTTTTAATCTTTTAATTTATTTAATAGAATTTTAATTTTATTTTTTCATTTGCTGGTACGTCTATATACATCAGCCAGGGTGTGAGAATTGTGAGTATATATGTAGGTTGATTGGGTTTTGGTATAAAATTGATTTTCTTTTCGGTGTAATTTTTAGCAAAAGCAATAAACCAATAAACACAATTCACAAACAAAAAACCAAACGACGTCTCGTTGATGACCAAAATATACTCAATTCATCGCTTCAATTAAAAATGTTGTCGATCGTGTGGGTTGTCATATTATACTCGGTATCAGTTATCCAGGGTACTAAAACTAATTTCGATGAGTCATCAATACCAATTAAATATTTCAATTCCATTATCCTAATCCATTTTAATTCCGATATTTTTATCTTAATACCAATTTTATAGATTTTTGAGTTAATTTAATCATTAAAACAAATAGAAGCTTGATTTCTTTATGTACACATAAAATTTTAATTTAATTTAATTAAAAAAATAAAAATGTTTAAATCAAAATCAATAAAAAAATAAAAAAAAATTCATTCAATTACAGAATTAAAAAATTAAACGAAAATAATCTTGATACGAGAGGATATGGAGTTGCTCTTTTTGGGTGTATGTGGTTGTTGTTATACGAGTATAATCCCAACCACTCTTCAGATTATAAACAATAAAACCATCAATAAATTAAATGAATCAAGAGATAGGAAAAGCTAGTTTTTATTCTATTTTTACTGAAAAATACCATATACATCTAAATAGTTAACTTATCAGACAAAATTGCAGAACATGAAAACTTTATTCAATTAGACGGTTGGAGGGAGGGATGGATATATTTTGGTCTTTATTAGGGTTATATCTATATAAATTGGGGAAGGCACAGATTGATTTTTATATATATTGAGGAAATTGTTGAATTTTGTTTTATTACTCATGCATATGCTTCTGAACTTTTGTGGAAATATTGTATGAAGATTTTATGTCTTAAACCACTCACCATTTTCAATAAATCGATTTATTCAACGTAGAATAATGATATAACTTCTTTTAAACTTTTGCAGATAAATTAACAGAAGCATTCCCTCTGCTAGATAAAATATTTATAAATTGTCGGGTTAGGGGCAATGAGTTTGAGTTGTGTTCACTAACAGTGAACACCTGTGCCAGCAGTGCCACAAACCAGGCCATATTTTATGTAACATCATAGTAAAAAAAAATTGAAAGCTGAACGCATCTTTAGTAGTTATTTGTACTGGGTAAAGTTAGACAAATTCCAAAATTCCTGGAAATCCAAGATTATAATTTGTCGTGCTAGCGGGCAATGAATTTAAGTTGTGGCACTAACAATGAACACCTGTTCCAAAAATAAAGACATATTTTATATGGCATCATAGACAAATAAATTTAAACTTGGATGCATGTGAAAGCTAATATGAATCGGTTGAAGTTAGACAAAAAATTCCTCCTCTATAGTTCACGCAGATTGACTATTCAGAATGAAACTTCATACTTAAATTTTTCTTTTATTAGGAGATCCTTACGAAATTTAGTGGACATCTGTGTACCGGAAGTGACATTTCAGTCCCCAGATAGTCCCACAACTCAAATTTATTGCCCGCTAAAACGACAAATTATAATTTTGGAGTTCCAGGAATTTTCGAATTTGTCTAACTTCACAAAGTCCAAATTATTACTAAACATGCGTCGAGCTTATTTATGTCACTATGATGCTACATAAAATGTTTCCCGATTTTGGGAACAAGTGTTCATACTGTGTTACAAGATGACACTAAGCGTACCCGCAGATTCTGCTAAATATGCAGAGGCCCCTCTCACGGTTATTTTCAGGTTTCAGGGTTTTGGGTCGTGGGGAAGTTAAGGCTTGCATTTTTCTAGCCTACACCGTGTAACAGAAATCCAGTAACATACATTTGACTTTATTCAACTAGATCGTCTATAGTTTGCTCACATGTGCTTTATTTCTTAAAATATGAAATTTTTTGAGGCTGTTTCAGCTATATGTATATATAGATGGCGGTAATGAAATTTTTTATAAAATATAATGGGTTCCTCGATTAGTTTACAAAAAATAATGTAATACGAAAAGTGGAGCCACGGTATTCGACCAAACTTTCTTTCGCAATAATTCGTCTGAATATATTACGTTTGTGTCCACACCCTTTACAGAACTTGAGTAATTTGACCGTTGAACAGGCTGAAAATCTACTATCGAGATCTTTGCAATTCCAACACACGGCAAAGATTTGGCAATTTATTGCACTGATCTTTTGTATAACGTCATTTTGGTCATATTATTGCTTTTTTATATTTTATATTTGCATAAAACAAAAAAGCTTCTTTGGAAACTGCCTCTTCAGATTTCGACCAAAAATCATTGGAATGTCCTAATTTATGGAAAAAGCTTAGGTATGATTTTTTAATTTAGTCAGACAATCGGTCTGGGATGCATGGCGCACACAATCATTTAGTCTACAGATATTTTTTTAAAATTAGTTTTTTAACTTCGGAGATATAGCGAATAGTATATGTCTGCAAAAATCTCGAGGTCAAAATTTTTCAGGATTGCTACAAAGCAATATTCAGATTTTTCCATGAAATATGTATAAACCAAAGTAAATTTCTTCCTGGTATCCCTAGCTTGGTCCACAAACTGGAAACAACCGTTAAGTTGTAGTGGACCTTTATTTCTCGTGATTGATGAATCATCTATGCCATTTAACATATAATCTTCCACAATTCTGTAATTTGCTATCGTTGAATTCTGATGCAACTTAAGTAAATTTCTGTATCAAATTCTGCAGTAATGCTTCTTCCATCACAAGTTTATTGTAATTGCATACCAAACGGGGGTATGTCCTCTCTTGACTATATTTAAACACGGTTAACGATTTATGGTGCAGTCGTTTGTTACAGCGTTTTAAGCCCGTTCCGGTGATTGGGAGATTGGCGTTCTTTTTTATTTTTTAGAAAACTTTGAATGTCCATCCAAATAAAAAAAATTACATATTTTTAAGGGTAAACAAAATGTCTCGTAAATGTATGTTAATTTTACGTATGGTATGTACCGTGAAATGAATTTTCATTTTCTGATTTATGTAAAATTCAACAGTGGAGATATGTAATATTCAATTAACGATGTATCAACCACAAAAAGTACAAAATTAACTCCCCTCCCCCATTTTTAACCCCCAGAGTCATTGTGTAAAAATAACCAGAACCCTTACAAAACATGAGAACCTCATGTTTAGTCATAAACATGAGGTTCTCATGTTTTTCTCGTTCAGAAATTCAAATCTTGTTTTATTCTATAGTATAAAAAAAGAACATATCGATTTGGCGAATTATATCACATTAAACAAAATAATATTTACGCGCCACATATATTCTTACTTGCATATTTCTCGTTTGTCGTATTTATCTCCAACAATATTCTGCAAAGTAATTATAGAATATTTTTGGAAAGGATGTAATTTTCTTAGAAAATGTGGCAAAATTCTATAAGATACTTAAAATTACATAGACAGGTTACTAATCTCTACATAAAATAAAAACTTTTTCAGTATATTCTGTGGAGTTCTTTAATTTACATACCGGTTTACTGAATATTCCGTCACTTTTTATAAAAACCAAATTTTAACATGAATGATGTAAATATTTTACTATTAAATGTATGTACTAAATTTGCACAAATCACGTAAAAATTGTTTGATGTGTAAGCAATCGGGTCTAATGGTTCCAATGTTTCTCTGATATTTACGGTTCCTTATAGCCGGTTTAAATTTATACCATTTTGCCATTAAATCGTTTCTCTCAAGGATTATATGTGTTAGGAGGATAAGGGTAAAACTGGGTAAACGAATTAATATTTTGTAAAGACTTAAGCTTGAGATACGTCTAAGCCGGTTTGCACCATCACGTTTGATGGCAGTCTGTCGCTTATTTCGCCTTATTTAAAAAAAATATTACTTCACAATTTTATAAGGGAGTGACGTATATTAACACTTTAATGGCCGCACGTCATAAACTTCGCCAGCGGCCGGCAATAATTTTAAAGAATTAGTTTAAAAATACGGTTTATAATTACAAATACAAATTGTTTCTGTTTTTTCTTTTTATTTTTAAAAACAAAAAAAAATGTATTAGTTTTTATATTTTAAAACAGTCGGCGATAGAGCCTCACACACATATTGTGTGAGGGGTCACTAACAGTTGTTCATGCTATCACACACATGTTTTGTGAGCGGTCTATAAAGTGTTAATACTCGCAGATGGTAAAACTTTCTTGTATAAAAGAAAAAAACACTATTCCTGCCTAAATTGGTTGAAAAATTAAACTTTAAATTTATTTGAATCTTTTAATTCTTTGCCTTTTTTGTAAATTGTGAGCTTTTCAACATCATGACAAAAATTTAAAAACCTCCCATGAAAGCTGCCACTTTCGGCACACAGATTTCCAAGTATCGCAAGGATCTCACACTTAATAATAGTTGGTTATGTTTGAAGTATCATTTCGAATATAATTTATTAGAGAAACACCATAGGACAGATTGTTAATAGCGATTAGGAAAGGCCAAATTACAAAATTTCACTTTCAATAGTAATAATTAGCAGTTCAATAATTAGTAACGATTGTTAGATTTCAAAATATTACTTATCAGAAAAACATAATTAGTTAAAGTTTGAAGTTTCATCATTCTTTAAAAAGCTACGAATTTGGATTGAAATCTATATCTTTTCTCAACAAACCAATTTTAAATGTTTCGCCAACGTATTGGAACAGCACAAAATTTAAAAAAATTGAAATGAGTAATTAAATATTTTTACAAATAATTTTAAAAAACAATCAGTTAATTTGTTAAATTATTTGAATTATAATAATGCACGGCACCACAATGTTAATGTTAATTATTTTTTATTTATTAATTTAAAAATGATAAAAGATGGCAAGTACCAAAATGCCTCAACGCCATCTTTGTAATCACTTCATAATCTCATCAATTCAACAAATTTTAAAAATTTATTTTTGCTTTACTTTAACGAATACTGAAGTGCCTCGGGTAACGCATCATAAATACGTATGGCATAAACGTTTGGCTAGAAAGTAGTACCAGCGAAAGTGAGTAGTTTTAGTTGTTTGTAATTATCTTGAACAGTTTATCAGTTAAATGGAGCTCTAATACTTTACGACCCATTAAATTTCATATTCTCCAACATTAAGCTAATCTAAGATTTTTTACAAACCCAATAGAATTGGTCCTGCCTACGATGGAGATGCGTTTGTGATTTCTTATATTTTTGTGGATAATATTCTCACTAATAGCGTAACATTTTCTTTTAAAGCAGTTTCTCTTTGTATCTGGGTTATTATTTGGAAGAACCTGAACTTTTGTCTAAATTAAAGTTTCTCTTGAAATTTTCTCTTTCATATCCCCGCTATAAAACTTTTAATGATTTAATTTGAATTTTTTTTTAGTTATGGTAAATTAAGCTTTAACATTTTTTACTTGACCCAAATTTGACAATTCTGACAACTCAACTCCATCCTGACTTTTTCGTTTATTTTATTATTCATTTTTGTATGCCCACAATTTTCTCAATTCAAATAAGAAAAATGTTTAAAAATTTATTTATTTAACTATTGTTCTGTTTTAATTAAGCTTGAAATCTTCTTCATACACTATATCGCTATATATATAGTTGTGTATACTGACATTAATATATCACATCACCATGTATGCATACACCATCGTATAATTATTGTCGCCAAGTTGTCACCAAAACCATTAAAAAATTATTTCTAACCGATTTGTTTTTTCGGTGTGTAATATAATTTCATTATACATAGTTTTTTGTTTTTGTTATGCATACCATGCTTATCATATCGAAGCTAACAGTACCGTAAGCTTTTTATTTTATTTAACTAATTTGTAAGTTGAGTATCATCACAGAACAAAAAACCAACAATGTCAGGTAAAACTAATTAAAACTGTCAACGACACAAGTTTTTTTTTCTATTTTAACTCTACTTGTTCATAATAATTTTTCATTTTGCACACATACATGAATATTATACAAAGAACATAGGAAAAAGCTCATAAAGTTTCTATTATTTTATCAAATTGATATGGTTGACGACTTTCGTATAATATTGAATTTACCTTCAACATTTTATATATGTACTATATATACATTTTTTGTGAGCTTTTTTTTACAAGCAGTCACGAATTGTTATAAAATATTACTTGCGAACACGAATTGACATGCAGCTATTTTATGTGTGCACCGGAGACCTCTTTAAAATGAAATGACATGCAATTGATTTAAAACTGTGAAAATGCACACCAAGGTTGTAAAAAGCATATGCGATATGATCCAAAAATAAAAAGTTTGTTCCATTTCTTACTTAAGATGAAAAATGATTTTCTCCCAATTTTTTTTTGCTTTTGTTTTAAAATATAAGCACATTAAAGTTTTTTGTTTCGTTTCTCATGTCGAAATAAAGCTTTTAAGCTTTCCATTTTTTGTTTTGCATAAATCAAGTTTTCAAATAAATTTTAATTTTTTATTTTACTCTATGCTTTAGACTTAAATATAGAATCTAACACGATTTTTTTTATTTTTTATTTTTTTTTGAGATAATGCTGTTAGTGTAATTTCAAATTGTTCTTACATTTTTCATCGTTATATATCCGACTTGATTACATAATGTGTAATGTACGAGTCTATATATAGAAGCACATAACATGAGAAATTACTGAATTAAGCACATTAGCTGAGTATTGTGTGCTATATTTATATAAATAGCAGGATATATTTACTATGTAATATACAGTCGGTTAAATATGATCTAAGCAATTCGAATTTAATCTATCGTGATTCAAGCATAATATTTTAAATCAGTAACTTTTTCATAGAGAAAGTTTGAGTATGTTTTCTTCAGGGTAACATCGTCGTAATTGTCTTCAGCCTCGTCGCAGCCTTGGGCAGCGATGAAAATAAATTCATACACTTTCCAGTCATCGAATATGTCCGATTTATTCTAGCATCTATTTCCATCATCAAAGCATCCCTAATGCATCTCGTTCAGATTTTATTATTACTTAAGAAAGAAATCAGCTGCCATAAAATAAATTTGACAAAATTTATCTTTCAGTGAGTGTTTTGATGATTGAAAGGAATCTGTGGCAATCCAGAAAAACCACTAAGTTTTTAAGCAAATTTTCAGGAGATCAGGAGCAAGATTGAACAATACGATCGAAAAATTTAAACGGATTCAAACGTATTTTCTAACATACTTAATAGTGTATGTTTGAAAATATTTTTGAATACCTTTAAATTTGTAGATCTTATTGTACGATCTTGCTCCTGATCCCCTGAAAATTTGCTTAAAAAGAGATAAGTGGTTTTGCCACTGAAATATTTGCCAGATCAGCGAACAAATTATTTATATGAGATTTTTTCGGCTTTTTAAAAAGAGGCCATTTACAATATGTCTACAAAAGGTATAAAAATGCATTCTTCCCCTCCCCCCCCCCCCCCCGCCATCTTTATACAACAAGGTTCTGGTGTAAAAATACGCGAACCCTTCAAAAAATCTGTTCTTGGCAACTTGGTTTCGTACTGATTTTGTAAGGGTTTGTGTATTTTTATACCAAAACTCTGGGGCTAAAAATAGAGGTGGGGGAGGGGAATGCATTTTTTAGAAATACTGTGAGTAAATGTGACTTAAATAAAAATAAATTAATATCACGGACAATTTTAAAATAACTTCTTAAAATATTTATAGTTCAATTATTCCACTTCATATATTTCATTTTATGATTTTTTTTTATTATATTATGTTAGTTTGGCTAAATGTCAATAGATGTCAGTAAAATATATTTGGTTCGAATTTTCTACCATTTTTAAAGAGATGGCACTGTGCATATTCATAATTATGGTTTTGAATCGAACATTCATTTTTAATGTTACGCGGCTATGTACAGCAAAATTTGTATTTAGTCTGAAAGAAGTTTAAAAAATTTAATTTAAATTTCATCAATTGTTTAACTACCTATTAACGTTTTATGCGACAACTATCAATAACTAGTACAAACTAACAGTAATTTAGTAGTAAATTACTGTCAATTTAGTATAAATAAAAATAGTCTGAGGCACTCAGTATTCAGTACTCAGGAACAATAATTTGAATTAACTAAAATATACGGAAACCAGATTTCTAAATATAGTCGAACAATACTGGCTTGAATTATAAGTCAACGTCGTGGACGAGTCCTCGATGTTATCGGCGAATTGTCGACGTTTTCGGTGAGTTGTGTCCGCGATCTTGTAAAAATTAGTAGATTCTTCCTCCTTCAGTCCCCAAATAATTTTCCAATGGAGATTTTACAGTTCATCGAAATTTATATCGATATTAAATTGATTTTACAACGAAGCATTATGTCAGAGTTGCAGAATTTATTTGAAACAAATTCAATTGCCATAATATTTCGAACATTCCGGGAACTGACGGACCAAGTGGGTGCCCCCAGTTACGGAAATATATGAAAACAATAATATTATTTGAACAAATTGGAGATGGGGGAGTTTGATGACTTGCGGAGTAGTTATGGAACAGTGCTAATGACTGGAGAGTAATGACCGGGCTTAATGACCCTTAGGATATAGTATGCACGAAAAATTTTGATATCGAGATTTTTTCAGATTAACCTTCGCTTTATCGCTGAAGTAAAGAAATAAGTTTGTCAATAATATCTGTGCGTGCGTATGTGGTTCCGTCCAGTCTGTTGGTAGAGCCTAGAAAAATTATTTTAAGCTTAAATTTTTCGATGAAGTTTTGTCACAGAAGTAATATCCAGTTTCGATCTGATAAGATCATGAAAAAATTCAATCATCTCATCAGGCTAGGGCGACTTAATATTACTACGTAACGATTACATTTTGCGTTCTTCCAAAATTGTTTACCTCGAGATTTTTGCAGATTTACCATTCGCTATATCGCCAAAGTCAAAAAATGTAGTTTTAAAAAATCTCTCTGTGTGTGATTGTATCTATGAGTGGTGTCGTGCAAACTGTTGATTCTCTACAGCCCAGACGGATGGATGGATTGAAACTTTAGGCCTTTTTACGTAAATTAGAAGAATTGAGCGATTTTTGGCCGAAGTTGAACCATCGATAGTAGAAGCCTCCGTGGGAGCCTTTTCGTTATTTTCAATATTCTAAAAGGTATATAATGTACAAGAAAAACAATTGTAAACTTATAAATTTAATTATTTTGTAACTTTACTTGTCCAGATAAGTTTTCCAAAATAGAAGCGGAAATCACCGAAAAACTGTTTTAAAACAAAAATATGACCCTTTATTGCCCAATTATAAGATTATTTATTAGATACCAGTGAATTTTGGTCGAAATTATCATTTATGAGAAAAACGATCATTGGCACTAAGGCTGCTTTCGATTAATCAATTAAACGATTAGTCATTTTTTTTTGATAGTTGAACAATTCATCGTTAATCAAAAATTTTAAGTGCTTAATCGTTTTAATTATATTTAAGAAATTTAAAAATTTTAAATCGAAGGTTTATAACCGTCTTTTTAAATATAATATTCAGCGCGCCTCTCGCATTAAAATTGTGCATTAAAATCGAAATAGTAGAAACAAATTTGACAGATTAAGTCGATATAGTAGAAACCAATTTAGCATATATTTATTTTCTAAAGAATAATTACTATTTCGCAAAGTACCACGCATTTTGATGTTTTAATCATTTCAAGGAATAATTTTCTAATATTACAATAATTAGTTTTTTTGCAAGTGAAATATTGTATGTAATAGGTACGTAATAAACATATTAAAGTTTTCGTGATCTGTATAAATTGTGTATGCCTACATAATGTGCGACGAAGATGATGTTTGGGCTCAACCAAGACAAAAAAGGTCAAGGTTTGGACTCATTTAAGAATTAAAATGATTCACGTACATTAAAATGTAAGCATTGTGACACGAAATTTAAGTCCCATTTGTCAACTACATCCTTCACGTGTCATATGCAACACAAGCACAAACTTCTATTGGAGTCCTTCTGGCTAAAAATTTTCTGTAGACAAAATACCGTTTTCAGCCTTGGCGAATAGCGATGAAATCAAAAAGGGGTGGGAAGCTCAAGGTTTAAAAATGCCCTTAACTAGACACGGAATAAAAAAAACTACACTTGAGTATGCTGATGAGATTCGACTGAAATTCCAAAGTGATATTAATAAAAGCATTATGAATTATGTTGATTTTCACTATCATTAGATAAATGGAGCTCTAAAAAATAGACGTTATATGTGTATGAATATTCATATGAAAAATACCAACGTGAACGGTGTTGGTATGATAAGGATAAAAGACTCAATGCCAACTAATATAACAGTAGAAATTGTGATAAAAAATTGGACGAATTTGGTTTGCAACTGAAAAATCACATCGTAGCTATTATAACAGATGGATCGTCAGTTATGAAAAAAATGGGTAGATTAATGGGATTACATCATCAAATTTGCCATAGTCATGGCATACATCTTGCTGTAGTAGATGTTTTATATTCCAAGAAAATTGAAGAAGAATGTTTAGTAGAAGGAATTGAGAATACTCACCCCAAAATTTATATTGTTACAAGTGACGAAGAATCTGATAATAATGATGAGGAAGATGCCATTCACGACGAAGGACAAAGTTGGTGTGAAACACTTCCTTCGCCTGCACATGAAATCGAATATGTTCCACACTTTTCCTCGTCCGTAAATAAAGTTATGAAAATAGTTTGTTTTTTTCGAAAATTTCCGGTAAAAAATGACTTTTTGCAAAGATCATGTCAACTTGGTAAGGAAAAAGTCATGATAATTGACATACGTACACGCTGGAACTCAATGTTGGCAATGTTGAAAAGATTCTTTTAATTAAAAGATGTTTTATATTCAGTACTAACAAATTTGTCAGTAATACATTTATATCCAACACAACGTGAAATTGAGCAAATTGAAGAAATTTTCGAGCTATTAGAAACTATTGAAGTAAGTTAACTTCCATTGGGAAGACGAGATTGCAATTTAATCGAAGCATTGAAAATTTTTAAATTTTTATTGACTAAATTAAAAGCGCAATCAAGTAAAACATTCACCTGAAAACACTCACACAAAAAAATTCAATATTAAAACGTTGAACGAGAAATGAATTTGCTCAAACATTAAAAGAAATTATGCAAAGTTTATTTCTAACTGATGAGACTGAGAACATGACTGATGATGAAAACATTCTAAATCAAAATGATGAAGCTGTGTATGAATGTCTTGAGAATATTACAAAAAAAGATGAATTGAATCGCATTTTGTCGAAGAAGCCCACCGAAATACCTATACGAGTAGTAGTAACTTTTCAAAATAACATTTCGTCAATTAAAAAGAAAATGAGAATTTTTGAAAAAATAAACAAAAGAAATGGAAGTCATCTATTCGAACAAATTTATAGTTCTAGCATACTGAAGGAATAAGTTTAGTGCAAAAATTTTCAAAACAAAGGTAATTGGGAAACTTTTGTTCTACAAAATTTTTATATGGAAAAATATATTCCCATTTAACTTTGTTTCGAAAATATTAACACCAAACTTATTTGCTCAGTAGGCCAGAAAATACAATTTCGACAAAAACGCTATGAAAATATTTTTACCAATTCTCTATTCCCAGGGAAAGCCAGACTAGTGTTACATGAACTAAAAGACTCAAAATTATATGTTCAACAATATTTGTTCAAATCAGTTTTCAGGAAATGACGACTTTTTACAAAAAACTGTTTTTTACTTTCTTCTACGTAGTAAAAAAAAAGTATAGTACGTAATCATGAAAAATTTTGGTCTCAGTGTTTTTGCAGATTCACCATCTTCTAATTGGCAGCTTTCACAGGAGCTTTTTCGTTATTTGCAAGAATTTTAAGAAGTATATCATTTACCAAAAAATTATTCTGAACTAGAAAGTTCTTAATTAATTTTGTAACAATACCGGTCCAGATCAGTTTCTAAAGCGGAAATGATGATTTTTGATAAAAAAAAACTGTTTTTCAACAAAAGTTCGGCCCCGTACAGCCCAGACTTTATATTTAAGTTTTTCCATATATTGGGAGATTTCAGTGAATTTGGCTGTAAAATATTAATGGGTGGTGCCATTATTATTGAGTCTCAGTAATGGCAATAAAATTAAAATATAATCCATCGATTAAATTAAAAAATTCAGAAAATTTAAAATCCATATTCGAAGTGTGAGAAATAAAGTATTCGAGAAGTGCTCCATTCATACCATTTTACATGCTGTCAACAACGGTTCAATGAATTGCTCGATCAATTAGTGTGTATGAATGAAATGGGGAGTTTTAATTGACCTTAAAAGGACATTAAAAACCAAGTTAAAAATGAAGTTTTAGAATAGTTTTGGGACAAATTGGATGTTTAAGGGATCATCTGATACCGTTGTTTTGGGACCAAATATCTTGATTGACCAACAAATCAAACCAAATTTCGAATAAATGAGTATTTCTTTTTGTTAAACTTTTTATTATGACGGATTCGGGTTAGCTAGACCACGAATTTTGTGAAGATACAATTCATCAAAAATATTCATAATAACCAAAAATCCGTAACTGATACCACAGATTTCAGTTGTTTAACGTGACTTAAGGCAAAAATGATGTTCTACGTAATAGCTCAGCGAGAAAGATACCAAGTGAATTTTCATGACGATTGGATTATTTTTAGAAAATGGTTATTTGTATGGGAAAACAATTTGTTTGGGGGTATTTCTCGATTTTGGAGCATCAATTGACGAGAAAACTATATCGAAGCTCCTAGTTAAAATAATTTATCGAGGGTAAAGTCGCAATAATAAAGTAAATAAAGTAAAGTAATCATAAAAAAATTTAACCTCGAGGTTTTTACAGATCTATCCTTTACTCGCTAAAGCCAAAAAAGTAGATTTTAAAAAACACCCTGTGTCCCGTGGGTCTGTTGTGCAAACTAAATGTTGTTGGTCTGCCACAAGCTAAATGGATCGACTGATGTGAACCTTATGAAAGCTCGTTCCATAAATTATATTTGGAAAAATGTTTCATTTACGAGAAAAAGCTCTATGAATTAAATGATTCTAAATTAAATTTTCAACAATATCGCTTCAAATCACTTTTCCAAAATTTAAGCGGAATATCGATTTTTTACAAGAACTCATTTTTTACTTTCTTGTTCGTATAGTAAAATAAAATTTAGAATAATCATTTGCCATATCGCCGAAGTAAAAACAAGGAATTTGTAACAAATATGTTTTCATAAGAGCTTTACCTTTGTTTGCAAAAATTTTGAAAATTAAATTATTTAATGATTAAATCATAAAATAAAACAAAATGTATAATAGTTGGCTAAACTAGTTTTGCAACAGTTTCCAACATTTGAGCAGAACTTGCGATTTTTGACAAAAAAAAACCGCCCAGATGCATTAATTTGTCGCGATTAAACTTCACACTTAAGTTTTTCTTTTATATTTGGAGGTTTCAATGGATTTCGACCGAAATCGGTTGACCAGAAGTGACAGCTTTAAAGTTATAGGAGTTTGTTTATTGCGAATATTTCGAAAATAGTACCATTTTCGTGAAAACCGATTATAAATTAAATGATTCTAACTACAATTTGCAACAAAACTATTCAAGATCAGTTTTCCAAAATTTAAGTGGAAATAACGATTTTTGAGTGAAATTTGTTTTTCAACAAAAACTAACATGATATATAATTTTTTCGGGGCCGAGATTAAAAAATATGGTAGTTTGATGATACTAGAAAACTTTAACGACAGCAAAAATTTTCGTGACTGAGACATATAAAATACATTAATTACTTGCCGTACTCCGAGTTTTCCTACAACTTTTATGGGATATATATTTTATGGCCGAGCTATCGGCTTATGTCTGGTGGAAGAAAACTATTTAAAGTAATTTCTGTTATTGTTGCAGATCTTTTCTATAAAGTGGAGCTGAGATATAGTTGCTTGAACTATACGTTGGCCGAATTATGTCTAGTGATGGAGGAAGACTCAAAGCAGTTAGATTTTTTTTTAATTTCTCTATGTAGCGGGTTATTGCTAGAGTTAATCAAATTTATAAACTCTTCGTTATCCGGACTATCGCCTTATGTTTAATGATTGAAGAAATCGCCTTTTGTCTGGTGATGGAAGAATATTTAAAGTTACTTCCGTGATTTTTTTCAGAATGTCTCTATTGGGTGGAGTTGAGATATATGTAGTTCCCCAATCTCAGCTACATTTTATTGACCGGACTATCAGCTCATGTTTGGCGATAGAGGATAAGTGAGATGCAGTCTCTCAAACTGAGAAACTATTAAACGGACCAACGGGTCGGTTATGTCTAGTGGTGGGGGAAGATTCAGTTTAGTGTGCATGTTTTTTTTTAAAGTGGTTCAATCAAAGCGATTCATTCAAAGCAGTTTCTTAGTTTTTATAATTTTTCTATGGGATAGAGCTAAAATACAGTTCCACAAACTCAGCAATTATTCGTTGGCGGAATTGTCGGGTTTTATTTGTAGTGATGGAGGAAGATTATAACTAAATTTTGTGAGTTTTTCAGAATTTGTATAGGGAGTGGGTTTCCGATATATTTCCTTAATGTTACTCCATCACTATACGTAAGTCGATCGTCCGACCAACAAATAGCTACTTAGTTTGAGGGACGAGATATCTCAACTCAAATCCATAGACAATTTCTGAGAAAAATCACAGAAATAACTTTAAATCTTTCCCATCTCTAGACAACAGCCGATAGTCCGGTCAACGAATAATTGCTGGAGTTTGAGAAACTTAATTTTAAGTCCATCTCTTAGAAAAACTAGAAAAAAAATCATAGAAAATAGAAATTACATTTACAATTACAGTAATTACATTAAATGTTTATACATCACACAATCATGTGTCGATAGTTTGATAATTGAATGGTTCCTAAGTTTAAAGGACTCTATTTCGAATCCACTCCATAGAAAAATTCAGAAAAAATCTCAGAAATTTCTTTAAATCTTCGTCCATCACTAGATACAAACCGATAGTCCGGCTTTTTCTCAACTACACCAAATTGTAAAATTCTGAAAAAAATTACAGAAATTAAATTAAATCTTCTTGATAAGCTACATAAGGTAGTTCTCATTTTTGTAAGGGCTTGTGTATCTTTATGTACACAAGTCCCCTGGGGTAAAACATGGGGGAGTGCATTTTTTCTAGATTTGTAGTAGAAATATTGTTAGAAGATGACAGCTTTGTTTTCTACGACTAAAAAAGTCGTAACCATTGTATGTGAAACCATTAAAATTAGTATTTTGTCCGATAAAGCTGAACGATTAATCTTAAATTTTTGACGCTTACTGTATATACAGGTATACATTATTTTAACCACTAGTTTTGTCATAAACAACTTTTCTATTTTCGGGGATGGATATTTGGATTATTTTTTCAAAGGTAAGAAATTAACCTTTAAAATTTGTTAGTGGAATTTCGATGATAAAGTCGATGAAAAAAGAAATTGATATTAATTCGATTATTTTTTAACTAAATTTTTGTTCTCGGTATTTTTAATTGATAGAATTTTTTCGACCTTGTTTAATATTTCTGTTTCCATGTTTTTGGCTAATGGCTGATTCACATTTTACCCAGACCCTTTAATTGCCAAACTTGGGCTGGCATGTTCTAACATCTTCATTTTTCGATATTTTATCGAAATCAACGTTTGCTAGAATTAAATTGACTTCAGTTTCATTTATCAATTATTTGTTCTCTATTGCTATCACAACCTACTAGAATATATTTGAACAATATCTATTTCACTTATTTTGGTTCTAGAATCTAAAATAAATTATTTGGTGATTATAGAAACGCAGTAGAAATAGAAACATCACAATGTTGCAATCTAGCAGGCTGGTAAACGATATAAAAATTAAAACAAAGACAAATTTTATTCTACAGAAACGAGAAATAAACTTCAATAAATTATCGAAAAATGATGATGTTAGAACAACCCAACCTTGGTTTATCAATTGAATCGAATATGCACTGGGAATACTTATAGTCCCATTTGTTTGTCAAATTGTTCCATTAAACGATGTCGACTTTTAACAATGTCGGCCGTTTGATCATTCGTTGTTTGTTTGGTTTATTATCCAGGTCTGTCTGTGATCTAGGTCGACATTTTCCCAATTTGTTTTTTTTAATCATGTCACACTTTTGATAACCTTTTTGTTGGCCCTTTTGCATCGGACGGCCTTTGGATTTTATCATCTTTTGAATTGTAGGATTTTGAATCTTGAAACAAAAATCGCATTCTAGCTCATTGAAAGGAGTTTCTTTAAATGCAACAAATTTTCCAAATTTTTTAGATAAAAGCCTGCCAACTAAAATTGCGTTTGATGCCTTTTCAATCTCAAAGCATACCTTCGCAATATAACATAATCAGACCTAAACTATAAAGCGTATCAAATACCGTTTAAATGTTTTATTTCGGTTTCTTTGTAAATTGTATTTCCATAATTTTCATATTAAAAGAAAATATCATTTGTTTATGCTTGAAACGACATTTACATGAGCATATAACTCAGGTATAATTTAATAAAAAAACATAAAAATAAGAAAGGTATATTGTTATGTTTTATAATGCGTGTCAAGCCATCCTTTGTATTTTCCTTCTAGTTTTTCCCTTTGTTGTTTTTGGTAGATATAAATTGGGAAAATTAATGGTTCTAGTTTTTCTCGTATTTGCCGTTCCTGTTGTTGTAAATGTATTGTTATGAAATTGATACCTATAGTATTATGGTTGTTGAAACACAATTTTTTTCTAATTTTACATAATTGTTGTATGCATACTTGTATTTTTTTTTATCTATATTGTTGTGCCCATGTAGATTTAAAACGAGAGGGAACAATTTGTAAATTCTGGCACGATATATAAACACACACACACACACACACATGTAATTTATTTATATATTTATTATATCCTTCAGTCTCGCTATATTATACCCTTACAAAGAATGCGCTCAGGTATGTGCGGATAATTGAAAAATGCTAATTAAATTTCGAACCTCATATTTCCCATTAGGCTAAATCCAGACGAATAAACTTTTCATAAACAACAATGGGGGTAAACAATATGAACCAATGTTTTATTAAAGCAAGGTTTACCTACTTCCTCAATTAAGATCCAACGAAGAAATATAAAAATGAAATAAAATAATAATTTTTCTAACTGAATAAAAAAAGTTCAACTTTAAACAGCAACACAAAATTTCGGAAGAAAAGTATTTTTCTTGAATAAAATATAAAATTACCATTTTATGTTTTTGTTTTATCCCTCGCAACCTTCAGATATACATAATACGTATACGTTTACAACAGAGATACAAACAGTTCGGATAACACAGTAACGCTGTATATAAACCATCCAAAAATAAGAAGTAATACTCTGAGAACATTTTTAATAATCAAAACGAATACATAAAATAATAAATTTTCCGGGGGGTGAGTTCGATTCTATATATACATAGGTAACTAGCGTAAGGGTGACACGAGGCAACTGAAAACCCCCCAAGAACAAAAATATGCAAATTTTATAAAGACGAGCAAAACAAAAACAATCAAAACATCAGGTGTTGATTCAATTTTCATTTTTCTTCACTAAAAATTTATTTTAATCTGTTTAGGAAAACTTTCGTTTACCTGCTTTTCTATAAATTTTCTTTTCTTATCAAGATGCCAGTTTTATATGGTTGGTGTATTTCCGAATGAATTGTAAAATATACTTAGTTTTATTAATTTTAAATTAATATTTTTTTTTAATAAGTTCGTGGAAAAATATCTTTTCGCGGAAATTTGATAAATTATAATTATTTGATATTTTGTGTTTGGTTACTTGTCTACCGCATTTGCATGTTACTACAACAATGATTGTTTTAATTATATGCAGTCATAACAATTGATTAAAACTAATTAAATTTGCATTGATTGAAATATACGCTTTGTGTTTGTTTAAAATGATTTTTTTTGTAAATATGGTAAACAATGGTAGGTTTCAATTAAAATATTTATTTTAAGATAAAACTCATTTAATGCTAGATAAGCTTTTAATAAATTAGCTTAATTAAATAAATTGGTATGCAAGCTAGTATAGACAATATTAGTATTTGGAAAAATAGTACGTTCGAGAAAGTGGAGGATTGAGAGGGAGAACTACATATCACATAAGTATTGCAACAAGCCCAATTATGGCTAAGTTTTTGAGAAAATTCAGTTCTCAATCTAAAATATTATTCTGAAATTCCGAAGTGAACAAATTCATTAAAGCTTAACTTGGAAATCACAGTGAAATCGTAACTAATGTATGTTCAAATTTCCTCGTTCATAATGATTCTCACTCCCACTATGTTACGAATAACCTTTAGTGTGTCCGCCAGTACTAGAAGCAAGCGACTTCGGTGTAAATACTCACAATACCAACCTTTGGATCTAAATAGTCTAACTTAGTAAATAACCAGAATGGGGCTCCCAGATCAAGCCTTTTCCTATTTAGATAAAATTCTCGACATAGTGGAGAGTTTTAGGAAATTCTCTGGACATGCAAGTGAATTTAGTTCTTGGAAAAAGGGATGTATTTTTAAGATCTACGAACACTCGAAGAGAACTTCAAAATATTACAACATCTTGAGTGTTGTTTGCCACAAAATCGAAATGCGGGCATACCTTTAGTCTTGCAATACTATTTTAAATTAGTCAAAAATTTCGAGGTGCTGAACCCTGCATTTTGCAGACAAGCGGGACATAGGAACCCTCGAATACCAAATGAAGACTTTAGTGCAAGAACATCACACTATTCAAGAATTTTTTTCAATTATAACAAGAGTACTAAAGTTGTCATTAATTCTTACCAAATTATCTATCATTTATGGAAATGGGCGATGAGTCATTAACCAACAGCAGCGAACTTCTTCGACTGTTTAACATCAAAGAACTGGTTGATCTACCCCAGGCCCTACACATCTGCAGTAAACTGCAAAACGTCGCTTATGGAACCCAATTTGCTATCAACCACCAGAGAAAAGAAATTAGACGAAATGACGCGCGGCCTACAACAACCTACTCTCTCCAGATAATTTCAACCATTTCTCAAATCAAGCCTCCCACATAACCCCAATTTCAAAATAAATTCCAGGCTCTGGATTATATGAAGAGACCCCAGTTAAACAATCCACCCCCATAGAAAAAAGCATATCAATTCCAACAGTTACGCACCCCTAATAAACTTCAATGAGTTTATTACACCCAACACAAACAAATGAAGAAAGGCATGAAACTGACTGGGCCGATTAAACATTAGAATAATATGCTGACGCTTATGATAGATTAAAGCGTTTTTCGTTCCCTTAGTGTATGAACTCAGAATCAGGAACGGAGAGATTCTAAAATTCCTTATTAGTACTAATAAAAACTACATACAGCCTAAGCATGGTAGAAATCCAATTCTCATAATAACAAACCTTTTTAGCCAATTCCATAGGGGTTAGTGTTAAAAAAACACATCACTACCTCAAAAACCTTTTCAAAATCAAATTCTATATTCTTCCTAGACTAAAGTCATTTAATGGCATAATCGAAAATGACTCGTTAAGGAAACTACAAGCCGTAATCCATACCAACGAAGGTCTCAGACATTATAATACCATTTAAACAACATCGTACAGAGCAGGAACACCATATTGATATCAGGATCCCACATATCTTGACGACGACCAGAAATTCAAACGTTTCATCATTAT
The DNA here is from genome assembly GCA_947310385.1 of Nephrotoma appendiculata. Lineage (NCBI taxonomy): Eukaryota > Metazoa > Arthropoda > Insecta > Diptera > Tipulidae > Nephrotoma > Nephrotoma appendiculata. The sequence goes on along the minus strand of OX371225.1, from coordinate 268,110,434 downwards.
AAGTAAAAAACAAAAAAAAATTAAATAAAAAAAAATTATTCCTAAATTATACGCCGATCCCGATCAAAAATTGATATATTGAATGGTGATAAACTATCGCAAACTAAATTCTGTTACCATTGCGGACACACATCCGATTCCCGAGCTAAATGAGATCCTTTCAAATCATGATAAAAAATCAATATTTCACGACGACGAATTAATCTTTTAAAAACGAATTTCACTAAATAACCGCTTTTTCCATCATTCAAGAACGACAAGTTCGAATTTGTTAGATTACCGTTTGGTCTGAAAAATGCTCTCTCTCTCCATTCATTGTCGAAAAGAAAGCGGAATAAAACCAAGAAACCGCGAGGAACTCAAAAATGTACTTTTCTCAAGAGAAGTCAGGATTTTGACAAAGAATTCGGATTAACCACCGATGCCTTCGATAAAGCAATCTGTTATAATCCACCCCTGACTTTGAATTATATAATTATTATATATTAGTATTATTAACCTTAAATAGTGTTAAGCCTTATATCAGTATACAAAGTACATACATATTCTGTTTAATACTTTATGTACCTTATACACTTTGAAATTTATGTATAGACTTGCTGTATACAAATATTGAGGTACAAATACTTACGAATAGATTATTTACAAAATGTTTATTTATGAAATCGAGAAAAACAAGTCATTATCGATTTGGCCGCTTAAGCTTTGTATTGTGCCTAGTTTAAACTAAATACATATTATTTTGTTAATAATAAATATTTCTTGAAATAAATAGAAAAGGTTTAAGTGTTTCAATACAAGTAAAAAAAAAAAAACAATATTTTTAAGTGAGTGAATGGATCAGCGGCTCTAAATTTGATACGCGTTCCATATTGGTATCACACAGCAGACCATATAACAAATCGAAGCTATTCTAATGCTACAAAACCGACCAATCACCTTCATTTCGAGAACGTTAAGTAAAATAGAGGAAGGGTATGCCACCAAAGAGAAGGAAATTTTGGCAATAGTATGTTCATTGATTTCTTTGCGAAACTTCCTCTATGTTTTTCAGAAGGTCAAGATATTTACTGATCACCAACCTTTATATATACGCTTAGCAATAAGAACACTAATAATAAAATAAAACGTTTGAAGGCCATATTCGAGGAGTTTAATTACGAGCTAACGTATAAACCAGGTAAATCTAATGTCGTAGCGGATTCTCTCTCTAGACTACCGATTCAAGTCGAATGAGAGTTTGTCTCACAGCTTAATCCCAACTGTCGAAGACCGTCCTCTGGATGATAAAAATAATTTATTTTTGTACATTGATTTTGGAAACCAATTGCTGAGTGTTTGGGAAGCGATTAATGAGCATGAATTATGCTCATTTTCATTTTGATGCATGCAACTTCTCCGAATGGAATATGTACTTGAAAGGGAAACGTGATGGCTTATCTAAAGAAGGTGCATTTCGTATTGCAATGTACAAATCGATTTGCTTGATCAAAGCTATACTCTCGAAAGCAACTATAGAACAATAATTAACGCGTTACCACAAAAAGCCAAGGGTAAGGGTCGGCCAAAAATTATAAATCCACGTTGCCTACAAAATATACATCAGCCGTATTTGATGAGGTTGTACGTGCACTTGGGCCTTCGATACTCGATTTAACCAATTCAAATTCACCGTCGCGATTAGGAAATTCCGAATTTCGTACGCTACAAGGTATGCGAAACGCATTGAAAACTTTGGAATTCGATCGAAATCGAATTACCACAATTACCGCAACAGCCTCAATTCATAGAAACTACACAACCTGAAATGAATCCAGATGCTTCTAGTACTTCAAAGATGAAGTTTAACGATATGTATCGTACAAATGAATTAAATCCATTATGATGTCCGTGGCTTTTTGTTAAACTTATCTATTCCAATTTTTTATTTTATTTTATTTTTAAAAACTTTGTATATTTATTTTAATAATGATATGGACCATTTTTTTTTTTTTTTTATACACTCGAGGCACCGTTAGGGTAGGTAGAATTCATCAGATCTTTATGAAACTTGCTGAGTAGATAGATTTGGCCTAAATACGCTTTCTTTATCAAGAAAACCAATGCTAAAATCCTGCAACCGCAAATAATTTTAGGAAAAAATTACTATAAACTTTCTGTTACTTTATTGGCGTGTGAAATTTTTCCTAAGTTGATCCTAACTTTTTTTTTTTTCTTTGTTTTATGATAAATTTAGTATAAAATTCACATGCATAGAAAAATAAAGTTGAGTTCTACTCCACTTACTTTCAATAATCTAAAAAGATTAACTTGTACTTCGCTTGATGTTTTTGCAAGATCCATGGTTCCCGAAATTGGTCGACCGACGCCATTACCATAAACAAATCATGGGCAAATCCAAATATATTTTTAATTCTACCGGAGAAGACAAGTTTTGATAAAAAAAATACTTTTTTTGGCCTAAATTCAGCATCTCAACAGTCCAGGCGGATTATCTATGCTGTTTGAAACTTTATTCTTAAGCTTTTTCCATAAATTAGGAGGTCCTTGGGAGACGTGGTGGAATTTTTTGTTCAACTTTTGCAATAAAGCTGGAAAGTTTATCATGTACAAAAAACCAAAGAATTAAAAGATTGAAATAATTTTAGAGATAGAATTGTCAACAAGGGTGGACCTTGTTGGTTTTCTGAAATTTGAACAGATTTACCAAAAGTTTGGCAAGTTCCTTTTCTCGCTTTAAAACTGAAGTGTGGTACTTTTGTGGTAAAAGAAATTTTGGTGGAGACCACAACATCCTGGCCAATACAATTTATTTATCAGAAATTTCAATGGGATGGCATTATCGCTTTAATAGTACCTACTACCTCAGTAACTATAAAGTCCTTTTTGAAATTACGTTATCATATCTAACATTGCTCGTTAAAAAGTTGATATTGTCCACAACATACTGGACATGTCTGTATTTAAATCCTAAAACAACATTTATAGTAATTAGTATATTATACTTGATTTAAAAAAAACGTACACCACATTCCAATTTATAGTTTTTTATAGTTCCAAAATCTATGCAAAAAACATTTACATTTAAATGCGCTCCCGAAACTTTGAATACCGAAGCAAAGTAAATCTGAATAATAAATTAAATCTTTTTTACATTTATATTTAATATTCATTTTAAGCTTTAACCAGAAAACAGTGCTACACAATGTATTCTTTAACAGAAAAAAATAGAATTATGTTTTTAAACCCAAACAAAAAAAAATATTTTCAGTTTTCCGTAAATGAAAATATAGAGTAGAGCAGTAAGTAATATCATTTCAAAATTGTTACGGTTTTCTTTTTCTATTTTTCTCATTCAAAAATGTATATCGTACCAACATAAATGTAAATATAGCTACCTAGAGTAACCTATATAATGTATTATATATATATATATATATATATATATATATATATATATATATATATATATATATATATATATATATATATATATATATATATATATATAATTTCTCTAGGTACTATATAGACATTGAAATGTGAAAAGGAGAAAAATAAATAAACGAATATTGTTATAAAATAGGATGAAAAAAAAACGCTGGGAAAAATTAAAATTTATGCTTTCTCCACAAGAATAATAAATTAAATTTTTCTTTTGTTTAATAATTTTCCATTTTTATTTTTTATTTTTTTTTCTATTTTATGTAATGAAAAATAATTATACTGATGGCTTATTATTTTACAGTGTTGTATCTATTAGATTTGGGCGACCTACTGTTTTCTTTGTGGTTTAAAAAAATGTATGCGCAACGCCTTCGCACTAATTTCCGCATTTTTTATTTCAATTAATTTTGGTGCTAGAGAAGTTATGGAAATACGATAAAAGTATGAAAATCAAATTGTTATCAGTAATAATTTTGAAGATTAACAAAAAAAATAACAAAAAAAAAAAAAAATTGTTTGTCTTAACGTCTAGATGCCTGAGTGTAAGATGTGTCTTTGTTGATGTACATGAAAGACGAACAAAAACGGAATTTCTATTTTAACTGGATTGTTCAGAAAAATATTTCTCACATCTCTCTATATCGGAAAATTGCAAATACCTTTCAGTCAATCAATATATCAAATGAGGCTAGACCAAACCGTTATTAAGCAATTTTACGGTTTATAGTCCGACGCAAGTGATACGATTTGGTGTCATAAATTTTCATGGCGGATTACAACCATCGTAATTTTTTTTTTTTGTTTTAATTTAATTTTTGTTTTAAACTGCGTGTTCGGTTTTAATCTAAAGTGTTAGCAAAAGATAGTAAGTTGGTTAGCACAAGATAATTTATCAACTAGCATCTCTTCATAATAACTCTCGGTGATTTTGAAAATTTTGGCCAACACCTAATGAATTTACTCCATTTGAAGAACAAATGAAGGTGTGTAACGATATACACATAACGATATGCACATCAATAATTTGTCTATAATTTGATCGGCATTACCTTCTGTTTCTAGCTTTCTTAATCCAGTCTTCAAAGGGCCGACTAATTTTTCAGCCTGTTTTCATTTTAAAACAAATCAAATTTTTCTGACACAAATTGGGAACCGGTTCCCGAAACGATCTTATCGCAGAGTCCCTGACGGGAATCTACATATTCTAAGCGGTAGGTCGTCTTAGGCTTGAATGTTGACCAGGTACCAAAAACCATTTGTATGCTATCATTTGTTCGTTCGACAAACTGTATTTGGGTTGATACGAATAAAACGCCCACCGCAAGGCTTCGATGTGCATTGAACTTTCGTCGTCATTCACGGATGCGTCGTGTTGATGCAGCTGACTCACAATAATATGCCTGCTACGAATCAAAACATTCGCTTTCGTGAAATTTGCAATCACTGTGGAAATGCCTCACACTTTAAACATGGAAGCACATTTGCAATTTCGAACTTCTTGCATTTTAGAATCACTGTTATTCTTTTCCGCTGAAAATGAGCTTGAGTTCTTTCACTGCGTCATCAAGCAAAATGGTGTCTTTCCTGAGTGGCAAAACCGTATTGGCAAACATTTTATAGTTGGCTGTAGAGAGTTTGTCTATGGTACTGCCATCATCATAGCTGCCTCGGCAATAAAGATAGTTGCGTATCGCTGAACGACAATTCGACAGTCAAATTGTCTTCAGCGTATTAAACAAATGTCTCCATGCCTATCTTGCATCGGCTTTTGTATGTCTTTCAATCACCATGTTAGTGAGTCTTTTAATGTCGGTAAAACCATTTTTCGATTTTTGCATTTTTTTTTTATTATTAAAAAAACACTTAATTTGCCATTGTGTAGTACTGCTTAACAACCCTTACTCTGTGTATGGTATTTTTTGTAATATAAACAGTGCGAATATATTAGATAGCCTCAATTATAAGCTTTTACAGAGAATTCAATTTAACGCTTGTTAAATTTGACGTTATTTAAGGTAATAGGATTGATTTAAAAAAAGGAAGTACATTTCTGTGCACTGGGCTCAAAATGACCTCATATATTTCTTGTACCATTTTGTAAATTATAACGACAAAAATCTATTTGTTGTGCATGCACATGGAATGCAAATGTAATGTTCTTCGTATATATTTTCTCACTCTGGGAACTCTTAGATTGGGTTTCAACCCCAGAACCATCTTTCGAAGACGAGATAGCAGACGAGAATTTTGATATGGATTTTTCCGATTGTGATGGCGATGTTGGCGATATAAATCCAAATGAATCCAAAGAAGATTTGATAGCAGACGATGAAAAGAATGTAGAAGGATCAACTGTTGAATGGGCAGTTTACTCGGAAATGAACTCCAAATCCGTCTGACGTGACGAAGACGCGTGATTATCTGATACTAAGAGAAAGAGAAGATCTAACTACACATACCGCTCAAATTTTAACTACACCACTTTTGGCGTTTCACAATGTATACCAGACACATTAGTTAACGTAATAGTGGCTGAAACCAACAGAAAACCAAGGAAGTTCTATACGATGAACAATATAAAACAACGAAAGGACATCATCGGGTGTTGTACGAAACTAATTCTGTAGAGATTTAAGCTCTATTCGAAATTTTAATATTTGCTGTGGGTCATAAAAATTGAAACGAGACATTAGATGAGCTTTACCGCAAAGACAACCGCCCATGAGTCCAGTAATTATTGAGTTATTTACGGTTTTATAACTATGAAACCAGACAGGAGCGATTACAAACTAGCGGCGTTACGTGATCTGTGGAATGAATAAGCTATCAGACAACTTAACAATCGACGAGCAGCTAGTGTTAGCCCGTGGCAGATGTTTGTTTGTATATCGTTCCATTCAAACTATAGGGAAACCTGACATACAAATTTTCTGGATATGCGATTGATTGATTGATTGATTGGAATGTGCGACCAAACCTAAGTAAGATTCCCGGTTGACGCCGGGCCCATCCACACACTCTTTTACATATAACAAGATGGAGGGATACGAAAGGTTTATTAATTATTATGAAAATTGACCCGGTTTCAGACACCTAAGTAGTCAATAGTTAGTAAATTGTTAGTTGAAATGTAATATGAGAAGGTTAGCACAAGACAACACAATTATTTTTGATTTTTTTATATAAATATTCAGCAATCAGCATCCTAAAAAAATTTATAATTAATTAAATTACAGTAAATTTCAAGAAATAAAATGTCATTATTATGAGTCAAATTATACTTTAATACAATAAATGTAATGTTCTGATTAGTATTAACTAAATTCAAAAACCCTCACAGTCTCCCGAAAAAACCTAGAAAAAAGAAATGCCACGATCCTTGGAAAGAATCATTTTTATAAATAACGATAATAAAGTGTATCAAGAAAAACATGTAATGTTTATACAGGAGTACTCGATTCACGCTTTTCTAGAATCAAAAATCAAACTCACTATGCAGCACATAAAGTTATTTTCGGAACGATCCCAATAGTCGAATCTTCTCCCTGTGAAACCTCTTATTTACCAAGCGATCTTCCGCTGACATCACTAATCAACAACATTTATGACAAAGCCGTGATGAAACCATGACAGATTATAAACGTATCGTGGTAAATCTTATAGCTCAAAAATTTCAGCGTACGACTGATCATCCTAAATTTCAAAAATGATTCCACTCGCGCTAAATTGACGCTAAACTTCAACAAAAACATCTATAATATTCATTAAAAAGACTAATTTAGATATGTATATCTAAGCCTCAGACAAGGGTTCTGTTTAAAACTGCAAATTTGCCTTCTTATATTAATAATTGATAAATACATGAACTCCCAAACAAAACAATTTAGCTTAGAAATATAGGTAACAATAGAGCCTAATATTATATGAATACAACCATCCGTATAAGCTGAGAAACATAATGTTGAATGAACTAGCATCACAAACCGCAGACACCGACCTACTACTACTCATAATGAACCCATTTAAAGTACTCTAATATGAAAGAAAAACACAAAAAATAAACAACAAGTAAACAATTTATTTATTTATCCTCGTCGCCACTGTGTATATTGATCTAAGATCTAAGATTCGATTGTTGTTTTTTGTGTCCTTTTATTCAGCGAAACATTCACACACACACAAGCACAAAAAGCAAATATATAATAAATATATTATAATTAGCTATATACCCTACTGGAAGGCAATCGATGAGCTCACCGATGGGCGAATCATGAATCCCTCAACGAAGTCTCAATGAACTTTATTCCGTGCCCGGAACCAAAGTTATTTATATATCCAATGAAATCCTATGTGATCCAACGAATGATCCTCATAACGCATTGACGAACTCATCAACGACCCCTGTAAAGAAGTCACTGAAACAGTAATAAGGCAGTTCCTACGAAAATTCATGCAAGCAGTGTAATATAATCCATTAATGGGCATTTTGAATGATACCTTATGTTCAATATTTTATGTTTCAACCACAAAACAAAAGACGTCTTCATTTTTGCAAGTCACTTTCAGTCCAGGTACACACATTGAACTAGCTCCATTGCACGTTCCTATTATCAAGAAAACATCCCACAATCAATCTAAAGATAAGGAAATAAAATCTGCGTCCCTAATCACTTCCAAAACCCTTACCAGAATGAAATTCCCACACAAGCTCAAAAAATTAAATTCGATTGCAACTGGATTTCACCATTAGACAAGTAATGATAGCCTCTCCAATAACGACCTTCATGAACATGTTAGTTATTTTTTGAACTTGTCGCCTTCGATAGCATAGTAAGTAGAGCGTTTGCTATGTAATTCGGGGGTCCCGGGTTCGATTCCTGGTGGTGACAAAAAAGTTACGACTGGGCGTTTTTAATGTGTTATGTGTTACATTGTGTATTGTCTTATATATCTCAAGCCATAGTTATCGGCTTTTCTCCATAAATATTTGTCCATTCAGTAGAACGCCCAATACACAACTTCAATTTCTCACGGAGAGAAAGATAATCGCAACACACCTTCTGTTCAGAATTTCATCAAGAAGCCCACCCATGCTGTCGTCATCAATTGCCCGACCTACAAAAAATTTGGACACATACAATCAAATAAAATTTGATGGCTTTTCAATACCAAATCAAAAATCCATGCAATTCGTCTGTGAGAGCTCCCGCGCTACTGTGTTCGAGCCCCGATGAACATTTTCCGATAGGGTAATACAAAATGAAGTAAATAAAATAAAATGAAAACAAAACTGTCTTGATCTCGTACATTGTTTCTTCTTATACCTAATAATACTCACACATAGCAGAGCAACTATAACCACATTTTCGTGGGTATCGAAATGTAAATCTCATTGTACACCTCCAATGCTAATCTCCATGTAAATATAATACATATATAGCTACTTATGAGTAAATTCATATATAAAACAAAACATAGGATTCAAACAAAATTACCAAAAGCAGACAAACACAAAAATAATCGTCGAGCAAAAACAACAACAAAAATTGTTAGCCAGTGTGATAAAACAAAACAACAGAATTGAAACACCCTTTCTTGCGCAAACGATACTCGAATAACCTACTAGATGAGAATACTAGTACTCTGCGCCTCTATGAGTTATTAAATACAGTTATTATGATTATATACTTAAAATTTATTTGTAAAAGTATGTATTAATGTAATAAAATATGTGTTAAAACAATCAAAAAAATGAAAAACACTTATCTTGTACATCTTTGGAATCAAAAAAGTCCTACATATTGAAGAATTACATACAAAATGTATAAGATGCATTCAAGCAACGGTATCAAAATACATACATATACACAAAAATTGTTATGTACATATCATACACCACTGCAAGCGCACCATATACAAATTAATATAACTGTACAATACGTACAACGTTTCACTTTACTGATTAAATTCCACAATATATTATTAATATTATTATTTATTTATTTATGGACACATATATATTAGTTAATTGATTAGTTAATCAAAACACATTTAAATTATAAATTATTTATTTGTTTAGAGGAGAGCCAAAAAAAACACGTCTTTTCTCTACGACGTTTAACCGCCGACATACAAATTTTCTGGATATGCGAGGCCAAAAATTCCTAAATTTTGAATGTCGGAAGTATACGTGGGGAAATAATCAAATGAGTCTCGTACTGTTATTTATTCACTAAATTTAGTTCATCAAATATCGGCATCATTCTTGAACAAAGGCCGAACTATTACCATATACAATGTTTTTACTAGCTGCATTCTGACCGAACAACGTTTACAGAAAAAACTACGACCATTGGGACAATTCGACACAATAAACCAGATTAGCCGACAGAATTTACGAACATGTGCGAAGAAAAGAGAACTCCTCGCAATTTGGATTCTACAACAATTTAACTTTGGTAAGCTCATTAAAAAAAAATGTTCTATTGTTATCAACTTTACACAGCGATACAGGAGTTGACAGTTCTTCAAACAAAACAAATATTATCTTAGATTACAATGCCGCGAAGAGTGGGGTTGATAATCTCGATCCTGGAAGGACCTATACTTGCAAACGAAAAACAAACTAATGCGAAATGGTGTTATTTTTAACATGGTTGATCTTGCTGGTATAGCAGTCTACAACTTCCACACAAGTTCCTCAGCTTTATGTGAATCGAAAGTCACCGGAGATATATTTTTTTTTTTTTTTGAAAGAACTATCTATGCAATTGGTACAGAAAAATGTACTGTAGCGACTATCCAATCCAAGAGTTTAAAAAAATGTAAAAACCGCGATCAATCTAATTCTCGACGTTCACGATGCTACCTGTGCTCTCGATCAGCCCAAGTTAAAACTCGGATCCGCTCGAAATGCGATATTTTAAAATGCGATATTTCAAAACGCGATATGGTACAAAAGGCGATATGGTAGACAACGCGATATTTCAAAACGCGATATTTCAAAACGCGTTATGATACAGAATGTCCATTGCGATCGATTTTTAAATTCCTATAAACTGAAATTAAATTTCCCCTTCACCCGACTGATACAATCCGATCCTAAATTCCCGTTTTGTATTATATCGCGTTTTGTACCATATCGTGTTTTGAAATATCGCATTCTAAAATATCGCGTTTTGATAATTCGCGTTTTAAAATATCACGTTTCAAATGGGACCCGTTGAATCTAGATCTTAATGCCATTTTTCTCATCAGCCATCATATCCCAGTCAAGCCAAAATCGTGTGTACAGGCAGCAATCGTGTGTACAGCAATTCCAAAAGATAAGATCACCACATTTTTCGATGCATTTAGTAATTCAATTGATAAAAGTAATCAAATTAAAATAACTCTATACAAAAGAATCATACAACAAAATTCTATTTTCAGATATTCTTATGATACATAATCATGGTGGCAATATGTTTTGTGCTTGGTACTACAAAAATACTTGGTGTGGTTGCTATCTTAATTTTATGTCAAGGGTCCCCATCTCTTAAAAAATTTGCACAGTAACAGTTCTTAGTTAGAAAAAGTAAAGGAAAGATAGTAAAGTTTATCATATAAACTTTAAATATTAAATTATACATTACTACTATTACTTTTAATTACAAACAAAAAGTAGAAGATGTGTGCAATACTTAAAATGAGAGTCAAAATAGTGCCAGTGAAAAAATAGTGTTCTCATACGCAAAAATATTGCAAAAGGGAAACCACTCGTATAATAATGCGTGAAACGTGTCGGAAAGCATCAAGCCGAAGGTTACCCGATTAGTAAAGATATTGCTGCACAACGTGCTACTTGAAAAAAGTCACATCACGCAAACTATAGGGGATGCGAAATATCTAAGGAAATACAAGGATTAAGAAATAAAACGCAAAACAAATTCCAAGAATACTGGAAAAAATACACAAGACTGTCATCAAAGAGAAACCAAAAATATCATGCTAGTAAAACGGGAGCAGCAAAACTATACTGACAAGTGCTAGTTCAACTTGTTTTAGTTATTATAACCCAGACTTTGCTTAATTTAGGTAAAAATTACCATGGTTTATTTTACTAATGCATGTTTCATAATACAAAAATGGCTAAGTTATTTTCCATTTAATCAATAATGCTTTATTTTCTTTCACACTGAACTTGTTTGTATGTCAATTCAAGCTAAGCAATAATTTGATAATTTCGGAATAGTTAAACTAAACCATGTAAAAGTAAAATCTATTGAGCTTGGTACTCAATTCAACTTATATGTTTGGTTTAATCTGAACATAGGCATATTCCTCTCATAACAGTTTGATCTTGCAAAAATATCATCTAACCTAAGCATTTGTTTAAAAACTAACAATTTAACAATGTAGTAGTTAAATTAAACAATTTCAATTGTTAAATTTAACTATGCAAATGTAAAATTGCCTTAGACTAGTAGTCGGTTCAACTTAATGCTTCGTTTAATCAAAATTTATGAAAAATCGTCTTCTCATAGTACGAATTTGCATGTACTCGTATGCTATGTACAACCGATCAAATTGTCACCCAATATACTCGATCAAATGTTCCATTCATTCAGCTATACGTACAGTTGGTACAATTTTGATGGGCAAATTTGCTGGTTTGTTTTTTGTGACTTTACCAAACTAAGAAAGCTATTGGACTTACAATAATAACGAACGAATCACAATCCAAAATACTTATGCGTTTGGTATATTCTACTTAAGTGCACGTTAAATGTGACCTGTGCGCTTAGTCAAAATACTAAATTAATCATGCGCAATGAGTAATTTTAGTTTTTGTCTTGCCTTTGTTACATCATTTTTCAATATTGAGATTTGAGATTTCAGTTGGTGTTTGAATTTAATAGATAAAGCATAATAAAGTTGAAAAAATCAAAAAGTAATTAATTACAAAGTGAATTAATTGGATGGACAACATAAATTAATTATTACCGAAATTAATTATTACGAAAGTGCTCGTGAATATAAATATGTGTAAAGTAATCCCCCTATAACACTTTAGATTAGTTCCGCGATATAGGAAAACGCGTTGAACGATAATGCTCAAACAACGCGATCGTATGCACCCGTATATCGCGTTATGTGTCAAACGTGGGAAATTCCCGCGGAAACATGTGGGAAAATATGTCTTATACGAGGGATATAAAATCGTAATATGAAAACACGAATTTTTCAGTCAGTAGAAAAAAATATTAAACTGGATGCAACCTCGCATACGATAATGGTTCACCAAGTTGTATATTACAATCTCAACCAACAAAATGTTACTGCAACTGTAGATAGGTGCAGAAACAGTTCAAACGAAATTATAAGATTATTTTCCTCAAAGTCACAGGTAGGAGATTACCTCTAAATGGAATCTTTTATGTTAAATTTTGTTAATTTTTTTGATTTAAATTACAGAGCTTTCATATTATACGGGGACATTTGCCGCCCAAAGGAAAACTATACGACAGGTTCTAAAATCAAAGGAAAAGTGCGAGCAGATTGGTTAATAGGAAAAAGTCTGTCATTTCATCAAACGATTTAGGTATAGGACATTAATAATTAAAAAATTTGAATAATTTATTTATTATTAATTTTTTTATTAAAATAGGCTAATAGACGTTCAAAACTACAAAATTGTAGTTGTATTTGTATCGTATCAAAATTTTTTATCAAAATTTGTATCAAAATTGTATGGAATGAAAACCTTACTTAATCATTTATTTTATTAATTTCCCATTCATTTCGTTAGTCAGAATTATTCAGAAATAATAAATTTTATGAATCATCATCAATATCGAAATTTATTAGTATAAAGCATTGAATTATTTGAAATCTAAAATTGTTATTATTTAATGTTTTATTCGTGTATCTTTTATAAGTATCTCTAGATGCTACAACTTTGGCGAGCAACTCAGTATTCCAGCTAGGAAAAAACTAATTAAAACATATATACAGGCTTTGGGAGGATGTAGTGAATCTTTGGAATGAAACATCCAAACTAAGAATTAAGGAAATTATATCCAACCAGGATAAAAATATGAAAAAATATATTTGAGCAATGGCCCTTCTTCAAACACGCCCAGGCTCCAGAACTTGTAAGAAACAAATTTAAATAAAAATATTCTCCAAATTAATTTTATTCTGCTTTCAGATATCAAATTACTTTCAAATTAGATATTGGGGTAGATACTCGATCAAATAGCAAGCAAGCAATTTGCTAGCCAAAATCCTGGCTATTCAATCAATTTTACCAAGAAACTTTGAATTTCAAATTATAATTTTGCAGCTTCAAAAAATGTACAACAAATTTTTGTGTTGTTTTACTGTGCAGTTGCAAAAATAAACAAAAATTTTATAAAAAATATAATTTGAAATTCTAATTTTCTTGCTAGAATTGATTGAGCAGCTAGGATTTTGACTAGCAAGTTGTTTGCTTGCTAGCCAATCGAGTATGTACCCCATTAGATATCATTTTACATGGACTCTCCACCTACTATTGCTATCTAGTTATGCTAGAAAATTTCGATCAAATGGTAAGTGGAGACACGCAATAATATTTATATGCTATCTGTATGCTATGAATACATGCTATTTCGGCAGAACTCGATAGCATGTATATAGCATGCATATTTTGACGTTTCAATATGGCGATATATCAATATTCAATTTCAATATTGCCTCTACTAAATTTTTTCGCTTTCATACTGGTGATACATACATATTTCAATAAATAAAAAATAAATAACCAAATAAATTTTAAAAAATTATATTAATAAAATTATATTAATATTTTATAAATATTTTTTAAGAATGATTTCTAAAAGTCAAATTATAGCAAGTTTACCACACCAGACTCGATCTTGGCAAATTTTGATAGAAAGAGAAAGTAGATTGCAATAGCATTCAGATAGCAGGTGGAGAAGCCGTGTTAGCCAAATTTTCTTCAAACATATTCGTAATCCTAATATTTTCAATTAGAGTTATGATAAAAAGTAAATTTTATATTAATCTGAAGTAAAATCTAATATTAAGAAATAACACTTATTTTTTTTTTATTCGAAAATGAAATATTATTTTGAAACATTAACATTAAGAAATTTTGCAATTGTTTTATAGAAGATCAAGTACCCATACATAAAACTCTGAGCGAATAGTCATGTTAATATACGCTAAAGGTTAACTTAACCTACAAATAGCTCCAAATTTTATTAAAATTAACCTACATGGTTGGTTATACGTAATCTTGCAATTATTGGTCTTACTAAACTTTGACAATAGTTATGTCAACTTATGCTGTAGTTTAACATAACCTAGCGAATGGTTCAAATTGATGTTTAAATTAACCAACGAGTTAGGTTGTATTACCGTTTCGCTTAGTTATATTAGTACAGAGTAAAGGTTAATATAACTTATCAAACGTTTGAAAATATCGTTGAAATTATCATATGTGCTTAGTAACATTAACTTTGCATATACTGGTTAATTAAAACAATTAATTTGTTTGAACTATTAGTTTATATTGACCTATAATCCCTGTTGCAGTGAACTTGCAGCAACGGTTCATATTACTAATCATTGACTAAAGCAAATATGTATAATTGACATATGTTATTATTATAAATTGAGCTATCCATTTTAGTATTACGAAACAAGCGCTTAGTTGGCTGAAAAACAATCCGTTTGTTTGTTTAAATAAACCAATGTTCTTGTTTGTATTTACCTAGAATTTTTTTTTTTAGTATGGCAATGATAAAACCAATCATTTCGAAGGCACTGCCGAAGATACAAGTCAAGCCACTGACTCTTGAAATCGGAGGAAATTTCCCCAATCGGAATACAAAATTTGCTTTGAAATATTCTATATTATTCGATTTTTTCACCGACTACATTAATCATTTTTTCATATTTGTTTTCAAGTTTAGTAATATTTTTACGCCCTACTAAGCGAATAGTTTCGAGTCGATTTACCCAGTAGGAATTTTTCCCTTACTAGCCCTAATAATCTCTACTAAAAAGTATGCTTCTTAATAAAAAAAAAAAAAAAAAAAAAAAGAAATTTAAAAAATGATAAGAATAGCCGGCGATAAATTCGGCTAATATAAACAATTTCAAAGCAAATTGTATTCCGATTGGGGAAATTCCAATCGATTTCAAGAATATTGTCTAACTGCTCCAAACGATACTAAGAAGTACGGAAGCTCTTAACATTCAGATTCTCTATTAAAATAATAGAAACAATCACAAACAAAACATTAAGAAAATAACCTGGAATGAAAATGGGCTAATGCAACATCTTCCAGAATTAAAAATTTTCCAAAAATTCTTAAATAATAGATGTACGCCTAGTATCGGGAGCCCAGTTTACTTCATCTTCAGATCTTAACATATATGGGCACAGCTGTTACAACGCCATGCATACAGCAGGAATGACAAGAGGAGGTTCATCAGTGGTTGTGAAAGAAAACATCGAACATTTTATATATTTCAAAATTGAACAGAATTATAAGCAAGTAGTGACTACGGTAATCATGGAAAGATACCTACTGTGGGTCAAGAGTAACCTATAATAAAGGAAGAAAAGTCGTGTAGCACGACGACCATGCAGTTGCCAGTTTCATTCTGGAGATCAATCAACTAAAACAAAACACTCAATATCATGAACTTCTTTATCACTAAATTAATAAAAGAAAACTACATTTACCGAGGAAGCAGCGAGAGGATACTGTTAAAGTTAGCCGAAAGTTTCCAGCCGAAAGATAATGCAGATAGTGTCTTGAATACAGCAAAAATCAGTCATGAACTCGAATTTAGGATCGGGTTATATCATTTGGGTGAAGGAGAAATTATTTCAGTTTATAGGAATTTAAAAATCGATGGGAGCGAGAGTATAAAGAGAGTTTAACTTTCGGCTGAAATAGTCAAGACACTATCTGCATTATCTTTCGGCTGGCAACTTTCGGCTAACTTTAACAAGGTAGCGAGAGGATTATGTTGCGAGGTACATATATGCAAATTGTTGATTATGCAAATTGTTATAAAACTAGTCCACGCTGGGTAACTAATATAAAAAAAATGTTGGAAGAAATTTCAGAAAATAGTTAAGGATAATATAGATCTTCAGATGCCGATTAAAAAATCCAACACAGCTAAAAGAAGAACTAGAAAAACTCAACAACAGTAAGCAAGAAGCAGATGGAGTAGAACCCCTAAAGTTCAAACAAAATGTGCCGAAATACTATTTATTCTCAGTAAGTTAGGAAACTGGTTGCAGCAAAACAAAAATAAAGAAAGGCTTGGCAATGAAGTCGAGCGTCAGAATATAAACCAACTCTGAAATTTTGCCCAATAAACTAAAGTTACTAATTAAAGAAATGAAGATCGAATCTAATTATAAATACCTAAGTGGCCTTGGGGAAAAATATTCGGGATATTCCCTTTGGAATGCGACAAACATTTAAAACGACAAATTCCATCAGTTAAAAATGAATATTTAACTTGGACTATAAATGCAAAGCAAAAAGCTCCGTTGAAATGATTACGTTACCTGCTCCAAATATTTAACACAGTATCATGATTTCTAAGCCCAGCAAACCACTTAATAACGAATGTTCATATAAGCCGATTTCCTTACTATACCAATAATTTCGAAAATATTCGAGAAACTACTCCAAAAAAGACTTAAACCAATAACAGAAGAAAGAAATCTTATTCCTCGACATTAATTTGAATTCAAGAATAGAACAAGTTCATCGAATTATAAACATCACTGAAAATGTGCTTGAAAATAGGAAAGTGTGTTCAGGAATCATCTTGGGTGTAGCACAGGCCTTTAACAGGTTATGGCATAAAGGCTTGGAATACAAATTGGAAAGAAAGAGTCTTGAAAAGCAGTTTAGTGCATTACTAAAGTTTTACGTATCTCATAACCAACAGATGGCGAATTCGAAGAAATAAAAAAATATCAGAAAGAATACCACAAAGTAACCTTCTTGGGCCAACTTTATATGTTCTACATACCTCGGAACTGCCAACGATAGAGGAGACTAACAAAGCAACTTTTGTGTGTGTTACGGATATCTTGACAGTCACTGATAGGATAGAAGAATCCACAAGCTAATTACAAAGAGCTACTTATATTGTCAGTACCTGCATGAAGAGATTTTGCGAATAAAACTAAATGAAACAAAATTTGTTCACGTAAACCACAGACAATCAAATTAGATTTTTCATTTGAACCGAAAAATAAAAACAAAACAAACTTCTGATAATTCCAATGTCATCGTTATATCTGTGATTTTTCGTTAAACTGCGTATACGTATACGCAAAAAAACAAAAAATTTTTGATTGTATGTGGCTATTTACAGAAAATGAAATCGCAGTTTAAATTTTTACGTTTACATAGGATGAAATATCTCTTTTAGGTTGTCTCAGCGTAAACTTTAGCAACAGAAAGGTCAACTGGATAACAGTTGAACTCTCAGTAAATTTCCTATGCAAAGACTGCAAAAGATTTCGGCATAACTTTGTAGGCGAAATTAAAATGGAAAGAACATACCAAAAAGAAAAAATAAGATTAAATATTAAATACAGAAGAAATTCTGAGCTAATTGTACATAATAAATTGCTACAACACCGAAAAATTGTAAAACCTGGGTAGACTTACGGTATTCAGCTCTGATTCCCGTGAAGTATGTCCTAACTTTGTCCTAAAATTACAAAAACAAATTTAGGACAAACTTCACGCTTCTCTACAAATCCGTGAAGTTTGTCCTAAATCCTAAAAGACTGCATATGTATAAGTGAATATAATATACTTTTTTCGGATAAACCATTAAAGGTAAATTATTTACTCGTTATATTGAATTTTGAAATATATCTAGGTAATTATTTTCAATGTTCAAATTTAATGATTGATATTATTAAATGATTGTGAAATTTGTTTCTTAAAACTGATTCAGACACTAACTTGTTTATTTTAAGCTATCAAGATTGTGTAATACCCATATGTTTTGTATTATAGGTCTTCCGAATAATAAATTAAAGGTACCCCAATTTAACTCGTTTAAGTGTTTAACTTATAGATTATTGTTTAAAATCGTAAAAAAATTTGTTAAAATGCCAAGCACCACGCCCTTGTGTAACGAAGAAAAAACTGCAAATATGAATGTTGAAGACAAAAAACGAGAACTTGTCATATGTCGTTGAATTGGTTTAAGTGTCTTCTACTACCAGTGAAAAACAAACGAAAATTATATGATCTTAAAAGGAAATATGACGATTTACTTGCTTTCAAGGTCATATTGTATTGTCGTATAAGCGATTCGTGGGTGTCTATTGTGTAACGAAGATTTAATTCAAAATTTCTATGTTAGAGGCGATTAACGAGCACGCGTCATATTTCGTGGGATTCGTTCAATTTTTTTCAGACTTTGGCTTAAATTGCATACAAGGTATATTTCCAATCATTTTATTTTCGATATATATCGGAAAATTTTCCTGATTTTCCTTTTTGATAAATTGATCGTAAGCAATTTTTAAATTTTAACAATATATGACAATGTTTAAGTGAATTGCTACATTGATATTTGGAATTATTTCTATTATATATGTTACAGACGTATGTAAGTCCGGTTCATAACTAAGGATTTTAATCCCAAAATCTCACGGTCGAAAATTTTTCAACATTTTTGTATGAAAAGAAGCATGTCTTTTGTATAATTTACGTGGTTTTATTGGGTAAAACGATCGGCTGAAAAATCCAGAATTTATTTCCATAATTATGAAACGGCTGTTAAAGCTTCCATCTAAGATGCACATTTTTCGAGACTTAATTGTAAATCCCAATCACTCTCTTAACTTTTTTTAGCAATCCAACTCAACACTCAACTTAACTTTCAATAAACCTTACAAACAATATTTCCACTTAACTCGACTTCAATCTGCTAATCCACATGAGGACGCATGATTTCGATTTGTTTGTTCGTTGTTTGTCCCTTTACTTATAAAACCGGTTTTCTGATAACTCTATCTCTCTCTCTCTCTCTCTCTCTGTCTCTATCTCTCTTTTTTTATCTCTATCTTTATCTATATTTCTATGTTTATTTCTATTTCTCTCTCCCTATCTCTATTTCTATTTCTACCTCTATATTTCTCTCAGTCTCCATCCCTATCTTCATTCCTATTTTTATTTTTATCTCATTTTTTATCTCTATCTCAATCTCAATCTCGATTTCGCACTCAATGTCAATTTCATTCTCAATCTAAATTTCAATCTCAATCTCAATCTCAATCTCAATCTCAATCTCAATCTCAATCTCAATCTCAATCTCTATCTCTATCTCAGTTATTCGCCTCTAACATAGAAATTTCGAATTAAATCTTCGTTACACAATAGACACCCATGAATCGCTTATACGGTAGTACTCAAATCACCATATTTCTTTCAAAATCATAGAATTTTCTTGACATTCATCAAAGTGATAGTTGACACTCAGACAAATCTAACGACATATGACACGTGCTCGTTAATCGCCTCTAACATAGAAATTTTGAATTAAATCTTCGTTACACAATACACACCCATGAATTGCTTATACGGTAGTACTCATATCACCATATTTCCTTTCAACATCATAGAATTTTCTTGACATTCTTCAAAGTAATAGTTGACACTTAGACGAATCTAGCGACATATGACAAATGCTCGTTAATTGCCTCTAACATTGGATAAAAATTTTGTTTTTGTTTGCTGGAATTTTACTAACCCACGACTTGCTTTTAATCTTAATAGTTGTCTTCTTTTGTATTTAAAAAAAAAATAAAAAAAAAATTTGTACCCGTATAGAAATAGTAATATTTATAATTAATATTTTAAATTTGTAATAGTATAATTAATTTATTTTTTAAATATTTTTTGTAATTGAATCGTAGCTCCGAAACATTATCTTTAATAAGGAGACTACTAAACTAGTTTTATTTATGATTTTTTACTTTTCATTTTATGTAATTACTTTATATTTGTTATAGAAATAAAACTAGGTAATAAAAAAAAACCTGCTGTTTATTACAAGGATCAACTGAACTTTTTTATTTTGCACAAATCATTATTTTTTCGTTGAATCTATTTCTGATAATTGTTTTGTTATTTTACTTTCCTTAACGGCTTCTGTATTTTCTTTTAATATTCATAATTATTACAAATATTAAAATTCATTATAGCGAGAGATTAACTAATACATTCTCAATATAAAAAGTTAGGACAAATTTAGGACACACTTCACACCCGTCAGCTCTGAGGCTGTACAATTAAAATTAATATTAATGTGAATAACAATCCAGTAATTCCAAAGCAAAATTCTATACGTGGAATCTTTCATGCACCATGGTACATGAAAAATGGGAACCTTATTGGAGACTGGATTTCATCAGTGAAGAAATAAGCAAAGTCGCGAGAAAACACGCGTAACATATCAGACTACAACAACATGCTGACATATGTCGTGTGTTGCATGAATCAAACCCAGTAAGACGGTTGTTTTAAGGAAGAAACCATACCATATCCAATCTAGATGGACTAAAAGTATAAAAAACTATAAATAGGACTTGCTATGGGCTACAACCCTCCAAACAAGAATACATATTCATTATGAAAAATAAATTACTAAATGATTTGTAAATCAGTTGTAATAACTAAATATAAAAAACGTACCGTTCGAAATAAGGTTGCAAAATTTAAACGGAAACGTACTCTTGAGAACAAAAAAATGCAAACAGTTGCTTTTTTTCTTTTTTTTATATTCTCGCGAATCGTAATGTGCTTTTAATCAAAGTATGTCATGATAAAGGTCATTTCATCACCTATCCAATGACACTACTTGTGTCTATTGTCTGTTCAAAACCAGGAAAACAACAACCCCTAAACGCTCGTTCCAGGTAGGACCTGCTTATTTAGTGTGGAACGAGCTGAAAAAAAAGTTCGAGCCAGAGATGTTGCTCCAACGAGTTTCGAAGAACTGTAAAACGCGATCGTAAAGGAATGGGAAGCGATACCTCAAAATTTGGTGAAAACAATGAAACATCGAATGAAAGCTGCGTCATTCGGGCTATAGGGGAGGGAATACTTCTTCCATGTTTTAATTCGATTTCTATCACTAATTTTCATGCTGACAAATTCACAAAAAACTTGTATTTCATATGTTGACTATACAAATCACGTTGTTAAATAGTACCACTAGATAGGTCTTGAAATTGACTTTGAATCTGCATTCAAGAAAATTAAAGAAACATTGGATTTTTTGAATTTTTGAACTTTTGTTGAAAATTGAGAGATTTAGCAAAGATCAGTCTACCGGCGCACATAAGGGTTTTAAGTAGTGTTTAGTCCCAAAAATTTCTAGAGCCTAGAAAAATGCACCAAATTGAGTATTTTTTTTTAAATACTCTTTATGAGATTCTTAAAAGATCCCTCATGAGTATTTTGTCTGAAAATTTTTTGTATGCATAGAAATCAGTACATACTCAGACCCAAGAAACGTACTAAATGAGAATAAATTCAAGATTTATAACAAGTGAAAGTGATTTGACTGCTAATTGACAGCTGTCAACTGTCAATATCGAAAATCTAACTCCATATTTGAACGTATAGCGACCGCAAAAAACAAGGTGTACCAAATTTAAGAAAAGAATATTAAACACAAAAATGTATGCTTCAAAGGGTTAAGAAAAAAAGGGATGTTTTTCAACAAATATCTGAGTATGTTGAAAAAATTTTCAGACAAAATACTCAATTTGGTGCATTTTTCTAGGCTCTAAACATTTTTGGGACTAAACACTACTTAAAACCCTTATGTGCGGCGGTGGCAGCTTCAATTGGAGCTCTTTCGATTTTTGCACATATTTTGAAAAGTATATATAGCATCGAAAGAACGATTAAAAAAGTTTCTATTACAACAAAATTTATGTTTTTCCGTCAATTCTGAGATCCATGCGAAATATTATGGACATCTGCCTAATAGAATTGGCAGATTCCAAAACGGGCTTTTTCACATTTTTCAATGAAGATTAAATTTGTATTTGAGATCTATGCACGTTTGCTTAAAAGAAAATCGAGCGTTGGCCACAACAATTACACCCCTCCATTTTTTTTAGTTAATTTACATAATCTGGCAGATTTTGTTAATTTTTATAGAAATTTATTAGTTTTGAGCGTATGTTTTGTTATCCTGTTAGCATACTCACGCCGATTTTCTATGAAACAATCGTCAGTATTTCCAACGTTTTTTAAATCATCGAGTAACGTTCTCAGCTTCATTTCAGACCTTTAAACCTCGTCGTTCATAAAACTAATTATTCTCCCGAAATAATTCTAATTCATAGATGTAATTATATGTTGTTTGTTAAAATTTCATCTTTTGCTGAACAATCGTAAATTAACCAATTTTGCTTGAAAAGGGATAGAGGGAGTCCTCTAATTATATTTGAAATTTGTACAACTATATGTGTAAGGTTAATGCCTTTTCGACGTTAACAACAATTTTTATTGTTATAATTGTCGACCAATTATAATTATAATAACGTTAAAAACGACATCAGCCAATGATGTAAAGAAATTAAAATCGTATTAAAATGTAAACTATGAATAAAATTTTCATTAGCGTTCTTTTAAATTTGCCTGATACAAATCGACATGAAATTCCGCATAAATCATCTACATATATTTTATCATAAGAAAAACCATGGAGCAAAAATTTTTTCCATAACGTATAAAAATTAATTAATACAATCAAAAAAATAACAACAACAACAAACCAACGTAACCAATCTAATAATTAAAATCTAAACAAACGACCGACTCTACTATTTTAATGGCCTAATAAATTTCGATAATTAAAAAAAAAAATCCCGAGCCCATAAAAATATATCATTTCTTTCTGGTTTTCTTTTATTCTAATTTTCTAATCAAATGAAACAAATTGATTAGCATTGAATAAAATTTGCATACCTAATTTATGCTGTGTACACGACTTACCATCCCAACCACTATACTACTCAACTGTATATAGAGTGCGAGGGCGCTGCGTTAATAAAAAGTTAACTTTTTTTTTATATATATATAATTTTAACTTTTCCACCGCACATCGAAAACTCAGGCAAAAAAAAGCTCTTTGCGTGTCTTATCTTCGTATTTCAAATTAAAACGAGAAATAATATAAGAATTGCAAAAAATAACACAAAGGAATTGAAAAACAGGAAACATCTAAAGTGGAAAAGTTCGTTTCGTATATCATATACGTGTATGTAGATATAAAGCACAAAAAAGCATCAAAAGTTAATTTAGTGATAAAAGTGTTGTTTCAAGATTATAACTCGCAGTGAACATTTTTTTGTTTTGTTTTGGAGCGAGTCATGTCGTCGAAATTTGAAATATATAAATGTCATTCAAAATGATGATGACAACGTAACCAAGTTTCGAGAATGCGTGTGTGCACATCGAATCGAAACAAAAAATATTAATTTAATGACAAATGGCTTATATCAAAATACAGCACGACACTCAACCCCTGTATATATCTATATAGTTTTAAGTGTATCGCAAGGGGATTTAATATATAAAAGTGCTGAGTTACGTTACGTATATTGTGCAAGAATAATTGCTTCCATCATTATAAATTGTGTTGTTTTGTACACGAGTCTACCTAAATATTTTTTATAATAAATTAGGGGTGGTCACAATCACAAAGAACCCCCTTAAACTTTTTTATTTTTATTAAAATTGAAGAAAAACAATTTCTTTGTATTTTGATTGATGAAATTAATTGATGAACTCTGGTGTGTTTATATCTAAAGCATATCGAATGTATTATTTATGAGGATATTCCCTAAAGCTCACAGTTAAAGTCCAAATTATATCAAGACCCAAACAAAATGGAATTTAAACATAAATTTTTTATTGATGGCATGTAAATGATTTTCATTTGATATGGGTTTTACATTTCTATGTATGTCAAATATAAAACTGTTATTGTATATGATAATTTAACCATATTCTATTCTGTGCAGGGGGTTAGGCAAAGGGGTGTGTTTTACATACACCATTTTTTACATATTTCAATTTAATAACTCAACACACAAAGAAACAAACATAATAATAATAATCGAAACTTATTGCTTTGTCAAGTTTCAATTTTATATGTATAACAAAAAACTCGCCTCAAGGCTTAGCAGCTCACATATCGACGCGATGAAGTACAGTGCAAATATATAATTTTCTGTTATAGCTTTATATATAGAGTCTCAAGGAATTTATTAGATAGAGATATAATCGATAGACGATGTTCTGTATAATATGAACGAGACTGAGAGGTTTATTTACCTAGACAGTAAACAAAAAAAAAATATTTTCTTTAACTGGATAAGAGGGAAATTTGATATGGTGTAGTTGTTGTTGTCTAAATTTTTCTTGAAGAAGTAACTCGCGGTTTCACACATGATCAGATGTCACAAAGGTTCACGTTATGTAAAAAATTTGGTCAACATGTGAAGACCAGCCATCCAATATTCCCATTCTCATCATAATCGGTTAAGAAACTACCGAGTTCCTTCCCACATGGCCATATTCCAGAACTTCTTTCAAAAATCATTAAAGAATCCCATTTAAATCCGACATAACTTACATAATACACCACAGCAGGAAACAACAACAAAAACGATATTCTAGTTAGTTAACTAGAATATCTTATCAGCAGTTTTGACATAAAGAAAATCATATTCTAGTTAAATTCAAGCATTCAGTTTAATTTAACTAGAATATCAAATAAGCAGTCTACATAACAATACCAGAGATCAGCAAACACGTGGAGAAATTGTAGGTGAAACCAACAACAATTAATTAAACATCTAAAAAGTATATAAACTTGAAAACAGCTAACCAACGCTGATTTGTATATTGTGTTCGCAACTAGACTTACCATAAAATTCTTTGTAATATTCTGTAATATGTTTATAAAGTTTTGTAAAATAAATAAAAATTAGAAAGAATTACTCTGGATAATATCCAGAGTTTTAAAAATTATAAAACCTTAATAAACAAAAATATTTCTGGCGCAGTTCGGTAGAGGATTATTTCTATAATCCGTCCCTACCTTTTAAACATAAAAACCACAACACTGCAGAAAAAATAAGAACTAAAAATGTGCTAAGTGTATAATTATAGTGTCTATAAATTGTAGAAATCCGACGGTTTATCGGAAATAGTGCTTTAATCTATAGCAACTTTATAGTTCATATTAACTGTTCAACGGTTTATTGAACACGACTAAGTGAATATTAGTCAATTAACATTAAGTGAAAAGTGAAATCATAATAAAAAAGTGAATTTTAATAGAATTTTTTTCTCGTAATAATTATATGTTAAAGTAAATATATAAAAAATTTATTAAAAAGACGACTGGGCGTCAGTACCCAAACAGTGAAAAAAAAATAAAATAAAAAATTAGAAACAACCAAATTAAACGTGAGACGGAAGAAACCGGTGTAGTACAGCAATAGAATCATCAATGAGGGCACATCAGAGCTTGGTTCTACTGATAATCTTTTGGTAAGTGAATATTGATAAACAAATCCCTACTACACCCAAAAATTCCTTTTTCTTTAATTATTACTAAATAAAATTATTAAATTGAAATTAAATTTTTAAATAAAATAGTGAAAAAAAAATATATAGTAACAAAATTGATAATCAAAGAAAAGCCAAATTTCATAATTTAGTATTTAATAGAAGATTAGACATAATGACGGACGAAAGAAAACCATTCGGTATCCCAAGCACAATAAAAGAAATACAGCCATACTCAGGTAGCCCCAACGGGCTACGACACTTTATTCAACATGTAGACGACGTCCTAAATTTACATGGATTAGATTATGAAGGGGATACAGAAGAAGTAAAAAGATTGAAACAAACAGTAATAATCAGGACAATTAGGGCCAAAATAATAGGGAAAGCAAATGACGCAATAGAATTATATAACGCTAATGACTTATGGGATGACATTAAGCGGAATCTCATCTCACTTTACTCCGATAAAAGAAGCGAAATACGCCTAATACGTGATCTGCATTTCATCACCCAGAAAAATGACGATATAGAAACGTATTTTGCAAAAATTTCTGAAATTTTAAACTCTTTAAACACTTGGGCTTCATTAAATACACCAACGAACTTACACGCCGATGTAATAACAGCAAAAAGAAGTTGGTATCACTCAATGTACTTAGCGATGTATTTAGCAGGGTTAAAAGAACCCTTAGGATCTATGGTTAGGTCTATGCAACCGGAAGATCTACCCACGGCTAGAATCTACTGCATTAAAGAACAAAATATAGGACACTTAATAATGCTTCAGAATTAACTAATAACCGATTAACTAACTACAAACCAAATTTACCGCCTAGAGCGCCAATATACCCCAATTAGAATCAATCACACTTCGTCGTTCCGACTATCAACATCGTTCAGTGTCATAATATAGCAAATTAAATAAATAAATTAAAATCATATATAAACAGTAAATATAAGTTTGAGTGGCTAGTTTAATTAATTTTATTTATTCTGAAGGAAATCGTTTAACTACAATTATCATCAAATTTAATAATTAATCGTAAATTTAAGTTCATCTTTAATTTAATTTTTTTTTTGTTGACGTATTTCTTGGCGCGAATCTAAAATGGCTTCCAATTGTGAGAAGTGTTTCAAAGGAATATCCAAAGCACGGTTTCCTGGTGTTAAATGTGGTGTTTGCGCGAGTTTATTCCATGTTAAATGTGCTGGCATATCTGACGAGGTGCTTAGAGAGCTTAATAGTGGTTCTACTTCATGGCTGTGTCCTGATTGTCGTAGTAAATCGAACAGTTCCATCTTAGAGGATGTTGGCGATGGCAGTCAGAATCCTAATTTATTAAACGACAACCCTGCATTAAGTGATGTGGTTATCATACTTCAAGGGATGAAAAACCAGTTAGATGCTCTTGAAGCATCAGTAAGTTTCTGCTGCAAAGTACTGATTGACATGAAAATGTCAATAGAGAAGTTAACTAAGGCTTCCGATAGTTGCACCCGTAGAATCTCTATTCTGGAAAACAAAGTGGATGTTCATGAAAATAAACTTAATTTAATTGAGGCACAGCTGGACATTAGTTACCAAGAATTAAACAGTTCCAACGTTGTGGTTTGCGGAATTCCAACAAACACTAATGATGTCCAGAAACTAATTGTTAAGGTCATTAGTGCAGCCGACACTCCTATCGCCAGTGATGATATAATTTCTGTGAAACAAATGGCTCATAATAATGAATCGGCATCACAGCTGAAACATTCATACATTGTTAAATTAAATAACGTTGATTTAAAAAACACAATATTAAACGCATTTCGAAAAAGAAAGTATATTTACCTACATCAACTTGGTGCGGAGTTTTCAATGGTGCCTCCTAATCATAAAATCTGGATACTTCATCATCTCACAAGATTTCAGTCTCGCTTGTACAACGCAGCTAAAGAGATTAAAGTTAACTTTAAGTATCAGTTTCTATGGTGTAAAGACAACAAAGTTTACTTACGCAAATCACCGGATTCGAAAGTGTACCATATTTACTCTTTCAATGACATCAACCGTCTACTTACAGCCAACGACTCATCCGTTGCAGCAGCAGATACTCCAACAATCATATCAAAGGATGTCATCTAATTTCACCACTAGCATAGTAACTATTGTTTTATTATTCACTTTTTTATTTAGTTTTATTTTTGTAACTATTAATTTTAACACTTTTATTTCAATTTTTATTTTTAAAAATTCGTTTTCAAACATATTTGACAATTCACTCTTGAATTCTTATTACGTATTTGTTTACCTAAATGTTGACATTTTATATGCAATTCAGCAGTATCTATATATTATTTTGTTTTTTATAAATTCATTCTCTTACGGGTCTAGCTGTAAACGCTTATTTACTTTTTATTACCTATTTTTAGCCCTAGTTGTAATCAACCTTAATCATACTATACAGTTTTTGTTTATTTTTTATTCATTTTCATTATTTTGTAGTGGTAAACGCTTAATAAGAATTCAGCATACTTTAAAGTGCATAACACACTACATCATTTTATTGCTTAGTATTATTCACCGTATATTGATATATAATATAAATTTCTTCTGCCCAGTAAGTTATTGTACAGTAGTTATCATTATATTATTACATTATTCCTTTAAGATGCATTTTTTTCCTGTTAATAATCATTTGTGTAATGGTTTTATTAGTATTAATCTTCTGATAATGGTTCTGTTTTTTTATCATTACTTTCTTGTTAATACCTCTTACTTTTACTTGTCTTATGGTTGCAAGTTTAAATGTTTATTATTGTGGTTATGAGCTTTAAATCATTAAAATCTAAGTGACACAACCTTTACTTAGAAAATGTTAATGATTATTCGGCAAATATTGATGTATCATGTTCAAATTATGTTAATCTAAATATACTTCAAATCAATATTTGGGGTATGAACGATCTAGCTAAGTTTGATAAGTTATTACTTTTTATAGAGAGTCTTAAAACTGATATACATATTGTAGTTGTTTCGGAAACATTTGTTCAAAGTTCTAATAAATTTTCTTATAACATTAGAGACTACGTAAGTATTTTCTCTTGTAGGGATGATAGAACTGGTGGTGACATTGCTATGTTCATTAGGAATGACATTCCATACTCCATGATAAGTATAGATGACGGTTCTTTAACATTCCAATATATATGCATTCAACTTTTGCAGCTTAATCTAACGAAGATATGCGGAATATATAGGCCTCCGAATTCAGACAGTGCATCGTTTCTTGATTTTCTAGAACAACTTCTCCGAAACTATAAATCTACTCACGATTTTATTTTAGTTGGTGACATTAACATACCTGTTAATAAAAATTTTACCTTAATCTCAGAATATAACACAACTTTGCTCGCTCATGGAATGATTGTTACAAATACTTTCTTTACTAGACCTGTGAGCCGTAATATTTTAGACCACTCTGTAAGTAGCTTTCATAATATTGAGCAAGTTCGGAATTTTACCATTGAAGCCGACATAAGTGATCATAGTTTTGTACTCTCTAAATTTCGCTTCAAGCCTAAATATTTTACTCGGACACTAACGAAAAGACACGTTAATTACAAAAAGGTTAATCAGTCCTTTAAATATTTTTTAATGATTACCGTATTTGACATCAGAAATCCTGAATCTACTCTTGAACGGATGTTTGATATGTATAATAAACTTGTTCTACAGTTTTCCGTATTGAAGGAATTAAATGTAAAAATTAAAAATGCAAATGTTTGTCCTTGGATGACTCTTGATCTCTGGGATTTAATTAAACTTAAAAACCGTACATTGAAACGTTTTAAAAGGAACAGTACTAATTTAGCACTGAAACATGAATTAGATTTGCTAAATAGGAAGATCAAAAATGGAAAATATTTTGCAAAGAAGCGTTATTTTAACAATTTATTTAATAATTTGAGCCAAAAAGAAATCTGGAAACAGTTAAATCATTTCATGGAAAATAACTCTAATGATAGGATCGACTCCGTTATTTCTAATGATGTTGAGTATCATGATCTTGTTGCTATTGTTAATATATTTAATCGCAGTTTTGTTAACTTTGTTGATTCTTCTGTACCAGCAAATAGTTCTGGCCCAGACTCAGATGATTTAAATAAATTTCACACTATGGAGCCTAGTATTAATTCATGTTTCTTTTCGCCCACTTCCAGCAGCGAAATATCGAATTTAATTTCAACTCTCAGTAATACAAAGGGTGGTGGTTACGATAGCATTCGTAATGTGGTTCTAAAGAATTATTCGCCAATCTTTTCACAATTACTATCTGATCTATTTAATGTAGTTTTGGAAACCGGTGTTTACCCTGATTGTCTTAAAATTGCTAAAGTGACGCCAATCTTTAAGTCTGGAAACTCCAAAATAGTTAATAATTATCGTCCAATTTCAGTTTTGTCTGTATTTGACAAAATTTTAGAAAAAATTATTGCTAATCGGATGATCGATTTTCTAAATAAATCAAATTTTTTCTATTCTCGTCAGTATGGTTTTCGACAAGGTTCTGGTACAGATTTAGCCCTAACAGACATTACTGATTTGATCTATCGTAATTTTGACAGGCAAAACTATATATCTGGCTTATTTCTTGATCTTCGTAAAGCTTTTGATTGTATAGATCACAGTTTACTTCTACAGAAATTACAAATTTATGGCTTCCGTGGCCTATCACACAAACTTTTAGAAAGTTACCTTAGTAATCGAAAGCAGTTTGTGATTTTAAATGGTGTTAAAAGCTCCACTTTAGGTGTGAATTGTGGTGTTCCTCAAGGGAGTGTACTTGGTCCTTTGCTATTCTTAATCTACGTAAATGATATGGCCAAATTACCGCTCACGGGTGATATTAGAATGTTTGCTGACGATACGGCCCTCTTTTATGAATCCAGGGATTGTCAGGTAGCAATGTCACAAATGAGGGATGATATTATTTTACTTTTAGATTTTCTGAATCTGAACAAAATATCAGTAAATTTTAACAAAACGAAATATATAATTTTTCACTCCCCACGCCTACGGCACATTGATTTACCACCTCTTCAAGTTGCAAATTGCACCATAGAGCGAGTAGACAAATTCAAGTACCTTGGCGTAACACTCGACAAGCATATGACGTGGGATGACCATATTAATTCTATTTGTATTAAAGTTTGCCCTTTTATTTGCTTGATTAGAAAACTGGCTGATTTTGTTCCACAACATGTGTTAAAATCAATTTATTTCTCATTTATTCATACTCGATTCTCATACGCCTCTTCTACTTTTGGCTCAGCCGTTAAAGAAAAACTGTATAAATTACAGATTTTACAAAATAGGTGCTGTAAAGCAATGTTTAAACTACCTCACTTGTTTCCTACTGTAGAGCTCTATCGAACTGTTGCTATAGGCATTCTTCCAATTAAAGCAATTTTTGAGATGTATGTGTCGATCTACATGTTTAAGTGTCTGCACATCCCATCTTTACTTGCGTCTATACAATTCGAATTTCGAGGTCATGGCTATTCAACCAGAGGTTCCTGTCAGTTGAAGTGCCCCCAAATTAAAACGGAATATGGCAGAAAATCATTAACATTTATTGGGCCATATATTTATAATAAATTACCTGAAAATATTAGGAATGCTGTACATATTTTTATGTTTAAACGAATGATAAAATCTCATCTGCTATCATCAGTTAAAGATTATTTGTGATTAATAAAACCAATCATCATTAATTAATTAAATTTAATCATATTGTTATTGTTATATATTTGTATTTTATTGTTTATTATGCGTAATGTAATTTTAGTCACTATGACACTATATGCTGTATATATGTTTTGTACCATTTATAAGTGCGAATGACGAGCTTTTAAAGGACATTAAATCCATTAGTTGTCATTTACACTTTTATGATTATTAATAATAATAAATAAATAAATAAATAAATAAAAAATGGGAAAAAAATGGGAAAAAAAATTACAACAGATTCCTAATACGACAAAATTTCAATTCATATCAGTCACCACAAAATGTGGGTTTTCCACCTAAACCAAAACCTGAACCAATGGACCATTCAAGTATACCTCAATCACCTCAACACCTACCATTTTTAACAAAAGAATTCTAATCCGAATCCATATAGGTTTAATACATATGGGCCACCAAGGTTCCAATCCACAGAATTATTTAATATGGATTATAACTATTACCATTCGCCTGAAGAATATCCAGAATACGACCAACACACAGATTATTGTAATTCTCAGGAAATCACTGGAAATTACCCTGAACAAGAAGAAATATTAGATTCACGTAATATCTCATCCAAGACGAGGATTTTCACCAAGACGCTTCGGCAATACTTATTGATACTTATGCTTACATAATAGTCACCAAACAGGTTTTCAACTACCTTATATTAATTTAACCCTTAACGGGAAAGTGTATACATTTTTAGTAGACACGGGATCTACCAAATCGTTCATAGACCCAAAATTAATCAACCCATGCAAAAGTTATGAGATAAAGCCTGTTACTATATCAACCCTTTTCAACAAAACAAATGTGGACAGAGCAGTTACAATCAAGGGGCTTAAAGAATTCCAAACTAACGAAAATTTAGAATTTATCTTATTTAGGTTCCACGACTATTTTAACGGATTAATTGGATACGAAATGATGCAACAGCTACAAATTACGGTAGATGTTGGAAATTCGTGCCTAATTACATCAAACACTAAAATACCATTACAATTTAAACTAGATTTCGTGTCAGCCGCAAAATGATAGCTAGAGTACCCGTTACGATAACTAACGGAGAAATTTACATGAAACCAGTAATCCTACACGGAAATCTTATTATTCCTGAAGGAATATATATAAGCAACAACAATTATGCTAATGTAGAAATTATTAATTACAGTCCTCAATCTAAAACCTTCGTAATAGAACGTCCTATTGAATGCGAAAAAATTAACGATTACCATTTAGAAGTTAATAATATTGAACCTATAAAAATTAAACAAAATCCAATGAACATTACGAACCTTATTCGGACATCTCACTTAAATAGAGAAGAAAAAAGCACATCGAAACTTTGCATCCAATTCGAGGACATATTCCAAAGAGAAACCGATCAATTAACTTTTACAAATGTTATCAAGCATGATATCGAACTAAATGACAATAAGCCCGTTTTTGTCAAAAATTATCGCTATCCCTAGCGGAAAGATCAGGAAATAATTCTTTCAAAAGAATATATACAATGTTTCGAAAATTGTAAACAATTATTGTGCAATCAACCCATTCTTCAATACTCTGATTTCGAACAACCTTTTATAGTCACATCCGATGCTAACAATGGAGCTATCGGTGCTGTACTGTCTCAAGGCGTTATAGGTAAAGACCTACCTATATGCTACGCATCACGTACCCTCTCAAAAAACCGAACAAAACTATTCAACTACAGAAAAAGAACTACTCGCCATAGTATGGGCTACGAAGTACTTTTGACCCTACTTGTTCGGAAGGAAGTTTACCATCGTCACTGATCATAGACCATTAACTTGGCTATATAATCTAAAAGAACCGAATTCAAAACTAATCAGATGGAAACTGAAATTAGAAGAATTCGATTATGAGATTCAGTACAAAAAAGGTCCACAAAATGCAAATGCCGATGCACTCTCTCGGATACAAATCGCTGAGGTGAACAATATTGAAACATCATCATCAGAAGATGCATCCAGTATGGTATCAACTCAGACAGATCCTATTCCCACAACAAAAAACTTTCTAAATATGTTCGAAAACCAAATCATTTTTCAACTTATAGATAGGGAATTATTAGATAACACCACTATAAAAAGAGAAATTATTTTTGAAACTAAAACAAGAGTTATGGTAAAAATGCCGCGAAAATTAAGGATTACATCAACAATCAAAGAGGAACTAAGAAAATTGTTCGGTAGAAATCGAAAACTTACTTGTGTATATGCAACAGATGAATGCTTTACTTATATAT
Organism: Nephrotoma appendiculata; assembly: GCA_947310385.1. Classification (NCBI taxonomy): domain Eukaryota; kingdom Metazoa; phylum Arthropoda; class Insecta; order Diptera; family Tipulidae; genus Nephrotoma; species Nephrotoma appendiculata. The sequence continues at coordinate 268,076,278 of OX371225.1, read as the reverse complement.
TAAAAGCGTACAATGAAATGATTAACACAAAACCCAAGACAACAACACCTAAGGTTAACTTAGTCAGATCTAAGACATTTCTAATAGACACCCAACAAGAAGAAGACCAAGATGAAGAAATAAAAAAAACTCACGAGAGTAATGATCATCGAGGCATCGTAGAAAATTATGACCAAATAAGAAGAAAATATTTCTTTCCTAATATGAAAGAGCTAATCAGAAGATTCGTAAACAATTGTGTGACACGTCAACAGGTAAAATACGACAGAAATTCACCACAACTTCAATATTCCTTAACGGAAACTCCCAAGCGTCCCATGGAAATAATTCATTTAGATTTGTTCCAACTACAATCACAATCGTTTCTCACCATCATCGATAAATTTAGTAAATTTGCTGCTGGATATTATCTTACCAGTAAAACAGATAAGATTATCCTTTCAAAATTAATTCATTTTGCAAGCCTGCTCGGCATACCAGGAAAAATGATATTCGACAAGGAAATATGTTAAACTCACCTGTTGAAAGGCTTCACTCTACGCTCAAGGAATTGTGTATCATAATTTCAAGTAAACGACCTACCTTCTCATTAGAAGATATTATGAATCAAGCTATCCTCTCATATAACAATGCTATTCATTCAACAACAAAATTAACTCCATTCGAATTGTTGAAAGGTCATTATGCTAAAATCAAAACAGACTTCACAAGTGAAATATATTATCTTACACAGCATACTGAAACCTTTGAACAACTTTGTAACGAAATTTATGAGAACACTTTAACCAAAAAGACCAAATTAATAAATAAACTAAATAGTAAAAGGAAACCTGTAGTAGCCATCCGACCAAACCAATTTGTCTTTGTAAAGAAAAAATGAAGGTCAAAATTAAAACCTCCTTACAGGAAACTAAAAGTCTTAAATTATAAAGGGTTAATAATCAATACTCCTGAGAGAAAAGTACACAAAACTAAAATAAAACGTCTTTTCCAGGTGTCAAGCAACGACCCAACAAGAACTCCAACTGACATCCCTCCAGAATAACAAAGGAATACTAGCATTCAAAAAAGAAAACGCAAGACTGATAAACGGATACAAAAAATTAATACACCTAATAGACCTAGACCCTTACTCAAAAATTATAAACGACATTAAAATGCAAATTACAGCACTATGGAAAACAATATCTTCCTCCGAAGATTACCTCAGTATCCTGAATGACAAGAAAATTATAACGGAATACAAAACAGAACAATTAGAAAAAACATTTCAAGAAATTCTACCGAGACGATATAGACGAGGATTAAGTAACGGATTGGGTTCATTTATCAAAGATTTAACAGGCAATTTAGATAACCAGGATTTAATCGACATACAACAGGCAATTGACGAAGTCAATAAAAATCAAGACACATTAAACTCCCAAATCAACAGTCAAATACACATCAATACGCAGATGATCAATAGACTAAACTCCATTCAAACATTTGTAAATGACAATATCAATAGACTACAATAAGAATTCAATAGAACCTCCCAAATAACTAATTCAATAGTCTTGACAATTCTACACGTCCAACATTTCTTTAAAATTAATCATATCATAGAACAACTACACACACATTTAAAAGACTTATTAGAAATCATATCTCTATCCAAATACCAGACTATATCAAGGCACTTACTGTCGGAAAACGAAACTAAATACATTCATGACATACTTGAACAAGACGAAGTAACACTACAGAATTCCCAAGCTATGTATATAATCTTCTAGAACTTAAAGGTTTCTATAATAACACACACCTTATATTTGCAATCAAAATTCCAACATTTCACAAGGATACCTTCTTTCATTATCAAATTAAAGTTATTCCTCACATAAACAAAATCATATATCCAACCCCACCTGAAGAAACTATCCTCAATCCATTCTCATATCAATATATCACGAACCAATGTGACACCACATACGGAACTACGTATTGCAAACTACTCAAATTAGAACCATTAGAGGGGACGTGTATCCCAGCATTATTAGGCCAACTACCAGCTAAATGCAACTTCCGGGAAACATCAAGATATAGAGACATCGATTATATCTCATATGGCAAGTTATATGTGCAACCTGCAGAAGAACCGATCATCTACAAATCAACATGCAGACAAACAACAATCAAAATTTACACACAAACATTATTGGAGTTCAAGAACTGTTCTATCACTATAGACTCACAAACATATTCTACGGATGAAATCGAGTATAAAGAAAACTTTGAACTACATAATCCATACAATGACGTTTACACCGGATTCATCATGCCAAAATTAACATTGGAAACATTACACAATCAAACTATTTCTAATCTAAATCATACACAAATATTACACAAACATGCAAAATTCCACAGTACTTCAGGGCACATCTCATTATCATTAATAATATTATTTACCGTTGTCATAATAATTATTATTTATCTTTTATTCAAGAGAAAAATGCTGCAATAAATCAAGATAATTCTAGCTTCAGGTCTACTGGAGCAGCCTGCCGCCACTCTAAGAAGGGAGGACTTACATTATACACCACAGCAGGAAACAACAACAAAAACTTCGAAATTTCATTTAAAATTTACTTTGTATTTGATATTTGGAAAACATTTTAAAATTGGTTGGAAAACATATAAAAATTTTCATTAGCTTTGAAAATGATGTCGATGAGACATCGAAAGCTCAGTCATTAAATTGTTTTATTTTATTTAAAATAAAAACGAGCCCTAAGCCATTAACAACTTTATTAAAATAGTTATTATTGGCTCAATAAATAATTTTTAATTGAAATGTAAATTTTATTTCGTATATACTTGGGCATAGGTAAATGATAATGACCGATGCAATAATAATTGAAAAATTGCATTTGGTGTTGTGCCCAATTTACCGATAATGCAAAAATTTTTACACGCACGGTAATTTGATTTTACGAATTGGTTGAGACTTTCAATTTACTTACCAAACAAATATTTGTCCCCCCTCTCAACCAATTTTAACCGTTTGTTTTATTTTTTTAAAAAACGATCGCCAGTCAGTTTTTGGATAGACCAACGAGTGGTCGATTAAGTTTGTTAAGAGTGAGTTTTTGTCGTTAGTTGTCGAGCTTTTTTTTATTCTGAGTTTTTTATGTAAATTATTAACTGTTGTCTTAGGTAAACTTTTGTGGAAACCATTGTGAAGTTTCGTTAATAAAGTAAAGCTTTCTCAGTATATTAAATTTAATGTTTTGTTTTTTTAGTACAGATTTATTTTCTTCAGATTTTTGGTGAGTATATGAGTGAAGGAATTTTCACTAACAACTTAAATAGCGATAGTGGGTTGCTACCAAGAGCCCGTGATAGGAAATTTGTGACGCTAAGCGGCTCTTTTCTTTTCACGGACCTAGATAGCATACCACTATCAAACTCCCTACTAACACTTTTCCCCAATTAGGGCCTATGGGCCAGATAATTTTAGTTAGCTTACGGTAAAATGTTTACTTAAACATTTTACCAAATACAACCATGGTCAGGGCTGCCCACGTGACGGGTTGATAGGTTTACCCACTACTTCGGTGTCAGACACCCCAACTTCTTCCTTCACCAGCATATTTTTTTCTATCAATGCGGTAATCTAGGCCACAATCTGAGGTACCCCTAAGCCCACACCATTCCCTCTACCCGGCTGAGCTGCGAGAAACAATGCCAAGCTAAAAGCTTACTCATTTTAAGCATTAGAAAAAAGAAAGGGAAAAGAACAGCTTAACAAAAATTTTAAGTATTCATCATCTAGGAACTCATAATTTTATATGTATACTATCAGAGCCTCCTTAATATAAGAGCCGTAAGATTCCTCCATTTTTTTCATAGAGGGAAAGCTTTTTGTACTTTTTCATACCAACCAGTGTATTTTAGTATTTTTTTAGAAGCTTTTTTGTATATAAAAACATAAATTCTTTGCTTGAATTTTCAATGTGAATGGTTAATTCAATATTCGGGAAAAACATATTTTAATATTAAGTCATATTATGTTGAGTTAACGCAAAAACATTTAAATTAGTTTAACACATTTTTTTTTTGTAGAAACAAGAATATGTTTATGTGTATGTAAAGAAAATTAGAAATTAGTATAGAGTGTTCCATAAAAAAGTTCAGCATTATTTTTCCAAAACAAACGTTCGCTAAAAAAGGCTTTTGGAGTAGCAATGTAATATGGGGATTATTGTGTTTTGGTTTCTATTTCAACATTGTTGATGACAAACTTCGAAAACTGTTTTTTCGTTACTTGTTAAAAATTTGATTTTTCATCCCAACAAATTCGAAGCCTATATTGTTTCATCCAGTAGTAAAAACAAAACGGAGCTTCACCAAATAAAAATATTGTAATTCGATAAAGGTTTTCGCAATTACTAAGCCAGTTAAAAGATGTCGAGACGTTACGGTTGTAACGGACGTCTTATAGGAGGCAGCTCGCTGTATAAACAAGTTCAAAGTACAACTTGGTGTTTTAAGATTTTGTATCCATATATGAGCCAACCATGCAAAAAGTGGGTAGAGCCACGGGCCATTTACATACTCACAAAAACCATTAAGTTATTAACAATATACAAATGCCTTGGGTTATTTTATTGAATTTCACACAACAAAGATCCCGCAGAAAACGTACACGAACGATGCTATAAAAATGAAACATGAAACATGCATAGCCTTTCAAGACCAGTAGATCTGCATAATCTATTGAACCAGCCGGGAATTACTACAATGTATACGAACTATCTGTCATACACCTTGACCGAGGGCCTTTAGCATCAAAAATCTTTCAATAAATCCTTGTATTAACAAATTAATGCCTATACGAGATACATGCAACTATAAATATTATTTGTGTCTACTCGTATGAGCCAATTATGAAAAAATATACAAACAGCTTTTAAGGGTCGATTACGTGATACTTTAACCGATGTACATCAATCCTTACTGCACAAATAGACTATACGAAGGTAGAAGATACACTTATAGACTTAGTTACACGAGTTCGTGTACATTGTACAAATTCCCGCCTGGATTGGATCGAAATAAAAAAACAAAAATTTGGAAAAATTGTGACATTTTTCTATTATTGTTTTACAGCGCGCAGCAACTATGATGGTGAATATTTTACGACGAAAAGTTTTATTTACGCCAACCGAATAATAAAAAAAAATTAGAATTGTTTTGAGTTTTATTAATTATGTTAAATTATTGTTTTAAAGATTTCGCGCTTAAATTACAATAATAATGGTTTATTTCTGTAATTTCAAGTAAATTTATTACAGAGACATCTGTAAACGGATTTTCATATTACAGAAAGCTCGGTTTTGCAATCGGATAAAATTGAAGTTTTTTACGTTTTGTTCTGCTTTGTAATAATATTTAATTAAGAAAATTATGACATCGTTTTTTTTGTATACAAAAATAATTTTCGTAAATACATTTTGATGTAAAAATTTTATTATACGAAAAATATTATTGTTTCTACAGGGTGATTCATAAAATTTCGTTTCAGCTCACGTTTTCTCTTTAATTTTGTTATAAATGGGGAATGTTTAGAATGCTATTAAGTGCATCGTTCATCTCAAAAATTTTGATGTGCCAGGATTTGTGACCAGAATTTACCAAATAAGTTAAATTTTCATAAAACTAAATTGTAAATTGGATGTAAGAGGAATCCGCGGCAGCACCCTTTATTATCGTACTTTATAAACCTACACAACTAAACTGCAAGCTCATTTTTATAGAAAATTAATAAATTTATGCTCCGCTTTAGTTTAAATTTACCAAATAAATACTACATTATGATGGCTGATTTTCAAATATGTGTTCTTTGAGTAGTTTATTAAAAATATAAAATTAAAATTAAGATGATTTGTTTAATTTTTTATTCATAAATTCATGTTCAAAAATTTTCCAATTACCACGGTTTCTTATAGTAATTCAATAACAGCTTCCCCTCTACTGAAATCTCTCTTTTTAATATTACGGCTCTTCAAAATCATAGATGGCTCTGATCCTATTACCGTAGAAAAATAAGTTTAACATAGATTTCTTATTTGCATAAAACAAGTTAAATTCCAATGTCTTGATTCTATTTGTGACTTTGCATTGCGCACAATGTAAAATCACAAATACACTCATGACATTGGAATTTAATTTTTATCTCTCGTTTTATACAAATGAGAAATCTATGGTAAACTTATTTTTCTATGCTATAACCTTAATAAGGTTATAACCATGTTAAAATAATGTCCCAAATTCTAATATTTTTAAGACGTTGCTTCTTGCATAATGTTCAAGATTTTTGGTCCCTCGAACGAACAAAATCCGAAAGTCGTTTCTGGAAGAGAAATCTAAAAATGCCATTCTTCCACGTGTGACTGGAGTATGTTCGTAAACTATACATTATTACAATTAATGTTGTTAATAATGGCAACTCAAAATCATTTTGAAACTTCCCCAAAGGTCACGTGCAATTTTTTAGTAGGACAAACACAACTTTTATATTACTCCAGCAAATCGGTTGTTCTTTTTGAAAAATTGGAAATGATCTACTTTTATGCTTAAATTAGAGTCTCGTGGCAGTTTGTGCAGAAACAACAAACTGAAACTGCGGAAATTTAATCCTACACTACAATAACTTTATACTTAAAAATACCTCTGTTGTCAGCGGTTTTGCTTTACGTCAGGATTTTGACAAATAAATTATAGTAGCTCAATACTACGCTGGTACTATAATCGGAGCGGATAAGACTTATCGGTGGAAGATTTGTATTATTTTATTTTTATTTATTTATTATACAGCTTTAGTAATCTACAAATCCCGTTTCGAGCAACTTGCTCATTTGCAATAAAAAATTAAGTTCAATAATAAGTATTGTATTAGTTCTTTCGCCGCCATTGAATGTCGGAATTTTTTAGTGTTGTGTACATTTTCGATAAATATTGTTTCTGGAAGTGTGATTTCCGTTGTATCGTCCGCGGTAGCAAACCACATTGGACAATTTATTTACAGGAATAATAGCTAAATAGTAATCTTTTAACTTACTAACCATAAAAACATATTTCAAGGGAAGTGTCAAAGTGTCATATTAATAATGCTTGTGCTTTTTCAATATAGTTGCAATTTTAATATTGGAAGATAGGACAACATTATTTTCGTTGCCCTCATCTAACCTTTTTTTATTATAAAAATTTAACCCTTTTATGATTTTTAGCTTTAGCACTTAAAGTACCGATTGCATCATGATTGATGACACAATGATATTAATGTCAGTTACTTTTAATGTCAATTATATTGAAATATAAATACATTTTACGACCTATGGTTCCCACTATGGTTCAATAGAGAATATATCCGCAACCGACCGAATCGAAAATATTTGAATGACACTCCAACTAAATTTCCATTTCCTTGCAACCCATGTATAATAAAAATTCTTCAATAACTGTCAATAAATAAAATAAAATGTCATCTATTCTGCCCACATAACAACACAAATCATATTGAATTTCCTTAGACACAAAATGCGAAAAATAAAAAAAAAACTTACTTTACCCTTTTTATGTTGTGAAAACATATATACACTTACACCAAGAATCAAGTAGGAATTTCATCTTCAGGTTTATTTATTTTCTGTGTGCTCCTTTATTATTCCTTCGTCTATGTATGGTTACGTAAAACGTTCGTTTCATTATGTTATATACAAGATAACACAATGTACAAAGCGAAAACAAAATTATTTCGAGCTTTCCCATTTTCAATGGGAATTTTCCTTAATTTTTTTTTTTTTGTTTCATCGACTTTCTGTTACCTAAGCTTTTTATATATCATTTTCATTCTCCAAAGAAGCCTAAAAAAATATATTTTTTCTCTGTGTTGTAAGGAGAAAAGTTATAAGTCTATATGTATATTAAAAATGAAGTATTTTCATTTGAATTTTTTTTTATTCGGGAAATCCAAATAAAAAATAAAAAAGGTACACGTTGGTTATATAGAAAAAAAAAATGACGAATCAAATGTTAAAATGTATTTCCACATGGTTAAACAATCCAAAAAAAAATTTCTTTATTATTATTATGAAAAATTTTCATTTTTTTTTTACAGAAACGAACAGAAAAGAAAATATAAATAATTCAATTTGGTAACCAACAAAAAAAAAAAGGAAAATTACACAAAACCAGATGAGATAAACCAACCGACCCACATTTCCATATTTTTTTGTTGTTCCTATATACCAAATTTCTTTATATAAATGAAAGGTAAACAGATAAAAAAAATGTCTACAGTTTTTTTTTTATTTTTATTATTTGTAATTCAAATAAACCGACAAGATTTGACAATTTTCTTATAAATTAATTGAGGAAAAAAAAACATTTTCAAAAACAGACTAAAAAATTATTTACAACAGGCTTTGTTACGAGGTGCCGGATTTGACAATAATTGTGACGAGATAATATTTTTGGGAATTACAAAATTTTATTAGCGCGGAAGATAACTTTAATCTGTCAGGTGTCTGTATAAAATTCACCAGTTTTGCAAGATATTTTTTAGAAAAACAAATTAAATGTTATCTTACGTATTTTAGACAATGAGTAACTGCAATTAAAATTATCTTACGTCTCTATCATTGTTCGCCTGGAAGGTATCAAGTTAGAACATTGACCTTTAGATTATAATTTAATCGTCGTAGGTTTAAAAGTAAAATTTTCAGTTGGGAAAACACAAATTTTTTTACTCCAGGAAATCGATAATTTCAATGAAAAACTGTATTTACGGATATATTGTCATGCCTTATGGGAGAGGCGGTGGGGGTGGTGATGCCCGAGTGACGTCATATGGACACTACGGAAGAAAATTATATTCAAGATTTAAATAAATTGATGAATACATTCGATCGTAAAAGATACGTAGTAAGTAAGTTTACTCAAATGTTTTCCAATCAACTCGTTATTTCTACATCAACCTCAAAAAGCTTAAGAAAGATGTACGACGTTTCGGTTGAGGTAATTCGTGCTTTGATAGCCGTGGATGATGTTACACAGACCTTGAGAGAGAGTCGTTTCTCAAATTCGCCACAAACAGAACTGATGCTCTCGAATACCAAGGTAGGCTGACGAGACACCGAGATATTCGGGCACACTTGGGAAGTTTACAAGTGAAAGCATTTACTACTATAATTTATAGCTGTCCGTTATATAAAACAAGTAAATGCGTAGAATTTCAAAAGACGGTTGACGGACACACTGGGAATAGTTTCAATTGGTTTTTGTAGTAAACATACCGTAAAAGGGTGTTGGTAGGTTCAAAAATGCCAGTATTGTGAACGGCGACACCATATTGATAAGTATGCATGAACAGTCTCCCAACAGTTCTTCAAATCAAACACCTCAATTTAATTTAACTTCACTTGCAATTCCGTCACAAACCGCAGTTTGTGGAATGCGACCTCCTCTACAAATCAAGGCATCTTAACGTTCTCGACAGCTCTCGTTGAAATTTCAGGTCATGTTGGACGGATGTCAACTATGTAGAGCATTATTGGATTCAGGGGCAGAGATTTCTTTCATATCGGAAGAATGCGTACAGTGACTTGAGTTAGTACGAAGTAATGATAAGATAAGCAGATGCGGATTAGGGCACCAAAGTACGGTTCTAATCGAAGGAACGACGCAATTCAAAGAAAACCCGCATTTTCCAAAAGATTTTGAAATTTTGATGAATGTTTACGTGACGCACCATATAATCAATACTAGATGTCCTTCAACACTGAACCACTGCAAAACAAAAATCAACGAAATAAGATGGCTGATCCATGACTAATATTTGAGTTGTCAGATGAATATAAAAAAGGCGTTACGCAACTTCTGGGAAAGCGAGGAAATTGACAGAAAAGAGGAACCAAATCAAATCATAGGATCATTTTGTACAGAATGTTTCATAGGATGAGACTGAATGTTTTGTAGTAAAATTAATATGCCTTTAGACGCGTTTCGCAATGAAACGAAGATTTAAAAAAGAACTGTGGTTACATCAGTTATATAAATCAATTCTAATCATCAGCACATGACTTTAATTCCTAACTATTTAATTCCTATCATATTCTTCCTTGGTATTTCTAAAGTTGAATCGACTAGCTTCATCAATCTTGAAAGTAGCAAGACGCCACATCGTTGAAGTAGCGCTGCTGGTACCATCTCGAAATTCTGATTTTCCTAATAGGCAGTATCTCTTGCCTTAGATTTAACTATTCTTTTTGTGCCCTTTGCGGTAAAGGATCAAATGAATTGGCCTCCACTGACCTAAAACCTGAATTACCTCGTTTCGATTTAAATCAATTGGAGTTTTTGATCATTAACTTCAGCATTGGTAATAGATTTGAGAAGTTCTGCTGAATTTGATCTCCACTTTCTGAGTTTCATTCCTGCATTTTTCAAAATAGAATCAATGTCACGACTCACTCTTATTGCATCGTCAACTGATCCTGCAATTGGTTTTTAATTGACACCTTTTTGCAATGCACGTGTCGTCAAAGGGAAGTTGATGCCAAGCGGTAAGTTATCATATTTAACTCGATCTGTACTAGATCTTCAAAATTTTCACGCTATAGTATGCGGTGGTATTTACAATCCTCTGGATCTACCAAGATTTCACTAAATTTGATGCAGTGAATTAGGTATAGTAGGGCCCACTTCTAAAACGTTATTTAAGACGATACCGGTCGATGTTGCTGTTGATGCATCGTTGTTGCTGAACACCACCCACTTTTAGTACCATAACATTGATGATCGCGGAAAACGAAATAATTAAAGTTTCATATGTGTATTTGTATGCATGTGTACAAAGACCATGAAACCACCACGGATTTCACAACTTAATCATTTTTGGCCGCCTTTGGTCGATTTATTGCCAAACGTAGATCATGCATCGACGTGTTTTCTGACAATGGTTCCAATTTTGAAGAATTATATTAGAATCTTTGGAGATGGCTAAGTTTCGTCCCATTTGGCTACATTCTAGGACTTCTTTTAAAATTAATTTTAGCATCCAATTTTCAAGGCCAAAAGTAGAACTCTTGGCAATGAAACAGCTCCCTCCTAAATTTTTATCAAATTCGTTGAACAGAAATATTATACAAAATATACAAACATACAAAATACATTGAACATATTTTCGGAGTTCTGTCGTTTTCGGTTAACTATTTTTCAACAAATTGTCGTGGATCATTGACTATACGATAAATAGAACAGTGAAAACAGTTACTATTACGAGACCCAGTTTAATTTTTATTCAAAATTCTACCATTGTACAATTTATGCTCTCGAAATTCCACACGATCGTTTTTTTGCTATTTTGGACGACTCAGGTAGTCCGGAACTTCCTTTGCCTTGGGTTCAAAGTAACTAACCCCTTGTGATAATCTCTTATTTAGTACGACGCTGTGATCTTTCAATGTTTGCGAATCTTGCAACATACATGGAATTCAGACCATGGTAAGTTTTAGCTTGTCAAACTATAAGAATTTGTTCAAAGCGATTGTAAAAGCTTCTCCAAGTTGTTTTGAATTATGGCTGACACTATTAATATAAGCTAGTCGTTCGCGTAACACGTTTCCTATTCTAGATTTTACTCCTGCATTACTATCTTAATGGGTTTCGTTATATTGTCAAATATTTGAAAATTTAGAAATACTCGTAGTTTGGAGAGAAGAGATACATTATTTTAATTCGTTGTAAAATATTTTAAAACTGGAAACTGAGTGGTTTATTTTATTGATTCAAAATAAAAGCTTTTCCAAATAAAATGTTGAAAAAAAACCGTAAACCACCAAAGTTAAATATTTTTATATTTATTTATAGCATTTAGCGGTTAAGACACAATTATAAGTTCCTCTTGGATTTTGACGAGCCCAAAAACAGAATTACTGACAATATGCGTGAACGTTTTGCGAAGCGGGAGATAATTACTTATTTCTAAATAATGTTCGGTCTTTTTTTGTTGATTCAAAAGAACATAATTGATCAAATTAGTTGTCTTTTACGAATATAACACACACTCTACTTTTGAATTCAAATGCTTGTTCGTAGAGGTTCTCAAACTGTCAGAAGAAAATTGTGTTTCCTAAATTGACATATTGGGTTTGAAATTATTCGTTATTAAACAAATCAAGATTTAGTTATTGTGTAGTTTAAACACTTGTAAAGTAAACTAGTTAAATAATCGTGAAATATTATGAGAAACGCCTCGAGCGCCACTTAATATTAATATATAAAAAATTTGTTTCAAAAAGAGGTTGGAAATGGGAAACTTTCCTGCTCATAATACATTGGTTTTTAGTTGTGTAATTTTGGTAACTTGATCTCACTTGTACTCTTAACTTGCGGTTCGCCTTGAATGTCTATTAAAAGTGGACCAACTACCTGAATTGTTTTTGTAGTATATATAATATTATTTACACTTCGTTTCTCACAAAATAAAACGTCACTTTTAACACAGAAACAGTATATTTTCCGAGAGAGATTAATAAATTATTCATATGAATTAACATTTGAGTAAAGTCTAAAATCGCAATCTCGTTCGATTGTAGACGTTGACAATTATTGGTTAATAAATAGCCTTGTCCCATTAACCATTCTAAATTCTCAGATTTTAATTTACACTAGATTTAAGAATTCTGAAAATATTCCATAATACAAATTTGGCCAAAATCGGCTAGAAACGATTGAATTCCTTTCCAAATTTCAGAGCTTCGTTCTTAGTCTATATTAGCATAACACCAAAACAAACCTATAATGCAAAGAAGCATTTTGTGTAAGAAATGACTAAGTACCCAGAATTGCATCCAAAAATTGGTGCTAAAATTAATTATCATTCAATTTGACCTCATCCAGAAATGGTTAGGTCTCCTATTCTCTACATGTTTTGATGTATTTTAATAATGTAAATTATTTTACTAATATCTGCGAACGCTGCTAGAGATGTCCACGCGTACTGGCTTATATTATCTGAAATCGTTTTTTTGTAAGTAAAAACTGGGATGCATTTCTAGTTAAAACTGTCTGAATTATTAAAAATATTTTCGATTTTCTATCATTCCAAAATTTTGTACCATCAATCCTGGCTTATGATTTCAGACAATGTTCAATTTTAATTTTCTACTACTCTCTCTCTAGCTTCACATCCCATGAAGGGATTTTGCCGCCCGCACTATGGTCCTCCAGCCGTTTCGGTCCATCGCTCTCGACCTCCAGTTTCGACATCCTAGTGCCTGTAGATCTTGTTCGACGTCGTCACGCCAGCGCAGTCCGGGTCTTCCTCTACGACGCACACCGGCTGGTTGTTGATGGAACACTTTATTGATCATCCGTTGTTGTGGGGACCTTGCAACGTGGCCAAGCCATCTTACTCGATTGGATTTGATGAATCTGATAATATCGCAACCTCCAAGAATTTGCTTTATCTCGTGGTTCATGCGAATCCGATATTCATTGTTCGCAACTTTAATAGGACCAAAGATGGAGCGAATGACCTTCCTTTCGAAGGTAGATAATAATCTACAATCATTAGTGGTCATGGTCCAGCTCTCGCTTCCGAAAGCCAGCACAGGTCTTATGAGTGCTTTATAAAGTGCGAGCTTGCACGACTGCGATAGATGTCTAGATCGCAATAATTTTGATTGGGCGTAGAAAACTCGATGTGCGGCAGCGATTCGGGCTTTTATATCTGCCTGCATGTCATTTGATGATGTTATAACTGACCCGAGGTATTTGAAGTTTTCAACGCGATCAAAGTTATGGTCGCCAATTCCGAGATTTGCCATGGAAATGTTCCTGGGTGTTGATACAAATTTGGTTTTGTTACTGTTCACCTTCAAACCAAGTCTTCTTGCGCAGCGATCGAGCGGCACGAAACTGTCTTTGATATCGCTAGGTCTTCGGCCAAGAAGCACGATATCATCTGCATATCCAAGAATTTGGCCTGATTTATTAAATATACAGCGCGAAGTTTCGATGTTGCTTTTCCTCACTACGTACTCAAGCGCCAAATTGAACAGCACAGGCGCGAGTGCATCTCCCTGTCGAACACCAGATGTTATTTCAAAGGAGTTTGACACAGTTCCTTCGATTACAATTCTACATACAGACCCAGACGTTGTTAATTTGCACAGAGAAACGAGTTTCTACTACTGCTTTATGTCAATTTAAAATCCAGTTGAAAATATTGCTAAAATCTTACAGAACGAACTAATTTAATAATTTTTTTTTCAAAATCACAGAAATTCGAAATTCTAAAAATCATTGTTTGACTCATTAAAATTGACCCATTTTCGCTCCATAGACATAAAATATTATAAGCTGTCGACAAATGTAGAAAAAATTCCTTGGACATATCTAGAATATATTGTGAAATCTATTCGAAAATGTAAGTGAGAACTTGTGAACATCTCTATTATATTAACCAAAGAAAGGTTCATCGCCAGTCAAAATAGTCGAAATTTAATTATTGAAAGGGAAACATAATCTCAATTTCATGAGTTTTAGTGTTGCTGTGAAGAATAGTATAAATAGTAAAATTTTATATAACTACTAAGTATTTAGCGTGTGCTTTCAGCATCATCGTGGTTTCCGAAATCCGAAAATAATATACATTTCAAAGTAAATTTTCTTTGGGTAACAATAAAAAGTGACTTAACGTCATACGACCTTGCAGTGTGACGTTTGCTTTAAAATGTATGTCTGCGGGTGCAGCATCATATTAACGCGTACCGAAAATTAGTAAAGGGTGTCGCACTTACTCGACGGGTGTCGTAATATTAACGGGTTACCAACAACTTCGCCATTCTCAAATTTTATTTCCGGGCGACCAGCAGTTGGCTTGCCTAAAATTTAATTCCCAAAATTCAATAACGGCGGGAAGACGCCCAACCTTACGATGGCCTAACCAGGCAAAATTTCAATAACGGGGGAAGACGCCAAACATAGCCCTACAGAGTTACTTGTCCGAGGTCGTAAGGAACAATATTTTTGTTTGTTTAATTAATTTTTTTTTATTTTCTATTTCATTTTTAAAATTTCAATTTTCAAATGTTCGACCTTTCATTTTTCAAATTTAAATTTTTCAATTTTGCAATTTTCAATTACATATTTTATAATCGAGCGCCGAATAACGGTCGTGGCGCGTGAAATCGTGGTACACATTGGTATCGCTTCGGTTATATTTATTTGTTTTAGTTGGTTTAATTTTGGGCGTCTTTTTTATTTTTATTGTCGCCCGCTCCCTTTTCCTTTTCTTTTACCCTAATCTGGCCAAAGTAGGATTTTGGGATGGATGGTGGAAACGTTTCTTCATCGGAAGTTTCATTTCGTGTCGGTCCCTCGTCTACAGGCTGGGCTCGCCACACCCAATTATCTCCTTGACAGGACATCTACAGCGTCGGAGTCGTGAGTCTAGCATATTTGTTGTCCATTCAGGGACGACTTTAAACCGACACGGCCCCCCGTGGCACTCCGGCAATCTCAAGCTGTTGCACTGTGAATTGTGGGAGGTCCTCTAGCAGTATCTCTTGGTGAAAAGAGGGAGACGTCCCTCCCTTCTTATGCTGATTCGTTGTGGCTAAGCATCGCCCTCGAGAGGTCATTGAGGTCCTCTTCATTCTTCAGCAGACATTGTACTTGTCATTTGGAAAAATCTGGTCGTTCCTGAGTGGGCATACCGGGTTATAATTATCTTTATTTTATTCTTCCTCAAGTTTCGGCCGACATAATTTTGGTGTAATTTAAGCTCCGGAATTACTTTTTTTTTTTTTTTGTTCTGTTATTTCACGGTGTAGGCCAGAAGTATGCCAGCCTCAACTTCCCCACGAAACAAAACCTTGAGATCCAGTCTGCAAAATCACTGTGAGAGAGCCCTCTGCATACTTGGAAGAATCTGCGGAATGGTTTCCGAACCCCTCTCTAACAAAACTTTGAACAGATCCTAAAATTTTCTCCGAAACTCAATTTATAGAAATAAAATTAAATTTTAAAATTTCATATACCGAGTTTCTTTACTTCGGAGATAAACAATTCGTCATTTTGAGGGAGTTACACTTTTAATGTTTTATTTAATATTAAATAATAAGAATTTATTTTTTGTGCTCGTGCGATTATTGTTTTCCGCTGTTCAATTAAAAGAATAATAATTTGGATAATAATAAAAATGTTTTAGGAATAAAGTTTCGTGTAACTTATAGATTATTGTTTAATAACAAAACATGGAAAAATAATCTTTTTGAAATCATGCGTAAAAGCTTATTTTCTAGCCTAGCCGTAGAAAAAATATCTTTCTAATATTAGAATGCAAAATAGCACCATACCGACTGTAATCCTACAAAGTTTCAGCATAAAATGATAAAATGATCACGCATAATTAATTATGCACACGAGTGCTGTAAAGTCTCATTTTTCTACACGATATGATAAACAATACCAATTTAATTTATACACCCGCAACAGATGGTTAATATACCTAAATCCTTGAATGAATGTATTACCGAAAACTGTTATACCCTTAAACCGTAAAAGGAATAAAAAATACTTTACGTAGGTGTAGCATATATAACAAATAAAATGGTTTTTGAGAAGCACATATAGCTATATACCTCTCGTAACAGAACGAGTTATAACATATTTACTCGAAAATTTAATTTAAAATTATTTCACAAGAAAACCGTTCGCATACAAAGTAAAAACCCCATATGGTATTTAACATCTCGCGGATAAACTTTAATAAAATGTTAATATACAAATATACAAAATACATTCATAATACACGGAAAACTCAACAAGTTTTTTTTGTTGTAGATATTTATGGAATATTTGAATTGGAATCATTTAAATGTTTAATAAGCAATATTTCAAATTCAGAACAAAGTTTGATGCTGTACGCTGAAAATATGATATATGATCCCAGAAATATTATATGTTTATATATAATTAAGAGGGTTGGTAGGTTTGTGCATACGAATATATATACATATGTATGTACGCGGATCCTACCCGAAAGGTAAAAAATATCGATCGAAATAACAAAAGATGAAATAATAATTTCGGAGAAATATTTTATGAAATGTTGGTATATATACGTAGGGTGCACCGAAGCTAGGTGCGTACTCACCCTGTCTATATCCTTATAAATTTTATTTAGTTATATATTTATAGCAACTCATATGCATGTACTCACTTTTGATTGATTGATGTATTCTTCTTGTTTAATTTTTGTTTATATTTTAATTTTTTATATGGGTGTATATTATATTTTGTGTATATATTTTTATTAAATAAATTTTTTTCCATTAATTGATTATTTATAACGGGTAATAATTTTCCCGATAACATATCGATCGAACTTAACATTTTAACTTTTTTTTAAAAGATTTTATATTCCACTCGTGAAAAGGGGTTGCAGGCGTAAATTATCGCCCCACTTCGCATCAAAATGCAATCCTGTAAATATACAAATTAAAAAATTATGTTAAATACTCTTAATATAATAGAACAAAAATTAAAAATAGCAACAAACAACAAATATAAAGCTTTAAAGCACAATAATAATATTATAATCTGGGAGAAAATTTAATTAAAACTTAAATAAAATAAGAAACATAAACTACACGAGTATAAAATTACAAGAGTAGTAACTACAACAACAACAACAAAAATGGCAAAACTAATTTTTTTATTTTATTATTATTTAATTTTTTATTCAAATATTTAATTTCTTTTAATAAAAACAAAACTATTTTTCTCTATGTGCTTTTCTCCATACACTACATAGCTATTCACTTTCAACTATTATTTTTATCGTTGCTAACTTCATACTTTTTAATTTCTCGACATGTAGTATTATATATATATAGGAATGAACTAGACTTTATTTTATTATATTTTAAATATAATTAAATAAAGCATTAAAAATTGTTTTACATAACTTTATATTTTTTTATGATTTTATGAGTTCTTCGCTGCTACAGTATTTTTTTAAGGAAGTGAAAAAACTACTCGTGTGTATGAACGGAATAAAAGAGGGAGGTCTATAGAAATTGCTTGTTTATAATATAAATGGCTCGAAATGTATTTTTTTTTTTAAATTTTCACGGTATAGCAGAACATTGGAAAACCAGAATTCTTATAGAAATGCAATGACAGATATTTATGTAATATTATATTTATGAGCTTTCATTTTCCCACCTTTTTAATGGCTTTGACACCGAGTTATAATATTTAATTTACAGTGCTGCCCACCTAACACCTTTTGTGCTAGACTTTTAAACTTTGAAATATTTTTTTTAGTAAAATATGAATTTATTTTTAAGTGAAGTGCTATTTGGCAATATTGAAATATTTTTGTCAATAATTCGGTTGCATCGAAAATTTTCGGTTGGGTCTATCTTGATCAGGAATGGTGAGATTAATAAAAAATGCTCTCGCCACACCACTACGCCTCTAGAGAAAATGTGTATAAATGGTCTTGAATCAGTTGCTTCTTGAGCAAAAGTCTAAAATTGGCTTGTTGATTGATAGTTAAAGCTTTGGGTATTCTATCAAACTCGTTGGTAGGTAGGTATGCAATCTTTATCAGTCGATGAATATTTTTGAAGTTTTGCCATCGATAACATAAAATGTATTCGAAAGCAAACTTTTCTCAAAATAAAACAAAAGCCCGTCGTACCGATTATATTTTAGTAAAATGATATAAACCAATTTGGTTACCAATTTAATTTAAAATCTTTTTAGCTTTTATAGTTTTTTCTAAATCCTTTATTATGCAACATAATTGTAAAAAATGATTTTTATAAAAGTGAATTTTATCAAAATTGTTATTTTTAAATCAATTTTCCGAATCTGTTAATTTATTAGAAAAATTCAAACTGTTTCGGCTGCAGCGTACCCGAATTAGAGTGTCGGCCTGTAGATTTGGCTTAAATTTAGAATCCTTTTGTTCTTAATCGATTTTGTCGCAGATTCTATATGCATTTCCGGTGGACCAATTTCTGCCAAACTTCATTTGGATCACCCAATTTATGAAAAAAGTTTAAGCGGAAATTTTATCTAAATCACTGAATCCGTCTAGGCTGTTAGATAATACAGACAGATGATATCCCCTGGAAAAGCACTTTTTTGAACTTCCACAGTACAGCGAATTGTAAATCTTCAAAAATCTCAGTTCAATTCAATTGAAAGAATTCGCGGTTTTGTTTTAATCAAATTGGATATTTTGATCTCATTTTGGAATCCTATCCTATGTTTAGCCTACAAAGAGAATTCTAGATTTCCCGAGGTAAATCATAAATTTATGAAAATTTATAAATTTATATTGAATCTCATTTGCATGATTTATCTGAGTTGTATCCCCTTCAATTGAGATGACATTCTTTTTACGCTATTTGCCGTAGGCATTTGGCGAAACACACTTATACTTAATAAACACATTTTTATTAATCACTTGTTTTTTGTTTCGCAGAATTATTTTGAATAATTTTCAAAAAGTTTAAAAAATCACTCGATCGATTTCGACTTGTTAGGTCATCATCAGGAATATCTCCTGATATGTATAAATAGTTGTTGAGATGACATTATTGACATTTGAAAATATCCTCTCCCAAATTTTTAACAAAGTAATTCGACCTGATGTTTTTTTTAAAATAAGAACCCAGATCTTATTTGAGAACCAACTAAACAAATTTTCCCGAAATTAAAATTTATCACAATCGATTCTTAGCACTCGTAAACCCATCTCACCCATTTTTATCGAAACTCGTAAGACCCGAAAAATCCTAAATAAATTTTTCCAAAATTTATGACTCTCAGTAATCCATTCTTGGCTAAATCGTTCGAGCCGTAAAAGTTTAAACATTTCATTTCTTCGCTTTTCCTTCACCAAATTTTATCAAAATCGTGCTACGCAAAAACAAATTAAATTAAGGTTGGATCCGCACCGGACGACATCAAAATCGTTTGAGATGAAACAAAATTTGAAAAAGTTGTTATTCCTAACAAACAACATTTGTAAGAGCCGCGATTAGTGCAATCATCTAATGGCACTGTAACGCAACCAACATAACATGGTGCTAGTTTCACAAAGTGGCAGACAACATGGTAAAACATGGTACATATGACGTAGCTGTATGATATCTAGCAACGTAAACCCAAAATAATAACATATTAAGCAAGAGGTGCAACATAATGCAATATGACGCAACATGAGGCAACTTCAAACAAAATGGAGCAACAACCCACAACATGATGTAATATCATGCAATACAATTCAACATCATGCAGCAAACATTATGCAACATGCTGAAACCGCAACATGGTGCAACGTGATCACTCCTTGTAATCATTTCCTTGCATTTGAAAACCCTGCACGACCAAATTTAGTGAAACATCACACTACATGCCTCAACAAGATGCAACATCAAGCAACATGTTGCAACATCACGCAATATGGTGCATGGTACTACCTTCTACAACATGGTGTAAAAAACCCTCTGATCTGATTTCCCGAAATTAGTACCCCCCGGCACTCGAAAACCGATCGGTCCAAAAACAATTAAATAAGGGAACCCAGAGTCAACCGTTCGAACCCTGAACGAATTTTCCCGAAATTTGGATCAATAGCAATTGTTTGCTCAATTGATCAATCATTAATTGTTAGAAAAAACCGTACGAGTAAAAAAATAAAAAACGAGGATCGGGCAGCACTGAATGACACCCTAAATGAAGTTTTGTCCAAATCAGGAGCCATGCCAATCGGTTTTTCGTAATTATTTAAGACCACTCTTTGAAGCAATCAAGTCCTGTCAAACGAAAATCCCTCTTAACAAATTTTTAATTAAATCGTGTAAACTAAAGAAAAATTAAAAATCCGGACCTGGACACTACTGGATGACCCCCTAAAAAAATCTTACAAATTCTGGACTCATAGCAATAGATACCTGGTGCTCGAAAACCACCCCCATCAGCAGTTTTCAACAAAGTCGTTTGAGCTGAGTAAAATAAATAAATAAAAGGAACCCGGGCCCACCGGGTACTCCGAGTAAACTAATTTTTCTGAAACCAAGACCCATCGCGATCCATTTCTGTTACTAATCTGCATGAAAAATTATTCCTCGTGATAATAAATAATGAATATTTAAGACTGATGCTGTGTGCGGTGGTCGATTTACATCAATATTTATATTTTGAAAACACTCATTTGGTATGACGTTTGAGGAAATTTTCACAATCACAATATATTTCTTGGCGCATGATCTAATCTGGTTCAGTTCAACTTTTTTGAAAGAATTTGATTTCAATTCAAAATTTTGTGATCTAAAACAAATATTGATTCTAGTTTTCCTAATAAAACTTATTCTGATCTGCATAGTGATCCCCGGTGCAAATATAACGTACCTCCATAGTGAATTGACTTGCTCGATGAATTGTCGCTCATTATTTAAAATGCAGATATTAGCGGCTAGTTATCCATTTATATGGACAAAAGAAATTGTCGACAGAAATGGACTATATGCTAGCTTCTAGATCCTTATCAAATGTGCTGCAACGTTGTTTTGTTGGTGGGAATTTTACTTATGCTTTTCTAAAATTATTTTTGCAATGTTGAAATTAACCTGTAATTCTGAACTCCTGAAAACCTGAATTTTGAAATACGATTGGTGAATGACGTTTGTGTTCATCTAAAGGTGTTGGCGCGATTGCAATTATATCATTAATATACGGAAACAGAAAATTTAACTTTAGAAGAACTTCATTGATTTGTCATTGTTGGGTGTCTTCCGCGCTTCGAAATCTAAATGGCAAGGCCAAAATCTCAAAAGAGGACGTGCCGTTGGGTTTCCGGACCATATGAAGTCCGAGGAAGACAGAATGCCCAATTACTGTTTGATGGCTTACAAACATTTTGAGGAGCTCGGTGCAGCTTTTTTTTCCTGTTAGAAGGCATAACGGAGACGTCTGCACCGGTGTTGGTTAATTTTAAGTGTATCGATTGCGCGGATACATACAACCGATTTAATAGTGTTTTTCCAACCTCTTGTACCTAACGGTTGATCGTCTAATTTTTTGAATGGTGGACGACATTTTCTGGCTAAAGCTCTTTATCTATGATACCACTAGCATTTCTCAAATTTTGGTTTACTTTCCTATAACGATGTCTTACCAACGTGTCGTCCTTTTAATGAAGATCAATTAGACTTTGCTTCCAAATTTTCTCGAGCAAACTTTTGAATTTTGAACGCTCGGAAACTGAGTATCGCTCGACCTAAGCTGGTTTTAAATTATCGAATTGTTCCGTGTGATGTCATCTTGTGAAATGCCGCCTAGTACTATGCCTGCTGAAACCATATTTCGACCTGGGCTTTCCTTAATGGTCGTTGTTCTGATCAGTATTGTCCGTCTACACCTATAATTTCTGAATTGTCTACATGTTTGTGTCGAAAATAGCGTAGACAATAGATTTTTGAGTAAACAATGACGAAAATTTGTAGATATGTAGACAATTCATGTACAATTTGATTGTTAATTTTTTATGGTGTTTCTATTGTTTTTCTATAACTATAGGTTTACCTATATTTTAGAAGTTAAAGTTTAATTTTTATTAAACAAATAGGTGAGGTTGACACTGGGTCAACCGATGGCTTTTATATTGGCACAACCATGCGATTTCATTTTCGTTCCTGCAAAAATGAAATTATTGTCAGGTTTAAAAAACTGAAGTTTTATTTATACGAAACCCCCTCCCCCTGCATGCCAGTATACCTTACTCGGAAGTTTTGGACTAAACGTTCATTAATCCGAATTCAAAACTATTACAAAAACGAATACTTGAATAAATAACACAAACCGGAAAATATTCGGCAAATATATTGAAATGAGATACTACTTTGGATGCGATGAATAAGGCGTTGGCATATTTACTAGCGGAATATAATCCAGTTAGCAGAATAATTGTAGATGTAACAAGATTCAATTCAAAATTACTAAACACAACCTTAATATTCAGTGATATGCATCAGCAAAAGACGCAGATAAAACAACTAAGGATGGGTTCTATGAACAACTATTTAAGCCACAAAACAAGATTACAGCCACAAACATGATTAAGATAATATAAGAAGGAGATTTCAATAAGAACTGTCATTGCAAGATGTCGGGAAAAGAGTGAAGCAGATATTCAAAGTGACCACCAACTGGTAATATCACGATCAAAAATTAAGCCTGTTGCTGTGAAACCAATCAAGAAAACAAAAATCGAACACTGATTGATTAAAAGAAGCTTAGCCTCCAAAATAATGAAGCTGCCATCAGTGTATAGAGCAGCAGTGGGAACAAATCGAAGAAGCCTATATCGTAATGCTACTAACGTACAAGGGCGGGTATTAAGCGAATTCAGAGAAAACCCTGGATAAGTGATAAAATTATTTGGAAGAAAATTGAAGAATGCCTGCAACAAAGTTGAAAATGTGCCAACAAAACATGCTAAACCAAAACGTCAGTATACGAACACAATACACTGAAAATATTCTTAATCTTAAGGCAGGGAAAAGGCTGCACCAACCCAAAACTTGCCCGTACTTAAAAAAAAATCAGGTCAAACCTTAACATCAATTTGAAGAGCACAATTGAAGAGATACACAAATCTTCAAATTAACAACTGGCATTAATAACGAACTTTTTAACATCCATCCACTAACGAATCGGGAAGTTACCGATGTTATTGCTAAAAAGAAGAATAACAAAACCTTTGAAACGGACAATATAAAAGCTGAAATATTCAAAGAAGACAAATCGGAAACTTCAAAATCTCATACACAAGTATTAACACAAGGGTTGTATTCCGGTATAATTTCGAAAAAAAAGAAACAAGGCTTGACTGTAACGATTCCTGCTGGTAAGCGAAGAAATCAAAAATTGGTAGGTTGTATCTTCCATACTTTCTGGACCTTCTCAACATACATGTAAAGATATAAGTCAAACCGAAATTAAAAATGGAACAAGCTAATCGAGCTCAATATAAAGACAAGCAAAGATAATGATACTATAACAGCAAAGTAGTAAGACAAGGATGCATACTCTGACCACTTGTGACCACTCTGTTCGTAATAATATAAGATAGTGGTGGAACGGAGAAAGTCAATGTCTAGATTACGCAGATAACATATGCCTGCTAACATTACAGAAGCTATCAGATCTAACAAAAGAAGTTGGCCTCGATAAAAAGAAACAAATCAATAAAGATAAAACACATTCGAGTCTGGAACACATCTCTGCCATCCGCAACAAGCTAAAAATGGCCAATTCGTGTATGAAATCAGGGTTGCTCTACGGCTGCGGAACTTGGAGGCGCACACATCAACAGTAAGACAATTTGTAACTAAATGCCTTAGGAGAATACTGAGGTACTTCTGGGCCAACAAACTAACAAATGCTCAGCTACTTAGGGAATCGAATCACGCATTCATTGGAAATAACTCAAAAAGTAGCATCCAACAGAGTTAGATGGTCGAGCCCAGTATACGCCATATGCTCTTAAAGAAGAGATAAAGGGAAAAAGATTGCTTGAAATATCCAGTGAGCCAACGGTCATATTTTGTCATTTATTAGGATAAATTTTGATTTTGTGGCTTTCCCCACCGGATTTTGGCTTGAAGGATTTAGTGAAGTGATAAGTATCGCTCCTCTTCGGTAGTTTTCTGTTACCTGTATTATTTGGCTTCTCTTTATTTGTTTCATTTTAGATTTTGGCACTTGGACTCGTGTGACCTTGGTGTCTGTAAACCTTGGCTCTGAGAAGGAAGTTTCTTCTGGTTTATAGAAAGTATTTTTGCAAATTTTACATTTGACGTTAATCTTTCATTGAAGAGGATACTATTTATTCATTTAAATTTTTGCATGTATATAAGTATTATTGTTGAAGTGCACCACGACTCACGATGCCCACCGGGAGTATTTATGTGCTTATGGTTCTATTCAAATCCATGCTTCGGACTAGGCCCAACATGTTTATTGTAGTTAATGTAGTCATACGTTTAATAGGGTCCCAATTGATTTTATTTGTTTATCGAAAACATTTTTGTCGTCTAATATCTCCAATTCTGCGATGGCCATTAGTAGCTATAATTTGTTCAGGCGGGATAGGGTTAATCCACCGGTTAATTATGATGGGGTATGCATATATGTTAACGAGCATATTAAATGCAATGTTGTATCGGTACCCCTTCAATTTCTCAAAGGCTCGTTTCTGACTTTGAGTTTTTTTTTTTCTAAAAGTTTTTGTGAATACGCGGAAATTTCTTTTAGCTGTGGTTTATAATCCACCTAAAAGGAACAAAAGGTCCCTACGCTCGATTTAAAAAAGTCCTTTTAGACATTGACTTTCTTTTTAGTTATTTCCCTGTCGGTATGATGAAGTTTTTATTTCGGGTGATTTTAGTTTTGATATATTCAAGAGACTATATGTTCACGTAGTTATTTAAATATCTTAAGTATAGCATTAACCTTTCGCCCGTTTGAAGATGCCGAACTCCCATCGTGGCAAATCCAGGTGGCGGATAGGGGAATGCTCTTTAACCGGCTTGCCGGAGGGTATAGGTGGGAAATAAAATAACATTCGCGGACCAAATCTGGGAAGAGGAAGGAACCCTGAATAATAAACCAATCATTAAGACAGTGAGTGTACAACAAAACGGAATGTATACCCCAGGTGGTTTACTATTCTCAATGTACATTAATGACATTGCATGTTAAAGTCGTCATTCTTCTTTTGATATATTTGCTGATGATGTCCAAATATATAGGGGTAGTCGCTTAGATAATGATTCCACTCACTCTAATATTTATCTAACTTATGATGATTTGGTAAGAATTTATAATTGGTCATTATCTATCCAACTCGCTCTTAATGCTAGTAAATCCCACTCCATTATAATTTATAAAAAATCTATATATATTTCCACTTTTCCCGGGCTTTTTCTCGGTAATTCTTTAATTCGATTCTCTAATACACTTAGAAATTTAGGGTTAATTTTTAATAAAACTTTTGCTAGGGTTAATTTTTTGTGGCCCTGTACTGACCCCTACAATTGAATCGAGACTTGAGAGAAGAGGCAAACATCTTGCCAATCGAATATATTGATAAAATAGTGTCACAGTTAGGCAGGTACCATGGGCCACCATGACTGACATTGAGGCAAAGTCACCAATTTTCTACCCAAAGCCGCGTAATTAAAACTAGCCGGCCCTAACTATTCAGTATGTATCATTTGTAAGCTCCACCCATTTTAATATCAATAAAAAAAATATACCACACATATATGAGCTATTTATTTTCGGCGTCCCGAACAACTTTGCAATGTCAAGATTTTGATCTCAGTATAATATTTTGTATACAATTTCTTGATTCTCTTCAACATAATCCTGTTCAATGTGACAAGAGATAAAAAGTCCTTAAACACAAAATATATCCCTAAAATTTATCAAAATCAATATCTACTAAAACCTGACTGACATATGATGGCTATTAATCATTATATGGAAACGATTTTTTTTTTTGTTAGCATATTATGTCAAATTATTCGGTTGATATGGTTGGCTAGGTATAACTAGCGATGACCTTAAATCTTCTGTATAAAAAATAACTTAAAAATCATGCCAATGATACATAAAATAAAGTTTATTCTTTTTGTACAAAAACCTCTCCAAATAACGAAAAACATTGTTCAACTTTAAGTGCAGACTTTTCAGTACCACCACCCATTTTGGAAAAAAATCCTATAAATAATAATTTGTTGAATTATTATTATTTTGTTGTTGCTCATCTTTTGGCTTAATTTTGAGGAAGAGGCAGGATACACGCAGTATGTGTAATACAAGACGTATATAGTCGTACAAAAAAAAGGAAAACACAAAAAGGATTTATTTAATTTATTTAGTCTGGATTGCTCGTTTTATATTATACGATTATGGGGAGCGGGTGGATTTTCGTCTCTCTTGATATCCTTTTTTCATGTCTATATGTTTATAAAAATTGATTACACAATAAACAATTTAATTATGTAATGTTTTTATGGTTTGATGATGTCGACAAAGAAGTTTTAGTCCTTATAGTTGTTAATATTGTACATAGCTATACATAATAACAAACACATACAGACAGACATACGATAGTGTTGTTTTGTTGGAAAAATGATGGATTTTTTTTTAAAACACAAAACTTTTTATGAGTTGAAAAACATTGAAAGTTTTGTGAGTGTATAGTGGGAAATATTATTTGTATTTGTGTGTGTTTTTAGTTTATATAATATATGAACATATGTATAATATATAAAATACATACAAGCACCATCAAACGCGCAAAACTATAAATAGAAAATCTCGGAAAATGTTTGAAAATTTTGTCGCCGTTTTATAGACGGTACAAGTGTAATGAACTTATTTATGCGACAATGTGGGAATATAATGTTATGGCTTTAGGGAGTTAGCTTGTCGTTTATATTTTTAGTTTTTGTCGAATCTATCTATACAAAAATAACCGGACATTCCTAACGGCAATAAAATAATATTGTCTCTAAAGTTTATGTTTGCTTATTGATTTTCTGTTCTATGCTGTTACCAGTTTTTTGGGGGGTAATAAAAATTCAAAACTCTTTTTCAAAACTTCATTATTGATATTGACTGTGAACTACTTAAAGCTAAAAAAAATTATAGATCAGTTTTGGAGAATGAAGGAAACTAGAAAAATATTATTTGCTACTGTAGGGTAATTAAATGCCCCAATAATATGGTTTTTCCTACACACGTATTTGATAAAACTTTGGGCTTTTCGTTTTCATGCTAGCAGAACCCAAACAAAAAAACAAGTCGCAAAACTACTTTAGAACACAAGCCAAAAACTATTGGCATAAAATTAATTTAAGCCATATTAAAGCCGAATTAAATGGCTCATCAGTCAATTTTGAACTCGCATTTATGGGGAGCAACTGTTTCAATAATTGGCCCATCAGATAAGGTCGAGCGTGCTATAGTCCATAAGTTAGAGTCAAAATATACGCCGTAAATGCTTCCGTTAAAAATGAGCCAAATCAGTCAACTCCACGCCGTTCACTGGAATTGCACATCCAATCCAATTCCAATCTCTGAAACCACATCGTGGCGAATTGTGAGTACAGATCTTATTTTACAACCTTACAATGTCAAACTAGCTCAAGAATTGAAGCTTCTTGATTATTTGAAGTGTCGGAACTTCTCCGATTGAGCTCTGCTAAAATTTGAAGAGAATACTAAAAATCAAAAATCCTCTTCAGCGATAACGCTCATTTTTGGCTTAATGGATTTATCGCAGTAAGCAAAATATGTGTTATTGGACAGCAACAAACCCACGTGTGCTTTTCAAAAGTCTCCAACATATGCTCTATTGAATCATATTTTGAGTCGATATAAATGATCGCCATGTTACGGTTAATGGAGTCCGCTATCGTGACATGTTGGAAGACTAGTTTTTGCCAAAATTAGATGGACTTGATATCAGTGATATATAGTTCAAACAATATTGTGCCACATGCCGCATAGCTGCTCAAACAATTGCAACCAACAATTGCAATTGGCCACCTTGCTCATAAGATTTAATGCTTTTGAATTTGTTTTTATGGAGTTACTTTAAGACGTTGGCCTGTGCCAACAAACTAACAACGTTAGAGGAGATCAAAGGCAATATCGAACACTAAATTGCCAATGTTCCAAATTCCGTAGTTGAATATTATAGTATATACTGCACCTGAAACAACAATATGTACCAGATATGGAATTGCAACCTTCGCTAAATACGGCACCCTATAAAAATCTTGCTGTTTTGCCGTTGGATATTTCGTCAATACCTTCGTGCACATATATGTCATTTCTGCAGGGGTTTACCTCTATTTTCTAATACTAATTTGTTAGAAAATCTATTTTCCGAATTGGCTGAATCAATCAAATCTGCCACAGTTACGAGGTTGAGGGACTCCTCTTTGCCTTTGAGCTCATCATCTGTCACGTCTTCAAATAGCGTTACAGTTGTTTTTAAACCCGCAAGTCATGCAATTATTTCTACTTCTAATGTAATAAACAAATCGATTTGTGGGACTAAATGCTATAATGAAAATTTTGGCGTTAAATCGATTATGTCGATGCTTTGGTTTACACGTATC